>CAMRHE010000036.1:5795000-6395000 GCA_947044405.1 Leptodactylus fallax
GAGCTTTGGGCTTTAGGTTTTGACTGAGATTCGACATGGCAGTAAATCCACAGCTAATTTCAGTATGATATATGTGGATGGGGTGTTAACACCATACAAATGTAGCAGAAAAACAAGCATGCAGCAGATTTTCAAATATCACTGTTACTATGAATCCATAGTTTATACACTGAAGTGGTGAAATCTACAGTGAAAATCTGTAAGATCTGCCATGTACGACTTTACTTTAGACTTACAGGTCTAACGCGATTTACGGGCTAGTTTAGTGATCCCGTGACAATACTTCCAGTTCTGATTTTTGGTGAATTCTGCTTTATCACAAGGGCAGTGGTTGAACTCAGAAGTCTTGAAAGTATCAAGGTCACCAAAATACAGCATCTGGAGCACCAATAACTCAATCTTTAACACTGGTAAATATCTTAAGTTAACTAATGGTCTATGCGTCATACGTCCTTGAAGATTGCTATTAACTTACTGTAAAGTCTCTAAAAACCAGATTCCTTGATCCTCGTCTCAGTGCCATGAGAGCAGCACTTGGATGATTCACAATCGCTTTCTGAGCTCGAGGGTTGGGTGTCCCTGAAGAGGGTTGTCTATGGTGGGAAGAGACAATAGATTCACATTCAAATTCTCTCATACTTTCTATGTAACAAGCCTGGATGGTGCAACAATTCATCTTACATTGAGATTCTCTTTAAGCTGTTGAGTTCAAGACACCTAATAAGAGTACCACTGGCTAGTTCACTAAGGCTGTGTTCACACAGAGTTTTTGGCAACGGATTTTGACGCGGAATCCGCCTCAAAATCCATCTGAAAAAAACGCCTCCCATTCATTTCAATGGGACTCAGTATTGTTTTTTTTTCCTCTAGTGGAAAAAAAAAAGCGACATGACCTATCTTGCCGCGGGTTCTGTCCGAGGTGTCCGCAGCTCGAGACGCGCTCCTGATTAGGCCCACTCAACCGGGCCTAATCAGGAGCGGGATGCCGCGACAGAATGCTAATGCACTGTATCGGCATCCCATCGTGGCAGACCGCGGCAAATTCTGGAGGTGGAAAATGATGTTCATTTTCCGCCGAGTGAACACACCCTAACAATCACCGTGGGGGGCCGTTACGGGACATTATACTGTTTTAAAATGTAGGGGGCAAGTCAAATATATACGGTGTGCAGTGGCCACTATGGGAAATTATACTGTTTTCAATGCAAAGGACTACGCAGAATGAAGGGTCAGAAAACTGGGAGATACCTCAAGCATATTTACTTATTACAATATGTATGGCCATTTAAGGTTCCTATTGTTCTTACTTATTGGAAGATTTTTGATTTCCAGCTTGGGTCTGCTCTTCTTGTTTCAATCCAGCAAGGAGAGCTTCTCTTGAGCAATGTTTGTCCTGTAAACATATCAAAAATATAATTCTATTTGAATAAACTATAACTAAACTATGACCAAATTAAAACAGATGAAGTGTTCTATGTATACACTAACATACGCTGTAGGATAAAAGCATATTCAGTGCTATGTAATTTTTCCGTTTTACACAGTTCACCTATAGTAGTACCCTTTTAATGGTTAGAGATACCCAGACATCTACTATTACATAATGCACAATAAGGCTGTATTCAAATGGCCAAGTCCTATCCAGGAAATCAGGTCCACATGTGAGCTGTACTTCCTACACTGAACTCTGCATTATAACACACTATGATGCACGGATTTCACATAACACAGCAATGAGCTCCCAAATGGCTGAATCTCTACTGTACTAAACTGACTGCTACACAACTGAACTGACAAAGCTATCCGACCAGATAGGACTGTCGAGTAAATTCGGCTTCAAAACAGGGGAAGTTTTCTTTATTAGTCCAGGTGATCACAAGGGGAAAGAAACAAAGAAATGCGATGTCTAACCAATTGCAGTATAATTTGGTTTGTGCCAAATGTCATAGTAGAGTGTTACTTTCCTCCGTAAAGCAGGCTACTAAGGCAATTTCAGGTACAGGTGAATCATGTATGCTATGTGTCAAAATAAACAGCAACTAGAAATATATATTTTAATTCTATGGTTTCATTATGCTAAAGAAAAGGTTTTTTTTTTTTTTAAACAAAAGCATGGGAATGTTTTTTTTTGTCATTGAACTGGTTTCTATTCAATGACAAAAGCAGATGTTGAAACTGGTGAGTAATTTAATAACAAACTACATTAGAAAATTGTATAACTTTCCATTACACAATGATTACATGAGACTTGACAATATCTTTAAAAGAAGATTTTCTAATTTAGTGCTTCATACATCTTATTTTTACCAAACAGCAACTTACCTGTAAGTGAGTAATAAAAGAAAACCTCTGTCTTTGAAAGGGTTCACAGCCTTCCCACAGGCACTGCCCAGGATACACGTCTTTACCACCATGCTCTGTTGCAGCATGATAGAACACTTGGGACGGAGTTTCAAACCACCTTAAAAAAATAAAAAATAAAATATATTATATATATATTAGAGGGTTATGATGCTGCAAATGTATTTTTCATTTATAAAACATGAAATATAATGAAATATAAATTGTGCTTGTTTATTTCACTAGATTTACACATTGCCCACAGGATCCACCCAGGGTGCAAATCACTGAATGCTTGTCTAACTCACAAACAACTAACCTTTTGCATGACTGCCACAGGCACATGAAGTTTTGTCCTGGTTTCTTCACTTGTTCTGCAGGGTGTCCTGTTGTTGTAGCTGAGGGCTGAGAACCAACTAGGTGGCCTTGAACTTGTAATGCTGGTAATGCGGTTACTGGTGTAGTCTGAAGATTGTAAAAAAAAAAAATATTAGTTATCGTATATAAACATTAGTGTCAAGACAGACTGTCATTTTTAAAATGTATCCAATGCATTTTTTCAGAAAAAAACGGTAAGAGCTTTTGGTACACTTTTACATGTATAGAGTACCTCAGGTATAACCCTTTGCTATACAAAACAGCAGACCTGTTTTTTTCAACTTGAAAACATTAAAAACGACAAAGTTTACACAAATACATTACTGTATAAAAACAAACTAAAAATTAAGCGCAATCTAGCCATAGACCTCAGAGGTGACCTCTTCACAAACAGAACATGGCTGACTGTCCTGTTTGCGAAGAGGTCATTGATGACTTAAACTGTCCTCAAACGGGATATCACTGCTATCAGCCAAGGGTCCTGGAAACAGAAGCATGGAGCTGCGAACAATGGAAGTGGAGGACCTGGAAGAAGAGAGTACGTTTCTATGGTACTGCTGCCATTTGTAACACAAAGTAAGCTTCAAAAAATAAAATTTTGTTTGTAGTCAAGACTGAACATTTTTACTTTTATTTTTAATACAAATCCCTCCCCAACCCACCCGTCATTCTATACTGAAAAGTGACTTGACTAGTATATCACTGCAGAATAGTCAAATAAAACTGATAAACAGCACAGCCCACATTGCTTGAGTAACATCTTCCACTTTGTCACACATGGTCTGTAGTTTGCAGCAGTTATCTAGTGTAGAGACTCTAACTCTCTATCTCTAAAACAAACATAGGGAATTAAAAATTCTACTCACCCTCCTTTCCCTAGAACACATTTGAAAGTTAAACATTATATACAGTACAGACCAAAAGTTTGGACACACCTTCTCATTCCAAGAGTTTTCTGTATTTTCATGACTATAAAAAGTGTAGATTCACACTGAAGGCATCAAAACTATGAATGAACACATGTGGAATTATATACTTAACAAAAAAGTGTGAAACAACTGATATGTCTTATATTCTAGGTTCTTCAAAGTACCCACCTTTTGCTTTGATTACTGCTTTGCACACTCTTGGCATTCTCTTGATGAGCTTCAAGAGGTAGTCACCTGAAATGGTTTTCACTTCACAGGTGTGCCCTGTCAGGTTTAATAAGTGGGATTTCTTGCCTTATAAATGGGGTTGGGACCATCAGTTGTGTTGTTCAGAAGTCAGGTGGATACACAGCTGATAGTCCTACTGAATGGAGTGTTAGAATTTGTATTATGGCAAGAAAAAAGCAGCTAAGTAAAGAAATATGAGTGGCCATCATTACTTTAAGAAATGAAGGTCAGTCAGTCCAAAACATTGGGAAAACTTTGAAAGTGTCCCCAAGTGCAGTGGCCAAAACCATCAAGCGCTACAAAGAAACTGGCTCACATGAGGACCGCCCCAGGAAAGGAAGACCAAGAGTCACCTCTGCTGCGGAGGATAAGTTCATCCGAGTCACCAGCCTCAGAAATCGCAGGTTAACAGCAGCTCAGATTAGAGACCAGGTCAATGCAACACAGAGTTCTAGCAGCAGACACATCTCTACAACAACTGTTAAGAGGAGACTGTGTGCAGCAGGCCTTCATGGTAAAATAGCTGCTAGGAAACCACTGCTAAGGACAGGCAACAAGCAGAAGAGACTTGTTTGGGCTAAAGAACACAAGGAATGGACATTAGACCTGTGGAAATCTGTGCTTTGGTCTGATGAGTCCAAATTTGAGATCTTTGGTTCCAACCACCGTGTCTTTGTGCGACGCAGAAAAGGTGAACGAATGGACTCTACATGCCTGGTTCCCACCGTGAAGCATGGAGGAGCAGGTGTGATGGTGTGGGGGTGCTTTGCTGGTGACACTGTTGGGGATTTATTAAAAACTGAAGGAATACTGAACCAGCATGGTTACCACAGCATCTTGCAGCGGCATGCTATTCCATCCGGTTTGCGTTTAGTTGGACCATCATTTATTTTTCAACAGGACAATAACCCCAAACACACCTCCAGACTGTGTAAAGGCTATTTGACCAAGAAGGAGAGTGATGGGGTGCTACGCCAGATGACCTGGCCTCCACAGTCACCAGACCTGAACCCAATCAAGATGGTTTGGGGTGAGCTGGACCGCAGAGTGAAGGCAAAAGGGCCAACAAGTGCTAAGCATCTCTGGGAACGCCTTAGAGACTGTTGGAAGACCATTTCAGGTGACTACCTCTTGAAGCTCATCAAGAGAATGCCAAGAGTGTGCAAAGCAGTAATCAAAGCAAAAGGTGGCTACTTTGAAGAACCTAGAATATAAGACATATTTTCAGTTGTTTCACACTTTTTTGTTAAGTATATAATTCCACATGTGTTCATTCATAGTTTTGATGCCTTCAGTGTGAATCTACAATTTTTATAGTCATGAAAATACAGAAAACTCTTGGAATGAGAAGGTGTGTCCAAACTTTTGGTCTGTACTATATATATATATATATATATATATATATATATATATATATACCCTGTTTCCCCGAAAATAAGACAGCGTCTTATATTAATTTTTGCTCCCAAAGATGTGCTGTGTCTTATTTTCAAGGGATGTCTTATTTTTTTTTTCAATGAAGAAGAATTCACATTTATTGCTGAACAAAAAAATTAACATTTATTATATACGGTACTGTACAGTATTTGTCATCACAAACCAGCATAACCAGACAAACTGTGAATCCTATCAAGAATTTCTTACTACCGTACCATTATTTCCATGTACAACAATTAACAGTATGGTACATTTACCAATATTTACGGTACGAATAGAAAGTAAAATTTATTCAATGACAGTTATGTCATCATCTTCTAGGACATCATCATAACAATCCAAACCATTAATTTCCCTGCACACAGTATCATATCCCATAGTGGCCCCTGCACACAGTATCATGCCCCATAGTGGCCCCTGCACACAGTATCATTCGCCATAGTGGCCCCTGCACACAGTATCATTCCCCATAGTGGCCCCTGCACACAGTATCATTCCCCATAGTGGCCCCTGCACACAGTATCATGCCCCATAGTGGCCCCTGCACACAGTATCATTCCCCATAGTGGCCCCTGCACACAGTATCATTCCCCATAGTGGCCCCTGCACACAGTATCATTCCCCATAGTGGCCCCTGCAAACAGTATCATTCCCCATAGTGGCCCCTGCACACAGTAGTTTGCCCCATAGTGGACCACCCATGAACAATTATTATACTGTGGGGTCTTTTCAGACCCCAGAGTATAATGATCGGAGACCCAGGGGAGGATAGAAACATAAAAAAACAACGTTGCTTACCGTTCCTCGCTCCGGTGCATGCCCGTGCGCTACTCTGGCCTTCTTCACTGTTAGACCAGGCCGCGTCACATGATCCGGCCGGCGTCGCGACGCAAAATGACGTCCGCTGACGTCTGCGACGTCACCAAACAGGCCCGAAGCCTGGAGAAGGACAGGTAAGCACATAGTTTTTTATGTTCGCTCACCTCCCCTGGGCCGCCGATTATTATACTCCGGGGTCTGAAAAGACCCCCGAGTATAATGATAGCAGTGATTGTGGGGTTCTCCCGCGGCCTCACATATCGTATATACCGTATGTTCTGTTCGGGAACATACGCCTTACTTTCGGGGGGATGCCTTATATTAGGCAATTCTCCGAAACCTCTCCTATGCCTTACTTTCGGGGGGTGTCTTATTTTCGGGGAAACACGGTATATATCATATATCTCTTGTGAAACACATACACATTAGGTATCCCTGCGCCTGAAAATGCCTGGGCTACAAACTTATAAAAGTCAAGAGCCGAACTGCCGCTTTTGCCTTCTAAAAAATGTTAATAAAAAGTGATCAAAGAAATAAACATTCCCCATAACTGTATAACTGAAGGGGAAATCTGACTAAATAAGAATTAAAAAAAAACAAACAAAAAAACAAAGTTATGAATGTCAGAATATGGAGACTACAAGATTTTTTTTTTTTTTTTTTTTGCAAAGTTTGTGTTTTTCTTTTTTTTAACCTTTTCCCAACCACCCACATATTTATGCATACTCCCAGGGTGGCACTTTTGTAGCCGAGGACGTATCCAATACGTCCTTACTACTAATGCCGATATCTCAGGCTTGGTTAGGGCTATAAAGGTTATCTTGGTATCATTGTAACGATAAGATTCTCTTCTTTTCTCATGGCAGTCCTTACAGATCCAGATGCAGATATCAATTCCCGATAGTGTTTTTAATAGATCGCTCCGAATCTGTGAGAGCTATTATGATGATCATTTTAAAGACGAGATTCTCATTTTCATAGCCCTAACAGATCCTGAGATATGGGGTTCTAAAGTGTTCTCCCCCTCCGGCCTCTGGCAGCATCTTAAGAGCTGTGTGTAAAAGGAAGAAGAAAGGAGGAGGGGAGCAGAGCTGCTGAGACAATGATAAATCATCATCATCATCTGTGCATAACCTGTATGTGACCCCAGGGGGAGGGGTAGCATGGACTTCTAAAGTGTATATGAATTCCTCACATCTTGTAGTTTTCCATTCATTTTTTTTTTTTTTGCACAAAGGGATTGTTTGAGCATGCACTTTAGTGAATTTTTGTGCAATTTTTGCTTCTAGTCTCTTTTTGCTGCAAAGTTGCATGAAGGTGGCTGTATATATGAAATATTAAGCTATGTTTTTCTATACGATATGCTGTGCAATCTCAAAAAAGTTAGATTTTGGTATCACAGTCACAATTTGCTATGCGCAGTATAGATTTTTAACATATTAGTGAATAACAGCAAAATATTGCTTGTCTTCTGTATCAGTATTTTTGAGAGTACGAGCTTTTGTAGTTGATGTTTTTCGGTATATATAAATTGTGTACACCTTGATCTATTTTAAATGTGTTTTGTGTGAATGTACAATTGAATATGAGTTTTAGGTGCAAATATGTGTTTTAGCACTTTTTTTTTTTTTTTTTTTTAAATTGTGTTCGTCACACAGTTACATGAAGGTGGACATGGCTATTGATAACCCATTGAGACACATGTAATCTTCAGGTTGTCTAATTTCAAAAAATATATGCGGTTTAGGGGTGCACTTGCTTTTCACAATGTGTAATCCCTACATTTTATAGGATGATACTTTAACATTTCCAGCTTCAAAGCAGATTTTTTTTTTTCCTTCCAGTTCTGGTGATTTATGAAGATATGTGCATGCCAGTGTAGGCCTTAGTGATAGGAATGAACTCTGCGCATGCTGAACTCTTATTTTTAGGAGGTTTAGTGCATATAACTTTTTGTTTGGTTTCCACTTTTAGCAACTAATATACATTTATTTGCATTTTTTTTTAAATAAAACACACACACCTTATATGAACAGGCACCTTCATGCAATTTTGATTTAGAGTACCAAGTGGAATTTTGACAATGCTGCATGTGTCTACTTTAAGAAAATATATAGGTATGGAAGGTTAGTATGATTTTTTTAATGTTACAATTTAGGTTTTATTTGTCCATCTCAAAACTGTGAAAATTGCTCTGGCTACCGGAGGTGCAAAATTTCCAGAGACCCCTGGCAGCGAAAGGGTTAAAGGGGTTAAAACTTAAATGAAACTATATACATTTGGTATACCCAGAATCGTACCGACCCATAGAATACAGGTGACATGTAATTTTGGATGCACAGTGAACACAGTAAAAACAAAGCCGATAAAAATGTCGCACAGTTTTTCTCCAATTCCACCCTATTCTAATTTTTTTTTTTTTTCTTTCAAGTTTCCCAGTACATTATATGGAAAAATAAATGGTACCATTACAAAGCACAATTTGGCCTACAAACATTAAGCCCTCATGGCTCTGTGAACTCAAAAAAAAAAAAAAAAAAAAAAAAAAGTTACATACGTTTGGGAAGGCGGGGAGTCAAAAACGAAAATCGTAAAATCCCAGCGGTGGGAAGGGGTTAAAGTTGCAGCCCACTCAAAATATCTTCTGATATATTATATAATAAATAGATGTGAAAAGACCACATTAGTTGTACTAGTCTTTACCAATCTATTAACATAACTGTTCTACAGAAAGTTCTAAACCCTCAGAAATTTCAGCCTCCACAAAGGGTCAATTAAATTTAAGGAGAGGGGTCCCAGATGGTGTTAGATTTTCAGTGACAAACTGAGGAGTGCCAAAAAAGCCCCTTGGCTAACTTGACCGATATGGATCAAGGGGTACTTTACAAAGATGAGGTTGAGCCAGTCACATGACCCCTTTTACATACAGTGCTCTAGATCAAGAGCTTGGGCAGGGAGCATTTACTGGATTTAGCATGTTGTACATCGTGAACAGAATACCACAACAAAATTTCATAAAACTCCAGACAGGTCAAATCTTTCAACTGGTGAACGTTTGGGTGAGATCATTTTACTTTTACTGGTAAGCGTTAATCCAGCACATGGATTTACATAATATAATGTGTAAACTGAACACAGTTCAGAGATAAATTAGGAAATCCCCCTCGCTCTTACAACAAGGTTAGGCAGGGTACATAAGAGCACCGTATATTGGGACTGCAAATGCCATTAACTGTGGTTCTAGTGACATGACCCAATATGAACTTAGTTTGGGTCATCAGAGCCATGGTGGAACCAGAATTTGCAGCTTTAATAAGGGCGTAAAGAATATCCCATTACCAGAGTTTTGTGAAATGGCCATACAGTAACACTCCATCAAGTACCATGTACACTGAACACATGACCGTGTGTCGTGTACAAATCAGTGAAAACAGAACAGATTACACACAGATTGGTATCCATGAGATTTTCACTGATACATACACTTGAATGACCACAAAGACATACAGGTATAGAACCTCCACCTTATTTTGCGGCTTTTTTCTGCAAACCAGACAGATGCAAAAACTACAAATATGTTTATGGCCCATAGAAACCCATATATTCAAAATTACAGATAAAATTCTGAAATAAACTATGGTTGTGTGCATGACGCTTTAGAATGAGCCACACTTGTACACCACTGTTGCCCGGCAATGCCTACAGAAAGATATACCCATCAGCAACATTTACAAATTGTAACACAGAATCATCGCTGCTGTATTCTGTTACTCATACAGGACAATTCATTTAAGGATTTGTTCTCGCTTGTGTATTGAGTTTGTCCTTTATCATATCTGATGGGAAATGGGAAGTATTATGCAGTTGTATTTTCCTGTCAAAATGTTTGTAAACCAGTGAGGTCTATAAGAAACCATATTTATGTGGTGCAGATTCAGTGAGAAATGAAAAGTAAAATGCAAGTGTGAATAGAATGCCAAAGTACCTAATTCGAAGTCGACTAAAACAAAGTTTATTAGATTTAACATTTATAAGTAAAACCATACTTCTGATCTGTGAGGCAAATAAATTTGCAGACTAAGTCAGAGAGTATGAGTCCACCAAGAAGACCGCTAACAAAACTGTATTCTGGTGAGGATCTGCATATAAAATAGGTCAGTAACACTTAGCTCTTAGTTAGCATATGTGGTCAATTAACACTCTGAAGGAAAGGGGGGAATCAGCATCTGCCTCCTGCTGAAATCAATGGATGCTGGCTTCAAGCGAAATTTGAAGCGGATCAGGTGACATTTGAACAAACTCTTAAGCTAAGGCTAAGGTTTGAACATACCCTTAGGCTAAGGCCCACGTTGCAGAAAAGCAGCTTTTTTTTGTTGCAGGTTTTGCTGTGGTTTTTAGAGACAAAGTCAGGAGTGGCTTCAAAAGGAATGGGAAATATATAGGACTCTCTTATACGTCTCCATTCTGCTCCATTCCCATCTAGACTTTGGCTCAAAAACTGCAACAAAATAAAAAAAATGTTTTAAAAAAAAAAGTAGATTTTCGGCAACGTGGGACCTCAGACTCATTTATTTCTGTATCACCATATTCTGAGAAGTTTTCAATGACACAGCTGTGGGCTTGTTTTGCAGGATGAGATGCAGTTTTTGATACAATTTTGGGGTACAACGGACTTTTTGATAGTTTTTTTATTCCATTTTTGGGAAATAGAACAAACAAAAAAACAGCAGCAATCTGGCAATCTCCTTCACTACATTTTTACAGTGCTTACTGTGCAAGTTAAAAAAATATAACTTTATAGTTTAGTTTGTTAAGGATGCAGTTATACCAGTGAAGGGTTTTTTTTTTTTTGGTTTTTTTTTTTTTAAATACAAAGCTCTTTACATTTCTTATTGTCTAACGTCTTTATAATTTTCTTTTTTTTTTATAGAGAATCTTTCACCACCTTGACCAACTGCAGTTTGTGCATCCTTTAAAAGGCAAGTCTCCACTGTTTCCAGCACAAATTGAGTTTTTCTGTAAGTCCCCACCATTCCTGAGCAATCAAGGCAGTTAGCTTTGGTGCCTGATATGTTAATTAGGCTCTGTAGTTTCAAATGGGTGGCAGGAGCAGGCAAGCAGCATGAATCAAGTTGACAATGTCAGAACGCAGTCATGCCTCTCTGTCTGCTCTGATCAGACTACCCTCTTGACAAAGTCCAATTTGCATACCAGGCATTATAAATAATTAAACTAATTGTTCAACAATAGTGGTAGGGAGTGAAGAAAAAAAAAATCTAACTTTGCCAGAATAAGTGGATCAGCGCCTATTAAAGGATGCACATAGGTAGATGTGGTGGGAATGGTAAAAGGACCTTTTAAATGCTATTTTAAGTTTTATTTTAGATATAATATACTGCAATACTTCTGTAATGAAGTGTATTAGACTGACATATGCATTTTTCAGATGCTGTAATCTCAATTCAGATGAGCCTTAGTTGGACTGAAAATGTGGTTGTCACATATGATAAATATATATCTATATTTAAAAGTAAAAAAGTACAAACAGCTATTATGCTGAAAGGTATGAAAAGGTCTTAAAGAGAGCCTGCAACAAGGTGGCTTTTGCATCTTTGTACATGAAAATATAAGAGTTATGGGTGTCAAAATATGGCGATTCCAAGAAATTTTTTATTTTTTTGGAAAGTTTAGAATTTTTTTTAAAGGATTAAAAAAACCAAAAATTATCAACTAACATAACCCATAGAATACAGATGACATGTCATTTTGGCTTAAAGCAAAAACCGTATTTAAAGAAAAGGGGAAAAAAAAAAAAAAAGCAGCAAGAAAGTCACTCAAATGCAGTTTTTCACCAATTCCACCCTATTCATAATTTTATTTCCAGATTCCCAGTAAATTGTAAGGAATATTAAATGATACCAAGTACAATTTATCCCACAAAAATAAAAATGACGTTTAAAAGGCGGGAAGTCAAAAACGAAAGTCAAAACATTTCTGACATGGGAAGGGTTTAATCACAGTTATGTGTAGAACATATTCCTATGCTTCTCATCTGTATGCTAACCAACCAACCATAAACCTTTGGTTTTATGGTCATTACCATACAGGCGACATGTATAGTAACATGCGCTACTCATTACTGCAATTAAACTGCATGCAGTTCTCCAGTAAAAAGCGTAATGTAAACCCGGCCACAAGAAACAATCATTCCATACAATAGGGAATGATGCAACTGTACATCAGTGTAGAATAACACATCCATGGGCTAATTAGATGGGCCTTAACATTGAATTTAATCATCAACAACCTTACATGACACAGAACAGATCCACTGGTTAACTGAACACTCAACATGTGCAGGTCAAATTACCCGTGACCAGTCACGCCCCATTATTTAAACTTGTAAAATTGTTAAATAATATTATTCTGCAATATTCAAGACCTTTAAGGGTTAATTGTATTTTGCTGACAAAACTCTTGTAACTTATGGTGCATGGGTGTGGTTTGGGTACACTATTTTAGTATTGTCCAAATACAGTAGTAGAAAGTATAAGGATGTTGGGAAACAACCCCTCTCATGAATATAAATGATTGACAGACACACGTCTGGGTCTCTGTCTCTCACTTTGGGTGTCTCCCTCTTCCGACCTGGCTACTTCCTCTGAGACCTTGGAAGGATGGCAGTATTGTTCTGCAGAAGACCAACACACATTGATGAATAAGCATGAGCCAAGATGTCTGCAAGGGAACCATCTTGAAGAAACCTAACACTACACTTCTCCTATGATGTAAGACATTGACTGATATTTCTGTTATGCTGGAAGGTTTCCATGTATCTGTTTTCCATGAAGACTTCAATAAACCTCCATGTTTTTATATGAAGCCGAGTCCTCAAATAATGTTACCTTATGGGTCAACACGTGAGTAAGGATTTCATTCAATTGTAAAGAATTTTACAATTAACGGACATTATTTTACAAAAATGAATGCCAGAGGTCATTTTTATGATCCGTTCTATTGTGAGGTTACATTAAACTCATGTGCATTAATTCCTAATTTTTTTCTGGATTTGGGTGGAGTGTTAGGTTAGGACAAGTAAATGTGAGTTAAATGTGTAACCTACAAATATTTTTGGCTTCTCCCTTGTGCCAATTTCATTAAATGTACATCCCCGTTCTAACACTCTCACAGCATGATTCTCACAGAAACACTCAGATGAGATGTGAAGAACAAATCCCCCTAAATGATGAACCCTGTTTTTATTGGGGAAAATCTTGCAGCTACAGTTTATCCCGCTCCTTTACTGATATGCAAGATAAACAAAGCCTTACCTAGCAACCACTAAAATAGACTAACATAGTGCATGGGCACAATGGTTTCTCTGAAGAGAATACCCCCTTTATTACATTCCAAATACACACCAAAAAACGGCTGATTGAGAAGGGTTGCCCAAGGCAGAAATAACAAGTAGGAATTAATACAGTGTATGTTGCTTTTGTCACAATGGAAATTTTCCAAAGTCACCAATTTCTATGCATTTAACATCAAGAGATGTTAGGGGATAAAAAAACTGGAAGAAAAAAAACTAAACAAAAAACAAAGACTGAGTGCACTTGTAATAAGGTATGTCTAGAAATAATTTCTTAGAATTGCTTCTAAAACGAGCCTATGCCATGGCAGAACATAAAAGAATCCATAAAAACTACTAACTTCAAACTACTAAACAGCAAAACGGTCTTGCCTCCAAAAGCAGTCAATCACATGATCTCTTCAAATGTTTAAAAGAGCTGTGCTGTGATCAGTCGCTATGGGCAACAAAGTGTTTCCCCTTTAGACATTTTCAGAAATATCCACCATCACTGAATATACAGTACAGACCAAAAGTTTGGACACACCTTCTCATTCCAAGAGTTTTCTGTATATTCATGACTATAAAAATTGTAGATTCACATTGAAGGCATCAAAACTATGAATGAACACATGTGGAATGATATACTTAACAAAAAAGTGTGAAACAACTGAAAATATGTCTTATATTCTAGGTTCTTCAAAGTAGCCACCTTTTGCTTTGATTACTGCTTTGCACACTCTTGGCATTCTCTTGATGAGCTTCAAGAGGTAGTCACCTGAAATGGTTTTCACTTCACAGGTGTGCCCTGTCAGGTTTAATAAGTGGGATTTCTTGCCTTATAAATGGGGTTGGGACCATCAGTTGTGTTGTTCAGAAGTTAGGTGGATACACAGCTGATAGTCCTACTGAATGGAGTGTTAGAATTTGTATTATGGCAAGAAAAAAGCAGCTAAGTAAAGAAAAACGAGTGGCCATCATTACTTTAAGAAATTAAGGTCAGTCAGTCCGAAAAATTGGGAAAACTTTGAAAGTGTCCACTAGTGCAGTGGCCAAAACCATCAAGCGCTACAAAGAAACTGGCTCACATGAAGACCGCCACAGGAAAGGAAGACCAAGAGTCACCTCTGCTGCGGAGGATAAGTTCATCCAAGTCACCAGCCTCAGAAATTGCAGGTTAACAGCAGCTCAGATTAGAGACCAGGTCAATGCCACACAGAGTTCTAGCAGCAGACACATCTCTACAACAACTGTTAAGAGGAGACTGTGTGCAGCAGGCCTTCATGGTAAAATAGCTACTAGGAAACCACTGCTAAGGACAGGCAACAAGCAGAAGAGACTTGTTTGGGCACAATGAATGGACATTAGACCTGTGGAAATCTGTGCTTTGGTCTGATGAGTCCAAATTTGAGATCTTTGGTTCCAACCACCTGTCTTTGTGCGACGCAGAAAAGGTGAACGAATGGACTCTACATGCCTGGTTCCCACCGTGAAGTATGGAGGAGGAGGTGTGAAGGTGCTTTGCTGGTGACACTGTTGGGGATTTATTCAAAATTGAAGGAATACTGAACCAGCATGGTTACCACAGCATCTTGCAGCGGCATGCTATTCCATCCGGTTTGCGTTTAGTTGGACCATCATTTATTTTTCAACAGGACAATGACCCCAAACACACCTCCAGACTGTGTAAGGGCTATTTGACCAAGAAGGAGAGTGATGGGGTGCTACGCCAGATGACCTGGCCTCCACAGTCACCAGACATGAACCCAATCGAGATGGTTTGGGGTGAGCTGGACCGCAGAGGGAAGGCAAAAGGGCCAACAAGTGCTAAGCATCTCTGGGAACTCCTTCAAGACTGTTGGAAGACCATTTCAGGTGACTACCTCTTGAAGCTCATCAAGAGAATGCCAAGAGTGTGCAAAGCAGTAATCAAAGCAAAAGGTGGCTACTTTGAAGAACCTAGAATATAAGACATATTTTCAGTTGTTTCACACTTTTTTTTGTTAAGTATATAATTCCACATGTGTTAATTCATAGTTTTGATGCCTTCAATGTGAATCTACAATTTTTATAGTCATGAATATACAGAAAACTCTTGGAATGAGAAGGTGAGTCCAAACTTTTGGTCTGTAGTGTACAAACGCTCTAGTCAATGAGATGTCAAAGAAGCTGCACATGACTAGAAAAACATGGCTTATTTCTTCAAAGAAAAGTGCTGATACATCTGCCCACAGGCTGGGTTTGGTGTTGCAGGTCATCCCCAAGCACTTTCATGTAGCTCAGCTGCAATACCAAATACAACCCTGGAAAAGAGCACCAAAATGTTTTCTATTAAGCTGCATAAGTCTTATGATACAAGTGATTGTTGAGATTTCACTTTTAGGCTCTATTCATATCACGTTTTTTTACATCCGTTTAACGGATGCAAAAAACGGATTAAAAAAACAGATGCAAAAACGAACACAAACGGATGGCCATCCGTTTTCATAGACATTAATGTTAAAAAAAAAACCAAAACAAAAAAACCACACACGGATCCGTTGCGGTCCATTTTTTTTAAAGGACACAAAACGTAGTAATACCATACTGGCAACGGATTTTTTATTTTTTTTTAAACAATGTCTTTGGAACTGAATGGCCATCCGTTTGCACCCGTTTTTGCATCCATTAAACAGATGTAAAAAACGTCATCTGAACAGAGCCTTATTCTGGTAGTGATTCATCCAATTTATGCTGAGACTGATCACCAGAATAAGGTCCTGTAGGAGTCCTAGACTAGAAATGACTTACGCAATTCATGCAGCACTGGTATCATGTCTCTAGGATAGGCTGCCAATGTATGATATGCAGGAGTTTAATCCTAGGGACCCTCACCAACCAGCAAGAAACCTCTCCATCCATTTTCCAGGCAAAGCAACATACAAGTATGGCTGTGCTTAAAAGGGGTTATCCATTATTTTTTTTTATTTTTTTTAAATATGGGCCAAATAACAGGACGCATCAATACAAAACACTTCCTGATATATGCATCTCAGGTTTAAATTAAGCACAGTTTATTTGATTTATTTTTAGGTCATTGACCTCAACTGTGACGTTTCATTTATAAGCTCGCTACCCCTTCCTGTGAGAAGTTCAGCCAGCAAACGAAACATCACAGCAGCTTGACCTTCTCTACACTTAAAGGGGTATTCCCACTAACATAACCATTTTTATATTTGTAGATAATTAAAAAAGTTAAACATTTTTGCAAATATAAGCAATTAAACATTTTGCAGAATTTTAAAGATTTTCTCTAAATATCTCGAGGTCACAAGTTGTTGTCTTGATTGGTTGCCAGTAGATACGACCATGAATGCAGGACCTTCCTATGGTCAGAAAATAAGCTATGATTTCCTTATTGTGGCCGGGATATCTTCTCATACATGTAGTGTCCCTGCCTGATAACCCAGGTACAATAAGGACATCATCGCTGGTTTCCTAGCAAGTCCCAGACCATAGAAAGTTTCTGCATTTGTGGTCGTATCCGTTGGCAACCGATCAAGGCAATAGACTGTCACCACTAAGATGGTTAGAGAAAATCTTTAAAATTCTGCAGAATTTGTAACTACTTATCTCTGCAAAAATGTATAACTTTTAATTATCTACAAATATAGATATGATTATGTTTATGGGAATACCCCTTTAAGCCACTCATACTGACCTCTGTGGGATTGATTAATTGCCTGGTCAGCTATGTGGAGGTGAGCAGCTTCATGGACTAAAGAAGTGTGGCACAAAACAGACCTTGTAGCATGGAGAGAATTTACATACCGGGGAGTGTGGAAAAAGGAGGGATACACAATGAGAGCAGGCAGATGACCCATGGGAAATGAAGTTTATCCACAGAGTCACTGCAAGTAATTAACAGTGATTTTAAGGAGCAGCAAGTAGAATAAAGCTAAGAAAAGGATGCACAAAAGTGAATTTAGCACTGCTGTGGATGTATTTGCAGTCAATATTTGGATTCTGGGTAAGCCCTTTAACCCCTTAAGTCAAAACACAAAATCAGAAAATTGTTTTTTTTTTCCCCTCTCCACTTTCCAAAAGCAACAGTGGGGAAAAAAAAAAAGTATTTAGTCAGCCACCAATTGTGCAAGTTCTCCCACTTAAAAAGATGAGAGAGGCCTGTAATTGACATTATAGGTAGACCTCAACTATGAGAGACAAAATGAGAAAACAGCTAGAAAATCACATTGTCTGATTTTTAAAGAATTTATTTGCAAATTATGGTGGAAAATAAGTATTTGGTCAATAATAAAAGTTCATCTCAATACTTTGTTATATATCCTTTGTTGGCAATGACAGAGGTCAAACGTTTTCTGTAAGTCTTCACAAGGTTGGCACACACTGTTGCTGGTATGTTGGCCCATTCCTCCATGCAGATCTCCTCTAGAGCAGTGATGTTTTGGGGCTGTCGCTGGGCAACAGGGACTTTCAACTCCCTCCAAAGGTTTTCTATGGGGTTGAGATCTAGAGACTAGCTAGGCCACTCCAGGACCTTGAAATGCTTCTTACGAAGCCACTCCTTCGTTGCCCTGGCAGTGAGCTTGGAATCACTGTCATGCTGACAGACCCAGCCACGTTTCATCTTCAATGCCCTTGCTGATGGAAGGAGGTTTGCACTCAAAATCTCACGATACATGGCTCCATTCATTCTTTCATGTACACGGATCAGTCGTCCTGGTCCCTTTGCAGAGAAACAGCCCCAAAGCATGATATTGCCACCCCCATGCAACTAGGTATGGTGTTCTTAGGATGCAACTCAGCATTAACTCTCCTCCAAACACGACGAGTTGTGTTTCTACCAAACAGTTCTACTTTGGTTTCATCTGACCATATGACATTCTCCAAATACTCTTCTGGAACATCCAAATGCTCTCTAGCAAACCTCAGACGGGCCGGATATGTACTGGCTTAAGCAGGGGGACACGTCTGTCACTGCAGGATCTGAGTCCCTGGCGGCGTAGTGTGTTATTGACGGTAGCCTTTGTTACGTTAGTCACAGCTTTCTTCAAGTCATTCTCTAGGTTCCCCCGTGTGGTTCTGGGATTTTTGCTCATTGTTCTTGTTATTATTTTGACCCCATGGTGTGAGATTTTGCGTGGAGCCCCTGATCAAAGGAGATTATCAGTGGTCTTGTATGTCTTCCATTTTCTAATTATTGCTCCCACAGTTGATTTCTTCACATCAAGCTACTTGCCTATTGCAGATTCAGTCTTCCCAGTCTAGTGCAGGTCTACAATTTTGTTTCTGGTGTCCTTCCACAGCTCTTTGGTCTTCACCATAGTGGAGTTTGGAGTGTGACTGTTTGAGGTTGTGGACAGGTCTTTTATACGGATAACAATTTCAAATAGGTGCCATTACTACAGGTAATGAGTGGAGGACAGAGGAGCCTCTTGAAGAAGTTACAGGTCTGTGAAAGCCAGAAATCTTGCTTGTTTGTAGGTGACCCAATACTTATTTTACACCATAATTAGCAAATAAATTCTTAAAAAAATAAATAAATAAAAAATAAAAAAATCAGACAATGTGATTTTCTAGATATGTTTTCTCATTTTGTCTCCCATAGTTGAGGTCTACCAATGATGACAATTACAGGCCTCATCTTTTTAAGTGGGAGAACTTGCACAATTGATGGCTGAATAAATACTTTTTTTCCCCCCACTGTAAAACTTGTTTATATTTCAGGCTTATTTTTTGAGGGACAAATTGTTCTTCATAGTACCATATGCTGTACTGGTAAGCTGGAAAAAAAAAAAATTCAGAATGGAGCAAAACTGGAAAAAAAAACAAAAAAAAAAACAGTTGCACAATTTTCTCAGACACTTCATTTTTACGGCATTCACCATTTTTGTTTTGTTTTAACAGCTTTACAGAAATTTAAAAAAAAACAAAAAAAAACAAAAAAAAAAAACTTTCTGCGTCCTTATTGTAACACGCATTTTTTTTATATTTCCATGTTGTACGTTGCTGTGTAAGGGTTTTTTTTTAGTGGGGCAATTTGTAGTGTTTATAAGGGTAAGGCCCCACGATGCGGAAATGCATCATTTTTTGCTGCAGATTTTGTTGCGTTTTTTTGAGCTAAAGCCAGGAGTGGATTGAGCAAAAGGTAGAAGTAGAAGTACTTTTTAAATATTTTTCACTCCTTTTGTAGCCATTCTTGGCTTTGGCTCAAAAACCGCAACAAACTCTGCAACAAAAAAAAAAGCTGCGTTTCCGCAACGTGGGGCCTTAGCCTTAATAACATTTTGCGAATTGTATGACGCTTTGATCGCTATTTATTCAATTTTTTGTTTTTAGACCCCCTATGGTACATGATCGCCCCTACAATACATCTCTATTGCAGTATATTGTGAAATTCATTCCTTTCTATTATACGCTGCCTCCCAGATGTCATATGACAACCAATCGCTGCTAATCAACCCAATCAACTTACTTACAAACATACATGACAATTTAAAAAAAAAAAAAAAGAGAAAAAGAGAAAGTATCCTGAAAACAAAAAGTCATTCACTTCCTCCCACTGAAAACAATAGGAGTCAGAACCCAACAAGTTTGGTACTGATTTTGAGGTGGAGCTCCAAATTCCTTATTTTGACCATAGCCTAACAAATGCATGACATCCTATGGCCACATGTGTTACCTCTAATGGCAGAGCTTGCAACTGGCATTTTTCAGCAGCATAATGTTTGCCCACACATAGCAAGAGTTTCCCAGGAATATCTGTCAAATTGAATCACTTCTTTGGCCTGCTCAGTTGCTAGATTTATCGACAATCGAGTACTTATGGGAACAGCTGGGACACAAGCTTTGGAAACCTACAGGTGTGGAAGAGTTGCAATATGGAACCAGTATGACTCCATGCCAAACTGTATCATCTTTTATCCAGGATAAAAGGTGGCCTAAAAGGTTACTAAAGCCTCCTTTCAGCTGTACGGTTTTTCCGTAATAAACTTACACTTTCACTCTTATATTGTAATCATTTACATATATCATCATTACATTCACACAACCCCTTCTTGGTGTGTGTGTGTTTTTTTTTTATCATTGAGTGTCTGTGTGTGTGTGTGTATGTATATATATATATACAGTACAGACCAAAAGTTTGGACACACCTTCTCATTCCAAGAGTTTTCTGTATTTTCATGACTATAAAAATTGTAGATTCACATTGAAGGCATCAAAACTATGAATTAACACATGTGGAATTATATACTTAACAAAAAAAAAGTGTGAAACAACTGAAAATATGTCTTATATTCTAGGTTCTTCAAAGTAGCCACCTTTTGCTTTGATTACTGCTTTGCACACTCTTGGCATTCTCTTGATGAGCTTCAAGAGGTAGTCACCTGAAATGGTCTTCCAACAGTCTTGAAGGAGTTCCCAGAGATGCTTAGCACTTGTTGGCCCTTTTGCCTTCACTCTGCGGTCCAGCTCACCCCAAACCATCTCGATTGGGTTCAGGTCTGGTGACTGTGGAGGCCAGGTCATCTGGCGTAGCACCCCATCACTCTCCTTCTAGGTCAAATAGCCCTTACACAGTCTGGAGGTGTGTTTGGGGTCATTGTCCTGTTGAAAAATAAATGATGATCCAACTAAACGCAAACCGGATGGAATAGCATGCCGCTGCAAGATGCTGTGGTAACCATGCTGGTTCAGTATTCCTTCAATTTTGAATAAATCCCCAACAGTGTCACCAGCAAAGCACCCCCACACCATCACACCTCCTCCTCCATGCTTCACGGTGGGAACCAGGCATGTAGAGTCCATTCGTTCACCTTTTCTGCGTCGCACAAAGACACGGTGGTTGGAACCAAAGATCTCAAATTTGGACTCATCAGACCAAAGCACAGATTTCCACAGGTCTAATGTCCATTCCTTGTGCCCAAACAAGTCTCTTCTGCTTGTTGCCTGTCCTTAGCAGTGGTTTCCTAGCAGCTATTTTACCATGAAGGCCTGCTGCACACAGTCTCCTGTTAACAGTTGTCGTAGAGATGTGTCTGCTGCTAGAACTCTGTGTGGCATTGACCTGGTCTCTAATCTGAGCTGCTGTTAACCTGCGATTTCTGAGGCTGGTGACTCGGATGAACTTATCCTCCGCAGCAGAGGTGACTCTTGGTCTTCCTTTCCTGGGGCGGTCCTCATGTGAGCCAGTTTCTTTGTAGTGCTTGATGGTTTTGGCCACTGCACTTGGGGACACTTTCAAAGTTTTCCCAATTTTTCGGACTGACTGACCTTCATTTCTTAAAGTTGTAATGCAAAAAAACAAAATGGCTGCCCTTGATAAAATGGCTGCCCATGACAAGATGTCTATAAAAGCCAGCTCATAGTAACCTTAATTTCAACTCTGTATGAGATAATGTCTAGATAGACATAAAGCCAGATCAAAGTTTAACTCTGTAATGTTTACATGGACATCAAGCCAGCTTAAGGTTTAGCTCTGTATGAGGTTACGTCTACATGGACAGCTTAAAGGTTCAACTCTGTTTGAGGTGATGTTTACATGTCCATAAAAGCCAGCTTAAAGTTTAACTCTGTATGAGGTGCACGTGTCCCATGAAACATTCCAGTGGAAATTGGCCCCTTTCACAGGAATGTGAGCTTGGAGACGAGTAAAGCCTTACAGAGGTGTATATACTTCTGTAACCGCCCACTCTTATGACGCACACAAAGGGTATATAAGATGGGAAACATCCCCTAGCCGTATGTTGCAACCTTGACAGCAGATTGGGGACGCCTGATGCTGCATACCTGTCACAACGGCTTGGTGATATTTCCTGCAGATACCTTGATCAGAATTCATCAATGAAGCTTGGCAGTGTTGTAAGTGTTGATTATATCACAGTTTGATTAACTTTGATTATCTTGCTATACCTTGCTTTATTGCAAGTGTTGATTATATCACAGTTTGATTAACTTTGATTATCTTGCTATACCTTTTAATATACTTTTAAGTATTGTAAGTGTTGATTTGATATACCTTCTGATATACTTTTAAGTGTTGGAAGTGTTGATTTAATTACATTCTAATATCTTTTATACTTTTCCTTGTTGTAAGACCTTTTTGATATCTTCTTATACTCTTAATAAAATGTTAAGCTATTGTTGATAGTCCAGTGTTTTATTCTATAACCTTGTTCTATAACACGGAATCCAAAGAATCTTTTTCCCTTGGCATAACAAAAGTAATGATGGCCACTCGTTTTTCTTTACTTAGCTGCTTTTTTCTTGCCATAATACAAATTCTAACACTCCATTCAGTAGGACTATCAGCTGTGTATCCACCTGACTTCTGAACAACACAACTGATGGTCCCAACCCCATTTATAAGGCAAGAAATCCCGCTTATTAAACCTGACAGGGCACACCTGTGAAGTGAAAACCATTTCAGGTGACTACCTCTTGAAGCTCATCAAGAGAATGCCAAGAGTGTGCAAAGCAGTCAAAGCAAAGCAAAAGGTGGCTACTTTGAAGAACCTAGAATATAAGACATATTTTCAGTTGTTTCACACTTTTTTGTTACGTATATAATTCCACATGTGTTAATTCATAGTTTTGATGCCTTCAATGTGAATCTACAATTTTTATAGTCATGAAAATACAGAAAACTCTTGGAATGAGAAGGTGTCCCCAAACTTTAGGTCTGTACTGTCTTATATATGACACACTCATGTTACAATATTTTCAACATACAATGGTATTTGCTGGCAGACTAGTAATGCTTCTCTACAGTACAGTGCAGTATTACATATTCTGTACTTCTCTTTACCTGTGCCAGGACTGCTCCTTTGGACACCGCATCAAAGCAGCTGCATCTAGTTTTTCAAATGCAATATATATATATATATATATATATATATATATATATATATATATAGTATATAAGGATTTTTCAGTACCATAGAAAAGATCTTATCACCATCATAGAAAAGGATTTACAGCTTCCATAAGCTTTTCATGGCTTAAGTGTAAGGATTTGCTATATCCTTATTAGTTATCGGATGATTTTTCTTAAATTCTCATTTTTTTTTCGAATTTTTTTTTTAACTTTTTGGGGTCTTCAGAACCAATTACTAATCTGTCACAGAGTTATGGTCTCAAGTTCCAAATGCTTAAATTAATATTGTAACTTGAGGGACCAGTGTGTGTGTGTATATAAAATTCTAAGTATATATACACACAATTTTTTTTTTTTTTTTTTTTAAATTCATCATACCGCATACTACATCAGCAGGGGGCGAGGTACTGCAGTCCTAGAACAGAGTAATCAGAATTTCAAACATAGCTATAGATGCAAAGGGGAAGGATGACCATGTAGTTCAAGACAGGCAAGTTATGTACATTACACATAAGTTACATTTTCGTTTGTTCAGGAGCAAGCACTTGATTTGGCATTGTGAATAAGACTTACCTGTGCAACAACTGTCTGTACAAAAGTATGTGGATGTTGCTGCTTTTGCTGAACAGCACTCTCTATTGCTACTTTAGCTACAGTGCTTGGATCAACACCTGCTGGCACAGCGACCATGGTTGCACTACAGCCAGCATTGTTCGGGTCACTGATTGTAACAATCCTTACTCCTACTTTATTGGGAATAACTGGGACAGATTCCCGCTCATTGTCCTCTACTGGTCGTTTAACAGCTTTGCATTCTGCTGTGCCATTTGTAGAGCGTGTATCTGCAGGCAGTGCAGCTTGCGAGATCCTAGTCCCTATATGGGGCACCGCAATAATTTGGTGACCCGGTAAAACAGAAGCAGTAGACTGCGTTGAGACAACAACAGTCGGGCGTTGCTGAGGCACATCTGAATTCAAACTGGAAACTACAGGTCCATTGGGCAAATCAGTTGCATTACCACACTGTATCTGGATTGCAAGGTTCGTAACATCATTCGTACTACTTGCAAAATGTGACAAACTGTTGGCTAATATAGGTCCATTGGTAAGTTTCTCCACTTGATCACCTTTGGCAGTAACTTGTTGTGAAGAATCCAGAAGGTCCTGTTGCTCCACTGGAGCTATTTCACCATTTCCTACGTGATTGGAAGCTTTGTGATTAGGAATGTTTTTGCTCAAATGAGAACAGTCTCCCTTTTCAAAATCACAAACCCCATTAAGCTGCGGCTTTTTAAAGTCTGTTTTAACATCCTGTATATCACTCTGGTCAGAGTTTTGTTTTAAAGAAGCTCCATTTTCTCCCAGTTCCACAGACGACCCATTAGTGACCACTTGACTGGCCTCATTCGGAGTTTTCCCTGAGTTTGAAGGAGGTAGACTGGAGTCACACTTTTTACCATTCAAAAGGTTTCCCATTTGCACTTCATTGTCATTCATTTCCCCATTGCTGGCGTTAACAGAACCTTTCGGACAAGAAGGATTCTCCATTACTTCAATTTTACGCTCATGCACGTGCAAGCCTGTAGCTTCCTTTGCCTCTTCCTCCTTTTGGCAAATTATTTTATCACCCTTAAAAGGGGGAGAAGAAGCAGATCCTGGCAATTGCCCACCAGGTTGTGTAAGAGCAGCTGGAAGTGTTTGTACCTGTAGTCCAACTCCAGGTTGTGTCCCACCCATTGGTGCAATAATCTGAGGTGTATTTCCCTGGCTTACAGTTGCAGTAGCAAAACTAGTGTTTGGCACAACTGTGATTGTGACTTGGTTGCCAGACGTTCCTTGAAATATTGTTGCTGGAGAGTTTGATATCAACTGGCCTGGCAAAATTTGTAAGTTTGAGATTGGAACAGTCTGTACTGCAGTTTGATTCTGCATTGTACTCTGAACTAACTGCACATTTTGTTGTCCAACAAGTATTTGTGGTGTTGCTGCCTGCCCTTGCACACCAAAGGAAGGAGCCTGATTATTGGCTACTTGATATACCACCTGAGGGCTTGGTGCTCTGGCATTATTGGGAGGTGGTATCTGTGGAGCCGGGAGTATGAGTTTACCTCCAGGTGTTGAAGGTCCTCGTTTGGGAAGCAACAACTGTTTAATGAGGCTGGACTCAGCAGGACTAGAGAGTCCAACACCTCCACTTTGGGTCTGTTGCTGCTGAACCTGTACTTGTACCTGTGGGGATGACTGTGACTGCTGCGCTTGCACTTGTGCCTGCTGTGGTTGCTGAGCTTGTGCCTGCTGCTGTTGGTGAGGTGCTGGTGACAACTGCTGCCTTTTTACAGAAAGCATCTGGCTAACAGTAGGAGGGGGTCCTTGTGAACCTGAAG
Organism: Leptodactylus fallax; assembly: GCA_947044405.1. NCBI lineage: Eukaryota > Metazoa > Chordata > Amphibia > Anura > Leptodactylidae > Leptodactylus > Leptodactylus fallax. Next base: position 5,820,741 of record CAMRHE010000036.1, read on the forward strand.
TTGTTGGGGAAGAAGACATAACTGGCGGGAGCTGGTTATTTGGAGTTGGGATTGGAGATGAGGAAGGAGTTATATTTGTTTGCCCAGTTAACTGAACAGTCTGTCCAGCCTGAATTGCAGCTGGATTAGTAAGTACTATTTGGTGGATGGCTGGTGCATACGCTTGACCAGGTTGAGCTGGCTGGCTGACAATTACTACACTTTGCTGGGGTTGCTGCGGAGATGGTTGTTGAACTACTGTTGTTGAGGAGACTTGCTGAGAAGAAAGAGGTTTTGGAGCAATGTTTTGAAATCCAATTCTAGAGGTCTGAGGACTTTGTACACCAGCTATTGTAACCACCTGTCCTGCTGCTACTTGGAAACTTTGTACAGTTGTAGCAGACACAATATTAGAAGATGAGGTCGTAACATATTGTTGTGGAGTTATGATAACTGTATCTTTCGGCTGGTTGGAAGCTGTAGATTGTTGTGATGGGACATGAACAGTTTGTGATGATGTTGTGATTAATTGTTGACCTTGTGGAAGTCCAGATGTACCTGCTGGAATACTCTGCATTCTGCCAAATATATGACCTTGAGGGACAGTTTGTTGTATAACTGCTACTGGAGTGCCTGATGCTAACTGACCAGGTACCACAGTGTGTAAAGGTGACTGCTGTTGAATGACAGAAGGATGGTGAAACAAGGCCTGAGAACCCACAACTGTAACAGAAGACTGTTGCCCTGGATTGCTGTGATTCTGAACTAGAGAAGCTTGTGTTGATCCCCCCAGTGCAATAGTGACAGGAACTGCTGAATGTTGAACAGAACCCTGTATTACTGCAGCTTTAACCACTTCACACGAAATTGGAGTTTTATTCTGTATTACAGTCACTGTGGTATTCTGTTGTTGCTGAGTCTGACCATGAGGGATCTGTGGCATACGACAAACGGTCTGAGCCACACTGTGGACACCTTGAATAGGAAAAGACATTTGTGTTGCAGTTAGATTACTAGCTTGGTTAGCTGTGACAGTTCTCTGGAAAGGATTTCCTGCTCCTTGTGGCACACCTGGAAAAACAGAAGCAACAAATGGTTGTTACATATATATTAAAACTATTTATAAACAAAATGCAAGTATGTGGAGAATATCTTTCTTCCCTTAGGGTATATTTACATGCAGCAGAACTGATGCATACATTTCTAGCATGGTTTCATTTATCTTAATAAGGCTTGAAAAAATCCATGTGCTTGCTACCAAAACAATGTCATTCAATTGATAAACAACAAATCTGCATTTGTGAATATACCCTTAAGCTATAAATGAAAGTTGTTTAAGAATAAACTTCTGGAGAAGAATGCCCTCGGCAAAAGTTGCATTTTTGCACCCTAGAAACAGTTACCATATGTAACTGTTCACAAATAAAGCAACACAAATAAGCAGAACGTTATGCCATTATCGTACAACACCTCTGCACCAACCTGCTGCATTTGGGTCTGAAGCAACAGCAGAGGTTGGTTGCTGCTGTTGATAGTACATCTGGATAGGAAGTGGTAAGGTCCTTCGTTTCACACCAGACACATGAATGTGAGCTTGCCCATTATTGTTTGAATCTTCTACTCTCTTGATGTTGTGGCTTGGGAATACAGACCTGGGTGGGGAAGGGGGAGAGAAAAAAAAAAAAAGTCAAGTACACTTTCCGCAACCTGTGTTTCCCCTCTACACACTTCTGGGACACAAAAGCTTGTTAGTTACATTTGATGGGTATCCCCTACAATAGAGGATAGGACGACTTTGTCAAAATTGGTGGGTCTGGCCAACCATCTATTGGAGTATGGAGGCTTCCTGACTCTCAATTGATGGCAGATGCCAGGAAGAGAAGGTTCTGGGAGTTGGACTTCAACTGCCACAATCCTTTTGTACTGGCACTGAGTGTTCAGTTGACAGCTATTTAACAGGTATGGGCTTCCTTTATAGCTGCTTTTTGTGAAAATGGTCACATTATATCTTAAAATTATAGGTTAGTGGCACAACCCTGGACTGCCTGCGCTATTTGCCCTACATGGCGCTCAGATCTGGCCGCAATATGGCGTGTCCTCTCTTAATGACCTGTATACCGAAGGCGTTTTTAGAACGTTCGACTCACTAGGCACTTCCTATGACATTCCTAGAACACAATTCTTTAGATACCTCCAGATTCAACACAAACTTTTTTCTCTGTTCCCTGGTCAGCTAAGCAGTATTTCTGAATACCCGCTTATCTGGGTGCTTCGCTTACAGGGCCCTAGGGGTTTGATCTCTACCCTATATGCACATTTGATGCAGGTCAAGGTGTCCTGGTCGGATACCCCGGCCCTGATGCGATGGCGCACTAATATCCCCGCCCTCACATATGAGATAGTTTAGGACGTTCTTGAATCTCCTCAGTATGTGTCACCCTCAGCTAATAGACTAATTCAAACTTACATTCTACACCAATGCTACTTGACTCCTTCCCGTCTGTATAAAATGAGACGACTGCCCCACCCAGGAAGCCTCAGGTGTCCCTGTCCGCAGAAGGACTTTTGGCACAAGATTTGGGTTTGTCCGATCATTCAAAGTTTCTGGAAAGGGGTTGTGGATCTCCTGGCGAAAGTTCTGGCTATGCCTATACCACTAACCCCAGAAGTCTGCCTTTTTGGCATATTGGATGATGAAGTATGGCAGCACCATGTCAGAGTCTTCCTGCGAGAGTCTTTGTTCTATTCCAGGAAGGCTATCGCACTGAGGCCTCCGTCAGTATCTATGTGGAGGAAGCTCATTAATTCTTTTCTCCCCTTTAATCAGACTGTATATAAAAAGGGAGAGATTGTCCTCAGAAGTTCCATAAGGTGTAGGGGACATGGTCAGATCTCCTCTAACTCAATATAAAGCTCCCTAACTGCAAACCGCCATATATTCATTTCTGCCGTGAGGGGCAGGGAGACGCCTGGAGTTTCCATGACCTCTCTGTCTTACTGTCTTGTGTTCTTGATGATGTCATTGATTTATCGATTGTATGTTTCTGCTTATTGATAATCGAATTGTACTGTATCATATACGTTCTGCATATTTATCCTCTTTTACTGTGCCTATTCGAGGGGTTTACTCTGTGCTGACTACACGGTGTGTTGGCTGTGGACTGCCAGGTGTGGTAATGCAGCATTTTGTGTGCTTCTGTATCTGATTGTTCCTTTTGTACGATCTGTTACATGTTTGCCTTGATTATTGTGTCTGGTACACAATTTTCAATAAAACGAGTTAAAAAAAAAAAAAAAAATTATAGGTTAATTACAACAACAAAAAGACAAGTAAATTTGAACATTAAAAACTGAAGACTGGGCCACTAATTGTAGAAACATACCAACTTCATTTAAAGCGTATCTCATAAATGAAAAGTTTAGTTTCATAAACAGAATATCACCTTCCACATATTATTCTACCGTGTTTCTCCAAAAATAAGACTTACCCCGAAAATAAGCCCTAGCTATATTTTCCAGGTTTTTTGGAGTAGGCTTGAAATATAAGCCCTACTCCAAAAATAAGCCCTAGCTAATTTAACCCCTTCCCGACATCTGCCGTGCGATTACAGCGGATGCCGGGTCTTTAAAGATGGCAGCCGCTCTGCTGCTAAGTGTGACCTCCGCGCCCCCCCCCCCCCCCCCGCAGTCCCTAGGGCCGATCCCCACCTCTATAGCTACTATACCGGGTCTCCTTGTACAGTGGAGACCCGCAGTTAATGCCCACGATCAGAGTCCACTGATTGCGTGCATTGTTGAGTGTGCCAGTCCGTGACCACATCCCCCCCCCCTCGGGGCCTGTCCCCACCAGCCCCCGTACCTTTCACGCTGCAGGTCGGCTCTTGGCGAGATCGCGGGAGCCGACCTGTTCCTTTGACAGCTGGGAGCGTTATGAAGGCTCCCAGGCCTTTCATAGGAATATTACTATTGAGGCTATGACCCACTCTACAAACATAATATTTTACCTCTATCGTGAATGCTGTAGCGAAAAAAAAAAAAAAAAAAAAAAAAGTGCCGAACTGCTGTTTTTTCGCTGTTTCACCTCTGATAAAAGTTGAAATAAAAAGCGATCAAATGTGTGATTGTTGTTCATGGAAAAAATTAAGACTTACCTCGAAAATAAGCCCTAGCCCTTTTTTCGGAGAAAAAAAATATAAGACCCTGTCATATTCGGAGAAACACGGTATGAATAGGGGAGGGACAGGATGAGGCTGCTGGAAGAGACACTCATAATTGCTGCTGCTACACTCTGCTCTTTTAATACTGCTAGGTTAAAAGATAAGAGGTTGTAGGATGTAGATAAGAGAGGCTGTTAGTGTACAAAATAAGGCAATAAAATCAATTAATCAGCAGGCTGGAGCACCATACTCAACTCCTCCCTCGCCCACAGAGGTCTCTCTATGTGTGAGGCCAAATACAGAGACAAATTTTATGTAAACAAGCAGTCAGATTGAAGAGAAGGAGCAGGAGAACAGTTTAATAAGCGGAGAAGGAAACAGATCTCTTTAATAAGATATATTATAACATTTCTTAAAGTCAGATGCACTATTCAACCATGAAAAGTTGTTTGTATCTGGGTGGTACACTTAACGCAAGTTATCCCACAATGATATTTACAGCAAACTAGCTGGAAGCACACTTCTTCATATTTTGTGATTCAATGTAAATTCAAAGTCTGCTGTTAAAACATTTATAAAACTTACTGATCCCAACCATATAGTCTCTATTAGTATTCTGAGCAATGTCATTAATCTTACAAGATCCCCCAAGGAAGTCAAGAGCAAGGAGTCCTACCGTAGACATTTGTAGAATCCAGATGACGTTAGGATTCCACCTCTAGCCAATTTACTGCAAGTTGAAAGGTATTCAGAATACATTTCTGACCTTGACACTGAAGCATCTGGGCTCACTTCAAAATGTGCATTCAACCTGCATAAAAGGCAACATATTCCTAAAAACTACTTTAAAGGCAATGTATCAGAAATTGATATTAAACTATACCTTTTTTTAATTTATTTTTTTTGCAAAAAAAAAAAAAAAAAGTTAAAAATTTTCTATTTATAATGTATCTTTTGTACTTCTAGAATGCATGACGTGATGCATTCACGTCTACAGGGGCTTACAATTTGATGACATGAAGCAGGATAGAGCAAGTCCTATCCTGCTCTGTGTCACCGTAAGCCCCCGTAGACCTGAATGCATGAGTGTCATTCGACTGCATTCCACTGCAAACTCAGCCCCACATTGCAAGAACACTGGGACATGTGCATGGGGTCTAAATAAGACAAAATAGCCACACTATCCCAAATGCTGGTAAGGCTTTGCTATGCTTCTCTTCCTGGTAATGTGGGGAAGAAATTCTACTCCACCATTTAACCCCATTTCTTACAGCTGCCATAACGCAAACATACATCCTGCTACATTTAAACCTTTCATTTAAAAGTGGCTATGCAGGGGAAAAATAAAGTTTACAGTGTGTTCCCTGCACTATATAATATATATATATTACTAAAACGCACATGCTTGTCTTCCAGAGCTTCGATGATTACCTCTACAAAGTGCAGCGGCATGCCAGAACTCCATGTGCTGCCTCTCCAGCTCTGTGACGTCACAACTTAGCTCTAGTCCCACTGCATCTCCATAGAGTAGAGCGGAGATGATCATGTGACTGAGTATCAGCAAATGAGGAATAGGAATGAGACTTCCAGTCTCCCCCGCTGCACCCTGCAATGGTAAATCTTCTGGGCTTCAGAAGCGTTGAAAGCTTTCTTCCCAAACTTCATTTCTTTCATGCACCTCCAGTACTGATTCCTCTTACGTTTGTTGTGGATGGATTGGCTTTGATGTTTCAATTAGCAGGATTCCTTGTTTTAGCTTAGTTATACACCAAGCTTTTTCTGACCTCTCAATCTATGCCAACTGATGGACTGACTATTTCAATATTTCAACTAATAGGAGATCTTGGAGGTTCCAATAAAAGTAGGGCAAACTTACTCCATCAGTGGCTTAGTCTACTCTGTGAAAAGAATCACTTAGATTTGAGTTGTGTCTCAAATTACAAGAGGGCAATCAAAAGCCCCATGCCCGCCAACTCCATTTACATCTCATTGTCTCCATCTACATAATCGCTCTGGGGCAGGTTTTAGGGAAGAAAAGGGATTTAAAAGAGGACCTTTCACCACATCGACTAAGTTCTTAGCATCTCTTAATAGGCGTCGCACCACTGATTCTCTAACCCCACCGTTCCCAAGCAACAAGTTTAGTTAGTTATGGTGCCTGATGTGCTATTTAAACTCTGTAATGTTGAAAGCTGAAGATATAAAAAGGAAAAAACCGCACCGAGCTGCCCCTCGTGTAATATTATTTGAGATGGATGGAAATATGAACAGTTTTACAAAATAGATGGCTGCTCACCTTGTTAGGTTGTGAGTAGGTCACAACCACCATAAGAGCCTGTAAATCATGCAGGAGCTGGAGAGTAGCAGCTAGATCATCGTCAATAGGACGTCAGGAAGCAAATTCCAAAACAGGACCAATCCAAGATATGGACATAAAAGGATCAGCGCTTACCAGCAGGATACAAACGTGAAACTTTTTTTTTATTGGAGCCAAATAAGACAGTCAATTTGAGAGAGTAAATTCACTCTCTTTTTAGCAGTTTCAACTATTCTTGGGATAATACTTTTCTTTAAATCTATTGGAAAGGATACCACCTTGATGAAGGAAGTCGGATTGTAAAGTACAGTTCCGACGGATTCTCTTAACTTGCCCAGGCGATCTAGTTTTTTTTTTTTTTTTTTTTTTTTTTATACAGGTGTATCTGCCTGTTTGAAACAAGCCTTCCTCTTGTTTTGGATTTATCTCTGGACCCACCTATTTGAGATTTGGCGGGTACTGTGCTGTACATGCGCACATACCATCACATGGATGCCATGGGGGGTACATCGAACGGTTTATATCTTCCACAGGTATTTTCCTACATGTATGATTAATCTTCAAATTGTGTAACAGATTTTATTATTTATAGGTTTTATTTGTTTATTTTTAACGCTACAATGTGTGCTTTTGGTGGTGGTGTCGTCTGCCATCATCTGGGTGACACCCAGTGGGCGGGCTTTTCCAACATTCCTTCCTTTATAAAGGAAGAAGCTTCATATGGTTTATCATCTCTAATCTGTACACTTGATAAAGAGGCTGCTAGCCTCGAAACGTATAGTGTTTGTGTTTATTTGGCTCCAATAAAAAAGTTCCACGTTTGTATTCTGCTGGTAAGCGCTGATCCTTTTATGTCCATATCTTGGATTGGTCCGGTTTTGATTTTTGTAATGTCGAAAGGGCAGTGTGAAGAGTTCAGAATCCTGACAGTAGAGCCTAAATAGCTTATTAAGCACCAAAACTAACTGCACTGATTGCTCAGGAATGGTAGGGGCTAGAGGAAAAATTCCAACTGTGCCAGAATCACGGGATCAGCAGCTATTAATGAATGTTAAGTACTGGAGTTGGTGGAGGTGGTGAAAGGTCCTCTAAGTACTTTTCAAATAAATACATTACTTTTCATTGTTTCATCTCCCATGTGCTGCAGTGAGGTGGACTGCCTGCCCTCTGTGCGCCAAAAGGTGAAATCAGATTTGAGCTGTAACTTATGCCAGTTTCTAGAGTAAATTATACCAAATCAGCTGGAAATCAGAGGTCCCACTACCTACACGCCCGCTTAAGTGGCGTGTGTGGTGCAAGGGTGCCAAAAACTTTTATGAAACATTTTATGCCAGAAACAGTAGGAATTTTTACCCCAAATTCTTAACTATAAGTATGTTTCTAAACAATTATTACCCTGGTGCACAGCTTATGACAATGCTTTTAGGTTGTTGTTTTTTTTTTAAGGCATTATCATAGCCTGAAAGACAGTTTCTACCGTCTAAGCCCATTGGCTGTATCTAATCAATAAAAAGGCATGTTATATTAAAAAAAGGAAGTGTTTGCACAAACCCAATAGAATTTGGTCCTGATGATTAGGACAGCTGTTATGTTGAAACACAGTACATGGAGATGACCAATGGACAACATGTCAGTGAGGTTTGATTTTGATGTATATGTGTGTGTGCACTCACTGACTTGCTGGGAAACTGCAGTTTTCAGTGAGACTTGTGATATCTTGTAAACATGTAGTTTTGCCCGAAAGAGGTTATTACTAATGTCAGGCAAATCCTTTAGGCTTGACCATAGAGGTTTTTTACTGTCCGCAAAGCATAAGTATGTAATTCGCAATCCGCAAAAAGACTTGTATGATCCCCTACACTTGTAACTGTGAGTCTGTGCTGAAAATACAGACAAGAATAGGATCTGCTCCATAATTTGAAGGTAGTTTCTATCCATAAATGGATCCGTATACTATCCGCATAAAAACTATGGTTGTGTGCCTGAGGCCTTAAAAAAATTATTTAAAAAAAACAAACAAACACAAAATACAAAACACTTAACAGAAAACAAAAAGCAGTACTTGATATTTAGAAAAGCAAAATGCTACATGACATCATCATGGGAAGTCTCATCCGTTCTGTGGGTCATCTGTTTTAAAATGTCATGATTAACTAAAGCAAGAAAGAGGGGGAAAACAGATCACCCACAAAACGGATGAGACTTCCATAGAAAAGCCCAGAGTGTTGAGAAAGGTAAAATATATACACATCAGGTCTGTACATACTACATTCGGTTATCTTTACTTCAGAAACAATCCATTTGGACACAGGAAATATTCAGTTTCATTATACGGTTTGCCCTTACCACTGACAACCAAACTTTTCACTGTCTATTTCCACAATGCCAGGAGGAGGCACAGCATGAGCATTGACTGGTCTAGCTGAAAATTAAAAAAAACAAAAAACAAAAAAAGTGATTCAACATCAGTACCCTCAAATGGCACAGCAGTCTTCTATAACACACACACACCCCAACAGTCCCCACCCATTTTCAACCCCTTCATACCTTCCCCAGTCTATTATGACCTTATGAGGGGAATAATGTAAAAATATATAAAACAACAAATAATTGAAAATAGGTGAAAAAAACGCCCCCCCCCCCCCAAAAAAAAAAAAAAAAAAAGGTAAAACCACACCCACATCAGAGGCTCTAGCCCCTCCCCAGGCAACACAACACTGCAAATTTAGTTTACATTTTCCTGTATATATTAAAAAAAAATCCTAATACTTCCTATTCCTCATAATTTCACTGCAGACGTTGATTGCAGTGATATTGTGGCACCACAGCAACCTCCCTCTTCATGCCTATAACAGAGCAGTGCTACATACTGAAAAAAAATGCTTAAGAGCCATTGGCTCCTTAACTGAAAAATTTAGAATCCGAAAAATTTTTTTAGCCATCAAACTGTATAATGCTCTCCCCAGTGTTCCCACAGTATAATGCTCTTCCCAGTGCCCCCAACTCCCAAAGTAAAATGGTTTCCCCAGTGGCACCCCTACAGGATAATAATGCTCTCCCCAGTGCAGCCCACAGTATAATGCTGTAGCCAGTGCCCCCACCCCCAGAATTAAATGGCATCCCCACAGGACAACCCAGCTTTATCTTCTTTAAGGATAGATTGCTGAAACAAAATTAAGACATCTGAAAATTAAGACATACAGAGAGTACTTAAAAAAGGAAGTAAAACTCAATTCTAACCTTGAGCAGGGCTTGCATTAACAGAAGAGCTAACATGCTCTACAGTTTGTGGACGAATTTCAGAAACCACTTGATGACTGGAGCTTTGATGCTCAATAAGTTTCACGGCTGTTAGTGCATCAGGTCCAAACATTTGAATGTCCATAGAAATAAGACACACCAATGTATCTACAAAAAAAAAAAAAGTACTCAAAATTGTATAACATACAATTGTAAAATAGAACACATTAAACATGCTTTACAGAGGACCTGTCACCAAATAGAAAATGCTAAATAACAAATCATTTGATTCTTGCCATTGATTCTCGATGAGGGCGGGAACCTTTTATTTTCTGATCGAAAAACAAGGTTACCACCCACTTGGAGAATCAGAGCTAGTTTACATATAATCTTCCAGGGGCCATATCTTCTAAATGGGTTGACAGATTTTAAAAAGAAACTCAAATTGATCAGGGGAACAGCGAGAATCAAATGATGTATTTTACTTAACATTTTCTGCTTTGTGACAGATCCTCTTTAAACCAATGAACTATATGGATTTTACCTATGCTTCGCTCTACATTTGCTATCTTCACACAAGCTACTTCTCCCAGTTCTGTAAGCATATAGAGCACTTCAAGAGTCGAAATTACAAGTAGTACATCCGGTAGAGTAAGATGACATATTATTTCCTTGTAGCTGTCCTGATCCACATACTCACAAATCAGAACTCCATTATCTTCTGCTTTACATAAGTTACCTAAGATTTCCATGCCTGGTAATTCAACAAAAAAAAAGTCTTAAAATCACAAAGTAAGACGGTAAGGTTTTGTAAACAAAGATAAGAAAATGGTTTACCTCTCATTTTTAAGAATCTATCCCGTGACATTAGGCATTTTGTTATTGTGTGGAACATTAGGTGAGTGGTTTTGAAATCAACAGGATCTAACTGAAGCTGAAGTGGAAAGACAAATACAAGAGTTTAAAGAAATATTAAAAGCACAACATCAAATATCAAATTCTACCAAGAAATGTATAGCCAGTTATTGGATTATTCTCCATAAATACATACTTCCTAGGAGGCAACAAGTAGTGCTTACACCATGGTGTTCACAAATACTGTCTATTTGGCTTACACTAGGATCACAAGAGTCACCTCTCTTGTTCTGGTTCATCGGAGAACCAGAACAACAGAAAGGTGGACCGCTAAAATAGTGGTTACGCACAGAGTCTGACAGACCCCACTGACTATAATGGGGTCCACCAGATGTCAGTTCTTTTAAAACAAACCAAGAGGAGGAAAAACTCTTTAGTGGTAAATTTTAGTCAATATGTTTTAATCTTATGCATATAAAAAATTCACAAAAAAAATTTGAAAAATTAGCAATTTTCAAAGCGTACTTTTTTATGCCATCTACAGTCATGGCCAAAAGTTTTGAGAATGATACAAATATTAATTTTTACAAAGTCTACTGCTTCAGTTTTTCTAATGGCAATTTGCATATACTCCAGAATGTTATAAAGAGTGATCAGCTTAACAGCAATTACTTGCAAAGTCAATATTTGCCTAGAAAATGAACTTTATCCCCCAAAACACATTTCAACATCATTGCAGCCCTGCCTTAAAAGGACCACCTAACATCGTTTCAGTGATTGCTCCATTAACACAGGTGTGGGTGTTGATGAGGACAGGGCTGGAGATCAATCTGTCATGATTAAGTAAGAATGACACCACTGGACACTTTAAAAGGAGGCTGGTGCTTGCCATCATTGTTTCTCTTCTGTTAACCATGGTTATCTCTAAAGAAACACGTGCAGTCATCATTGCATTGCACAAAAATGGCCTAACTGGGAAGAGTATTGCAGCTAGAAAGATTGCACCTCAGTCAACAATCTATCGCATCATCAAGAACTTCAAGGAGAGAGGTTCCATTGGTGCCAAAAAGGCTCCAGGGCGCCCAAGAAAGACCAGCAAGCAGCAGGACCGTCTCTTAAAAGTGTTTCAGCTGCGGGATCGGGCTACCAGCAGTGCAGAGCTTGCTGAGGAATGGCAGCAGGCAGGTGTGAGTGCATCTGCACGCACTCTTGGAGCAAGGCCTGGTCTCAAGGAGGGCAGCAAAGAAGCCACTTCTCTCCAGAAAAAACATCAGGGACAGACTGATATTCTGCAAAAGGTACAGGGAGTGGACTGCTGAGGACTGGGGTAAAGTCATTTTCTCTGATGAATCCCCTTTTCGATTGTTTGGAACATCTGGAAAACAGCTTATTCGGAGAAGAAGAGGTGAGCGCTACCACCAGTCTTGTCTCATGCCAACTGTAAAGCATCCTGAAACCATTCATGTGTGGGGTTGCTTCTCAGCCAAGGGAATCGGCTCTCTCACAGTCTTGCCTAAAAACACAGCCATGAATAAAGAATGGTACCAGAATGTCCTCCAAGAGCAACTTCTCCCAACCGTCCAAGAGCAGTTTGGCGCTCAACAATGCCTTTTCCAGCATGATGGAGCACCTTGCCATAAAGCAAAGGTGATAACTAAATGGCTCAGGGAACAAAACATAGAGATTTTGGGTCCATGGCCTGGAAACTCCCCAGATCTTAATCCCATTGAGAACTTGTGGTCAATCATCAAGAGACGGGTGGACAAACAAAAACCAACAAATTCAGACAAAATTAAAGCATTGATTCTGCAAGAATGGACTGCTATCAGTCAGGATTTGGTCCAGAAGTTGATTGAGAGCATGCCAGGGAGAATTGCAGAGGTCCTGAAGAAGAAGGGTCAACACTGCAAATATTGACTTGCTGCATTAACTCATTCTAACTGTCAATATAAGCTTCTGTTACTCATAATATGAATGCAATTATATTTCTGTATATGATAAAAACATCTGACAAACACACATAAAAACCAGAGGGCAGCAGATCATGTGAAAATATAATATTTGTGTCATTCTCAAAACTTTTGGCCATGACTGTAGGACAGACAGTTATGCTATATAAAATTGTAAAATATTGAACACTTAGTACATCAGAAAGTCAGAAAACCTGTAGGTTTAGTAGCAATATGTCAAATTTTCAAGAAAATTTCCACAATTTAGTTTTTTGTTTTTTTTAAATAAAGACCAGTTCAGTTACTTTGGGTGTTTAAATATTAGAAACTCCCCATAAATCACCCATTTCAAAAACTGCACCCATGAAAGTATTAAAAGCAAAATCTAGAAATTTTGTTAAATCTCTAGTATTTTCACCAAGACGACCTGCCTACACTAAACTACCTATGGGCAGGTAACAATATTTTTAGATCATTTTTGTGTTTGACAGACACACTACATCTGCTTGGCACGGTGATTCATCTCTCTTTGTTCAAGAACAATGTGATAGTTGAAGAAGGGTATCTTTGTTACGCCAAGAAAATTTTTATCATCTTGATAAATCAGGATTGGTATATCAGGGTGATCACATCATTAGGATCTGTTCCTGAAGACTTGCCTCAGTACTAAGGCTGCTAGGAGCAGCCAGTATTGAGAGATGCAGAGCACGGCTATGGGAACATTTAAAGTGTAACTAAACTTTTTCTGGTAGTGTTTGTGTCATTAATAAATTTTGTAATATATTTTATTAGCAAATTTTGCCTCCTTTTTTTGTGAAATCCTGCATCTGTTTATTCTCTCCCTTGCCTTCTGTATTGAAAGCTATTCCTGCCTCTCACTAAATGTTACCGTGAATGAAGTACGGGGCTGTGTAAAATGTAGAGAAAATGAGGGGAGGGTCACTTCAAAACAATCTCAGACACTATAAAACACAGAAACGTGCTTGATGTCATATAAAAAAGGAGAATCTCTTCTTTCATATCACACTAAGGTTGCAGTGCTATCTAGATGATTTCCAGTGATATCACTGGTTGAAAACAGTCGGAATTAGGATATTTATATGCAGCTCCATAATATAGATGATATAAATATCGTAATCCTGATGGTTTCAACCAGTGATATCTCTGGAAATCATATAAATAGCATTGCATCACTGAGAATCTCCTTTTCATATGATATCAAAAGCAAGTTTTTACATTTAATAATGTCTAAGATATAACTGAAGTGACCCTCCCCTACCCCTCTACATTTTATACAGCCCTGTACTCCAAGCCCGTACGTCATACACAGTAACATTCAGTGACAGGCAATACAAAAGCAAGTGGTAGAGTGAAAAAATGCGGGATTTCACAGAAAGGATTTGTTAATAAAGTATATTACAAAATTTATTTATGACACAAACACCGCCAGAAAATCAAAAGTTGTCCAAAAGTTTAGTTATGCTTTAAATTAGTAAGCATAAGAACCAACTCTGCAACCCATTAATTTAAGTGGGCTGGTTGCAAAGGGGTTCACAAAGCATTTTCCTTTATATCAGAGTTTCCCAAGGTGGGTTCACAGGAGGTCTGGGGTTCCTTGCATCTCTGGATCAGGGATTCCCCAGAACACAATAAGACCTGTGACTTTTGCAATAATATACTACTGAACGCTTTAATTATGGAATGGTATGCCTTCCCAAACACTAGAACTTCTTGGAGGCAGGAATAGCATTAGGGGTTCCCCAGGAATGGAAATCGTTTTAGGCCACAAGTTGCAGAAAGGCTACATTCTTTTGTTGCAGAGTTTGCTGCAGTTTTTTGAGCTAAAGCCAAGAGTAGATTTAGCAGAAAGGAGAAATGTAAGTGATTCCTCGATATTTCCCATTGCTTTTGAAGCAAAATGTGTCCTTAGCCTTAGACTGAATCCCCTGCAGTAATAAGATTAGGATTACTGCTTTATTTGTTGGACATTTCTTGCTATTCTTGCTTGGTTTTTTTTCCCCCTCATGTACCTAGAGTATGACTTTCATGGTTACATCTCAGTAGCTGTCTTTATAAAGCTACAACTGTGACTTTCAAAAAATTAATACTCAAAATAAAAAAAAATCTAAACTAGATTTATAAATTTTTTTGCAGCCCCAACTGAAGTTTTCATACTAATGAGCTAGCCAGAGATCATCAGTTCCTGCAGCCACCAGGCAGATGAAGCTTGTCCAGTGGATGGGGAGGATATGCAGGCTGCTCCAATTCAAGTAACCGAAGTGAAACTAATTCCCCAAAACCACTGCTATGCAGTGGATGGGGCTGCAGTGCAACTCCTATTACTTGAATAGGAGCAGCCTGCATGTACTCCCTTGTCCATTACAACAGCTTCAGCACCTGGAGACTGCCAACCCTGTCCACTGGATCGTTCCGCCTCTTCTTCCGTATTCACAAGTAATTTATACCATCAAGTAAAAACTTAGCACATGCAAGTACAATTACATTCCCCGGACAACTCCTTTAAAAGGAATGTGTCGCCTATTTATTAAAGAGGTTGTCGTATCATAGACACTTATCCCCTTTCCTGTAGATAAAGGCAAAGTGTCCAATAACTAGGGATCAGACTGCTGGGACCTCCAGCAATCATGAGAACATGGACTGCAAGTTCCTGAGTGCTCCGTGTGATTGAGGAGATGGCTACATCACCATACACTTTTATGTACTGCCTGGGCAGTGATCTGAGAAAGCCCCAGCATGGACACCACAGTTATATTCACATGGAGCACAAAGGGGAAGTTTGGGCCCCTATTGTAATGATTGCTGACAGACCCCACCATTCAGAAATTTCTCTATCACCCATGGTAAAAGTTCATTAAAAAAGGAGGCTAAGCCTGTGCGCGGTTATATAATGGTTTCATTTATGTATATTGAAACTCGGAAGCTGTACCTTGTATTAATGGGCTGGCAGGTTGCACATGAGCTTAGTTGCTCCTTTCACTGCAATGAAATTGCTGAAAAGAAGCAGAGCACATCACTGGCAATCCCACAGAGATGGAGTGCCAGTGTGAATATGCAACCTGCTGCCCCATTAGAAAAAAAAGCACATATAAACCCTGTTCTCATGATCGATGATGTTCCAGTGGACTGATGCCCACCAATCAGGTGGATGGGAATATAAAAGCAGAAGCATTAAATGCAATTATATGTTAAGATCTAACATACACACACACATGCACATATACTTCTTACCTCTGCTGCTATATTCCCCAATGTATCAAGTCCCAGTTGTCGGAGCGAAATAAAGTGACTATGAGCAGACAGTAACAAGAAGCGGAGACAAGTCCGATTAGCTGCCAGAAGTTTAACATTGCTCTCTTCAAAGGAAAGATTGCGCAAAATTACTGCTATCTGGAGAACACGCTGTCCTTCAATATCATTAATGCCCAGCTTTCTAGGAGGGTGAAATAATGAGTCCCATAAGGACTCTGGAGATGCACCTTCTGAAAAACAAAATAATTTACCTGTGTGATTGAATAGTTTACAAAAAAAAATAAAAAATTCAAAAAAATATTTTTCTTTAATAGCAAAACGTACTACATACTGTGTTATATGGGTTTCCTATAGGTTTGAACTGATGCTCACCAAGGATACAAAAATACCCAAAGCAATGTGTAAAATTTAAACAAAACCAACATGATGCCAACCCCATTGACAGATTCACACTATGTATTACAACAGAATTAGAGCAACAGAAAAATATAAAAGTGAACTCTCTTTAAATATGAAACAGCCTAAATTCATCAAAAAAAGCTCCTTTTAGGCTAAAGCCCCACATGGCATAAGCGCCGCAGAAAAAATCCCATGCCCACTTTGCAGAAAAAAACGCGCTGCGGACACGCGGCGATTTCCAAAACCAGCACGGTTTTGGAAATCACAGCATGTCAATTATACCTACGGAAACACCGGTGGTTTCTCCATAGGTATAATTGAAACAAAGTCTGCAGAGGAAAACTCTGCAAACTTTCTGTCTAAAGTGCTGCGGGAAGAACTGCGATGCAATCCCGCCGTGGTTTCTCCCGCAGCGCTTTTTTTGCCGCGGGACGCCACGTGGAGCCTTAGCCTAAGGCCCCACGTAGCAAGCCGCAGCCAAAAAATGCTGCAGAAAAGACTGGAGGTGGAAACGCATCATGTTTTTTTCTGTAGCGTTTTCCCTTGCAGACTTTCTGCCTTTATTATACCTATACAGAAAACGCCAGAGTTTTTTTTTTTCTGCAGTGTGTGGAAAGGATTAGCCAGAATCCCATTCACTGTGCAGCTAATGTAAAGCGTTTTCACAATGTGGGGCCCTGGCTTTAGAGCACCTATACCTTGCATGGGTCAAAAGTAGCCAAAAGGAAACTTCAAGTATTGTCAATCGCACAAGGACTGACCACAAACCAACATTACATTATAGTGATGATCTAATGCCGCACCAGAATATAAAATCACTACGTTTTAGGGTTTCAATTTCCACTCACTTAATTTCAGACACCCTGATCAGCAGTAGATATCTGACACCTACTCATAGTTTTAGAATTTTCTCATGTGAAGAATGCCAGGTCTGTGTGTTCAGCATGCTGCTGCCTTCACAAGCTTCACCTACTGATTTTTCCTAAAACCCATGACATATTTCTTTTCCCCTGTGCTGACAGACACTGATGCTGAAGAGCGTGATATCCCACTAACTCCCTCCCTGGGATCACTCATATACAACCTGTGTGATTACGCCCAACCCCTAGCAGTGCCTTCTGTGGGCCTTATTCCTTATCGATTATTATACCGTTTAGCTTACGTGATCTGCCTTCCCCGACCACCTGGATGCTTTCCTTAGTTTAGACATTCAATCTGATGTGTAAATCCTCCCCCCTCCCTGCTATGTCTAGCACAGAAAACAAAAGAAGAGCAGAGAGCCTACACAGCCAGCAGTATCCTGTTGATTTATGACAGAAGCAGGACAGTCAGCTATGTAAAGGATTAATGCTTTGCATACATTGCATTTGCAACAAAAAGGTCACATTTAAATGACAGTGCCGAAAGATAAAATAAAACTGAACACAAGAAAAAAAAGATTCCCACCTTGAGATCTGCATTTGTCATATATGAGGTCACGTACTTCATTGTCATCAACAATATCCTTCCAGAACTAAAAAAGCAAATATATTTAAATTTAACAAAGTGATAAAGCCATTAGAAAATCAACACAAACACTTATTTTGTTTTCAAAGATAATACACACACAACTTATTTTGGACTTGTGGAGTTAAAGAGGTTGTCTGGGTAAAAGAAATATTTTTTTTAAATTGGCCAGGGAGGGTGAATGAATGAATGAATAAATAACAGTGTCTCCTCTCCCCAGTGTCCTCGAAGCGTGGTCTGGTCCTGCTGCTCCAATGTCTTCTAGAAGTGAAACTCCTCGCCCAGCTATGACGTCCCGGATCCCTTCCAGTGAAGCCGCCTATTGGACTCAGCGGTCACGTGACTGCTGAGGTCAATCAGCAGCCTCAGCATCATCAAGAAGTGACTCCGGTACATCACAGGTAATGACGTCTTTTGTCCTTTGCGGAGGCCGCTGACTGGCCTCAGCGGTCACGTATGGTGGGGATTCCCCCAGGAAGACAACAATGGAACGTCAGAACCGGACCGTGCCAGTAGGCACTGGGGAAAGGAGAGTAGGACCTTTTTTTTTCTCCACCTCCACCACCAGCCTATTTACAATATAAGTTTTTTTGCCCGGACAACCCCTTTAGCTTGTATGTTTGTTTTTACTGAAGGGGTTGTCCAGGGAGTTAAATTTACGTTCCTTCGTCTGACGGTTTTTTTTCATGCTTGACCCAGGGACTCTGGGCTGGTTCGGATCCTGAATCACATGATTCTATTCAGCCCCCACCCTCCTACTCCTGATTTAACAGGATTAACCTGTGCTATGGGGCATGGCTGACTATAGTAAAGCTAGTCCTCATAGCACAGGTAGAGTAACTAGTGGTGAAAACTGTAGAGGAGGCAGAGCGACCCAGGGGACGAGGGCTGGTTCCAATCTGGGGTTAGAAACAGCCCGGAAACATCTGGGTCCAGTATTAAGAAACCGCTGGAGGAAGGATGGAAATTTTAACTCTCCAGATAATCCCTTTCACTTCATTCTGAGAGTCATAACTTAATTTTTTCATGGTCACTTCTAGGTATTCCTAAAAATTACAAAATTATTAACATCACACAGGCAGACATTAAAGAATAGGCATGTGATTACAGGGACTGTCCCTAAGTGCCTTTGTTGGGCACGGGGCTGTTCCCTGTGACATAATATGTCAACAGTGGGAACCTATACCTGCATACTGAGGTAATAATATGCCATGAATATGTCACTGACTCAAGAGCTGAGCTGTAGCACATGTGCACGGGGAAAGTTGAAAAACTATATTGCATATTTGGTATTGATGTGTCCATGCTATACAAATAGAACATTATTTATCCCACACAGTGAAATGCAGTTTTTAAAAAATAAATAGAATAACAGAGAAAATTATCGAAAACTGACATATAACCCAAAATGGTACCAAGGAAAATTAAATCCGCTCAATTAATCGATGTAAACTTGCTCATATCAATTATTTTACATCCATGCTATCCTGTCTCAAACTGCTATGAGCTATATGATACCTCACTTACTGTACACTATCCCAATCAAGATTGCCGATATGTGAATAACTGAAGCTAAAATTCAGTTGCATGGCATTAGGGAATCTGGATTGTGCAAAGCGGAGTGTCCTAAAATAATCTTAACTAGTAATTGAGGTAAAATGTTCAATTAATCAAGAGTTTGATTTGGGTCATAAAAGCTTGGCCCCATGAAAAAAAAAAAGAAAAAAAAAGGGCATATGGTCTAGTCAGAAATCCATACAAGTAGCCCGGACTCAAATAATGCATATATTAATAAATATGTTATATTATATACTTTCCTTCCATTTATTAAATAGAAATAAATTAAATCAATTGGTTAGATATAAGCAGACCAAAACGCTAGAAGTAACTAACCAAAAATATTGATTCAACCTGTCCTCATCAAATTGTTCCCCACAAAAAACAAACATTTTAGGGAAGTCACATATGAATTTCTACTACCTGTACAAAATCACGATCTGTTTTTTCCTTCCATTCATCACCGAACACGGCAGAAAATGTTCCCAGAGCTGTGAGATAAAAAGCAGAAATATGAAACATATAAGTAGTAAACAACTTTAAAAGAAATTATAATGGGTCCAGATTCTTCCTAAAATTAACATTGTCTATTAGAGATTTTTGTTGTTACAGCCTATAGCAGGGGTCTCAAACTCGCGGCCCGCGGGCCAACTGCGGCCCTCGGGACAATAGTTTGCGGCCCCCACCTCAATATCAAAGTTTAATGTTAGTGCGGCCCGAGTTTGATACGAATGGTACCAGGGGCGCACTGTCTGGGGGTGGCATTTTTTACTATCTAATGTAAACCAGCCCAGAACAGGCCGCTTTAAAAAAAACAACGCTGAGCGGGACCTGTCCTGGGCTGGCTTACGAGACGTCCGCATCACAGCGTAGGCAGCGATATAATGACGTCATCGCGCCTCCTACGCTGAGACATAGACGTCTCGGACAAGAGGAGGAGGCGGCGGCTGCATCAAGGCATCGCAGGTAGGTGAGGATAAGTTTTTTTTATTTATATAAATAGGCCGTTACCTGCTGGAGTATCCCCGGCAGGTCACGGCCTATTTATTTCCCTACCCGGCGTCTGCTCGTGGCCGCCCCCCACTTCCCCCTTCTGCTATGGGACGCAGAAAGGGAAGTGGATGCCGCTGTGAGCAGCCCCGGGCATCGGTAAGTGAGGCCGCGGGCGTCAAATACTGCTATTATTATACTCCGGGGTCTTTTTAGACCCCGGAGTATAATAATCGGAGACCCAGGTGAGGTGAAGGAACATAAAAACCAATGCTACTCACCTCTCCTGCGATCCGCTGTCACTCCGAGCAGGCTTGGGCGCTCTGGTGACGTCATCAGGTCGCGTCGCCGGTCTCATCACGTGACTTAATTAGACAGGGCCGAAAGCTGCTGGGAGTGCTCCGGTTTCCAGTATAGGTAAGTAACACTGGTTTTTATGTTTGTCACCTTCCCTGGGTCTCCGATCATTATACTCTGGGTTCTGAAAAGAACCCAGAGTATAATAATAGTTCTTGGGTGGGCAACTATGGGACACAATACCGTGTGCAGGGGCCACTATGGAGCCTAATACCAGTGTAGGGGCCACTATTGAGCATAATACCGTGTGCAGGGGCCACAATGGAGCATAATACAAGTGTAGGGGCCACTAGGGAGCATAATACAAGTGCAGGGGCCACTATGGAGCATAATACCGTGTGCAGGGGCCACTATGGAGCATATTACCGGTGTGGAAAACCTGATGCGGCCCAGCCTCACCCAGACTCTACCTCCAGCGGCCCCCGGGTAAATTGAGTTTGAGACCCCTGGTCTATAGGGCAAGTAATTCATTTTCCTCAAGCAGTAAAAATATATTTGAAAAAGAGGTTTTCTTTGTGGTCCGTTCATTCACAGTAAAAGGATTACACAGTTCTCTTTCTGGTCCGCTGTTCAGAATTCCTTACTGAAGAGACTGTGTAAAGGAAAAGACTGACAGTTCTCTTTCAGGTCCCCTCTTCCCCATTGCATTTGAAATGGTTATGCATGAAGTTTTCCTTCAGGTCCACCTCTTAGGGGGCGGGCATTTCCCTGGAGGCGTGGAGGAGATCCCCCTTGTGATTGGGTGTCTTCTCCACGCCTCCAGGGGGCAGTTTATGACTGGCTAAAGCTCCGGGAGATGTCTTTATATAATTATTTCTCTACCCTGTGATTGGACAGCATACTTGAGACTTGAAAAAGCGTGCCCTGCGCGAAACGGATGTTGCCTAGCCATTCTATGTGCAGTTCCTCTCTCCCTATCAAATCCTATGGATATGTTTTTTTTAATCTAAGACTGGATAAAAAGATGTTTTTATGAAAAAATCTACGCCTGGGTGAGTGTCCCCTTTATTCTCTCTCTACATATTTTTTCATGTGTTCCTTTTTCTATGGGGCGTGAGCACCACCTGTTTGGGCGTTATAATTATTATGCAACTCCTGTCTGATTTTATAGGTTTCCATGTATACCAGTATATATAAATTAGGTGTTAGCAGTGCCACCGTTTTTCTCTTTTTTTTCTATATATCATATGGACTCTTTTTCTTAAGGTAGAGCACACTATATTCGTTATACCTATTATACCGTGTACATATTTTTATAACAATAAATTCAATATTTTAATTAAAAAAATGGAGACAGATTTAAATGAAATGGAGTTGCCAGAAGAATCTCAGATT
This sequence comes from Leptodactylus fallax, assembly GCA_947044405.1. Taxonomy (NCBI): domain Eukaryota; kingdom Metazoa; phylum Chordata; class Amphibia; order Anura; family Leptodactylidae; genus Leptodactylus; species Leptodactylus fallax. Next base: position 5,842,652 of record CAMRHE010000036.1, read on the forward strand.
AAAAATTGGAGAGAGGACGCACTGGCGTTTTTTTCTCTGTGTAATCAGAGGTATGAGTTAAAGGTTTTAAGTACAAAAACCCTAGAACAAAAAGTTATGGCTTTGGCTGAACGAGGAACCCGTCTTTTTTGGACTCTTAATTCATTACAATCTTATAGTGCCACCAATAGAGTCCCTAGAAGATTAAGAATATATAAGGAATCATCCATCTTTCAAGAGAGTGGAAACAGCTACATTTAGAACATTCCCTTAAAATCATGCGTTTGGTCTTGAAAAGAAACGAAAAAGAATACAAACATCCGGAATCCGTCTTCCATTGTTTTCAATGGGAGGCAGAGATCGCAGCAGGATGCGGAAAAAAGAAGCGTCCTGCTCGATCTTGCCGCGGAGTACGCAGCTAGAGACTCCCTGTTGATTAGGCCCAGTCATCCGGGCCTAATCAGCAGCAGGATGCACTGCATCGGCATCCCGTGTAGACCGCAGCAAAAATGACGGAGCGGAAAATGAAGAGGAATTCCCTTAGATACGAAAATTAAATTTATACTTACTATCATCAAATACACCAGCATTTGCAAGCAACAAGGTGATAATTTTTGGGTCCTTTTCAAGCTGCATAACATGTTTGCTTTCATTAGACAGTAGGGTGCAAACATTTATTGCAAAATCCACTTCATTTGGGAGCCCAGATAACAGCGAAAGCACCAGTTTGTTGTAATCATTTGGTGTATTGAAGTCCATTGTAAGCCCATAACTTTGACGCAAATAATCTATTTAAAAAAAAAAAAAAAAAAAAAACAGATTGCAAATGTAAGAATTAACACACAATTGTACATTGTTAATAAAAAGGAATGCATTCAAAGCACTTTAAAAGTGCATTATAGTTACATAGGTACATTAAAAAAAAAACTTAAATTGGTAGTTTTTTAAGACAGGCAGCACAGACTAAACACAAGTCTACCTTTATGATTAAACTATGATGGGAGATCTGACAGTCTACTCAAACGTTGCAAATGGAAGTTGAGCAGAAATAATACAGTATGGCTCCACTTCACAGTGTACAGAGTTGTGTACTTCCAGCTTTGTAGAATGTGTAGTTCTGGCAGCTGTGGCTATTGATCTCAACTGGAAGTGCCACGTGTCAGATGCCTCTTGAACAGATACTGATGATGTATCCCAAAGATAGGTTATCAAAATCTTAATATTAGAAAACCCCTTTAACTACCATTCATTCTACATGCACATACGGACATCGCAAACAGTAACTTGAGTCAGCAAATGGAAACTTGACATTTAAAGAGGTTATCGGGTTTCTATGATTGATGGCCTAGCCTTAGGATAGGCCATTAATATAAGATCTGTGGGGGTTCAACACTCAGGGGTCCATACAAATTGTAGCAGCGAGTGAAGGTACATAGACTTCAATGGGGCAGCACTGCAGTACCTACACTCGCCATACAAGTGAGCAGCGAGGCTCTCCTGCACTGCCTCGGTACTGGTGATCTGTGGTCCTGGTTGTCAAACCCCAGCAGATCTAATATTGAGGATCTAGCTTAAGTATAAGTAATCAGAGAGACCGGATAACCCCTTTAATGTGTTACTGACAACCAAAAATCTTTGCAAAGCAAAGGCTGCATACAGCTTTTTTTTGTTGCAGATTTTGCTGTGGTTTTTTGAGCCAAAGCCAGGAGTGGATTGAGCAGAAGGGAGAAGTATAAGAGCTTTCTATATATTTCCCACTCCTTTTGCAGCCATTCTTGGCTTTGGCTCAAAAAGCAGCAGCAAAATCTGCAACAAAAAAGCTGCATTGCCTCAATGTGGGGCCTCAGACCAAATGAATATTTTCGTCATGGAATGATAACATGAAGCAAAATTTCAGCCCCCTGAATAATCAGAAAGAGGACTGTAAGGATATGCTCACAGAACATCACACAAACTTCAATCTGTATTTTGCACTAAATTCACATGCATCAAAACGGAGTTATTTCTGACTTTTTATTTTTTCAGCACAGCAGAGTTTCTTCTTTCTGCTGCAGATTAGATGAATGGGCTTAATCATCCACAAAATCTGCACCAAGATCGAGCAGGATGCTTACTTGAAAACAATGGGAAGCAGAATAAGGGCAGAATCTGCTGCTGATATTGAGGTGGAATCTGACCCTTAAAGTTATCATATTAGAATTTGGACTTCAAATACAAAGTGTAGTGTCAGGATTCTCGATACCAAAAGAATACTGCTTTCAGGCACTTCTAAGTGCCACACTAAAAGTAATGCAAGTCACTACTTGCAGCATTTCTAAAGCCACGTGTCCCAAATGAAATTGATGGTAAAGGATCTTCTGACCAGGGGAGAACTCAGTGGTCAAACCCTCACCAATCAGCACCGGGGACAATAATAACTTTAAGTGGCCCCTTCATGTACCTCACAGTTTTGAGGGGTTAATAATGTAAAGCACATGAAGGTGGTAAATTAAGGCACCAGGTGTCTTATTAATCATAAAAATTGATCCCATTATTTCCCTCACATTGTAGCAAAACTGGGGTTAATGTGATTCACATGGAAAAATAAAGGAAGAACGATCCTACTTCCTCCTGTGATTCAGCTAATAAGTGGTGGTTCAAGCTTGTGCTAAGGACATGGTGGTCACTGGCCAAAGAATGCCCCATGGTAGTAAGCAGGACCTGTATTGAACAGTTTACCTCTACGCAGTATTGAAAACCTGATGCATTGTGCAACCCTAGCATCACTTACAGCTTTATTCTATCTACTGTTACATTTAGAGAAAATAAATTGCCAGCTATCTCTGATGGCACTCTGCTATCTACCACCCATTTCAGCTTTTTTCAGTTTTGCAGTAGGAAAGTGGATTTTGAGTTTAGTAGTACCCACACTTTCAAATTGGGGCAAATATTCTACTCATTAGCCAATAACTATATTCTCATAACTAATTTAAAAAAAACAAAAAAAAAAAACACATATAGATCTTGAGATAATGTGACTGTCTGCCCTGTGAGACAGAATAAAGTATTGCAACAAAACTGCAACAGCATCCAAAACATGAGAGGTCTGCATACCTGGAACAACATGCTGCTGGTAGTTGTATGTGCATGGTATTGCACCAATAGGGAGTTGAGGTTTGGGATTCCCAGGCTGGACTTCATCATCATCTTCACCAAAATGATGTACTTTCTCATATTTTTCCAAGTAGCTGAAAACAAAGCACATTATGTTCAGTAATAATAAAAAAAAAAATTAGAACATGTATACATGAATAAAATCAGCACATAAAATATGGTACATCAGTGTGTTTGAGGTGCAACAATTACAGAAATGTAAGAAACCTCTCTGGTGACTAGAAGTATGCAAATATGCCTGAGGGAACTCCTAAAATCACACTATAACTGACATTGGTAGGCTAAGATCACACTTGGAAATCACCACTACAGGAACATGCCTGCAAATCCACAACATACAAGATTTCAATGCAAACTTTACCCGTTGCAATATAAAAAAAAAAAACATGAAAAATTCATTGCAGAACAGATTATGCCAGGCAGAGAATTTTAATATTTGCTGCATGCCCTCAAATCTGTATGGATGTGTTTTCTGTAGCATGTGAAATGGGTCGTGTATAGCTTCACTCACTTGCATTGTAAAACAATCTCTATCACCTATGACTGAAAAGACCGTTTTTGTTTAATTTTATTTTATTTTTTTTTAATTTTAGTAGCCAGTATAATGAACTCACAGAATTCAACCCAGAAAGCTAGGATCTACTAGTAAAAACCTTTTCATCAGGGAAGTCAAATATATATTCTAGCTTTAATATTTCGTTAAACAATGTAAGGGCAGTATCACACAGCCGAGCTCAAACGGAGATAAAAAATTGTCTGTTTATCAGCTAGATTTACTGGCCTAAACACAGCTGAAATAAGCTGCCATGCCAAGTTTACCTCAGCTGAGCTTCATTTGGGCCAGTAAATCCGACCGACACATGGACATTTTTCCCAACTCGAACTCTGCTAGGTGAAATGACCCTAAGGGTCATTTACACTACAGTATGTCCACTGGGAGGCAGGGACTCCTAGTATCATAGATAACTATACTGCTAGGAGTCCTGATCCCAGCACGAAGTTCAAGCCGGTAAAGCTGGTTAACACACGGACTGTGTTTCACAGGTGAAACACAGTCGTGTGCTGCTACCCTTAGGCTGTGTTCACATCTGCTCTAAGTATTTATGATGGAATTTCCTTATTTTTGAAAGAAAAGCACAGTTTTTTTTCAGTGAAGATAACATTAAATGTATCAGAAATACACTCTATACATTGTTAATGTGGTAAATGACTATTCTAGCTGCAAACGTCTGGTTTTTAATGCAATATCTACATAGGTGTATAGAGGCCCATTTCCAGAAACCATCACTTCAGTGTTCTAATGGTACATTGTGTTTGCTAACTGTGTAAGAAGGCTAATGGATATTTAGAAAACCCTTGAAAACCCTTGTGCAAGTATGTTAGCACAGCTGAAAATAGTTTTGCTGGTTAGAGAAGCTATAAAACTGACCTTCCTTTGAGCTAGTTGAGAATCTGGAGCATTATATTTGTTGGTTCGATTAAACTCTCAAAATGGCCAGAAAAAGAGAACTTTCATGTGAAACTCGACAGTCTATTCTTGTTCTTAGAAATGAAGGCTATTCCATGCGAGAAATTGCCAAGAAACTGAAGATTTCCTACAACGGTGTGTACTATTCCCTTCAGAGGACAGCACAAACAGGCTCTAACCAGAGTAGAAAGAGAAGTGGGAGGCTCCGCTGCACAACTGAGCAACAAGACAAGTACATTAGAGTCTCTAGTTTGAGAAATCGACGCCTTACAGGTCCTCAACTGGCAGCTTCATTAAATAGTACTCGCAAAACACCAATGTCAACGTCTACAGTGAAGAGGCGACTCAGGGATGCTGGCCTTCAGGGCAGAGTGGCCAAGAAAAAGCCGTATCTGAGACTGGCTAATAAAAGGAAAAGATTAATATGGGCAAAAGAACACAGACATTGGACAGAGGAAAATTGGAAAAAAGTGTTATGGACAGACGAATCAAAGTTTGAGGTGTTTGGATCACACAGAAGAACATTTGTGAGACGCAGAACAACTGAAAAGATGCTGGAAGAGTGCCTGACGCCATCTGTCAAGCATGGTGGAGGTAATGTGATGGTCTGGGGTTGCTTTGGTGCTGGTAAAGTGGGAGATTTGTACAAGGTAAAAGGGATTTTGAATAAGGAAGGCTATCACTCCATTTTGCAACGCCATGCCATACCCTGTGGACAGCGCTTGATTGGAGCCAATTTCATTGTACAACAGGACAATGATCTAAAGCACACCTCCAAATTATGCAAGAACTATTTAGGGAAGAAGCAGGCAGCTGGTATTCTATCTGTAATGGAGTGGCCAGTGCAGTCACCAGATCTCAACCCCATTGAGCTGTTGTGGGAGCAGCTTGACCGTATGATACACAAAAAGTGCCCATCAAGCCAATCCAACTTGTGGGAGGGGCTTCTGGAAGCACGGGGTGAAATTCTCCAGATTACCTCAGCAAATTAACAGCTAGAATGCCAAAAGTCTGCAATGCTGTAATTGCTGCAAATGGAGCATTCTTTGACGAAAGCAAAGTTTGAAGGAGAAATTATTTCAAATAAAAATTTTTATTTCTAACTTTGTCAATGTCTTGACTAGATTTTCTATTCATTTTGCAACTCATTTGATAAAAATAAAAGTGTGAGTTTTCATGGAAAACATAAAATTGTCTGGGTGACCCCAAACTTTTGAACGGTAGTGTATGTTCACTCAGAAACAATGGCGGGTACACCCATTCAAATACGTCTGTAATGAGCCTCCCTACTCATGTCAATGGAAAATATGCATCATTATTTATTCAAAATAGTTTTGCTTCAAAAGTGCTTGCTACTTGTTTTAGCCATTTTTAAAACTAGTTTTTCGCAATGCAGTCAAAGGAAAGTGTGAAAACTGCAGGCCAAGAGACAGGGCTGTGTAGTCAGATTAGGGCTGAGCAATTAATCGCAAAAATCAGCTCAATTAATTCTTGTGGATTTGCTCACATCAAATCTTTGAATTACTTGCATCCATGTCACCAATCACACTGCCATTTGCTAAAGAATATGTCACTAACTGTACACTATCCAATCAAAACCAAAACTTAGTGGTATGGTGTGAAATAAATAGGGGGCATAGCATGTGTATATGTATATATAAGGAGGCGTGTCCTAAAAATTGTTATTGAGGTAAACAGGTTAAATTGTTTTTTTATTTAGGTCATAATCGACCAGTCAGTCGGATGAAAGCTACCAACTCTGGCCTGAAAAGAAAATGATATTTGTTTGATTATAGTTATAAAATTATCAACATTGTATTAAAGTGTTGCAGAATCCGATTTTACCTAAATACACTCCATATACACATATTTGCTTTTTTTTTTCTTTTTATATAGGTGTTTACACAGAAAACGCTGCTGGAGGAAAAAAAAAAAAAAAAAAATATTATATATATATATATATATATATATATCTCTGAAAAACCACTCTAAAAATGTGCCTAGATAACAAAAGCAATTTCTCTTGAAATCAGCTCCACACATTTACTAGCCAGTAAAATATTTCACTTTTATTTTTAGCACTGTATCCATTATCATTCATTTACTTTGTGTCCATCAATATGGCAGCTATATAGTCGTGCAGCACTGTGTTGGGAATTTATCAACTCCTCTACACAAGCCCCTTTTTTGCACCAAATGTGCCGCATTCCCCGTTCTGCCACTCGCTACTTTCAGCAAATTTGATGCCTCGGGCCAACATATTTATAACAACTCATGCCAATTTTCTGGTGTGAGTTCTATTATAAATCTACACCAGTTCCAATCTGGTGCAGACTTAACATATCTGACCCAGCGTTCCAAAGGCAGTCATAACTGCATTCAGTACTGTAGCCACAGGTGCATTGACTTACACCTATGCTATACTGCGACTTTTTATAGCACTACCAATATTTATCTACTGAGCTCCAGGTGCAGTCTAAATGAATGCATTAAGTTGTTGCAATCTTGTGGACTGTGGCCTTATAAGAGTACCTGGATGAAGCTATAGCCACCCCCCAGTTCCTGGGGTTTCCACTTCTCTATAAGTGAAGCACCAATTAATTTCAGCTGCATTTAAATTACTGATGTGCAATTTTGCTGTTAGGGCGGTGACAGATGTGAAAGCAATGGCGGACCTTAGACAAGAACTGGCTATAGCTGTATCCAAGTACATTAAGCGGCACCACTTGTGTAAGTGTAGCCAGAAGTGCTGCTTATTAACAGTCCTGGCACAAAGAGGCAGCTCCAGGAAGGAACCATAAAATTCACAAAGATATACAAGTTGTGCTAAAAAGTTTACATACCCCGGCAGATTTTTTGGTTGGTTGGCCTTTTTTCAGAGAATATGAATGATAAAGGGGCATTCACACTACCATTGGTGACCCTCAGTAGTGTCCTTTGCTATTGTCAGTTACAAGATTTTAGCATCGGACACCAGCTGAACCGTCAGAAATCCGTTAAAATTTCCATTCATTTCAATGGGTTTTTATATTGTGTCCGTTTACACCCAATCCGTCAGAAGTCCGTTTTTTTTTTCGCGGACAAAAAATCCTACATGCAGGACTTTTTTGTCCGATTGAAATAACGGATTCTTGACGGACAGCAAGTGTCCATTATTTTTTTAACATTGAAGTTTATGGGTAACGGACTTATAACAGACAGTAACTGATAGCCATCAGTTATTGTCCATTATTTTATGTCTTTTTTTTTCTGCGCATGCTCAGAAAGGGGAAACCAAAAAAAAACAAAACAAAACAAAAAAAAACAACACACGACGGACAGTGTTAAAAAACGGACACTAAGGGTGGGTTCACACCTGCGCTTGAGTCCGTCCACTGGCAATCCGAATGAAAATCTCGGGAAACAGGATAGGCATCGGATAGTAACAGGTTAGCGACGCATTGGTTCATTTGAATGGGTTTTTAAAGCAATGCGCGGGTGTGCGCTTACACCCTCTGCGCTGCAAATCCTTTTTTTTCGTCGGAAACAAAGTCGGACATGCAGGACTTCGTGTCCGACGAAAAAAACGGCTTCGCAGCGCAGAGGGTGTAAGCACACACCCGCGCATTGCTTTAAAAAAATGGGTTTTTAACCAATGCGTCTCTAACCTGTCACTATCCGATGCCTATCCTGTTTCCTGAGATTTTCACTCGGATTGGCAGCTGACGGACTCAAGGGCAGGTGTGAACCCACCCTAACTGATGCTAATGTGTCCGTTTTTTTAAACTAATCCATTAATTGGGTTACAGTGGCTGTTTCAAGATGCACAATAAGGAGGCACTTGAAGAAAAATAGGCTGCATGCTCGAGTTGCCAGAAGAAAGCCATTACTGCGCAAATACCACAAAGAATCTCGCCTTCAATAAGCTAAACAGCACAGAGACAAGCCTCAAAACTTCTGGAACAAGGTAATTTGGAGTGATGAGACAAAAATCAAACTTTTTGGCCACAACCATAAACGTTACATTTGGAGAGGTGTGAACAAGGCCTATGATGAAAGGAACACCACTCCTACTGTAAAGCACAGAGGTGGATCACTGATGATGTGAGGATGTTTGTGTGAGCTTCAAAGGCACAGGAAACTTGGTCAAAGTTAAAGGAAAGATGAATGCAGTATGTTATCAGCAAATACTGGAGGCAAATTTGCACTCATCAGCCAGGAAGCTGCGCATGGGATGTACTTGGACGTTCCAACATGACAACGATCCAAAACACAAGGCCAAGTCGACCTGTCATTGGCTACAGCAGAAGGAAGTGAAGCTTCTGGAGTGGCCATTTCAGTCTCCTGACCTCAATATCATTGAGCCACTCTAGGGAGATCTCAAGCGCGCAGTATATGCAAGACAGCCCAGGAATTTACAGGAACTGGAGACTTTTTGCCAAGAAGAATGGGCAGTTTTACCATCTGAGAAAATAAAGAGCCTCATCCACAACTACCACAAAACACTTCAAGCTGTCATTGATATTAGAGGGGGCAATACACCGTATTAAGAACTGGGGTATGTGAACTTTTGAACTGGGTCATTTTGATGTTTTTGGTTGTCATTATGATTTAAAAAGAGAAAAACACAGAAGTTTGACAATAAATGGCTTCAACCAACCACTAACCATGAGTGGAGAAAAAAATTGTGTGTGATCATTCATATTCTCTGAAAAAAGGCTAAAAAACAAGAAAGAAAAAAATTAAATAAAAATCTGCCGGGGTGTGTAAACTTTTTAGCACAACTGTATTAGTGTATATATAACAATGAGCAAGCAGAGGAAACATTTTTAGTGCATTTCTGTCCAGAAACTCACTTCAAAAAAACAAAGTTATTTTGTTTAAAAATAAATAAATAAAATCAAACAAACACAGGCATAAGGACTGCTGAACAAGGCAGTATTTACTTTGCCACAATGCTACATAGTCAGTAGCACAAATGAGAACCTAAGGCTTTCTACTGGAGCACAACTGTATTTTTATGCAATGACTTCATACACTACTGCCAGTTTAAGGCACAGACAGAACAAAGTATTAGCAGCCTGCACATAGTGCCTTAAACGCTATGACTGGAGATGGTAATACTACCACCAAAAAAAGATAACCAGTTTCCACAATGAAGGCTGCCATGCCTTAAAACCTGCATTGTGTAAACAGAGCTTTTTTAGTACAACAATGTAATAATTGCCTGTGGTATTCAAAACTAAGCGAAAGGTAAAAAATTGTTAAAGTAGACCTTCATGCGTGAACACAAAGGCCTATTAGACAGAAGCGTCATTAACAGGAACCTGTCGCCATGAAATGCAGTCTAATTTGCTGACGGATTAGAGCAGGAGGAGCTGAGAAGACTGACAGTTTTGTGGGAAAATGTTTGGTATAACCTGCCATTTACCAATTTATTTCTCTGTTTCTAGATTATGCATTGGAGGACCAGAACAGCAGACAGGCTGACTAGACTATAATAGAGTCCGTCGGGTGTCCGTTGTCTTTAAACTGAAAGCAGCAGATGAAAAGATTGTGTGTGAAGGACTTTTTTGTCCGCCTATTTCCTACTAAGACACCAATGCAGATGTGAACACAGCCTTACGTATATACAATAACAGCCACTATGTGCAAACTGTTCCAGCAGTTTCAGAAAAGGAGATACACAGGATAAACTTGTGAAGACTGATTTCTCACAACAGATTTCCTGTCTAGTGACACCAGCTAAAGTGGTGGGTTTTTTTTTAATACAAAACTATAGCTCTAATATAAGAGAATACTTTCTAAAATACATCTTAATTTCTCTCCCCTTCTCTGCTAACGTACATAAATGATCTCTTCTGTGCACAGACAGTCTGTCAGGTGATCTCCATTATTATGAACATACCATTATACACATATGATTGGGGGGAGGGGTCATGACAGGAAGCTGATGACCAGAAGCATGTTAATCCAATCATACCAACAAATCATATACATTTCTGCAGTCCACAGATTAAATGGAGAAAAAAAAATGCAGATTTTAGTAAATACATTACTTCCCATAATGGGCCTTGTATGTAACACTAGGGATACACAAAGACTATTCAAGGGTCTATAGTACAGTATATTCATCAAAAAGTAATCAAAATTAAAAATCAGATCATGTAATTATGTATTTGTGCTGAGATTATTTTTCATCCATGCCATCCTGTCTCACACTGCCATTGTGTAAAGGTCACTAACTGTACACTATCCAACCATCAAAACCAAAATTCAGTGGCATTGCGTGACATAATCGCCATCCCATCTGGATTACTGGTATGTGAAGAACTGAAATCAAGATTCAGTGTCATATAAATAGGGGAAGGGGCTTGTAAAAAGTGTCCTAAAATTGTTCATTATTCATACAGAGGTAAAATGGTCAAGTAATCAGGATTTTGATAATGATCATAATTCTCCAGCCCTACTATAGCCTGACAATTGTTTTTGAAGCTGCTGCACACTAGTCATGTAAGGCTTCATACACACAAATACTGAACAAAATGGCCGGGAAAAACGGATGCAACATTTTCATAGCAGTTTCGTATCCGTGGGGTATCAGTTTTCACCATAAATCCCACACATATTTGAGTACAGTGACAGATCTATGAAAATGGAGATCTGTTAGTTAGAAAACTGGCATTTTTAAAAAAAAAAATATGTCGGGCTGAGACGTCCCCGCCAGTCCTGCTCCCCAACCATATTCACACAATGTGACAAACAAGGTGCAGAACAGGGGCTGTGGCAAATGTTTGCCACAATATAATCCCACCCACCTCCCCCATCACACAGCAGTTTTTCACTGTAAAGTGCATGAGGCCTAACTTATATGTTTCTTGCTATTGATTCAAGGGAGGAATGAAAATCACAAAATTCACATGTGACTTAATGGAGCCGATTAACAGTGTCAAAGAAAAAAAAAAAAAAAAACCTGGCTCAGTTGCCCACAGCACTATAAAAGATAGGCAACTCACATCCCCGGATGAAGCTGTTGGCGAAACAGGTGTCGGGGCGCATCTCTTCCCACTTGGACTCACAGTATCATCATCTTTAACAAGTATGGCGTGCTTGCTCTCCAGTTACTTCCTCTGATTATGGTTATATTCTGGCATGCATTTAAGTCCTATGGCAAGTCTATGACTGAATAAGTAGATATAAGTACTTGGAGAGCATACTCCCTCTTATATACTATATTGACCGATTCCATCTGGGGCGAGTTTTCTTTTAAATTTATGCAATTATATTCCAATATTCTCCTTTGTTTCTTTTTTTTTTACCTTTATGCATTTTAACATGAATACTTATTACAGATGAATTATTTATGCATTGGCCGTTTGTTATTATTTTCTGTATGATTATACAAGCCCTAGTTTGTATTTTAGCTTATAGACAACTAAAGCTACATTCACATCTCTGCCAGAGTCGCACTGTCCAACAAAAATCAGCAGAGAAAAAAAAGTCCTGCATGGCAGTTTAAAAATGACAGACACCCAACACACCATTATAGTCAATGGAGTTGGCCAGGCTTCATATAGCTTCTGTTTCTGTGGTTCGCCTCTCAGTTGTTCAGGTCCCTGGTGGAAACTACTTCTTGTGATCACCCATCGATTAGTCACCTATCCACAGTATGGGATATAAGTTTTTCTTATAGCAAAACCCTTTAAGGATGAGCTCCCAAAATAAAACGCATTAGAAGAAAGTCCCAGTAAAGTGAGTGAGCGAGCCACAGCCAAAAAGTTCTGAAGGAAAAACTGCAGCGAAAACGCATTGTGGTTTTTCCTGCAGCTTTTTTTCACAGAAGTGAAGTCTTTCTGCTTGAGTTATACCTTTACGGAAAACGCCATCGTTTCCGTAGGTATAATTGACATGCTGTGATTTCCAAAAATGCGACAGTTTTTGAAATCGCAGCATGTGCACTGTAGATATTTTTCTGCAATGTGCACTTTGCAGGTACTGTAAAACGCAGCAGTTTTTGCCGTGCTGTTTACGCTATGTGAGGCCCTGGCCTTAATCTCATACATACACTGCAGAAAAAATGCTACAGAAAACTGAGATTGTTCAAAAATGCATGTGCTTTTGAAAAATGAGCAACTTATATTTTACCTGCAAAAAAGCTACATTTTTTCAACATACTCAGTCTATGTTCATACTGCTGTCATACAAGCCTATTCCAATACATCATGGGATCAGAACAACGAAACGAAAAAACAGACAGCACTATATCAAAGGAAAGCGTCCGTGTTTTTGACATTACAGTGAATAAAGACTGAGGCAGACAAGGCGCTCCACCTGCATCAGTATTTCTGTCAGCTTTTCAGTCCATTGTATTGATCCTAAGACATGTCAGAACGACAGCGTGAATGGGGGACACAAAAATTCAAAAAGCAGTGAAAAAAAAAAAACGTTCTGCTGTTTTTTGTTGTTTTTTTTTAAAGCTGTGTTGCCTTAGCCTAATAAGTAATTTGATTTTCTGCTAATCACAAAAGCTTTTTGTCTCACAAGTATAAGAGCCTGAAAGTCTTTTGCAGACGTTTCTTCTATATAATAAATTTGTTAGCTGAATGCTACATAGGTTTTAGATTATGCATTTATAGGAGTCCCTTAGATTTTTCCTCTATTCCTTTGAGAATGTTATACATAAAATGTATACCATTCAAAGAAAGGAACTACTGATGGACAAGTCGTACACATTCATCCAATTTTTTCAATGTTCTGAGAGAATAAGAAGGTTGCACATGAAGAAAATTTATACATTCTGAACAGTACAAAGGAATTTAAAAAAAATTGCTACCTTTATAGGGGATTGTAAAGATGCATATGTCTGTTCCAATAGCTTGCTCAACAGATCTGAAAGTGTGTGTGTGTGTGTGTGTGTGTGTGTGTGTGTGTGTGTGTGTGTGTGTAAAATGATCTGGGGACCTGATCTAATTCTTCTGACAAATTTAGAATTATATCAGTCTGACAATATAGAAATTGGTCCAAAATATGTACATATAAACACTCATTTATAGATATTCCAGTGAAGATTTTGCAACAGATTAACACAAATTCCATGTCAAACCTCTAGTAGATTTTTATAAGCTACATCTTCTCCTGTGTGAACATACCCTTAAAGTTACAGGGCACTTAATGCCCCTACCAATCATAATCTTATATGGAGATCTTAATCCATTCAAAAATGCAGAAAACAGCCAGCACTGTTGTAATTATATATACTTTACAAGAGGATACAGAGTATAACCTGTGACTTATGGTACTTGGGTGCCCAACAGCAAAGTATAAATCCATCAAGCAATCCAAGAAATAAGACTGCAGCACTCACAAGTAAAAAACAGCGGCAACAGCAGTTTCATGTCTGACACTTCTTCTAGGCCACACACCTAGAAAGCAGATGTGGAACAGCCTTCGCCACTGTTTTCACTCACATTCTAGCCCTCAATTTATGATGGATTGTAATAAAATTGACTTTATATAGCAAAAACCACAGTTATTCTTATTTCTTGAATTAGCAAAAAGGACATGTAGTGCAGGTATGGCACCAAGAGGTAGGACCCACATCTATCAGACATTTATGGCATATCCTGTTGACATGACAAACCTGTGAGAGAAGAATACCCATTTAAGGGGTACCTAAGTTTTCAAGAAAAGTTGAAATAAACTGCAGGGTCTTGCTGAGCAGTGTATTGTATTACTGTATAAAGCTATCCTGTTGTCTGCCTGCCCGTATACGTGAACAAAGTGTCAATTTTTTGCGGATCCGTTTCTCTCCCCCCAACCCCCGTCTTCATTATTATGCAAGTTTGACTTTTGTCTTCATCCAAAAGAGCAGATACACAGTGGAAATGCTCCTAACGCACATCGGCGGATGGTTTTAAAAACACAATTAAATCAGAAGGTTTTTTTTGTTTTGTTTTTTAACCACTTCCATACCAGATGCTTTACCCCCCTTATAGACCAGGCACATTTTCAAGTTTTTTGTATGTGCGGTTTTGAGGGCTGTAACATTTTTATTATTTGCGTTATTCAACTAATTTCATCGTCTTTTTTCAGTGACACAAAGGGCTTTATTTTTATGATTTTATTTTTGCATGTGTTTTAATTTTTTTTTTTATATCCGGGAAAATATAAACAAAAAATAGGAGGGAAAATGTGTCTTTCACTTTTTTTTTTTAATTTAATAACACAAAGTGCTACTAAAAAAACTTTATAAAATAGATTTTTCCTCTCCGTTATGGTAATTTTCATTTCTTATGGCGTCGTCAGGGGTGGGGCTATAATCTGTAATAAGGGCGTTTTATTGGCGTATTATTTTATTTTATTTTTTTTTAATAATTTTATTTTTTTTTTTTTTTTTTTTACATTGTCCCCCCCATAAGGTCTTAATAGACCTTTGGGGACATCTGATCACTTTTTTTTTTGTGGGGGGAGGCCGATTTCCCCTGTAACTGCGGCTGGTGCAGCCTCCTGCACGTTACTTACACATAGCTATAGAGCTGATCTGGGTCCTGTCGGACCCAGCAGCTTTAACACACGCTGATCCCGACGGATCACGTGACCGCCAAGTCAGAGGGGGAGCCACAACCTGGCGGTGCCCATAGCGCTGTATACACAGTGATCGGGAAGGCAGGGAAGGTAATAAACCTTCCTTGTCTTCTCTCTGGGAGCTGCGGCTGAAGTTACAGCCGGCTCCCCGTTTCAGTAGGTGCATGATTTTGTGCAGCTGCTGAATTCTGCTTGGACATAACGGTACGTCCTTGCAGAATAAGGCAACCACCTTCCGGACGTATATAGTCTATGGGCAGTACAGAAGTGGTTAAAGAGGATATTTCACCACCTCCAACAAGTCTAGCTCTTTACATCATCTAATAGCTTTGGCGCCACTGATTCTGGCACAGTTGGAATCTTTTCTCTAGCCCTCACAGTTCTCGAGCAATCAGTGCTGTTCGTTTTGGTGCCTGATGTGCTATTTAGACTCTGCACTGTCAGGAGGGCGGTGTCAGGCAGGAGCAGACAAGGAGTGCGATCCTGCGCTCTAACACTGGCTGCCTCTGATTGGAGCTCTGAATCACACGCTCCTGCCTGATACCGCCCTTCTGACATTACAGAGCTCAAATAGCACATCAGGCACCAAAACTAACTGCGCTTGTTGCTCAAGAAAGGTGGAGGCTATAAAGAAAATCTCAACTGTGCTGGAATCAGTGGAGCACCACCTATTAAAACATGATAAGAACTAGAATCAGAGGAGATGGTGAAAGGTACTCTAAACAACCTGATCTAATCAGTTTTTATGATCTTTCGATGGATCACAAAAATGGATTACCTGCGGAGACACCAACGCAGATGTGAACCAAGCCTAAGATTTCATACATGGCGTCCTTTCAGTATTTCTGCTGCTAATATTCCCCTTATGGCTGCAACACATTTTACATTTGTCTTTGAGGCGGGGGCATATACAGTAAGAAGCAGTCTGTCCCCTCCCCATCCATTATAACTACTACTGGTTTGCATACATGTAATTCTGCCCAGAGTAACTGTACAACAGCAAAATAACTGAGAAAAGCCGAAGTGAGTATAATAATATTATAGGAGATCCAGGAACACAGAACTTCAAATATAGGTAAAAAAAAAAAAAACAAAAAAAACAAGCTTGATGCAGCAAAAAAGATCCCCGATACAGAAAGAGAAATCTATGTGCAGTAAGGAAAGCTACTTGCTGACTGACTAATATCCCATCTGTAATCACACAATCATTGTAAACTGTGATATTTGCAGAATCTTCAGTCCTCTGCTGAGCAACAGTTTGCAGACATGTGTTGGCTATGAGAAGAATCAACCCCTCCTGTAACTTAGCTATAAGGGACACATCTAGTGGCAGGTACTTTAGAGAGCTGTTTCATATAGAAAGACAAATTTTTTAATTACAGTGTATTACATTTTGGTCCACAATCACATGCTCTGTTGTTTGAAAAGTTAGTGACCATTTAATCCAGAAATTAGCATAGGCAAATAAGGAGCAATACTTTGTAGAATGAGGTTATATTTGAAAAGTTGATAACTTAAAGGGGTATTCCCATAATTATAACCATTTTTTAATTTGTAGATTATTAAAAGTTAAACATTTTTGCAAATATAAATAATTAAACATTTTTCAGAGTTTTAAAGATTTTCTCTAACTACCTTGTGGTCACAAGTTGTTGTCTTGATCGTTGCTAGTGGATACGATCATGAATGCAGGAACTTTCTAAGGTCAGAAAATCAGCCATGATTTCCTTATTGTGGCTGGTATATCTTCTGATACATGTAGTGTCCCTGCCTGATAACCTAGCTACAATAAGAAAATCATGGCTTGGTTCCTGACAAGTCCCAGACCATAAAAAGTTTCTGCATTTGTGGTCGTATCCATTGGCAACCGATCAAGACAACAGACTCTCACCACTAAGATAGTTAGAGAAAATCTTTAAAAGTCTCCAGAATTTTTAACTACTTATATTTGCAAAAATGTTTAATTTTTAATTATCTACCAATATAGATATGATTATGTTCATGGGAATACCCCTTTAAATCTAAAACTGAAAACAAAGCCTTATATAAACCACAAAAAAGTTAGATGACTGCAGATTGCCTCTTCCTATTGGACTCGAATAGGTGATTTGACCTATTGACTCTACAGTCCTTGCAAAGTCTCCTATTTTCCCACATCCTGACATTTTATTTTAATTTATTTTTTACCAACTCCACAGCCCTGCTCTTTACTCCAGTTTACTGCAGGTGTGTGGCCATTCTACATAAAATGCCAAAGAAACGTAGTACAGGATTGAGGACTTTCTTGGTCAGTATTGAGTAAATGCTGATGAAAACTGAATGTGTTGAATTATGATTTAGGCTGGGGCCCCATGCAGCATTTTACAGTCACTGTGTTGTGGATGGGATTCTAGCAAATCCAATCCCCACAGTGCGGTTAAAATACGCTGCGATTTTTAAATCCATTTTGGAAATTGCAGCATGTCAATTATACCTATGGAAATGGCGGCGGGTCCCCTATAGGTATAATTGAAGCAGAAAGTCCACAGAGGAAACCTCTGTGAATTTTGGTGAAAAGCGCTATGGGAAAAACCGCGATACGCTGACACTGCGGGTTTTTTTTTTCGCTGTGAGGCACTACGTGGGGCCTTTGCCTCGATGCAGATTTTGCTACAGATTTATGCACAGCAGATTACCAGTGGTGAAAATTCACAGTATAACTTTACATTCACCGCAGGTCAATTTCTAAATATTTTCTACTTTGATCCTATTGTAAATTCTGTGGATACTCCACTCACAAATCCAGATGGAAAATATACAGCATATCTGACCATATTCTAATGCAGCCCTTGTAGCTGTCAAATGGTATATTTACAATGTCACAGAATACAAATGGCACAACTGAAGGGGACAGCACTCTGAGGAATGCTGTAGCCCCCTTGTGTTAGCAGCTCGTGACTGTGCCAGCATCCAGATCTCATCAACACAGTGTTTGACAGGTCTGTTAAAAGATGATTTTTGAGCAAATTCACACCTAGTTAAGACAGCTAAAACAGAATTGTAAATACACGGAAAGTAAATCTAAAATCATACAACTTTCAAGAATGTTATGTAAATGCTCTGCAACAGCCAATAGGCCAGCTCAAAATAAGTTTCTAGTTTTTTTGAATATAATCTCCAGTTTAATGTTTGTATCCCTCTTATAGCCAAAAAAGGATAAAGACTTTGGTAAAACGATCAGCAAGGATTTGTAATGCAGTGCAACTTAAATCTGGCAACAGCAAAAGCCAATAATTGACTCACCAGACAAATTCATACTTGTAAAATAAAACAAAAACATATATATTCAAGTAAACAACTAAGCAGTATAACAAGTAGGATTCCTATGAAACTTAAAGTAAAAGGGGGCTCATACACATACTGAGTGTATATAAAGTCATGCAAATCACTAATTCAGAAGGAAACAAAAAAACATCTGTAATTCATGAAAACAATGCACTCATGTTTACACAAATTCTACAATAGAAATATAACGGTCATCAAAAATGGAGATCTATGGCTCTATTCAGATCACAGACAGAAACGGATCAAAAATCAATGAACAGTTTCACTGGTGAAGTTACAAAGTTTCAATAAGCAATAAAGAAAAGAAACCAATTACACAACCTGCTGACTTTGCGGCTGAAGTAATAGGGATGGGCTTCAGTCCCCAAGTAATAATCTATGGCACCTAAATGGAACCTCAGCAACGCTTTGAAGATACCAAGCCTATCAAGATCTGGAATGTCATGGAAATACAATTTAAATGTCCTCAATATGAAATTTACAGGTGCACACGATTTTTAGAAATGGGTAAACCATTTCTACTATAGACAAACTTTACACAGATTGCATGTAGGCAAATACTTGTTTTACTATAATACTACATAGTGAAGGAACGCATGTGCAAGCGGTATCTATGAGAAATGACCATTTATCTCACCACTATGTATCCATTTCCAAGGGAAAGATCACTCATCGGGAGGTCCCGAGCAGTGCATCACTCTGTATGATGTCAATTTGCCCTAATGGGACATACAAACAAAGGTGGTCTTCTTCAGACACCCTTGTAGCAAACATAATAAGAAACTATAAATAAGCATTTCAATATGAAAGTTTGTACTTTCACATGAAAACAAAAGCATACAAATCGATTATTGTAAACAACCACCTTGTTTTTAGTGCATTTTTGTCAATTTCTTTATTAACTTATTGGTTGCACAGCGAATCGACTATGGGGCAGATTCACTAATAGTGTCTAAACTTTTGACTAGAGAGTCTGAAACTGCACCAGATTTTTCTAAGTATTTGTTGCTATTTGATAAACCTGGTGTATTGTTAGACTGTCTAGTTTAACTTTACACCACTTATTAGTTGGCTTAAAAGTTCTTGGCGCATTTTTGGCACACTAAGTTGTAACTTATACCACGCCACTTTCCCGCGATGCTACTGCCCCCTTTCACACAAGTTAAAAAAGTGCCTAAAACACTTGATAAATGTGGTCCACAGCATGTTAGATTTTTTTTTTTGGTGCGCATTATGCCAGAATTCTGCTGCATTTTCTCCCCCTTTGGTGCCAGAGCAGAGACAGAAAGCGAAGGAGATGACTGTAGCAAGTGCTGGAGCGTTTGGGAGTTAGACAGAAGGCAGGGACTGTAAAATAACAGTTAGCCAGTGTAGTTTATCACTATAGATCAGTCTTTAGATCGTAGATGACAGACCACATAATAGTTACAACAAAAATAAAATTTAATCCAGTCAATCAAACAATACCAGATTTATTACAATAGCTGGATAATAAATAAGGCACATGTTTAGATTGACTTTACACCGCCAAAATTGTGGTGCATTTTTGGAGCATGACATTACATCTCAAATCATACCCTTTCCAATAAAATTCTAAAAAATACTTACAGTGATGACTAAACTTAACTTTTAATACACTAATAATAAAATTAAGGGATAAAATCCAAAATGTGATGAATAAGTCCCACTACCATATGTGGACTGCTATATATGAACAGAGGCTACTGTTAATATGTTAATATCCAATAGACTTCTCAGTACCTTCCTGATCACTACTACTTATTGTTGAAGAGTGCGATTGCTGGATGTGGCAGAGTCAAAACCAGATAGACAGTTGTATATAACAGGAACAAACTTTTAGTGAAACATGAGTGCAGTAAGAGAAGATCACCTCACATGGTGAATAATAGATCTAGTTCAGCACAAACACTAACAATAATACAGGATGTGTATATCAACCAGCATCAAAACAAAAGTACAGAGTGTCTACAGATAAACATTTAGTAACAGCTACATCTAGTGTCATAAATGTGAACTGCAGTTAATCCAGCAACTATAGAGACAAAGCTGGCTGTTGTATATCTCCAACACTTATCAGAGGTGCTGTGGTTTAAATTGCTGCTGCAGCTGGTGTCTCTTCCGCATCTTATAAATATTCGGCATTAGATCAAGAATAGGGAGACGTTCCTTATTTTCAATGCAAACTCCCTTGTTAGACAAGGTGAAAAACCTGTCTAAAGCTAAGGCCACATGTTGCGGAAACGTAGCTTTTTTTGTTGCAGGTTTTGCTGCGGTTTTTTAGCCCCTTCCCGCCAGTGGAATTTTACGATTTTCATTTTTTTTTATATAACTTTCTTAAATTTTCAGTTCTCAGAGCCATTTGAGGTATTAATGTTTACAGGACAAATTTTTCTTCATCATGCTACTGTTTATAATTCTGTACAGTGTAATGGGAAGCTGGAAAAAAAAAAAAAATCAGAATGTAGTGGATTTGAAGAAAAAGCGAATTTGTGAGACTTTCTTATGGGCTTCATTTTTTACGGCGTTCATTCTGCAGCCAAAATGACATATCACCTCTATTCCATGTTTCGGTACGATTCCGGGGATACCAAATTTATATGGTTTTATTTACATTTTAACCCCTTAACAAAAATCTAAAACCTGTGCAAATTTTTTTTTTCTAAAAGTTGCCATATTCTGACACCATAACTTTTTTATATTTCCGTGTACGGAGATGCATAGGGCGTCTTTTTTTTGCGGGACCAGGTGTACTTTTTAGTTATACCATTTTGAGGATCTGCTATTGCTTTGATCACTTTTTATTCAAATTTTTAGCAGAGGCGAAAGTGAAAAAACGGCGGTTTGGCACTTTTGATTTTATTTCCCGCTACGGTGTTTACAGTACGGGAAAAATATTTTTATAGATTTGTAGACTGAGTGTTTTCGGACACAGGGATACCTAATGTGTATGTGTTTCAGAGTATTTAAGTACTTTTATATGTGTTCTAAGGAAAGGGAGGGGATTTGAATTTTTTATATATATATATATATATATATATATATATATATATTTTTTTTTTTTTTTTTTGCATTTATTAGATCACTAATGCAATGCATTACAATGCTAATGCATTGCAAATTATCAGCACTTCTATTGCAGGGTGCAGATTACGATCTGGACTTTCATGTGGGGACTTCGGCGAAGAACTGTGGATACAACAGAAATGAGACTGTTGGTGGCTTAGTGTCCCAATTTTGTGACAAATACAATTTTCTTTTTGACAAATCAAATCCCAGAACCATGGTGTTAATATGGACTTTTTTGTGGCCTCTACTCTCTTGGGAAGGCTTTCTATGACATTTTGGAATGTATGTGTGAAATTCCACAAATCCAAGTAAGATCAAAGGTCTGGCATCTGTATTCTACTTCACCCCTAAGGTGTTCAACTGAGGCGAGATTAGGGCTCTGTGCAGACCACATGAGTTCCACAATACCAAATAAGATTAATGGGGTTGTCCGGCCTAAAATGTTATTTATTAATTAGGCCGGAGGAGGTGAAAAAAAAAATAAAATAAAACCCCATACTCGTCTGTCCCCGATGCTCCAGCGCCTCCCTGCTCAGTCCAATCCTGTAGCTCCATTGTTGTCTTCTCGCGGAAGTAGCCGCCCCACATGACAGCTAAGGCAAATCAGTGGCCTCCAGAAGGGAGCCGGAGAGTCTCCGGTCTGCCATCAAGTGACTGCTAACGCCAATCAGTGGAAGGGAACTGAGACATCACAGCCGACCAGGCCACCCTTTTTCACCTCCCCCGGCCTAATTAGAAATGATTATTTAGCCTGGACAACAGCTTTAACTTCTTAAAGGGGTTGTCAGGGATAAATTGATCTTTATAATCTAAGCTAAACACCCCCCTATCTACTAAAAATTACCTACACACGTGGACAAAATTGTTGGAACCCCTCGTTTAATGAAAAATACCCACAATGTTCACAGAAATAACTTGAATCTGACAAAAGTAATTTCCCAAACTACATGTTGACAAGCCACAAAGCTTCTGGGAGAATGTCCTATGGACTGATGAGACAAAAATTGAAATTTTGGCAAGGCACATCAGCTCTACAGTCATGGCCAAAAGTTTTGAGAATGACACAAATATTATATTTTCACATGATCTGCTGCCCTCTGGTTTTTATGTGTGTTTGTCAGATGTTTTTATCACATACAGAAATATAATTGCATTCATATTATGAGTAACAGAAGTTTATATTGACAGTTAGAATGAGTTAATGCAGCAAGTCAATATTTGCAGTGTTGACCCTTCTTCTTCAGGACCTCTGCAATTCTCCCTGGCATGCTCTCAATCAACTTCTGGACCAAATCCTGACTGATAGCAGTCCATTCTTGCAGAATCAATGCTTTAATTTTGTCTGAATTTGTTGGTTTTTGTTTGTCCACCCGTCTCTTGATGATTGACCACAAGTTCTCAATGGGATTAAGATCTGGGGAGTTTCCAGGCCATGGACCCAAAATCTCTATGTTTTGTTCCCTGAGCCATTTAGTTATCACCTTTGCTTTATGGCAAGGTGCTCCATCATGCTGGAAAAGGCATTGTTGAGCGCCAAACTGCTCTTGGACGGTTGGGAGAAGTTGCTCTTGGAGGACATTCTGGTACCATTCTTTATTCATGGCTGTGTTTTTAGGCAAGACTGTGAGAAAGCCGATTCCCTTGGCTGAGAAGCAACCCCACACATGAATGGTTTCAGGATGCTTTACAGTTGGCATGAGACAAGACTGGTGGTAGCGCTCACCTCTTCTTCTCCGAATAAGCTGTTTTCCAGATGTTCCAAACAATCGAAAAGGGGATTCATCAGAGAAAATGACTTTACCCCAGTCCTCAGCAGTCCACTCCCTGTACCTTTTGCAGAATATCAGTCTGTCCCTGATGTTTTTTCTGGAGAGAAGTGGCTTCTTTGCTGCCCTCCTTGAGACCAGGCCTTGCTCCAAGAGTCTCCGCCTCACAGTGCGTGCAGATGCACTCACACCTGCCTGCTGCCATTCCTCAGCAAGCTCTGCACTGCTGGTAGCCCGATCCCGCAGCTGAAACACTTTTAAGAGACGGTCCTGCCGCTTGCTGGTCTTTCTTGGGCGCCCTGGAGCCTTTTTGGCACCAATGGAACCTCTCTCCTTGAAGTTCTTGATGATGCGATAGATTGTTGACTGATGTGCAATCTTTCTAGCTGCAATACTCTTCCCAGTTAGGCCATTTTTGTGCAGTGCAATGATGACTGCACGTGTTTCTTTAGAGATAACCATGGTTAACAGAAGAGAAACAATGATGGCAAGCACCAGCCTCCTTTTAAAGTGTCCAGTGGTGTCATTCTTACTTAATCATGACAGATTGATCTCCAGCCCTGTCCTCATCAACACCCACACCTGTGTTAATGGAGCAATCACTGAAACGATGTTAGGTGGTCCTTTTAAGGCAGGGCTGCAATGATGTTGAAATGTGTTTTGGGGGATAAAGTTCATTTTCTAGGCAAATATTGACTTTGCAAGTAATTGCTGTTAAGCTGATCACTCTTTATAACATTCTGGAGTATATGCAAATTGCCATTAGAAAAACTGAAGCAGTAGACTTTGTAAAAATTAATATTTGTATCATTCTCAAAACTTTTGGCCATGACTGTATGTTCACAAATAGAAAAATGAAGCATATCTTGAAAAGAACACTATCCCTACTGTGAAACATGGAGGAGGCTCTGTTATGTTCTGGGGCTGCTTTGCTGCATCTGGCACAGAGTGTCTTGAATCTGTGCAGGTTACAATGAAATCTCAAGACTATTAAAGGATTCTAGAGAGAAATGTGCTACCCAGTGTCAGAAAGCTTGGTCTTGGTCATGGATCTTTCAACAGGATAATGACCCAAAACACACAGCTAAAAACACCCAAGAATGGCTAAGAGGAAAACATTGGACTATTCTGAAGTGGCCTTCTATGAGCCCTGACCAAAATCCTATTGAGCATCTTTGGAAGGAGCTGAAACATGCTGTCTGGAAAAGGCACCCTTCAAACCCGAGACAACTGGAGCAGTTTGCTCATGAGGAGTGGGCCAAAATACCTGTTGAGAGGTGCAGAAGTCTCATTGACAGTTACAGGAATCGTTTGATTGCAGTTATTGCCTCAAAAGGTTGTGCAACAAAATATTAAGTTAAGGGAACCATCATTTCTGTCCAGGCCTGTTTCATGAGTTTTCTTTTTAAAAAAATTCTGTTGAAGCATGGTTGAAAAGCAATGTCTGACTTTCAGTTGTTCATTTTCATAGAATTTTTATATATTATTACTTTTATCATATTCAAGTTATTTCTGTGACCATTGCGGGTTTTTCTTTCATTAAACAAGGGGTACCAACAATTTTGTCCATGTGTGTAGATCACCATGTGACCTCCCCAGGCACATTTTCAGATATTCCGATGACATTCCGTTTCCGGGTAGCGTGGAAACAGAATATCACCAATACTAAACCCCCTCCCCCGTCATACTTACTTGTCTCCCAGTCCAGATTTTCTGGACATGAGACGTCACTTCATCTGGGCACTCCAGCTCTATTGCACAGCCGTGGGCGGCCAGCACCTCCTCTTCTTGATGTCTGCTGGCCGTCCACGCCTGCACAATAGAGCCAGAGTGCCCAGATGAAGTGACATCCCGTGCCCAAAAGATCCGGACCAGAAGATAGGCAAGTATGATTGGGGGGGGGGGTGTTGGAGGGTTTAGTTAGTTAGGAAGGGTTAGTAGTGGGCAGGCTAGCTAGTGAGAAATGGAGGGGGAGGGAGTGAGAAATGGAGGGGGTATGAGTCAGCTCTGAGTGGCTCAAGGCATCATGGTAGTTGTAGGAAAACAGAATGTGAAGATACCCATGTAAACAAATGCAGAAGATGCCAGGAGCTCACAGAGAAACCCAGAAATCACTCAAAACAAACACTGCTAAAGATATTTGGGTGCACTTATTAACCTATTAATAGCCCTAACAGGCAGTTTTTTGCCCAGAAAAACCCTTTAATGACTGGGCAAATTTTGGTTATGTTGTTTTCAATTTTTACTTCCCTCGTTCCAAAATCTAACACTTTTTTTTAATCATATGATGGCTTAATATTACGCACAATCGAAATGTGGAATTGGTTTTTAATGCTATTAAAACTATTTTTTTTGTATTGCCTTAATGTAACACCTAGGAACGTGTGATGATTTTAAAAGGAAAAGTGGCAAAAAGAAAGCTTTTGACATTTTCTCTGCAATAGTGTTCATTGTATGAGAGAAATATTTTTATACATCCAATTTTAATTCGGCAATTTCAGATGCAGGGATAACTAATGGGGTGGATTCATCAAGATCAGCATATTATAAAGGTAGTCATGATTATGCTCGAGATGGCAGGGGACTCGCCAGATTTATGAAGAGGCACATGAATCGGGATCATCCTCTGCCAGGCCATGTGCCTCTGAAGAAATCTATGCCAGATGAAGGTTGCGGATATTTGTGCCACAAAACTGATGAAAATGTTAGTGAATTTGGCACAGATGTTGGCTTTATCTTCACTCCGCCCACTTTTACAAAAGTGCAGCCAGTGTTAAAAAAAAAAAAAAAAATAAAACCGTGGCGATACTTTGTTTAGAAATACTGCAGATTTGCCACCCATTCTATTTTTTTTTTTGTATATATAAAATCTTCATCACAGATAAAATAGTGCTGCCTGTGGATGCAATTTAGTAAACTCTCA
Organism: Leptodactylus fallax; assembly: GCA_947044405.1. NCBI lineage: Eukaryota > Metazoa > Chordata > Amphibia > Anura > Leptodactylidae > Leptodactylus > Leptodactylus fallax. Next base: position 5,868,915 of record CAMRHE010000036.1, read on the forward strand.
TTTACATTGTCAGGACTATATTAAGCAGAGATTTTTTTTTTTTTACATGCAATTGTGCAACAATTTGGTACATGTGAACATACCCAAACGCGGAGTTCAAACCTGTGCTAACAAGGCCAAATGTATGTAAACTGATAAGAAAAAATCCTATTGGAACCAATGGGCTTTTTAACCAATGTTTTTTTTCCTATTTTTACTGATTGAACAGAATAATGAAAAGCTTTTGTGCATAAGTGAACTCGGCCTAAAATATTTCAGTTGGGTCAATCAATATTTATCGTATATGGCTTCTCTCCTCTTTATTTAACTAGCTATGCAGCAGGACTGTGGAGTCAGTAGGCCAACACTCCTTCATAAATGGCTGACAGCCATGGTCTGTCAGAGGCAGTAAAGATACTCCAACTCATTAACAAGCTACTGACTGAATTACTATGAAAATAAATATTTAAAAAGACTATGAATCTAATTAACCGCATCCCTTAACTACAATGTCTAACTGCCAAGCCAAACCGACATTAGGACATAAAAGATCATTTGAAAAGCCCCCACAATTCCAGAGTGAGGGGCTTCTCCTCTCTTCCCTTCACTGCCCACCGCTAGTACAGACACAGCAATAGATAGCAAGAGCTGAGAGGGACCAATGCCAGAGCATGGTAGTTGGGGACCCAAAGAAGGTCCCCAGGCCTGTCTTCCATACATGCCTATCAGTTCTGCACTGACGTTGCACTACATAAACAATTCAAATTCACTAGTGAGACAAAAAAAAAAAAGGTATAAATAAAGCTTTATTAAAAAAAAAAAAAAAGATAAAATAGTTAACAAAATATTAACCCCCCCATACGAATTTTTTTTAAATTAAATCAAAGCAAAGGGAGTCTATCAGCGAAAAACTCAATTTTAAACTAATGACACAGTAAAGTAGCCCTTATAAAGGCAACTGTAGTGCTATTTGATATGCATGGTTATCGGTATTACAGAAAAAAAATTATTCTTTTGATCAAAAAGTTCAAGTGATTAAGAATTGTTACATTTGCCAAAATGGCATACACAAAAATATCAGGTCTTTCCACAAAAATAAAGCCCTACAAAGGTCTGTTGACTGAAAAACAATGAAGTTATGACTGCAAAAAATATAAATTCATTTAGCAGAGAAAAGGATTTTATTGTTCAAAAATATTGAAACTTCAAAAAAAACTATACATATTTATTATCAATGCAATCGGATCAACCCAGAGAAACATGCATCAGGTAATTTAAGCCACAAAGTGAATGGTGCAAATTTATTGCCTAAAGTGACAGTGATGGAATCCCTGTCTTTTTCCATTCCCTCACACAGAGTTAAAAGTTAGTCAATGGCAAATCTGTACCTCCCCCCAATAAAAAAAAAAAATTCTGTGCAAAAATCTTGTGCAACATCTTGAATCTTAGGCAGGGTTCACACTACCATTGGAGTCCGTTATGAAGGTGTCCGTTAAAAAAAAAAAAAAAAAAAAAAAAAAAACAAAAAAAAACAGACACCTATCATAACGGACAATAACTGATGTTAATGTGTCCGTTTCTTTAACTTATCCAATTAATCCAGTTAAAAAAAACAGACACATTAGCATCAGTTAGTGTCCGTTTTTTAACACTGTCCGTTTTTTTTTTTTTGTTTGTTTCTCCTTTCTGAGCATGTGCAGGAAAAAAAAAACGGACATAAAATAACGGACAGTAACTGATGGCTATCAGTTACTGTCCGTTATAAGACCATTACTCATAGACTTCAATGTTAAAAAAAATAACGGACACTTGCTGTCCGTCAAGAATCGTTTTTTTTAAACAGACAAAAAGTCCTGCATGTAGGATTTTTTGTCCGCAAAAAAAAACGGACTTCTGACGGATTTGGTGTAAACGGACACAATATAAAAACCCATTGAAATGAATGGAAATTTTAACGGATTTCTGACGGTTCAGCTAGTGTCCGATGCTAAAATCTTGTAACGGACAATAGTAACGGACACTACTGATGGTCACCAACGGTAGTGTGAACGCCCCCCTTACAAAGCAATAGAATCATGGAACCTTACAAACTAGAAGAAAAAATAAATAAAAATCAGGCAGAAAAGTGTTCTGGTAAATTATGGCAGTTAAGAAATACTGCCTTCCTTTATTTATAAGTATAAACCACAGTATCTGATCCTGCAGCTTAAATTTTGACTATTTTTTTTAATAAGTTATTAGCAAAGGACAAGAAACAGTAAGCCATTTCAGAGCAGAATCAGAACTCCAAAGAGTTATCTAGCAGTATAGGTCTATGCTGCTGTAGTCACTACAGATTCACGTGGGTAGTCAATCTAGGGCAGCCAATAGGAAGGCAGCCTGAACAGTCAAAGCCTATCAAGCCAGTAATGCAAGCTCTGTGTATAAAACGTGTGTGATGACAGCCTCAGAATGTACACACGGATCTTCAGCTCTGCGGAAGTTACATGAAATGCAACTAGTCTCATTAAATAGATTATGAATTAAGCAAATAGTCACTATATATAATCGCGTCACATAACACTTTGGGGAGAAAGGAGTGCCCTTGCTGCCTATAGCAAAATAAAGAAGTCTTTCCAGCACTCTATAAACAGGGAGCTTGTGAAAGACTTATAAGAGTCAGAGTAATCCAAGGGAAAAATTCCAGAGCAAATGCCAAATAAAGTCCAAAAGGTTTATTATTCACAAATGTTAAAATCTATAGCAGAAAAAACCTGTTCAGATATACTTATGTGTTTGAGTTCAGTCACCTGGTAGTAACCATGGGGCCCTTCTAACATGTTACTTTTGGTGTTACTCAATTTGGAAGTTTTTTTTCAATATGAATTAATATTATAATTATGTTTCCATAGCATTACATGTTTGCCTTGTATGCCATCAACGGAAACTGAATTCAACTCTTAAGGGTGGGTTCACACCTGCGCTTCAGTCCGTACGTTGCCAATCCGAGTAAAAATCTCGGCGAACGGGATTGGCATCGGATACAGACAGGTTTGAGACGCATTAGTTAAAATCCCATTCATTTGAATGGGTTTTTAAAGCAATGCGCGGGTGTGCGCTTACACCCTCTGCGTTGCGAAGCCGATTTTTTTCGTCGGACACAAAGTCCTGCATGTCCGACTTTGTTTCCGATGAAAAAAAAGGATTCGCAGCGCAGAGGGTGTAAGCGCACACCTGCGCATTGCTTTAAAAACCCATTCAAATGAATGGGTTTTTAACCAATGCGTCTCAAACCTGTCTGTATCCGATGCCAATCCCGTTAGCCGAGATTTTCACTCGGATTGGCAACTGACGGACTGAAGTGCAGGTGTGAACCCACCCTAAGCAGTTTACAAACCTGAACTCCCTGAGATAATTTTATAAAAAAAGCCCAGTGATTCTAACCAAGATATGTGTAATTAAATGGGTTATCTTTACCTTACAATAGGCCATCAATATTAGATCTGCAGGTGTCCAACACCCAAGACCACCACAGATCAACAGTACAGAGGCAGTGCAGTCTATGGTGCACTGCTGTAGTACATTTAGTACGACAAGTGCACAGCAGCTCTCCCGCACCTCCTCAGTACCATCGATCTGTGAGGTCATTAAAAGTAGCATAAATTGAAACCTGAAAGGTGAGCAACTGCGTTTTGGAATTTCACCCGTTTCCTAGTATTTTAATTACAATGCATAAACAAGAAGTTCTTCAAAACTATTCCCTCATTCTTGTCCTCTCTGCAATCGTGCATTCTCCTTTGTTTTTATGGACACAATAATAAGACAGGAGGAAGGGCCCAAAGAACACAAAAACTGCTAAATCTCAGCTAACAGCTGAAACTACACAACTGTCACTAGAAACTCAGTGGAAAATACAAAAAAAAAAAAAAAAAAGGTACACAATGTGATATTTTGACAGGAACTATGAAACTAGCAACAGCAATTCCACATAAGTTGCAGAAAAGAAGACACTGACCACAGCTACACCAACAAGCAGAGAAAACAAACATATAAATAAAATGCAAAACCATATCCAAATTTCCAAAAACCTAGCAGAGTTGTCAACATTTGAAGCCTATTAGGTGTGCAAAGATTTATGTCTATGACAACTATAAATAAAGTCTTAAAGAGGACCTTTCACGTCCTCATGTATATGCGGTTTTACATAACGCTAGAAAGCCGACAGCGCGCTGAATTCAGCGCACTGTCGGCTTTCCCGTTATATGCTCTGGGGCTGGAGATATCGGGGTCTAAATTTCACCGTTCACTGTCAGAAGGGCGTTCCTGACAGTCTAGCTGGGCTGTGAGGAACACCCTCCCTGACTGTGCTCGTTCATAGACTTGTACTGGGGGGCATTCCTCACAGCTCAGCGTCATCGCTGGGCTGTAAGGAACGCCCCCTCTGACAGTACAGGGCTATGGGACGAGTACAGAGAGAGGGGGCATTCCTTACCGCCCAGTGATAACGCTGAGCTGTGAGGAATGCCCCCTCAGTACAGGGCTATGGAGGAATACTGTCAGGGAGGGCGTTCCTCACAGCGCAGCTAGACTGTCAGGAACACCCTTCTGACAGTGAACGGTGAAATTTAGACCCCCGATATCTCCAGCCCCAGGGCATATAACGGAAAGCCGGCAGTGCGCTGAATTCAGCGCACTGTCGGCCTTCTAGCGGTATGTAAAACAGCATATACATGAGGACGAGAAAGGTCCTCTTTAAAAGGATTTTCCCATGAACTTAACCATTTTTAAACTTGTAGAAAATTAAAATTAAAGATTTCTGCAAATATAAATTTAAAAATTTCAGAGCGTTTTAAAGAATTTCTGTAATCATCTTAGGGGTTACAGTAAATCCTTTCCTTGTTGTGGTTGGATTATCTTTTCATACAAATATTGTCCCTGCCTGATAACCTGTCCACAATAAGGAAATCATGGCTGGGTTTCTGACAAGTTGCAGACCATAGAAAGTTCTTGCATTCATGGCTGCATCCACTAGCAACCTATCAAGATAAAAAACTGTGAACCAAGATTATTTAAGAAAAATCTTGAAAACGCTGCAAAATTGTTATTTATATTTACAAACGGGTTTACAGATGGCAGCCCATCAAGCTCCTCTCTAGATAAGTGAAAATGTACAGCAGGCAGCCTGAAGAAAACACTAACACATTAATGTAGACTGTAAAATGATGTGATGACAGAGAGAGCAGGCTGGAATCACCCCTTCCGAGGAAACCCATTTTACATGGGCCTGAACAGTGTATTTGCCCCATTAACCCTTACTTTACAAAAGGGAAAAAAAACATAATTCACACAACCTAAGCAATATAAAAGTAAAGGGAACTCACCGTAGGTAATACTGTTTCAGAGCAAAGGCAGCATTGGAGCAACCCCGAGGGAAGCTGAACTCTTCTACTATTTCTCCCCACTGGTTCTTCTCCGAGACCTACGGTGTAAAGCAAAGACAGTAGTAATAGATGAAGTCGTGCAGTGTTTCTCCCTAGTGCCTCCTCCAGAGCACAGCTGTAATTGTCAGGGACAGGGAGGGAAGCCCTGGAGTGCCGGGGAGGGCGGGAGCAGCACACCAGCTCCTGCCCGCCTCTCTATTACACCACTACGCCCTAGAACAAGCCTTTATACCTCACCGGACCGAACCCCGAGCACAGAACCACGACACAACACGCCGTGCTATGGCTTCCGTCCCTGATCGTACACAGGAGGAGGAGGAGGGCGGGCAGAGGCGCTGTGAGGCCGGAGCCGTGTGTGCCCTCCTCCCGCCTCGGCGCCGTGCTCTGGGGACGATTAGCGATGTGTAAGGCATTGCCCGCTAATTTTGACTTGCACGGAGAGTAGAGAGTGAGGGGAAGCTGAACACATGGAGCCGCGGCAGGCCGGCCCGATAGGGTGGATACTGAGGCCTGGAGGTGCCAGCAGCCACGGGAGGCCTACTAGGCCCATAGACCCTGCCTGGAAATTCACTGTAAACACAGGGCCCACATGGACGCCACTCCTGCCAGGTTACACGGGCAGCATCAGGATAGGGACAAACACTCCTGGAGGTGGCACAATAATACAAGCTGTCCGGTCGTATATACTATACACTGTATAGGACCACTGGTACCAGCTGTGCAGTCATGTACTCACAGTGCTTCACTGCAAGGGTTAAAATGCACATATACAGGCAGGAGCTTTTTCCATGTACTGACTGTGTATACAGTCAGTGTATACAGCTACTGATGCTATATACAATCCATACTGCAGGCTCTATCATGTACAGACAACAATGTATACAGGAAATTATTTCATGTACTGACTGTGTATACAGTCAGTGTATACAGCTACTGATGCTATATACAATCCATACTGCAGGCTCTATCATGTACAGACAATGTATACAGGAAATTATGCCACGCTATATATATTACATACAGACAACAATGTATACTGGAACTGATCTGATGCCATATGTAAAATTTACAGCGCATTCCCCCTTCATGCCATGTACTGACCGCCTGTGAGTAGATAGTAGGACAGGCAACAATGTATACAGAAAATGGTGCCATGTCATACATACATACAGCAGACTCCCTCTCATACAGACGTGTGAATATATGTAATACAGTGTATACAGGAACTGATCTGATGCCTTATGTAATATCTACAGCACATTCCCCCTGCATGTCATGTACTCACTGTGTGTGAATAGACAGCTGGGGACACAACAACTTATACAGGGACTGATCCAATGTCATATCTAATATATACAGCAGACTCCTGTTGTGTACAGTAACTGATTCAATCCCTGTATACATCATGTTATCTGAGTAATAAGGATAACATTATGTGGGAAAATTAAACCATATGTGCCAGTTTTCTGGCATAGCTGGGTATTAATGTGGGGCATCTTTGGCAAACTTAATTCAGGAGCACCTTACACCAGTTGGGAGCTTTATGAAGATTTGTGCAGGATACACCAGTCTTAAATTTCCCTTGGTGTATACAGGAATTGATCTGGTGCCATATATACAGCAGGTTTCCCCTCACATACTGACTGTGCTTGTAGACAGATAAGTAGAGTAACACAGGACTGTAACTATAACAAGGGGTATTTCCTACTGTATGTCTAGAGAAAAGAAGATTTCTACACTAACAAGATTACGCTCAGCCTTTGGAAGTACCCACAGAAGAGCTCAAAATAATATTACAAATTATGGATAAAAGATTACTGGAGATGGGGCATTGATCCAGGGATTTTTCCCTAGAATTAGGAAAATTGTCTATTGCCTTATGATTGTTTTACTGTGTGCTACCATGTGCATGTTGAGTGTTTGATATACGGATGGATACTGTGCCATATATAGCCAGAACAGCAAGGTTCATCCTTCCTATTTCCTGACTACTGCACCTAAGTAGTAAGAGTCAGAAAGTGTGTTGTGTATACAGGAATTGATCTGATGTCCTATATAATTTGTGCAGCAGGTTCACAGGTCAGCAGTTAAAACACATGGAAAGTTCCTTACCTTTGCAAAACCTCCCAAAGTAGTGACCCTGGTGTAGAGTGAGTGCAGGTCCAACTCTCTGCCCCCCACTGCAGGGATCTTCCGGAAGCGTGACCTGCAGAAATATGGACAGACGTGAAAACCAGTGGTGGGCTCAGTCAAACATTCAGTATATCCTTGTCAGAGATTACCTTTCAGTAAAGGAGATGAAAAACATAAACACAAGTTGTAACTATGCTGCTTTTCTTAAATTCACATGGTGAATTTTGCAGCGGAACCTGCAATCCAAAGTCAGTCATGGAAATCTTCCTGCCATTGACAGAAAGATTTCCTGCTCCCATTTACTTTAGTGGGATATCCAGTGAAAATCTGCCAAAAGTTCAGGCAGGACACTTTTCTACTATCTGACTATTCAACCAGTGGAAAAAGCATCTGCCTTTCATTTATATGCATAGGAAGCAAAAATTTTGCAGCAGTTCCATTGCAATAATTCCAGTGTGAACATACACTTACATGTGCTTTCCTAAAATTAGCACCTGGCCTCATGCCTGAAAACCCATATCTCCAAGTAAACAGTGCAGCCACTTTGACATGTCCTTATACATCTGACTGACCATCCATCTATCGTATATACGGTCCTACCAACTTTTCCACAATGGCAAATGTTGGGGACATAAGACTTGGGCAGTTGGATTTTTTTTGGCAAGGTGATAAGCCACAGCATGGCATGGTTATCTACACTCTGCCTATTCAAAACACATGCATACTTGGCTGAGTGTGTGTTCTTGGGGGGGGGGGGGTATGCAGATATCGGGTGAGATAGCTGCTTCGCTGATGGCTCTCTCACATATAGGACCACTGATCTCCTGTCCAGGCACAACACCAGAACCATACCCTATCACAAGCACAAGGCTGCCAGGCTTCATGTAAAGATAGTTTATTGGTAAGCACTTCCATTATATTTATACATATATACACAAACACTGCCAATCTTGGTTAACACCTGATACAACATGCAAACATTTGTTTGATCGCAATATCCAATACCACAATATCATGTGTATATTATATATAAATATAATCACACCTAAGTCAATGTGGCAGAGTATAAGGATGCAATATGTTTACTATAATCAATGAATACCGTAATTGTCTAATAAGCTCTCAAATTCCACAATACCATGTCTATACTTCAAATAAAATACATGGACACACAACGCAGCATCCATATACATGGGGTGGATACATTCTGAAACATCTTAGATCTCAAGGATCACAGCTGTACAGATGATGCTATGTTTACGACAGTGTTGGAGGACCCTTCAGTGTCTCCTTCACAGAAGGAAAAAAAAAAATCTGGAAAAAACGGAAGGCAATTTTTCTATTAAAAAGTATGGCCACTGTAATAGAAAGCCAATGGAGACCTTTGTAGTCAATGGGGTCCATTTGGCTCAATTGGTGTCCATAATGTGACAGATCCTGCACTGCCATTATTTTCATTGTTCTGCTCCTACAATATAACAGAAAATGGAAATACAAACTAATGTTCAGTTGACCAGTAAATAAACACAGCTTAGCCTGGGTTCACATGTCCACATACATAGACTTCAATGTACGCAGCACCTTCATAGGCAGAAATGCAAACATACACTAATATTACTCTAGAATATCTGTAACTGTAAATTGGTGTCCTCATTTACAAGAACAAAACATATAGACTACTGAAAGTAACTTGGAAAAGTTCATGTAGAAATACAACAAATATGGTACCACATACACTAGTAATACAGTAGCAATGATCCACCAAAAATATACCGAGTTATCAAGAAGTGAAGATGTGAAACCAAGAACATATTATTGAAAGGAATATAAATGTGGCCTTCTAAGGTCACTATCATGTGGCAGTAGTTTTGTATGGTATCAGTATTTATCAGAACTGAGAAGTGGTATCAATCTTTCCTTTACACTTTGTAGGCTCTACTCCTGGTCTCAGCTTACATATATTAATGCAGAATACTGACTTAAATACACCGTCCACGGTAAAAGAGGACTAAGGACCATGCTAAACTAAGTTTTGGGCTTGAGAGCCAATGTAAATGTAGTGTCATGAGTACCGACTTCTGCTGGAGTGTAGCTGTTGGGACAGTTAACTTCAGCTGTCTCAACTGACAGCCAAGTCAAGCCTATGAGGAGTTTCGCTGCCAAGAAACATCTGACCTAACATGTGTGGTACAACATTGCCCAGCTCCTCCAAACTCATCATAACACACTACATCATGCCAAACGAATCAAGTACAGCTCCAGATCACAAAGTCTTATACAAAATAACAAAAAAAAAAAACCATAATGAATCCCAAAACAAGGTAATGGTCTACAGATGGTGCAGGCTATGTAACCTGTAATTTAATAAACTCGCTGTCATGGCTGAAATAATGGAGCCCTGCTGTATCCTAATCTGTGATCAATGATATCATACAGCTACGTTCACCAAGAACCGCCTGGTCGCTTCCAACATATGAACATAGAAAAGGGAATTAAAAGGCCACATGCTGTCTGGGACTGCCAGGGAATGCTGAGTGTTGTAGTTTCCCAAGAGCTGGAGAGCCACATGCAGAGTGTGATACATAGAAGCAGTGATGTCTGGGGTCCAGGCACATAGTAAATAACATTCCAGCATGCACGAGTGAGAAGCTCCACAAGATGTCCTGGCTGCAGCTTCCAGTCTATGACATCAGGTAACCCCAGCATCTCACTCTAACCACAACTTCCATACAGTAAGGGAGCACTGGGGACTCCCCTCCTGCCCCCACACATAAGGTAACTAGTTGTCTCCATCTACACTGGCAGGTGCTGTGCTCAGGCTCACAGGCCGGATGTACACATGACACTAGCATACAAGTGGAGTCCATGTGCAGGGTTTCCCTCCATAGAGGAATAAACACGGTGAGCCCCATCTCCCCTCCCCCGCCCGCCCGGTGATCCTCTCAGTCCCGCTGCATGTGCAGCACTCTCACCCTCTGCTCTCATGGAACTGCCGCAGCTCATCCAGGAAAGCCTGCCCCTTCCTCCGCTGATCGGGCTCCGATTTGACCGTCGAGTTCGACATCGTACGACCTGGCCGCAGAAGACAGGGCAACCCCGGGTGTCCTCAAATAGCCGATTAGTGATGTCGAGGGGTAGAGAGCGCTACACAGAGTTAATGCGGGAGGCAAAGCGGCTCGGAGGCGAGGGGGTGGCGGCCTCCCGCTCCTCGGCTCTCAGGAGAGGAGGGAGCCAGCGGCCGGCCCGATCCCGCTCATGGACCGCACAGGAGGCGCTGGCAGGAGCGGGGGAGCCGGTTCAGGGGGGAGAGGGGGGACACGGAAAAGTTCAGGCCGCGGGCACAGAGGGGGATTTCACGGCGGTAACTGTGAGGTGACGGCGGAGAGTCGGCCAGCTGTTGACCGGCCACCTCGTTCTCACGGTCCCCCTTCTTCAGCACGGACACCCGGCTGATTGTAGCCTGACACGGAGCATGTTTTGCCGGGCCGCTGCGGGCTCCCCAGTCTCCCTTTGTGTTAGTGCCTTATGCCGCCGGCTGGGCTCCGTGTGCGCTGCTGTCCGCGGCCTCCACCGGTCTCCTCTCGGTGCCTTCTCTCTCATGTACCCGCGCAAAGGCGGCCGAGCTCAGCTGCCGCGGAATCGAGCGCTCCTCACTCTGCCTCACAGACAAAAAGACCTAAGGCCGCGGCGGCCACTGCTGCTCCTGCTGCTGGTGGTGGTGGTGAGGGGGGGCAAAAAGCGCAGAACAGCGACCCCTTAGCGTCGGCCGCAGGTACTACAAGCCGGGCCTGTACCTCGCAGAGAGAGAGCGCGACCCCGAGCCATGCTCGCGTACGTACCGGTGGAGAAGGGACGACGTGACTGAGCACGAGGGGGATCCACTGAGGAGGGGGACGGGGACTCGTGTGCGCGCATCTATCGGGCACTGTGGCGCGGTCGCGGCGGGAAACAATAGGAAGGAGAAGCGGAGCTTGTGTGCTCTCTTAGGGGAGGTGAATAAAGTGACGACAGCGGTAGAGGACGAACCAAATTCTCACAACATCAACCCGACCGTTGGGACCGTCAAGGGATCGTGGTGAAAGAGTCATGTTTTTTTTTTTTGTTTTTTTTTTTTCAAACTGTAGACGTCATGCGCTGCTTTTTTGGTTAGTTTGTTTTGACTAGCAGTGTAGAGTCCATGTGGACAGCGGAGCCGGGAAGTCAGCAGCTCCGCAGAGCCTATATAAACGGGGCTATGCACATGGGAGTACAGGAAATGAACTGGGTGCGAAACATAGAGAAAACTGACAGAAAAGGGGTCTAATGTGCCTCAGAACGAGCAGTGTCTCCTGGCCATGGACCTGTGCCATATTGGTGTATAATACAGGTGCACGTGAAGGGCCGCCTTGTGGTGGTGCCGTTGTGTCTAGGATGTCATAAGATGTGCTACCTATGACCTGACAAACTCGACACAAGCGTCCACATGTTACATTAGAGTCAATGGGAATGGACACAGACAGAGGGTGTTCCATCTTGTGGCTCTTTATTTTGCTGCAGTTAACATATATTGCTGTCATCTTAAGACTGTTAACAGCAACAGACATTAATAACAGTAGTGTGATCATAGCCTAACCATATATTCACATGAAAGTGAATATCGTTTGTGCGACGTCACACGGTCTAATTAATTTCACAATATTTTGACGGTCTGTTGTTGCATTTTACTGTGTTCTTTGTTTTTCTGCCACATATGATAAATGGCTCCATAGACTCCTCCCCTTCACCTGACAGAGGCTAAAAAGCCTCCGTTTAGCATCCCAGTTTGAAAGGAAGGCTGGTTGGAAATGCACCCTGTCCATTTCAGTGGGACCACTGAAGATCTGTACTTTTACTGCAGCAGTCCCATTGAAATGAATGGAGCAGCTGGATGGAAACTTAGGTGCAAAGGACCCCAATCCTGGTGATCAGCAGGAGTCTAACCACTGAGGGAGGAGGGATCCTGAGGATAGGCCATAGCCTGTTTTGAAACTCTTAACTTTTAAATATACTTTTAATTTGGTTCAGCAATGTGTCAGTTTAGCGACACTGGGACTTGCGCCTACCTTTAAAATGACCACCACCCCCTTCCCCCCAGGAGCCATCACCCAGCTTTACCTCATCATAACCCCACTGACAATTAAATCCGGACTGTCATCAATGGTCAGGTTTCACTGTTCTACGCTATTTCTATAACTCCCATTCACTTCTATCCTATCTGGTTTTGGTTCAAAGATATGCTTTTTAAGGTAGTTTTTAATATTTTTTTGTTTATTTTCCATTCTGTTAATAAAAGATAAATTTCCTTTTTTTCAAGTAGTTTTTTTTGTTCTTTACTTCCTCAGACAGATAAAGTACAAGAATGTCCTCACTTCTTCGAACAGGTGCCATATGTTATGTCTGCTCATTGACTTACATTGTAAAAAAACAAAAAAAAAATCTGGATCCATTACTGTAGTAGGCTACACTCTTTAGCACATTCAATGAAATGTTCAGACATAAACTTAGAGCACCATTTTGGCATGCATTCTTGCCATAGAAACAAATAGGAATGTTACAGTATGTGCTCCTGCACAAATACATATAGTGAAAGTAGGGAGTATAAGATGCCCAGTTCACCCAAAGCTTGCTGAGTGCTTTTTAATGGTCTCATTGCAGATAATTTTAATACTTCTAGGCCAAGTCTGACCTGTTGTACATGTCAGCCATTTTTTATGAAACAAAATCATCATTAGAGGTTCATTACTATGATGCATCAGCTGTGACTAATAAGCTCCACCCCTGTAAAACCCAAAATCATATGTTGTAAGTAGTTTAAGATGATGCTGTGCATGTTTGATAGATATGGCTCTCACTTCCTTTGACATTGTTCAGGACCTTTTGTTGCAAGGTTTCTACTTACCCTATTTGGCTGAAAATGTGTAGATACCTCAAATAATGATGGATTTCAAGTGTTCCAGTCACAATCATTGCGTGAGAAGGTTGTGCAATATCTATAGGTAAGCATGGTATAGATGGAAATGAAGAGCTCTGTTATAGGGTGGTGAACTAGAACACTGCAACTACTGTAAAGTTTAGTAGAAGAGAAATAATGGTATGAGGCTGTTTTCAGGGTTTAGGTTACACCCCTCATTTCCATTGAAAGATAATGTTAAACGGGTATTCCCATCTTTGACATTTATGGCATATCACCATAGATGCAGATCCCACCTTTCAGATCTGCATCTATCTAAAAAATAATGGCTTCTGTCTCGCGTCTGCAGTGAGTGGATCCCCATCTCATGTCTGCAATGAATGGAGAATATGCTGCACCAATCCCCGTTCTCAAGATAAACCATGTCTCAAATATTTATACTATAACTGTCCCAGATGGTAATGCTCCTTTTGTGTTCGAATATGACTGCACTAGAGATGAGTGAATTTCTCAACAGTTCGATTCGAAGTTCCAAAAAAATTTGCTTCGATCCGAATTACTTTGCGGCAAATAAACAGCTATTTCCGGGCTGCAGAGAGCCGGGGTGGGCGGCAAAATGGCGGAAGCCCTTGGATGCCACGGTCATGTTTCTCTTTCTCTCTCTCTTCAGCACAGACAACTTTTATTCATGTGGAAGAATCTGCTAACAAGCAAAGACACGCCTACCCAATCACATCACTAGAGAACATCATGTGGCCGTCTGATGTCACAAAGGTCCTTACTAAATATTTGTTACCACGAAGCATCAGGAAATCCGGAACTGTGGAGAATCGAAGATATCCTGAAATTAGGATCGAATTCCACTTCTGCAGAATCAATTCGTTCAACTCTAGACTACACAATGAGATCCATAAAGACTTCCTTTGACAGATTTGGTATGGAGGCAATTCTAAATGAGCACCACTCTGACAAACACCCGCCAAAATTTTGTGGAAATCCTTTCCATAAGAGTGGATGCTGTCAAGGAACCTCAACAGTATATTAACACCGATGCTTGTGAAATGGGATTCCCAAAAGCTCATATAGGTCTGATAGTCAAGTGGCCACAGTACTTGGATTACTTACATGGCACAGTGACCACTCATTGAAGTGAGCCACGTGCTTGGAGCCTGTATATGGAGTTTGTGTGGTGTTCTCATGTTTACAAGGGTTTTCTAACACACTCTGTGTGTGTTTTAAATAGAGAATGTAGATGACAATTCTCAAATTGGATGTGGTTACACATTGGTATTGTGGCTTTCGTTAATAACAGAAGCCTCAACACTATTCCAAATCCTTTGTGCGGTGTTGGTGTCCATAATTTTGATGACCATAAAGTGTACAGGCTGTTCTATTCTTACCATCAAATTATAGAACTGCTGACAGAGGCTGTAAATTCACACGGATGTCTTAAACCTCTTTTTTATTAGGCTTCCATATCTGCCTTGCAGGCTCCATGCACATGGCTAGGTTATTCTTTTATGGTACTCCAACATCAGTTCTGGTAAGTCACAGAAGGTTCAGATGTTGCTTCCATAATAAGAATGCAAAAAAAACTCCATATTACAGGTGTTTGAAAGCAGTCATAGGTTAAATGCAGCAAAACCTGCAATAAAAAACTGATTTTCTGCAACATGTGGCCTTAGGCTAAGGAATAAAAAAGCTGTGGAAGGCCAGGGCCCCACGTGGCGTAAACGTCTCTATTTGCCCGCAGCGTTTTACAGTCAGAGCAAAGTGGATGGGATTCTAGTGAATCCCATGCCCACTTTGCGGAAAAACCACACTGTGGACAAGCGGCAATTCCCAAAAACGGCGCTGTTTTGGAGATCGCAGCATGTCAATTATACCTATGGAAACGCCTGCGGTTTCCCCATAGGTATAACTGAAACAGAAAGTGCACAGATGAAACCTCTGCGAACTTTCTGTCTAAAGCGCTGCGGGAAGAACCACAATGCGTTCCCTCCACGGTTTTTCCCCGCAGCGCTTTTTTGCTTCAGGACACCACGTGGGACCTTAGCTGAAAAGCTGTGTTTATACAACTGCATGCAATTTTAAAAAATGTAGCATGTTAATTTTAGCTGCAGAATTTATTCACTAGGAAAAGAAAACATGCAGAGAAAAATCCAGCAAAGACTCAATGAAAACCGTTGTGGGAAAAAACTATGCATTTAGCTGTGTTTTGTTACAGTGGGCCTCAGACTAAACCAGACTTCTTGATCAAAGGAGTCTAATATAAGTCTATAGGGACATAATGCAGGTAAAATACACGCCTTTTAGAAAACACAAGATTTTCTGCAGCCTTTTTACCTGAAATGTGTGGATGAGATTTAATAAAATCTCATTCACTTTTTTGAGATGCAAAATGATGTGTTTTTTTTTTCCTGCAAACAGCTAAAAGTGCTACTTTTCTGCAACATGTGGCCACGACCTTAGAGATGATCTACCCATTAGCTTTTGCTTATTTACACACTAATATTGTCTTGGTCTATCTCATTTTCTACACTGTACATCTAATAATAATTTTATTTATATAGCGACATCATATTCCGCAGCATTTTAAAAATTGAAGTGTTATTACTTTTATCTAGGTCTAGGTGCCGTCTAGTTAAAAAAAGGATATGCTCTTTATTTCTCAATTTTGACAGACACACAGACCCAATAGAAATCAATGGGTCCTTTATTAATGGATATGAAAACGGATTGATGTCCAAGTTCCATCTGTTAAAAGTGGATCAGGATGCAAAATGGATTCAAATTGGATCATACTCGGCCATCAAAAATGGATATGGAACTGATGCAAAACGGCCATAAAAATGACCAATTCATCTATTTTTCATGGCTGAGAAATGGAGACAGTCATGTCTTAAAGAGGACCTTTCACGTCCTCATGCATATGCGGTTTTATATAACGCTAGAAAGCCGACAGTGCACTGAATTCAGCGCACTGTTGGCTTTCCCGTTATGTGCCCTGGGGCTGGAGATATCGGCGCTGTTAATTTCGGCACCGATGTCTCCCCACTGTCAGAAGTGCGTTCCTCATAGCTCAGTGTCACCCCCACGGCAGTACTTGTCCATAGCCCTGTACTGATAGAGGGAGCATTCCTTACCGCCCATGATGCTGAGCTGTGGGGAACACCACTCTGACAGTGGGGAGATATCGGTGCCGAAATTAACTGCACCGATATCTCCAGCCCCGGGGCACAGAACAGGAAAGCCAACAATGCACTGAATTCAGCGCACTGTCAGCTTTTTAGCGGTATATAAAACTGCATATGCATGAGGACATGAAAGGTCCTCCTTAATCATTTGCGGCACCAAAGGAAAATGCATAAAATTTATATCAAACAATTTTGAGGCATCATGAGTGGTCTGCGTGTTAGAAACTGAAATCTATGCCAGCATCAATTTTCTGGCATAATGTTAAATTTGTTGGGCTATGAAGGCATGATCGGTCCACTTCCCAGCCACTTTTAAGTAAAGTTGCAAATTTTATGGAAGATTTTTTGCACAAAAGGGGGCTTGTTTAAAAAAAAAAAAATGCATACTGTATTTTCTGTCAGAAAACTCCCAGAAGTAGTCCATACATGATGTTAATATGGGCTTCATTGTAAGGGCTTATGAAAATGACTGTGTAATGGATCTGTGTTCAGGACCGCAATCAGGAATTTTTGGACCCCATACAGACAGGGAGTCTGCAGATTGAGGTGCACCTTTACTTCATTTGTATATATGTTACCGTTAAAGTGCAGAAATCAGTTAATCTGCAGATTAACTAGGTAATGTGCAGATTCACTAGGGTGATCCGTTAAAGTGCAGAAAACTGCTTTCATTTCTGACATTACCTAGGTAATCTGCACATTACCTAGCTAATGTGCACATTACCTACTAGGCACTCGTTAAAGTGCAGATATAACGACATGTTTTGCCGCAACAACAGCAGCCACGTCGCTGTGTAGGCTTACAGCGAACGTAATGTCGGCAAAAAAAAAAAGGAAAAGAAAAGGATTTGGGACAGTATAGTGAAAGATTGAAGACGGTTTGCTTTCAAAACCCATTCAACTTGAATGGGTTTTGAAAGCAAACGGCCGGCTGTGTGTGCGCGCTTACACAATCTGCACCGCAAAAAGCCGTTTTTTTTATTTTTTTTTCCGTCAGAAACAAAGTCCTTCGTGTCCGAAAAAAAAAAAAAAGCCGGCTGCTTCGCGAGGCACAGAGGGTGTAAGCGCGCACACACACCAGCCCGTTTGCTTTCAAAACCCATTTAAGTTGAATGGGTTTTGAAAGCTGACCATCCTAGTTATGCTACGCACTGGGCAGCTGACAGCAATTGTGACACATAAAAACAAAAACACAAGCGGCGACGACGAGATGCTGCTGGCGAAAGAAGACTATTTAACAGTGGAGGGAGAAGAGGGGGACGGAGTAGGGACAGCGGGACTACAAGAGAAGCAAACTTCCGAACTTTAACGATCCGCAAGCCGAGAATGTGCACATTACCTAGGTACAGTGCGGAAAACTGCTGATTCCGCACTTTAACGGAGCAAATCAGTGAATGTGCACATTACCTAGAAATGTGCACATTCACTGATTTCGCACTTTAACGGTAACATATGTAAGAACATTAGTTGTTTACAAATCATTTAATGTATGAGGAAGGTGTAGTTAGTAAGTCTGCCACTTTGTGTGTGGTGTAACAATCTTTGACGCAGAGAGTGCAGCCACAAAGTGGCCCGCAGCCAGCTGGAGATGGCCGAGGCCCTGTGCCACCATGACAGTAGTCAGGGATAGCCTGGTTCCCCAGCTGCTATCTCCACCACTAATGGAAAAGGGTCAGGCATCACAAGATGTATGTACATGCTGCGGGGCCCCTTTCCAATACAAGTCTGCCCAGGGAAGGTGAGCAAAATAAAAAACACTTATACTCACTTTTCTGGGGTTGCCAACGTTCTCCAGTGTCCTCTTTGGGGCTCTTCTGGGTTGCAACTAACGTCACACGCCCTGGGGTTCACTGCTGAGGCTTGTGGTTGGGCCTCAGAGGTCACATCCAGCACACTGACGTCATTACGCCGGTTCACTCCACACATTATAATTCGTCTTGCAAGGTTCACCCGGCCGAACAAGGCCGAACCAAAACTGCTATTATACTTTGGGTTCTCTTGAGAAGGTAGAGTATAATAAGCTGAGGCCCAGGGGAGGTGATCAAACATAGAAAACAGTCTTACTCACTTCTCCTGGGCTCTGGCTTGACTCCCAGCTATCTTCGACACTTCTGACTGACATCAGGGAACACTGAGGACAGTGACCTTGTCTCAGCGTCTCGTAGGCGCAAACTTCACAACGCCGCATCACCCATGTGTCCTTGCCAACAGGCAGTAGCGCTGAAGAGACCTCAGAGTACAATGATAGCAGTTTTGGTTTGGACATGTTCTGTCCAAACAAAACTGCAAATATTGAAAAAACCGAACCGAAATAACCAACGTGAACAAAATCATGGTTGATCTTTGGTTTCAGTTATTTTTCAATTAATTGCCCAGCCCTACTCCTATATACTATATAATGCTCCTTAGTGCCCACTATATATTGTATAATGGTCCTCAGCACCCCCTATACACTGTATAATGCTCCTCAGCACCCCCCTCCACACACAGTATGATGCTCCAATTGATGATTGCGCCTCCTCCATTCTGTGAACCTCCAGCACCTGCACACATCATTCCAGACGTCACTCAGTCTCCTCCATCGTACCTGCACTAGTTTGCAGAGCGTGGTGTGTTTCTATAGAGGAGGTTGAGTGATATGATCCTCACCCGCTGCCAATCTATGGACTGAACTAATGTGTGCAGGTGCCGGTGGTTCACAGAATGGAGGAGGTGCAATCATTATTCATCAAGCACAGAGGAGGAAGTAGCTGTACCAGGGAGTCATGGCATGCGTGCCACTCTCGGCACGCATGCCAGGAGTTGCCAACCCTTGCTATAGGAGAAAAAATTCCCAATGGTGGAAGTTTAAACAGATAGGGTCAAAACTACATGAAAGGATGGTTAAACAAAAACATATTAGGAGAAATATATTATCCCTCTTTTTATTATCACCGTTTTTCCAGGGGTTTGTGACATTTTAAATGGCATATTTACTCTACCTTCACCACTTTCCAAAAAGGAGGCATGGCATAGCCAAGGCCATTGGTCCTGGCACATTTATCATTGCAAGTTTTCTGGTGTAAATGTTGAGTGAAAAAAATAAAAACACAGCAAACGGAAAACCACCCCTAAAACATAACCTTTGTGCATTTAGAGTAATTAAAACTTATTCTTGCCCCCCAAAACACGTAATCTACAATTATGATATACCAGTGACTGGGGGTCTCATATTATTTCTATCAACACTAAATATAAGAGCAACGCCACAGTCATGCCCACATATATGTATATTGAGTATACAGGGGCATATGGAGTTCATCAGGGGCAAAAAATCATACACACCAGTAGATATCATACAATAAATTCCTAAACACTCTATGATAAATCTGTGTCACACAAGTAGCAAAAAAACTTGCCCAAAAATATTCCCAAATCAGGATAAGGGACCAATGTATTGTAGCCCATGCATCTTCTACATGTTAAAGAACATAAGAGATAGGTGTGACAATGGATTAAGTAGTTTTTTTTAAAGATAGGACACAGGTATATATATCTAATTTATTTAAAGGGGCTGTCCATTTTCAAGAAATAAATGTTTCAAGAAACAATGTAAATTGTGTAATGAAAAGTTATACAACTTTCCAATATACTTTCTATATCTATTCCTCACGATTTTCTAGATCTCTGCTTGCTTTCATTCATTCTGCTTACTACGAGTGAATACAAATACAAATGGTCATGTGATTTACAGTCCATGGTCATGTGATGAACACATAGGTGCACAGCTCGTTACAAGAGCTCTGATTACTGTGCTGTGACTGTAACAAACTCTGCATCCGTCGTCCACTATAACGTTAAAAAAAGGCGAAACCTGACCCCATAGACGTGTAATAGGTCAGTCAAGCCAGAAAGTATTTAACTGACATTTTTCACTGTCATGTAAAAAAACTGACTTGTGTATGTACCCATTAACTCCCATAGTTCTAATAATTGACATGTTATGGACGTTAAAATATCCTTTGTTACACATCCATTTTTCACTGTGTGCATGGCGGCTTAAGATACTATTACACATGCACTAGTAGGTGCCACTAAGCCGACATTCACATGACTGTGGTGCCGTCAAAATATTGGCCATGTGACTAGCCTACATTCATGTGTGAATATAGGGTAACACTAAACTGCCAATTTTTGGACTTCCCCTACCTGTCAATAACTGTCATTGTTGCAAGCGGCAAGTCCAGGTGCAACCTGTGATCGGTACCCCGGCTATCAACATAGATGAATAATAGCAGCCTTAATGTGTATTCACACAGCTGTGTGCTGCTCAGTATGTGGTATTTTGACATAGCACATTTATTGCAGAGATTTCTGCAATTCAAAATCATTTCTGTTCATTTGAATGGACTTTTGGCAGCAAGCACATGGATTTCTGAAAGTTGCATGAAGATAAATGGTACAGTTACAGTCATTTCTTTAGCAAATTTTGAATGACTTCTAAATTCATGAATTTACACAGGTGTTTTAAAAACATGAAGAGTGAGTGGATGTATTCACATACAGTGTTGGCACCTCTGAAATTTTTCCAGAAAATTATTGCATTTACACATGTTTTGTTATACACATGTTTATTTCCTTTGTGTGTTTTGGAATGACACAAAAAAACTGAAAAAAAAGGCAAATTGGACATAATTTCACACAAAAAGCTGGACAAAATATTTAGGAACTTTTCAAAATGATGGGTAAATAACTTTGTTTAAAGCATGTGATGCTCATTCAGACTCACCTGTGGCATGTAACAGAAGTGGGCAATATAAAAATCACACTTAAAACCAGATAAAAAGGAGAGAAGTTGACTCAATGTTTGCATTGTGTCTGTGTGTGCCACACTAATGGAGAACAGAAAGAGGAGAAGAGAACTGAGGACTTGAAAACCAAAATTGTGGAACAATATCATCTCAAGTCCATCTCCAAAGAACTTAATGTTCCTTTGTCCATGGTGTGCAACATAATCGAGAAGTTTATGGTGGATAAGCAGCCCCAATAAAGTTGCAAAGGAATTCACGGTATCCTGCAGACTCAGGGTGCATCAGTGTCAGCACGATCTATCTGTCGATACTTCAATTAAATGAAACGCTATGGCAGGAGACTCAGGAGGACCCCACTGTTGACACAGAGACATAAAAAAGCTAGACTGCAGTTTTCCAAAATGTATGTGAGTAAGCCAAAATCCTTCTAGGAAGATATCTTGTGGACAGATGAGACCAAGATAGAGCTTATTGGTAAAGCACATCATTGTACTGTTTAGCGAAAACGGAATCAGCCTACAAAGAAAAGAACACGGTACCAACAGTCAAATATGATGGAGGTTCAAAGATGTTTTGGGGTTATTTTGATGCCTCTGAAACTGGGTGCCTTGAATGTTTGCAAGGCATCATGAAATCTGAAGATTACCAAAGGATTTTGGGTCTCAATATAGGGCCCAGTGTCAGAAAGCTGGGTTTGCGTCCTAGGTCATGGGTCTTCCAGCAGGACAATGACCCCAAACATACTTCAAAAAGCACCCAGAAATGGATGGAAAAAAAGCGCTGGAGAGTTCTGAAGTGGCCAGCAATGAGTCTAGATCTAAATCCCATTGAATACGTGTGGAGAGATCTTAGAAAATTTAAATTGCTGTTGGGAGAAGGCACCCTTCAAATATGAGAGATCTGGAGCAGTTTGCAAAAGAAGAGTGGTCCAAATTCTGGCAATTGCTAAATAAAGAGCCTACAATCTGCTGCTGCAACCAGGGCCATTTTAACACATTGGTGGGCCTAGTGCAAAGGTTTCATAACTGGGCCCCCCATCACCACCACTTAGAAATACCCAACATGCACAGATTATAATGACCTCACACAGTATAATGCCTCACTAGTAGTCCCATACAATATAATGTCCCCCTCCAGTTACCCCACAGTTTAATGTCCCTGTCCATCTGCCCCCACAGCATAATGTCCCCCTCCAAGTGCACCCACAGTATAATCTCCCCCTCCAGCTGCCACCAGTTTAATGTCCCCCTAAGGCTGCCTCCACAGTTTAATGTCCCACTGCAGTGGCCCCCTGTTTAATGTCCCCCTCCAGCTGCCCCTCAGTTTAAAGTCCCCCTGCAGTTGTCCCCACAGTTAAATGTCCCTCTCCTACCAAACAAAAGTAAAAAAAACACTAATACTCACCTTTCCTTGCTACCCTCCTAAGGACGCAGATCAGCTGAAGTTGGGGCAGCCCAGAATGGCTGGACAGCAAATGCAGCACTGCCCACTGTCCCAAGGAAGCCCCCACCACCATAGGGCTCTGTGTAAGTGCACCACTGGCTCTGTGGTTAAAGCTGTCCTTTCTGAAACCAGTAATAACAGTAAAATAAGAAATACAGTGCCTTGCGAAAGTATTCGGACCCCTTGAACTTTTCAACCTTTTGCCACATTTCAGGCTTCAAACATAAGGATATAAAATTTAAATTTTTGGGTGAAGAATCAACAAGTGGGACACAATCGTGAAGTGGAACGAAATTTATTGGATATTGTAAACTTTTGTAAAAAATAAAAAACTGAAAAGTGGGGCGTGCAAAATTATTTGGCCCCCTTAAGTTAATACTTTGTAGCGCCACCTTTTGCTGCGATTACAGCTGCAAGTCGCTTGGGGTAAGTCTCTATCAGTTTTGCACATCGAGAGACTGAAATTCTTGCCCATTCTTCCTTGGAAAACAGTTCGAGCTCAGTGAGGTTGGATGGAGAGCATTTGTGAACAGCAGTTTTCAGCTCTTTCCACAGATTTTCGATTGGATTCAGGTCTGGACTTTGACTTGGCCATTCTAACACCTGGATACATTTATTTGTGAACCATTCCATTGTAGATTTTGCTTTATGTTTGGGATCATTGTCTTATTGGAAGATAAATCTCCGTCTCAGTCTCAGGTCTTTTGCAGACTCCAACAGGTTTTCTTCCAGAATGGTCCTGTATTTGGCTCCATCCATCTTCCCATGAATTTTAACCATCTTCCCTGTCCCTGCTGAAGAAAAAAGCAGGCCCAAACCATGATGCTGCCACCACCATGTTTGACAGTGGGGATGGTGTGTTCAGGGTGATGAGCTATGTTGCTTTTACGCCAAACATATCGTTTTGCATTGTGGCCAAAAAGTTCGATTTTGGTTTCATCTGACCAGAGCACCTTCTTCCACATGTTTGGTGTGTCTCCCAGGTGGCTTGTGGCAAACTTTAAACGAGACTTTTTATGGATATCTTTGAGAAATGGCTTTCTTCTTGCCACTCTTCTAGGCCAGATTTGTGCAGTGTACGACTGATTGTTGTCCTATGGACAGACTCTCCCACCTCAGCTGTAGATCTCTGCAGTTCATCCAGAGTGATCATGGGCCTCTTGGCTGCATCTCTGATCAGTCTTCTCCTTGTTTGAGATGAAAGTTTAGCGGGACGGCCGGATCTTGGTAGATTTGCAATGGTCTGATACTCCTTCCATTTCAATATGATCGCTTGCACAGTGCTCCTTGGGATGTTTAAAGTTTGGGAAATCTTTTTGTATCCAAATCCAGCTTTAAACTTCTCTACAACAGTATCATGGACCTGCCTAGTGTCTTCCTTGGTCTTCATGATGCTCTCTGCGCTTTAAACAGAACCCTGAGACTATCACAGAGCAGGTGCATTTATACAGAGACTTGATTACACACAGGTGGATTATATTTATCATCATCAGTCATTTAGGACAACATTGGATCATTCAGAGATCCTCACTGAACTTCTGTAGTGAGTTTGCTGCACTGAAAGTAAAGGGGTCGAATAATATTGCACGCCCCACTTTTCAGTTTTTATTTTTTACAAAAGTTTAAAATAACCAATAAATTTCGTTCCACTTCACAATTGTGTCCCACTTGTTGTTGATTCTTCACCAAAAAATTTAAATTTTATATCTTTATGTTTGAAGCCTGAAATGTGGCAAAAGGTTGAAAAGTTCAAGGGGGCCGAATACTTTCGCAAGGCACTGTAAGCTAAGATCCCATTATTATTGTTTATTTATATAGCATCATTAATTCCATGGTGCTTTACATTTGCGGATTTACATACAGTACACCAGATATACAAAACAGATAATACAAACAGTGACCAATTGGCACAGTGGGATAGAGGGCCCTGCCCGCAAGGGCTTACAGTCTATGAGGGAAGAGGGATAGACACAGAAGGTGAGGGGAGAGGCTGTATAGATGGTGGTGTGGTGACAGTAGTGTTATTGGAGGTTGTAGGCCTTTCTGAATAGGTGAGTCTTCAGGGCCTTCTTGAAGCTCGTGATTGTGGGGGTCAGTCTTATGTGTCTTGGTAGTGAGTTCCAGAGTATGGGGGATGCACGGGAGAAGTCTTGGAGACAATTGTGTGAGGAGAGAATGAGAGCAGAGCGGAGTAGGAGGTCTTTGGAGGATCGTAGGTTACGTGCAGGTAGGTAGCGGGAGATTAGGTCGGAGATATATGGAGGGGACAGATTGTGGATGGCTTTGTATGTCAGCATTAGTAGTTTGAACTCTATTTGCTGGGCGATGGGTAGCCAGTGGAGGGATTGGCAGAGGGGGATGGCCGATGAAGAGCGGGGGGAGAGGTGTATTAAGCGAGCAGCACAGTTTAAGGTGGACTGGAGGGGGGCGAGAGTGTTAGCTGGGAAGCCATGGAGAAGGGTGTTACAGTAGTCTAAGCGGGAGATTATGAAGGCGTGGACTAGTATCTTTGTAGTTTCAGGGGTGAGGAAGGAGCGGATTCGGTGGATGTTCTTGAGTTGGAGGCGGCAGAAGGTGTTGAGGGTTTGAATATGAGGCTTAAAGGATAGGTCAGAGTCTAGGGTTATCCCAAGGCAGCGGGCCTGTGGGACTGGGGTGAGAGTGGATCCATTAATTTTGATAGATGGGTCAGGTAAGGGGGTCATGCGTGGAGGGGTGAAGATTATGAACTCCGTTTTCTCCATGTTGAGTTTGAGACAGCGGGAGGAGAAAAAGGAGGCTACGGCTGCTAGACATTCTGGGACTTTGGACAACAGGGAGGTAATGTCTGGACCAGAGAGATATATCTGGGTGTCGTCAGCATAGCAGTGATAATGGAAACCATGGGATTCTATGAGTTGGCCAAGGCCTAGGGTGTAGATGGAGAACAAGAGGGGTCCTAGGACGGAGCCTTGGGGGACACCTACAGAAAGAGGGCGTGGCGGGGAGGTGGTGTGTAAGTGGGAGACACTGAATGTACGGTTGGTGAGGTATGAGGAGATCCAGGAAAGGGCCAGGTCAGAGATGCCAAGGGATGAAAGCGTTTCAAGCAGGAGGGAATGGTCGACTGTGTCAAAGGCAGAGGAGAGGTCGAGGAGGAGGAGGACAGAATAGTGACGTTTGGCTTTGGCAGTTAGAAGGTCATTAGTGACCTTGGTTAGGGCAGTTTCTGTGGAGTGATGGGGTCTGAAACCTGACTGTAGTCTGTCAAAGAGCACATTGGACGAGAGATAGGAGGACAGTTCAGAGTGGACGTGTTGCTCCAGCAGTTTTGAGGCGTACGGGAGCAGTGAGATGGGGCGATAGTTGGCTGGAGAGGACGGGTCGAGGGAGGGTTTCTTAAGTATAGGTGTGACGGTAGCATGTTTGAAGGCGGAAGGGAAGGATCCATTGGTTAGGGCAGGAGTAATGACTTCAGAGAGTTTGGGGATAAGGTGTGACTGGATGGGGTCGAGTGCGCAGGAGGTGAGGTGGGATTTAGAGATTAGGGTGGAGAGCTTTTCATCAGTGATGGTGGAGAAACAGGTTAAAGATGAAGAGCACAGGACAGTTGGGTAGAGTGGTTGTTGGGGGTGTAGGGTGAGACTGTCTCTGATGGTGTCAATTTTGCTTTTGAAATAAGAGGCAAAGTCGTCAGCTGTGATAAGTGATGTCGGAGGGGGCACAGGAGGACGGAGAAGGGAGTTGAAGGTAGTGAATAGCTGATTGGGGTTGTGGGATAGGGCAGATATTAGTGCGGAGAAGTAGACCTGCTTTGCAGAGGTGAGTGCGTTCTTGAATGTGAGAACTCCCAGTCCTCCTGGGAGTGACTTTTCTTCCAGAGGCGTTCAGCAACCTGTGAGGCACGTCTCAGTTTTTTAGTCCCATTCACACAACTGATCCAGATCTATAATAATGGATAGCATAATGACCCTTTCATTTCTTTGGGCTCATAAGCATGACTGTATTTTGTGGGGGTTGTAGAACCAAGCTGTAAAATATGGAGCCGTTTCCATTCCTGTCAGTTTTTGGCTCAGTCTATTTTGTTGAATGTAAAACCTACATAATGCTGAGACTAGAGATGAGTGAATTTCTCAAACATTTGATTCGGCAGTTCGATTCGAGTTCCTAAAAAATTTGCTTCTATCCGAATTACTTCGCGGTGAATAAACAGTTATTTCCGGGCTGCAGAAAGCCGAGGTGGACGGCAAAATGGCGGAAGGCCTTGGATGCCACAGTCATGTTTCTCTCTCTCTTCAGCACGCACAACTTTTATTCATGTGGAAGGATCTGCTAACAAGCAAAGACACGCCTACCCAATCACATCACTAGAGAATATCTTGTGACCGTCTGATGTCACAAAGGTCCTTACTAAATATTCGTTACCATGAAGCATTAGGAAATACAGAATCGTATATATGAGGAATATATGAGGAATAGCTTGAAAATTCCGAAGCTAATATTACCGTATTTTTCGGACGATAAGACGCACTTTTTTTTTCCCCCAAATTAGGGAGGAAAATGGGGGTGTGTCTTATGATCCGAATGTAGGTGTTGGTGGGGGCGGAGGATCGGGGTCGCAGCATCGCGCCCCACTCCTGCTGCCTCTGGCTTCCTGCAGTGGCAGGAGTGGGGCGATGCTGCGGGCCCTGGGCTGAGAGGGTGTCTGGCCGCAATAATAATGTACAGAATCTCCCATAGACTGCAATACACTTGTATTGCAGTCTATTGGACTTGCAATCAAATGATTGCAGGTTCAAGCCCCCTGGGGGGGGGGGGGGGGGGGGCTAATAAAATAGTAAAAAAAAAAAAGTTAAAAAAAAAAAAAAAAAGTTCTAAATCACCCCTTTTCCCTATAATACATATAAAAGTAGAAAATTACTGTGAAACACATACACATTAGGTATCCCTGTGTCCAAAAATGCCCAGTCTACAAACTTATAAAAATATTTTTCCCGTAGAGTGAACATCATAGCGGGAAAAAAAATCAAAAGAGCTGGACTGCTGTTTTTTTCACTGTTTCGCCTCTGATTTGAATAAAAAGTGATAAAAGCAATAGACATTCCCCAAAATGGTACAACTAAAAAGTACACCTGGCCCCGCAAAAAAAGACGCCCTATGCTTCCCCGTACAGCTGCAGGGTCACCTGTCAATGTGGCCTTGCAGATGTTCAAAACTACAACTCCCATATATTAAATATTTTACCACATATTTTTGCTTAAAAATTTTTTCCCTATTTTCCTCCTCTAAAACCTAGGTGTGTCTTATAGTCCAAAAAATACGTTAAATTTTTGAAACTGAAGTTTTTCCGCAAAAACCATGTCCACATTGCACTGGTATGTTATCGCAATCACGGATCTGCAAAAAGACTTGTATGATCACCTACACTTGTATGAGTGAATCTGTTCCAGACATGCGGACAGAAATAGGACCTGCTCCTTATTTTTTGGATGGTTTCTATGGTCCAGACACTGATCAGTAAAAACTACAGACGTGTATTGAGCCATATAAATGAATTCATTACTATTCGCAATTGCAGATCCTTAATTGTGGACAATATACTGAAAATAACTAAGGTCATGTGCGTGCAAGAGGCCTAACACAGAGCAGCTAGGACTTGAAATTCATGAAAAGAATGCAGGCTGCCATTTATTTAATTCTACTGTCCATGCTCCTTATTGGGTCTTCTACATAAAATTATTGGGGGAATTCATTAACACATCCACACTAGTTTTCTGTGGAGATGTGTGAAAATGTGTTGCTTGTTTCGCACAAGACCCTGTCTTGCTCCAAAGATGTGACACATTCCCTGTTCTGTGCCTTACACAACACTTTCCACAAAAGTGGGAGGAGTAGAACGGGGCAGGGATGCTTCGACCAGACATTTTTATTATATGGAAACTGGCTTGAGTTATACTAGAAATCTATGTCAGGTGTGAAATTATGAAACGGTCTGTTTCTGTTATCACGAAGATGTATTGTTATAGTGATGATTCGTAGCGACGATTCACAATAAAGTCAGAAATTAAATAGTTTGTGTTCATGAAGCTGGAAATGGACAGAAAGCTATTGCTGAATATTTTAGCCTTTGCCATGGGGCAGACAAAAACTGAATGAAATATCAGCATTGCTACTGCTCCCAAGAGTAATATTCCAAGGAGGAAGTCACTAGTTTAATAATTGTCATTCTATTCTCACAGACATTTAGGTCTAATCCAGTGTTAAAGCATGTAAACACTTTCTGTATGCATGGGAGGTGGTGTGATAGGGGAAAATCTGCTAAATACAGATGATTTCCTTTACACAAGTTCTCATTGTAAATTTTTGTACACCTGATGTAACTATGAAAGTTAACCACTTTCATACCAGATGCTTTACCCCCCTTCCAGACCAGACACATTTTCACGTTTTTTTGTATGTGCGGTTTTGAGGGCTGTAACATTTTTATCATATGCGTTATTCAACTAATTTCTGCGTCTTTGTTTGTTGACACATAGAGTTTTATTTTTATGTTGTTTTTATTTTTGCATGCGTTTAAATTTTTTTTTTTTTATATCTGGGAAAATCTAAGCAAAAGATGAGGGAAAACGTGTCTGTTTTTCACTTTTCATTTTTTTTTATTTAAAAACACAAAGTGCTACTAAAACACTTTTTAAAATAGTTTTTACTCTCCATTACGGTAATTTTTATTTTGCATGGAGTCGTTGGGGATGGGGCTATAACCTTTAATAAGGGCATGTTATTGACGTATTATTTTATTTACTTTTTTTTTTTTTTTTTTTTTTTATATCAATAGTTTTTATTGAAATTTATACATAAATACATTACAAGTAGCAAACACAGCACGAAACACAGGATACAATCATGGCTTCACAAACAGCATATACAAAGGATAATACAATAGACTCAAGTTAAGTACAGCAGTAGCAAAGATACATATAGAAATGCATATTAAGAACATGTAAGTCTTTCCAGACATGTGAAAAGCCTAACACGGTAAAGGCAGTATGGAACATCAATCAAGTCTTGCCATGAGGGAAGGGAGGGGGAGGAGATCGGAACAGGCAGAAAATAAGGCAAAGAACAAATGGCCAAATGAACATATAACAGGCCTAAAGAACAAATAAGATCGGATCACTCACATCAACCCACAAAGCGGATGGTCTGCCACGCAAACACATGTGCAGACCCATCTGCTACCAGGTATTAACCTTAAAAGTAATTAATTAGAGAGATAGCGTATAGGTGTTCCAAGAATAATCAAGCAGAGTGTCCCCCCCAAGAGATTACAAGAATAAATTGCAATACTCATAGTGCCAGAAAAGGACAAGGCACTTTTTTTTTTTTGTTGGGGAGGCTGATTTCCCCTGCAACTGGGGCTGGTACATTTAACCCCATTTGCAGGAGGAATACAGCCTCCTGCACGCTACTTTCACATTACAATAGAACTGAACTGGGTCCTGTAGGACCCAGCAGCTCTTACAGACGCTGATCCCGGCGGATCATGTGACCGCAGGGTCAGAGGGGAGTTGCAAGATGGCGGCGGCCATAGCGCTGTATACACAGTGATTGGGATGGCAGGGAAGGTAATAAACCTTCCCTGCCTTCTCTCTCGGAGCTCCGGCTGAAGTTGCAGTTGACTCTCCGTTTCAGCAGCTGCACAATTTTGTGCAGCTGCTGAATTCTGCTTGGACGTACCGGTACGTCCTTACAGAAATAGACAACCACCTTCCGGACGTATATAGTCTATGGGTGGTACGGAAGTGGTTAAAATACTTTTCCGGCCCAAAATTGAATTTTCATTTTGATGACCTATCCACAGGATAGGTCATCAATATGTGATCTCTTGATACCCGGACCCCAGACAGATCATCTGTTCTAGCAGCCTCTGGGTACTAGAAGCTGCTAGTAGATGCACCGCTTTTAATCAAGTAATAGGAGCTGCACTGCAGTTCACCAGAACTACCGCTGTATTAGGTGCCTGGGAGCCAACAGGTGCATTATTAGGTGCCTGGGAGCCACTTTAGAGCATGATAGTATATGTCAGTAAGGCAGCATGGTGATGGTAAAAGATGATGTTTTATATGTGGGGGTTGATTAAAAATGCTGTTTTGATGAATTTTGGTGAGGTTTTCTAATTTTACAAGTGAAACTAATTTATTTAACATGTTTTGGCTGTAAATTCAAAAACTGCACTAAAATCAGCATCAAAACTACCATATTTTGTAAAAATTATTTGGCAGAGGTGCCCTGAGTCTGAAAAGATTGGGGAAACACTGTTATATCTATTTATGGGAGGTGACAGGATTGTCATGGTGTCATTAGTAGTGGAAATAGATCCCTGCTGTCCTTTGTGTGATGGATGTCAACAGTGGCTACTACACAAAAAGAGAGACTTCTGTGAAAGTAGGAGGTGCGTTTCTGTGACTATTTAATAAGTCAAAAAGCAATCGTCTCTGACAAATGAGGAAGAGGAGGTATGAAAAGGAATTTTACTACACTGAAGCTGAAGTAAAAAGCTTATAACAGTGCACCTTGCGTAAAGGGTCATCGAAGATTAGTCTTTATGAAGGGTAAAATGACTGCTTATATATAACTGCAACAGCAGAACAAATGTAAATAAGAGAATTTTATCTTTTTTTTGCCCTTTGATTGTCTTTTTGATGCTAATTTTAGTGCGTTTTTTTTATTTACAGCCAAAACATATTAAATATATTTGATTGACTTGTAAAATTAGAGAACCTCACCAAAAACCGCATCACTACTGCACGGAATTTTTCCAAGGCAGTTTTAACTGCACCATGTTACTACACCCTCAGATCTACACTATCCTGTGCTTCCCATCCAACCACAACCCACATATAGAAATTCATATTTACAATCACCAAGCTGCCTTACTGTCCCTACATAGTATCATGATTCCCAGTGTCCCACAGGCAAGTAATAATACTCCTCAGTGGCCCCATATAAGTAATAATACTACCTTGTGGACCCCAGGCAAGTAATAATGCTCCCCAGTGTTCCCTAGCCAAGTAATAAATCTCCCCAGTGTTCCTTAGCCAAGCAATAATGCTCCCCAGTGACCCCACAGGCATGTAATAATGCTCCCCATTGGCCCCAGACAAGAATTAAAGCTCCCCATATCATTCACAAGAGGTGGAGTGGACACCGGAGCTAAAGCAATTCCACCTACTGGATCCATGGCAGACCAAGGAGCACACTTCTTTTAACCATTCTAGCATCTACTGAAGCAAAAGGCTTCCTGATAACCATTGTTTTCAACTAGGTCATTGAATGATGACATGCAGGCATC
Organism: Leptodactylus fallax; assembly: GCA_947044405.1. Lineage (NCBI taxonomy): Eukaryota > Metazoa > Chordata > Amphibia > Anura > Leptodactylidae > Leptodactylus > Leptodactylus fallax. Next base: position 5,901,137 of record CAMRHE010000036.1, read on the forward strand.
TTCCCATCCATGTGTCATGCCCGGTTGGGAATGGCTGAGTTACAGCAAGGGCTTCATACACTCTCCTTTCCATTCCCAAAATTCCTTTTCTATTTAGCAGAAAAAAAAGTTCACAAAGGCTATTAGGACATTATTGGGATTTTTCCAGTAAATCAATAACATGCAGATTTAAACTGAATAGAGAAATTGAACCCTCAGTAAAATATATTTTTTATATGTGGACACCTTTTACTATATCTAGTAAAAATCTGATCATGTAAAATGTACAGCTGTTTGCGGGGACATCATATTCTATGGTAAATTGGGAGGAATAGAGTGGTATTAAAATTTACTATGAGAGTTTCTGTGTCTTTTGGGGAATTCTATTCTCTTTCCTCTTCTTTTTGCAGATACCCATATCCTAGTGATCCTGAGGCTTCCTGTTCTCGCTAGGCACCTTATTATTCTGAACACTGGAATTTCATTGAGTTACTGCTAGTATTCTAAACAAATACTGGTCAAACCTTTCACTGCCATAACATACATCCTTGGCAGAAAAAGAGTTATAAGTCATAAGAGTCATGTTGAAATGTAAGAGAAAAAGGTGTTCTGTTATCTAAGGAGAGGCAAGCCAATACAACTCACTCTCTTCCACAACAGATCTAAAATGAAGATTTAGTACACTCTGTATATCTGTTTTTTCCTAGTAGAAAGATTGTTTTGTTCTTATGGCTGGTAAATGATGCATAGTACAGAGCAGTTAATCTTTGCAGGTGTTGTTTTTGCAATGGCTAAAGGGAAAATGTGCTGTAACATTCAGGGACACATCTATAAAAATTTGTTGCAGCTTAGCTTGGGTTTGTATTGTAATGTTTAAACTTTTCTGCATGTGGTAGCCAAACATTGCAAACATAAAGTTATACTACCAAAAAAAAAAAAAAGATGTAGATAGCATAACAGTGCAAAGGCGGTTGGTGAAATCTGACCCCTCCATATCATCCCCTTGTGCTAGGTATCTTCATTGTTTACCTTCCTGTAAATCTGCATTGAGGAGGAGGGGGGAGTGCTTCATCACCACTTGTAAGGATTCTATTGCACAAATCTCTATTCAAAGTACAATAATTAACCTGAGAAGTTTCACTGCCAGAGAGTAGAGACCTGAATAACTCCACAAAGAAAGCAAGTTAAAAGAATGAAAACACCAGCTTCTAGACAAGTCTAATGTTAATTTGCTTCTACTTGAGGCTGTTCATGTTAACAATACCCTGGCAACTGTAAGAAGAATTTTTTTCCCCTTTGTCACCCTTTCCAATGTGCCTAATAATCTACTTTCTCAAATGCACAAGATTAAAATGTCGGAAAAAAGGATAGGGAAAGGAGTGGGAAAGGTTTGAGACGCATTGCTTAAATACCCATTCACTTAAATGGGTTTTTAACCAGTTGACTACCGCCGGCCGTAAATTTACGAACAGCGATCTTGGTCTCTGAAGTCTGCCTAATTGTAAATTTATGGCTGGCACTTCAGAGACACTGTGAAAGGGATCTGGAGCCGGTGTTAGCTGTAACTGACAGCTAACATCCTGCTCCATAACCCCTGGTCGAAACTGAGTTCCGATGGGGGGTTTTAACCCCTTGAATGCCGCGGACAAACATGACCGCGGCATGCAATTGGTTCCACCATGTTGCCGACCCCCCGACACATCCCGCGGCAAGATCGGGGGGTGCCGATATCTATAATCTGCAGCCCAGGGTCTGGCCAGTGACCCCAGGCTGCCTGAAGCCCCCAGTACCTGGTTGATCCTGCCAGGATGACAGAAAGTCAGCCGATGCGTCTACATCGGCTGACTTCCTGTATAGACTGCAATACACGTGTATACTCGTGTATTGCAGTCTATAATACTGAGCCAGCGATCAGAGCATCACTCGCTCAGGTGTCCTTATAGGACAAGTAAAAAGTGTGAAAAAAAGTTTATAAAAGAAAATAAAGTGTGTAAAATAAAATTTATAAAGTTATAAAGCCCCGAAAAAAATCCCTTTTCCTATATAAAATGAAATAAAAAAACCTAAAAATTAATAAAAATAATACATATTTGGTATTACCGCATCCGTAACAATCCGCACAATAAAACTGAAACAATATTAAGCGTACACAGTGAACGTCGGAAAAAAAAAATGGAAAAAAAACGCTGGAAGTAATAATTTTTGGCTATCTAGCTTACAAAAAAATGCTATAAAAAGTGATCAAAAACTCATATGTACCTCAAAACAATACCAATAAAAAGCACATGTCCTCCCGTAAAAAATAAGCCCTAAATCAACTCTGTGAACCAAAAAATAAAAATGATATGCCTCTCAGGAGTTGATGATGCAAAAACAATTGATTTATGGCCACAAAGGGTTTTTGGTCTGCAGAATTAGTAACCCATAAAAAAAACAATATAAATGAGGTATCGCCGTAATCGTACCAACCCGCAGAATAAAGGTAACATGTTACTTATGCTGTACGCTGCACGGCAAAAAATTATAAGGTAAAAACCAATGCCAGAATTGATGTTTTTTTTAATCCACCCAGAAAGAGTTAATATAATTTATTCAATAAGTTATAGGCACCCAAAAAAATGGTGTCATTAAAAAATGCATCTCACCCTGCAAAAAATCAGCCCTCATATGGCCACATCACCAGGAAAATAAACAAGATATAGCTTGTACAATGTGAAGACAAAATCCCAAAAAAACGCCAAATCATTAGAACACAACTGGCTGCTTCAGGAAGGGAAAGTATAAGCTGTGTGAGCGTATATTAGGGGACACCCCAACTTTAGAGCTTACAAGGGAAAATAAACTAAAAGTGACCTCCAGGGAATTTCGTGTTCCCAATGCGCTCCGCACAACTTACATATTCACTCTTCACCATGCGCTGTGCATTCACATCTGGGATACTAATGCTTATTACACCCCCTGATAAATTCTTTGAGGGGTGCAGTTTTGAAAATGGGGTCACTCCCTAGGGGATTCCACTTTTCTGGTACCTTAGAGGCTCTGCAAACATGACATGGCGTCCAGATACATCTGAATCTTCGCTACAAAAGTCACATAGCGTTACTTTCCTTCTGTGCCCTACTATGTGCCCAAACTGCAGTTTATGCCCACATGTATGACGCTGGTGTACCCAGGATAATGTACTTAATGTCATATGAGGGTATAAACTTGCTGTTTAGGCACTGCCGGGCACAGAAGGGAAGGAGCGCTATTTGGTTTTTGGCGCACAGATTTAGACAGTTTAACTGTTGGACATCATGACCCTTTTGCAGAGCTCCTGAAATGCCAGTAAAGTGGAATCCCCTGACATGTGTCCCCATTTTGGAAACTGCACCCCTGAAGGAATTTATCCAGGGGTACAGTGATCATTTTTAACCTCCAAGTGTTGCTATAATTTATTCTCCAGAAATGAATACGCAGCTGATTGTGAAAGGTGAAAATGGCAATTTTTCCAGGAATATGTAATTTCAATGCATAGTACATTGTGCCCGACTTGTATCAGATATGAACGCTCCAAAAGCTGTTGTCCCCGGGATACCCACTTAACAGTTTTTAGAGTGTTTGTGTCTGCTGACATAAGCTGGGCACAAAATATTGGGCAATGAAATTGCAATTTTCCCTTTTCATTATCAGCTGCGCATTCATTTATTGAAATTAAATGAATGCAACACTTAAGGGTTAATAATGCTCGCTATCCCACTTGACAAATCCCTTCAGGGGTGTAGTTTCCAAAATGGGGTCACAAGTCTGCAGATTCCACTTTACTGGCAATTCAGGGGCTCTGCAAAAGTGGCATGGTGTCCAAAAACCAAACTGTGCATCAAAAACCAAAATAGCGCTCCTTCCCTTCTGTGCCTGGCTGTGACCAAACAGCAGTTTATACACACATATAACATTAAGTACGTGATCCTGGGTACAACAGTGTCATACATATGGGCATAAACTGCAGTTTGGGTACACAGCAGGGGGCAGATGTGAAGGAGCGATATGTGACTCTAAAGGATGTACCGTTCCTGAGATACAGTATTCCCAAAAAATGACCAGCATTAGCTAATACAAGCCTGCAAGTCTTTCACTCAAATTCCAACTGCCATACACACGGTTATATGTCCCTTATCAGCCAATAGAAGCTCGCAGGCGCTTAGTCTCCTCAGGCACACAGGTTTCCATAGCAACCAAGCTATTTATGACCTGTATGAGTCAATAGCAGTTCGCAGGTCCTTAAATATTCAGTCATATCACGTGTATCAGCCAATATAAGTTCACATTTCATTTACCAGGTTTCCATAGCAACACAGCCATAAATAGACTGTTCCTATACTGGGCCCCGGGGCGGGAATTGGGAGGGGGGGGGCCCCAGGCGAAAAATTGGGAGGGGGCCCCCCCCCCCCCGCCGGGGCCCCCCCCAAACAGCCCCCCCCCCCACACTAATATGCCCCCCCCCCCCCCCCCCGCCCCCCAATCCCCCCCCCGCGCCCCCCCCCCCCCCCCCCCCCCCCCCCGCCCCCCCCCCCCCCCTTTTCCCCCCCCCCCCCCCCCCCCCTCTTTTTTTTGTTCCCCTGCCCCCCCCCCCCCCCCCCCCCGGTGCGGCGGGGGGGGGGGGGGGGGGGGGGGGCGGGGGGGGGGGGGGGGGGGGGGGGGGGGCGCGGGGGGGGCGGGCGGGGGGGGGGGGGGGGGGGGGGGGGGGGGGGGGGGTGGGGTTTTGTCCCCCCTCCCCCCCCCCCCCCCCCCCCGGCCCGGTGCGCCGTGGGGGGGGGGGGGGGGGGGGGGGGGGGGGGGGGGGGGGGGGGGGGGGGGGGGGGGCCCCCCCCCCCCCCCCCCCCCCCCCCCCCCCCCCGCCCCCCCGGGGGGGGGGGGGGGGGGGGGGGGGGGGGGGGGGGGGGGGGGGGGGGGGGGGGGGGGGGGGGGGGCCGGGGGGTGTTGGGGGGGGGGAAGGGGGGGGGGGGAAGAGAAAAGAGGAGGGGGGGGGGGGGGGGGGGGGGGCCCCCCCCCGCCCCCGGGGCCGCCACTTCCTCCCCCCCCTTTTTTTTTTTCTTTGTCATTTTTTTTTTTTTAAAAATTTATTTTTTTATAAAAAAAAATTTTTTTTTTTTTCAATCAGTTTTATTGAGATTTTTTAACAGGTCAAACAACAACATTCAAAAAAGTATTATCATGTAAGCGCTAGAAGTAGCTAGAAGTCAAATAAACATATAGTTATCTAAGAGTTCGAGAGTCTCTAGAGTTAAAGAAACAAGTGCGTACAAGTATAAAGCAACAAAAGGTGACAATAATTATTAAGTTTTGATCTTCCAAGTGCGGCACAGCCGGGTTACGGCAGATGTGTATGAGCCTTCAGTGTCCATGGAAACCAGTTCTTTTGGAAGTGGTTATCCCCAAGAACTCCATGAGAGAGAATCTTCTCATATTGGTAGGTCTGCTCCACCATGTTCACTAGCTCTCCTCTAGTCGGAATAGTGGCTGACTTCCAGTTGCGCAGCAGAGCCAATGACGCTGATAACAAGGCGTGGCCAATCAACACTCTATGTGTTGCTGGGAAAGAGTCGATTTGCAGAAATAGTAGTGCTAAAGCTGGTGAGGGAGGTATGAAGAATCCCACTAGTGAAGAAATCCATCGGAAGACGTCTTGCCAGTACAGCACCACTCGGGGGCACGTCCACAGTAAATGCAGTAGTGTTCCTTTCTCGCCACATCCCCTCCAGCAGGAGTTTGAGGTCTGCGGATAAATTCGGTGAAGTCGCTCTGGAGTATAGTACCAGTGGAGGAGAATTTTGACAGTTGTTTCATAGTGGGTCGTGCACCGGAAGGTCTTTTTCGTGAAGGTCATGGCTTTCTGCCATTGTATAACCGAGTATTTCTGCTGAAGATGCATTTCCCAACTAAGTAGTGGGGTAGATTTGACCAGATGATTTTTAGATCCTATAGTATTGTAGATGGAGCTGAGAATTTTTGTAGCCGGATTTGGAATTTTGAGGAGGTCCAACAGAGATTTATTGTATATTACTTGTTTATTGCAGTTGGAGGTGAGAAAGTGCTTGATTCTCAGATATGTAAAGAGGCAAGTGGAGGGTAGGGAGAAGGTGGATTGTAGCGATGGGAATGGTATCAATGAGTCCTCACTCCACATCATTGAAATAGAGGTGATACCTGATGATTTCCAGATGGATAAGTTGAGATCCAGGATTGTTAGTTCTAAGAATTCAATTGGGGCCTGCTTGATGTGTAGTATCTGCGTCTTGCCTGTAGAGTGATGGATATGTCGCCAGCTGTCTATGAGATGTTGTAGAATTGGAGACGTGAGAGAGGGTACCACATCCGTCCAGAGGGAGTATAAGAGCCAAGATTTGAGACTGTGATGTGGTATCATACGAGACTCAATGGTGATCCAGGATTTATGGGCGTTGTTATGCCACCAGTCCTTTAGAGTAGAAAGATGTGAGGCCATGTAGTAATCATATATGTTTGGTATTCCCAAGCCTCCCACTCCCCGTTTTCTGTGCAGGATAGAAGATGGGAGTCTCGGCTTTTTGGAGTTCCAGATAAGTTTGTTGAGCATAGCGTTAATTTTCTGGAGGAACGTAAGGGGGGGGTGCTACGGGTATAGTTCTAAATAAGTATAATAGTTTTGGGAGCAGCATCATTTGAAAGGCAGATACCCTACCTAGCCATGACAGGGTGAGTCCTGAATAGGATCGACACTCTCTCTCCAGATCCGTCAGCCGAGGCATATAGTTTGCTTTGGCCACCTGTGCGATGTAGGGAGTGATCCTTATTCCCAAGTAGTCCAGATCTGTCGATTTCCAGTCGTAGGGAAACCTCTCTTTGAGATGTTCCAAAAGAGGCATGGGAACGTTCAGGGGGAGAATTTGTGTTTTGGCTTCGTTGAGTTTATAAAAAGAGAGAGCCCCATAATCTCTGAGAGTTTCGACAGCAGCTGGTAGAGATGTTTCTGGGTAGGTTAAGGACAATATGATATCATCAGCGTAGAGGGAGATGAGATGAGAGGAACCCTCTATGTGCACTCCCTGGACTCTGTCGTTTTGTCTCAGGGCTTGTGCTAATGGTTCAATGGTGAGAATAAAGATCAATGGAGAGAGAGGGCACCCCTGCCTCGTTCCATTCTTGATATCAAAGCTGTCCGACAGTGTGCTGTTAGTAAACACTCTGGCCGATGGGGATGAGTATAGGTTTGAGATAGCAGTGAGGATAGGGCCAGAGAATCGCAGTTTCTGTAGGACGGAGAAAGCGAATGCCCAGTTGATCCGGTCAAACGCCTTCTCAGCATCTAAGGTGACCATTAGGGATGGGGTCTTGTTGCGTTCCAGGTGATCTACCAAATGTAGGACACGTCTGGTGTTGTCTGAGGCTTGGCGGCCTTTAACGAAGCCCACTTGGTCTGTGCCAATTAAGTCTGGAAGAATGGGAGCTAGCCGTGCTGCTAGGATCTTCGCATAAAGCTTGAGGTCCGAATTTAGCAGCGAGATTGGCCTGAAATTTTGTGGGACATCTGCTGATTTACCGGGTTTAGGAAGGGTGACAATTAATGCCGTCAACGATTCGCGCGGAAGCGGTGCACCCGACATGGCATGGTTGAAGAAATTCAGGAGAGATGGAGCAAGAATTTGCTGGAAATAGATTAAATATTCGTTGGAGAAACCATCTGGACCTGGTGACTTACCCTTAGGTAAGGACTTTATGGTTTGTAGGACTTCTGGAAGAGTAATAGGGGTGTTTAGGGCCAAGAGATGTTCATCTGTCAGGCCTGATAACTTTAAGTTGTTTAAGAAGCCGGATACCAAGGTGGAATGGTCAGGTGGAAGAGGGGTGTGTTCCTGTAGATTATACAACTGTGCGTAGTAGTCCTTAAAAGAGTTGGCGATGTCTCTTGGGTCTGTTAAATGTACTTTAGTGACAGGGTGCTTGATGTATGGAATCCGCGATTTAACTACCCTTGCCCGAAGTTGTCTAGCCAGTAGTCTGCCGGCTTTGTTGCTTTGGGAGTAAAATCGCGCTTTAGATCGTTTTAACGCCTTTTCGTAATCTTGTAAAAGAAGGAGACGCAGTTGCTGTCTAGCCTGGGTGAGCTGTTCAGAAGTATTCGGGTTCGGATTGGTTTTGTTCGCGGCTTCTAAAGTGCGAAGTGTTGACATTGCTACCGTAATCGCTTTCTGGCGTTCTTTCTTGTTTCTATGTGCGATTTTTATAAGTGTGCCACGAATGTACGCTTTGTGAGCGTTCCAGAGAGTGTAGGGATCCTCTGTAGATATGGAGTTGGTCTGGAAAAAATCCTGGAGGTCTTTTTCTATTATCGGGCGATAAGTAAGGTGACTCATTAGGTATGTATTGTTTCTCCAGAGTCTAGCAGCAGAAGGTGGAATCTTTTCTTCTATGGTGAGAGTGATGGCTGCGTGGTCTGACCATGTGATAGATTCAATCGTGGATGTTTTGGAGCTCATCAGGGTATGAAGGTCTACCATGAACATATCAATGCGAGAGTAAGAACCGTGTACTGCTGAGAAATAGGTATAGTCCCTTTCGCCCGCATGATGTGCGCGCCAGATATCATAAAGATTTTCAGTGTTCGGAAATTGGAGCAGGCAGGAAGTGTTGTCTCTGTTGGCGTTGGTAGAATCCAGAGAGGGATCCACTATGTTATTGAAGTCTCCACAAATTATTAACGCACCCTGTTGGATTTCTTGAATGTGTCTTCGGACTTTGTGTAAAAATGCCAGGGACTTTCGCTGTGGAGCGTATATGTTGACTATTGTATAGGGGATGTTATTGAGGAGGCAAACAATTATGAGGAATCTGCCTTGGGGGTCCGCTTTTTGTGCCGTTAAGGAAAATGCCACTGAGTCTCTAAAAGCGACAAGGACTCCCCGTTTTTTAGATCGGTGGTGTGCGTGGCAGATTATAGGGAAGGATGGGTGTTTTACCCTGAAGGAGTCTTTTTGTAGAAGGTGGGTTTCTTGTGCGCAGAAAACATCCGCGGAGAGTGAGAGAGCCTCCTTCCAAATATACGTTCGCTTCTGTGGACTGTTTAGGCCACGGACGTTGAGAGAGGCCAACTTGATCACCATAGTGTCACTTAAGAGTATGGACGTCGTGGGGATGTTGAATCTGCAGAAGACGAGTAGGCAGTTTTGCAAGTAAGAAGATCAATAGACAAAACAGATGAACAAACAGTTCAAAGACGAATACAGCTTTACTGTATATGTGGGGGTATTGGTTATAGGCTTGCCGGTTAAGCCACTAGAGCAAAGGGGGTTGTGCACCTGAGTGGATAGGGATAGCCATCCTAGAATATCATTTGCGGTTTGTGGGAGATCTACGCCCTGTAGCTGAGGGAGGAGAGGGACCTGCCGCCTCTTGAGGAAGAGAGATTGGCATTCTCCAAGTCGATAATAACGCTTTGCCTTGATTCAAGTTATGGATGGTGAAGGTGGTCCCGTCTTTAGCGACAATCAATTTCACAGGAAACCCCCATCTATATTGGATCTTGTTTTTGCGAAGCGTTGTTGTGACCGGGAGTAAGTCTCTGCGGAGGCGAAGGGTCATAGCTGAGAGGTCCGTGTATAACTGCACCTCTTTGAATTTGGGAGGCCAAGATTTCTGCTTACGAGCAGCTTCTAGTAATCTTTCTTTTATATGGAAGAAGTGGAATCTCGCCAAGACGTCTCTCGGGATCTCGTCTCCCAGATGTCTGGGGCGAGGAAGCCTATGTGCTCTGTCAATGATGATATCCGTATTAGTAGAGTCAGGTAGTAGAAATCGGACATAATCCTGTAGGTATGGAAGCAGATCAGCTGTTTGGACCTGTTCTGAAATACCTCTGAATTTGATGTTGTTCCTGCGGGACCGGTCCTCCATGTCAGCCACTTTGGCTTTGAGATTCTCAACCTCGTCTTCAAGGTCATTGTGTGCATCGATGATTTTGTTGTGCGATGCAGCGAAATCGCCCATTTTGGTTTCAATATGTGTTACTCGTCCATCTAGTGCATTGACTGAGGACTGAAGAGGCTGAAGCAATTGTGAAAAATCCGCCTGAAGGGAACTGCGGAGGGCCAGAAGCATATCTCTCAGAGTATGTTCAGAGGCGGGACCACTAGTGGTCGGGAAGCCGTCTAGGCCAGTCATTTGAGTGGATGGAAAGGTCTCGGAGGAGGGTTGGTCTTCGGAGTAGGTTAGGTCTCCAGGGAGTTCCAGACGAGGTTTTTGTTTGAGCGGACTGGTACTCGGAGATGGTGAGTGTCGTAAGGGGGAGGTCTGCTCCTTGCTGGATTGAGTGGATGTATAATGGATTTGTGGTGCTGCTGATCGGATATCGTCAGGGGTTGGAGGTAGAAGAGGATCCATTAGAGCTTTGGTGTGGTTAAGGCCTTCCCCCTCTACAAATGTCGCTGTGATTATGGCAGTCGTAGGCGTTGAGAGTGTGCGCTCTGTATGGTCGTCAAGTGTAGGTCCCGGTTCTCCCTCCACGCCACGGTCCCACTCAAAGTAGTTAGTCAGGTTATTATCAGGTTTCTTGACGGATTTCCTACCCTTCACCATGTTGCCAGATATTCGTCTCCCGCAATTCAGCGTTTAAAGGGCAGATATTTTCAGACAGGCTGTTTGTCGCTAAGAGTCGCTTAGGGTGCACTGGATCCCCAGAACTAAGTCGCCATCACCCAAGGGGAGAGGTACCTACGAGAATTCTGTGGGGAAAAATTGAGCTGCAGCTCAGTGGAGTTTCAGCTAGAGCTGTATGTGTGGAGGCCAATTAGGGGTTGCTGAGCTGAGGTGGAGATGCAGGCCTGCACAAGACTAGTAGGGCAAGAGTACAGGTGAGGGTCCGCTCAGGGCCTGATTATTCGTAGGTTGGAGGGATAGACTACGTCTGTACAGGGCCCGGCTCTGGCTGCCCTGGGGCCAAAGCGATAGGTCAGGTAAGGCCTATATTTTGTATGAGTGGAGATACCCAGGATAGGGTCACAGTGCAGGCACTGCTTTGCCGCTAATCGGGCCTCGTTTTGAGTCTCCCTGATGTATGTAAGGGATCCCAGCACTCCCCCTGCCCGCGCTGCCTGCAGTGTACCTTGTGTCCGAGGTCTGCGTCCAGGATCTGGGATGTGCAGCGTTGCTCAGGAATATAGGCCCCCTCTTCTGGTTGGGAGCGCTGTGCTGTCCCCCGCTGTAGGCCTTAGTGCAGTAACCGCTGCCCTCAACAGCCGCCGCTCTGTCGCCCCGCGCGGCAACCAGCACCGCGCAGGGCTGCCGCCTCTGTCACTCCCTGGTCCCGCAGAAAGCAACGTCAGCGGAGGCAGAGGAGGATGCGGAGGTCCGCGGTGCAGGAGATGCTCGTCCTGACGGCCGGGGTGCGGAGAAAATGGCGGGTCTGGAGGAAGGCGCAGGTAGGCCCCGACTCTGAGCCACTGCAGAAAGGCCAGAAAAGCAGCTTTAACACCCAAGATCAGCTTACTAGGGCTTAGGGGAAAGCCCTTGGGTGAGTAAAGGATCCAGAATGTGCAGGATTAGGGTGATATGTGGTGGATCGCAAATGTGACTAATAGGAGCTGGAAAATGTACGTCCCCCCCCCTGTTGCTTCTCCGGCTAGCCACGCCCCCCAAAATTTTTTTTTAAACTACTCATGCCTCCTGCAGCAAAATGCATGGCTGCTGCTCAAGCTAATGACAACTCTCAGCAGACCCAAGCCCGTCTCCAATCTGACAAGGGATGTCACAAACAAAAACGCGCTGCCGAAACCCCCCCCAGCAGTCCCAAGCCCGTCTCCAATCTGACAAGGCATTGTCAGCCACATGCACACAGCTGCACTCCATGTTTCCATAACAACCCAGCCATTTTTCTTCACTGCTGTAGGTCAGCTTTAAAGGGGCAGGGCGCTGTGGATGACACTGTTACACAAGGTCACATACACACAGCTTTACTCCAGGTTTGCCATAACAACCGCTCGCAGGTCTTTCACTGATATCCAAACTGAGATGATCACCTGATCACATGACGCTTATGGACAAATGGAAAATCGTAGGTTCTTCAGTCTTGACATACACACAGCTTTACACCAGGTTTCCATAGCAACCAAGCTATTTATGACCTGTATGAGTCAATAGCAGTTCGCAGGTCCTTAAATATTCAGTCATATGATGTGCATCAGCCAATATAAGTTCACATTTCATTTACCAGGTTTCCATAGCAACGCAGCCATAAATAGACTATACCTATACTGGACTGCCATACTGGACGTCAAGTGGAAAACTGGCCAATTCTTATGGGGCCACTACACAAACAAAAAATTAAATGTACCCGTGTGAAGCCAGGTCCTTCTGCTACTTATTGGATAAAAATGAAATGTCTAAATTTCACCTCCATATTGTTTTAATTCTTATGAAATGCTTAAAGGTTTAACAAACTTCCCAAATGCTGTTTTGAATTATTTGATGGGTGCAGTTTTGAAAATGGGGTGATTTATGGGGGTTTCTAATATATAGGCTTTTATAATCCTCTTCAGAATTGAAGTGGTTCCTAAAAAATGAGTTTGGGAAATTTTCTTGTAAATCTGGAAAGTCGCTGTTACACTTGAAAGCCTTCTAACAACCAAAATAAATTAAAGGAAGATTGATGTCGATATAAAGCAGAGATATGGTAGATAATATTTATTCATGTATTATGGTGGTATGACTATCTGTCTGAAAAGCAGAGCATTTCACATTTTGAAAATTGCAATTTTTTTTCCAAATTTCCATCAAATTTCCTAATTTTTTATAAATAAATACAAAAATATTGATCAATGTTTACCACTAACATGAAGTACAATGTGTTATGAAAAAACATTCTCAAAATCACTTGTGTAAGTTAAAGCGTCTCAAAGTTATTGCCAAATAAAGTGACACATGTCAGTTTTGAAAAATGAGGCCTGGTCCATAAGGCACTTTTAGGCCCGGTTCTTAACTGGTTAAAGAAATGCGTGGGTGTGCGATTGCAACCTCTGCACCGCGAAGCCGTTTTTTTTTCATCGGACACAAAGTCCTGCATGTCCAATTTTGTTTCAGAAGAAAAAAACCGGGTTCGCGGCGCAGAGGGTGCAATCGGACACCCGCGCATTGCTTTAAAAACCCATTGAAGTGAATGGGTTTTTAAGCAATGCGTCTCAAACCTTTCCCAATCCTTTCCCTATCCTTTTTTCCGACATTTAGGTCGGATTCGCGGCAGACGGACTCCGGGCGCAAGTTTGAACCCACCCTCAGTTGCATGGGAATAACACATTCCTGAGATGTATAAGAGTGTCTTCAATCGTAAGAGGCCAAGGCAGGGGATGGATGACTATGGGCCAAATGTATAATTTCACATCTAAGATGAGTGATACTTATACTGCTATATATTACTAAAATATATTAACCAGTCGGCTACAGCAATATTCAGTGCCCCGGATTTAACAAATATATACATATACCATGAGATGTCAGAACTCATGGTAAAATAATACAGTAAGTCCCTAAAGTATAAGTACTGGTTCTGAAAGGGGCACAGGGGAGCTTCAACTCCCCACGCTGGATAAGTACGATACTTGGGCCTCGGGCTCAGGACAATCTATTTTGGGAGAGTGTAATAGTGTACAGTCATGGCCAAAAGTTTTGAGAATGATACAAATATTAATTTTTACAAAGTCTACTGCTTCAGTTTTTCTAATGGCAATTTGCATATACTCCAGAATGTTATAAAGAGTGATCAGCTTAACAGCAATTACTTGCAAAGTCAATATTTGCCTAGAAAATGAACTTTATCCCCCAAAACACATTTCAACATCATTGCAGCCCTGCCTTAAAAGGACCACCTAACATCGTTTCAGTGATTGCTCCATTAACACAGGTCTGGGTGTTGATGAGGACAGGGCTGGAGATCAATCTGTCATGATTAAGTAAGAATGACACCACTGGACACTTTAAAAGGAGGCTGGTGCTTGCCATCATTGTTTCTCTTCTGTTAACCATGGTTATCTCTAAAGAAACACGTGCAGTCATCATTGCACTGCACAAAAATGGCCTAACTGGGAAGAATATTGCAGCTAGAAAGATTGCACCTCAGCCAACAATCTATCGCATCATCAAGAACTTCAAGGAGAGAGGTTCCATTGGTGCCAAAAAGGCTCCAGGGCGCCCAAGAAAGACCAGCAAGCGGCAGGACCGTCTCTTAAAAGTGTTTCAGCTGCAGGATCGGGCTACCAGCAGTGCAGAGCTTGCTGAGGAATGGCAGCAGGCAGGTGTGAGTGCATCTGCACGCACTGTGAGGCGGAGACTCTTGGAGCAAGGCCTGGACTCAAGGAGGGCAGCAAAGAAGCCACTTCTCTCCAGAAAAAACATCAGGGACAGACTGATATTCTGCAAAAGGTACAGGGAGTGGACTGCTGAGGACTGGGGTAAAGTCATTTTCTCTGATGAATCCCCTTTTCGATTGTTTGGAACATCTGGAAAACAGCTTATTCGGAGAAGAAGAGGTGAGCGCTACCACCAGTCTTGTCTCATGCCAACTGTAAAGCATCCTGAAACCATTCATGTGTGGGGTTGCTTCTCAGACAAGGGAATCGGCTTTCTCACAGTCTTGCCTAAAAACACAGCCATGAATAAAGAATGGTACCAGAATGTCCTCCAAGAGCAACTTCTCCCAACCGTCCAAGAGCAGTTTGGCGCTCAACAATGCCTTTTCCAGCATGATGGAGCACCTTGCCATAAAGCAAAGGTGATAACTAAATGGCTCAGGGAACAAAACATAGAGATTTTGGGTCCATGGCCTGGAAACTCCCCAGATCTTAATCCCATTGAGAACTTGTGGTCAATCATCAAGAGATGGGTGGACAAACAAAAACCAACAAATTCAGACAAAATTAAAGCATTGATTCTGCAAGAATGGACTGCTATCAGTCAGGATTTGGTCCAGAAGTTGATTGAGAGCATGCCAGGGAGAATTGCAGAGGTCCTGAAGAAGAAGGGTCAACACTGCAAATATTGACTTGCTGCATTAACTCATTCTAACTGTCAATATAAGCTTCTGTTACTCATAATATGAATGCAATTATATTTCTGTATGTGATAAAAACATCTGACAAACACACATAAAAACCAGAGGGCAGCAGATCATGTGAAAATATAATATTTGTGTCATTCTCAAAACTTTTGGCCATGACTGTATAGTGTATAGTCAAGGGATCCCACACCTTATTAAACTTTCTTGTTCATTTCCTGTGTATATAACAGTTTCTCATAGGGGATGATAGCATTTTTTTCTTCCAAACAGCACATCTCAGTGGGTGTTGATCTATCCAATCTAGAGCTATCACCTTCCGTGCCATAAATAATGTTTTGCGAAGCATAATCCTTGTGTGATGTGTCCACTGCTCCTCATCCAGTAGAACCAACAAACAGGGGACCGGTGTGTCCAGAACCACAGAGACAACCTCTGTGACTTCCCTCCAAAAGTCCTGTATGACACAGCATGACCAGATCATATAATGAAAATATGCTTGGGAATAGGTACACCTATGATATTAAGGTGTGGGGACACAACCTATTCTATATAATTGTAGAGGAGTAAGATAGCTTTGGTGTGTAATGTAAAGTTGGGTGAGTTTATTGTTAATAGCTGGTGAAACATACAGATGAGACTCTACTAGGTCAGAAATCAACTCAGCGTTAGGTGATGGAATAAAACTTTTCCATGTCTCAATAACCTGCAGAGGATCTATGGTGACTTTGCTATGGAGAAGATGAGAGTATAACGATGATATCAGGCCTTGCGATTATGTCTGTCAGTGGGTAGGTTATATAGGTGGTTAGATATTTGGGTGCACAAGGGAGGAAATTGATCCTGGAGGGCGTGTCGTAAATGTAAAAAGCAGTGCGGGAATTTGAAATTTATCCTGGAGTTGATTGAATGAGAGTAGGGGTAATAGGATATATACTACATCAGGATATATGTCTTGTAGGGTAACAACTCCCATTTGTGATGGATGTGGATAGTATCACCAGTTAGTGCGGAGTAGGGTCCCAACCCTTAGACATCAGAAAATGAGCTCCATACATCAAAAGTAGGTGCAATGAAATGTGCTTTATTCACTTCCAAATACAATACGTAGAGTATGTAACGTTTCGGTCCAACCGACCTTCATACAACACAGAAGAGTCTGATGAAGGTCGGTGGGACCGAAACGTTACACACTCTACGTATTGTATTTGGAAGTCAATAAAGCACATTTCATTGCACCTATTTTTGATATATGGAGTTCATTTTCTGAACTCCCATTTGTGAGCAATAATCAGCATTTGGAAAATGGAATAGCTGATCTAGCTAAAATCTAGCAAAAATTGATGTAAGCGCTTAATAGCCGATCACACTTTCTGTGCCAAGCTATGGATAGGAAGCAATTCAATTCAACTTATTTCAATTGGCCTGCCAGCTCATAAAGATAAATGTAGGAAAGAAACATTCTTGCCCAATGCCTTCGGGAGTTCTAATAATAATAATAAAAAAATTATAATTTTATTTATATAGAACCAACATATTCCACAGCACTTTACAAATCAGAGGCTACATGAACAGACAATATTTGACATTACAATGTGACAAAAAATTAACATATCAAACAATAGGAGCGAGGGCCCTGCTCACAACAGCTTGCAATCTACTGGCTCCCCAGGAAAATCTGATAAGGATGAAATCTAGAGTACGACAAAAAGGAAAGAGGGATGAAACGTGTTGCAGTACATACAGGCATTTTGGCTGAGTGACTATCTTCGTCAAATTGATATGGCCAGCTAGTGAAAATGGAAGTTTTGCCCATATTTTTGTTTTAGACTGGATTAGAGGCAGAAGGAGTTGAAATTCTGCCTCTAATCCATAGTTAGCATGTCTACCAGCTCTTTTGTTATTATTTCCAGATATTTGAATCCGTCGACAATGTGCAGACCTGACACAGTAGCCTCATCAGGAAAGTGTCGGGTACAGGAGAGATACATTTTATAGGATTTGTCCCAGTTTATTCTTAGGCCTGAGTATAATCAAAACTGTCAATCATAGTGATGGCATATGAAAGGGTAGCATCTGGGTTGGATAGGTACAACATCATGTGGTCCACATACAAGCCGACTTGGTCTTCTCCTGTAGAATTGGGATTGCTAGCAGACATGGGATACGTTCTGAGATGCATGGCTAGCAACTCTATGGCGATGGCAAATAAAAGTGGTGAAAGAGAGCACCCCTATAGGGTACCCCATGGCAGTGGAAAATAAGTGGATGTGAGCTCATTGTAGAATATGGAAGCTTTCAAGTTCCGGCAGAGGATAGAGATTCATTTGGGGAAGTTGGGTGCACTTGGGTGAGGAACTGCAATTTGAAGGAAACAAAGGCCTTGGCCACATTCAGTGATGCCAAGGCCCAATCCACCTGTCTAGCAACACTAATCTGGGCTATCCCCTGTGTCTTTCTCAGGTTGTAAGAGGTGCTACGCCCAGGTATGAATTCCACTTGGACGGGATCCATAATGGAGCTCAACCTGTTGGCCAGGATTTTATTTAGTCCGTATTTAAGAGTGAGATCATTCTGTAGGATCCATATTCTAATGGATCTTTGTGAGGTTTCAGCAGGACGATAATTGTGGATTTTATAGAAGGAGTCCAGAAGAATTCCCTTTGAGAAGGAGGCCTGGTATGTATGCAGTAGTGGAGGCCACAGCTGCTCCTGGTATTGGAGGATCACTTCCAGAGATAGTTTGTCTGGTCCAGAGGCCTTGCCCTTGGCCATCACTTGTAAAGTGTCTGACTTCCAGCATCTCTGTTTGAGCAGTAGTGAGAGTTGGGAATGTAATTTCTTTGAGATATGCCATAATGGCTTCTGGGGAGGCATCCACCTGAGAGCTGTAGAGTGAGCTATAGAAATCAGTGTAGGTGGCCAAGATGTCTCTATTGGAGGTAGATACTGCTCTGGTTTGAGAGCAAATCTTAAGTATGGCAGGCGATGCATTATTTTGATGAATTAAGTGCACAAGAAGGTTGCTGGAGTGATTACCATGCTGGAAACACTTTTGTGAGTTTAAGAAGGCCCTTTGTTTCTCCTTCTCTTGGATCAAAGAAAGGTATTTCCTATTAGTCTGTACCCAGGCCTTCTTATTGTATTTCAGGTCACCAATATATTCCATTTCAAAGGCAGGACATGCTGCATCCAATTCACTCTCCTTACTCCCTGTCTCTTTCTTCAAATATGAAATAGAGGATTGTAGGCAACGTCAGAGATACACTTTGAGGGCATCCCAGTAGACTGAATGACTGGGGTGCCTGTTGTTGTCAGTGAGGTATGCCTGAAGTTGGTCTGGCACCTGGTCAGATTGAGAAAGGAGGGCAATCCAGAATGGGTGGATCTTCCTGGTAGACAAGTTTGAATTGGTCTCATGTACATTTAGATGCACCAAGATGGGTGAGTGATCAGAAGGGTCATATGCAAAGTGAGCGACAGACAATGTTGCAGAGTAGGTCTTCAAGTTTCCACATATTAATCAATGCGCGCAAGAGAATTCCTTCCAGGCGTGTGGCAAACGTATTCCAACAGGATAGGATGATAGAATTTCCATATGTCTTGCCACCCAGTCTCATCCAGGAATTATCTAAAGGACGTAGGCTGAAGGTGTGTTGGGTTAAGTGGCACCATTGGGAGGAATCCGTCTTTCTCAGGGTCATGAAGAATGTTGAATGTCTTCCACACATATGCTTGAGGTTAAGAAAGTGCAAAACTAGCGACCTCATACAGTAGTGAGAGAGATGCTGAAGGGGCAACATAGATATTCAGGATGACATACATTTGACCATTAAGAAAGTGGAAAATGGACGCCTCATAGAGTACTGAGTGAGATGCTGAGGGGGAGACATAGATATTCAGGATGACATACATTTGACTGTTAATCCAGGTTTGAAGGAAAATATATTGGCCTTCCAGATCTTTACACTTATTCCCTACTTCCCAGCTGACCACTAGGAAAGAAACCCCTCTGGATTAGGAGGAATGAGTAGAGTGGATAGTCACTGAATCCAAGGCTTGTTTTTAGAGTAACCACTGTAGAGAATGTCAGATTTGTTTTTCACACAAGGTCAATATTTACCTAATGTTTTGTAGTGGAATATATCCTGCACTATTGTATGGAAGACATATAAACGTCATGCAGATGTTGCCTGATTTACTGCAAGGCAACATTCCATCTAACTACTGCGCCACAAGACTGTTCATCCATTAGGCCATATTCATGAGTACACTTTTTGCGTATTTGTGAATAATTATGGACAGCGCTCCACCATGTTTATTTGTAAGTCATGCTGACCGTGGTTAATTTGTTTTTCTTGTCATATGCCATCTCTGAACAATTTGCCAACATACCTATGTAAATTGGGGTCACATGAATAAGGCCTTAGGGTGGGCATGCGCCTAAGCATTCTCCTTGTTCGGCTGACATCTATTATTCCTGACCCCCCTACACATGCAGAGTCACCATTTTCTAACTTAATGTAAAAAAACGAAAAAAAAAAACCTCATTCACTTGAAGTGTACTGGGCTGAAAATAGGCCACATGACCAATAAAAGTGACGTCACAGGCCTGTAAAGCAGAAGTGATGCTCACCACAATGCTACTGCTTCTAACAGCTCATTGGTGTGGGTGCCAGATGTGGGAACCCAACTTATCCTAAGGCAGTTTAGATATTTCCATACAAGTGAATAGAAATGCACGCATGAGTGGCCCTTCTCCATTCACATGTAGGCACCAGTGGGGCTTCGATCCTGGACAGTTGAGGGACCTGCATCTATCAGGTATTTGTGACATAATCTGTGGATATAGCCATAAATACTGGTATTGGAATACCCCTTTAAAACTTTCATGTCTTCTAAGACTGTTATATATCATAACAAAGCTATCTGTGTGCTAAAGTCAGTACAGTTTAATTTTTGTTGGTATCTTCCCTTGTTTCAGAGATATTGTTGCTGTTAGCTTTGGCTACCAAAATTACTGTACTGTCAGAGGGGCCATCCTTACAGATCATGTCATTGCTGGGCGGTGGGGGAGCACCTTCCTCATAGAGGCATACTTCATAAGACTACAGAAGTGTACTGTCAGGGAAGAGAACCCGACCACTCAGTGATAATGCTGAGCTGTAAGGATGGCCCCTCTGACGGTACAGTGATATCGGTAGATGAAACAAATGGCACCGATATCTCTGGAACTGGGGAAGATACTGGTTCCTCAAGTTTGCACAATTCCGTCCATCCTGGTGCCCAGTGTTAGTCTGCTACTGACCCTAATACTGTGCCACCAAAGACTGTACTAGTGCATAGTCCTCCTATAGTAATTAGTGTCACATAGAGTTCCCCCACAGTAATTAGTGTCACACTTAGTACCATCATATTTGTGTCCAGCCAGCAAATAGTGAACCCCATAGTAATAATGTTCCCCCAGTGTGCCCCATTAGTAACAGTACTTGGTAACTTGATTTCTTTACCATTGTCCTTTGCTTTATATTATATCAAAGTGATCACTCGGAAGTTGCTCACGTGTAACTTACTGTGGTGTCACTTCTGCAGAGAGAAAGATGTGCTCTGATGATACTACACGATACCGTACGTATTTATCAGTCCATCAATACATATTTCTCATATAGCATAAATGTCAATGTATAACTTCACTTGGTGTGTAATATATAGTTTTAATCAAATAACAAAATAGAACTTGGAGGTGTTGCAGCTCCACTTTGTCATAGTATCTCACAGGTCAGTTGAGATGCAATTTTTCCCCTATGGGCCTTGGTTTACAACAAAACATCATGTAGTATGGCACATATGAATGTCTATGCCTTTGAGGGCTTCCTAAACACAGAAGAACTTACCTTTATGCATGGTAAAAGCTTTATTCAAATGTAGAATTAAGTTGTGAGGTTAGCAGTTCTATAACGTTCAGTTTATGACACAGTGACATACACCTGCAATGTGGCTCAGTTAGAAGGAAGTGTAATAACTGCTGAATGGTGGTGAGGTTTTTCATATGTAGCCTACGGAAGTAAATACCTTAAGCTGGGTTTTCATGTTCATTTTTTGTCACTGCTTTTGAAGCCAAAACTTGGTGCTACTACTCCTCTTTTCTTTAATCCACTCCTGATTTTGGCTTCAAAAACATTCACCAAAAAATTCTACATGTAAACCCAGCCTGAGCAACATGTAGACTACAGAAGAAAACATTCTGGCTGTCAAACTGTATTGGTGAGATTAGCCCAAAATCTCAGAACTCAAAGGTTTTCCCAAAACATATATAACGTGTAAAGTAGACAGTCCATAAATATGTGATTTGTCATTTATCCCTGAATAGGCATGCGATTGACTGTTTCACCTATGTCACATTCACTTCAATGGCCACCACCTATTCTCAAGATCGGTAGGGATGCATGCAGCCCTAATTCATGGTGTTTGATGGAACTCTGATGCCTTGCCCATTTTACCCAACATATACATATACAGTATGTCAGAAAAAGTGCCCTGGGGACTTCATAAATCTTGAGAAAACTGGCATTAATACATTGGAAAATCCATCCTATTGTGAGAAGAGACTTTCATAATCTTCCATTGCCTACTTCCAAAAATCTGTATTCTGCATTTTAGCAACCAAAACACAACTGAAGAAGCATTAAAAAAAATGCAAGTTTTTTAACATATTAGGTAGGTGTTGGCAAATGAAATTTTATGAACTTGTATTCACATACCGAGTAAGTGCCATTGTGGCATGTGTGTGTCAATGTCCATCAACTTCAAATAAGCAATATCAGAAACTGCAAATGAATTACGTATGAATAGATTTAGTATTATAGTTGCAACTAGGCTCTATTTTCTAGACTCTAGTTTGAGCTTCATTTTTTTTGTAGCCTTGCTAGACATGTGGGAGTGACTTCTCAGGAAATGGTGTGTGGCTTAAAATGAGCCAAAATGGTTATGTAAAATTCTGGCTCAAAGTAAGCCAACTTAAAAGAAGGTATAAACTTGGACTAGAGAGCCTAAAGATACGCCAGATTTATCAGCCAGCATCAGCCTCTGGGATAAATCATTTTGTACACTGCCTATTAGTTAATCTGGGACATATAAATTTATAGTTTATATTGTGGGTTTTTTTTTTTTTTACAAACCTGTTGGTCCTTTATACTACTACTTCTGCTAATATGTAGATATACCAAACAAGTGTAAATGCACTGTACATTTTTAGTATCTTAGATTTCTCTATTTTTA
Organism: Leptodactylus fallax; assembly: GCA_947044405.1. Classification (NCBI taxonomy): domain Eukaryota; kingdom Metazoa; phylum Chordata; class Amphibia; order Anura; family Leptodactylidae; genus Leptodactylus; species Leptodactylus fallax. The sequence continues at coordinate 5,923,449 of CAMRHE010000036.1, forward strand.
TCAAGTTTGCTGCGCTTTTGAGAAAACAATAGCACAGTGTGTCTTTTTGTGCTGTTTACTAGCAACACTAGCTTGTAACACAGCCATGCTTTCCATCCTCTGTTCTGAGAATGTGGCTTCACTTTACTGATTAACAGATGGAGCTTGCTTCCTGGTGGTTTTCCTTGAAGTAGACTTTCTTCTTCATGGGGTATGCCTTCCCTCTGCTGGATACTCCGTAAACAGCACAGCTATGAATTCAGTGACAAGTACAGGAGGTTACAGTTATTTTGAGCTGGATGTCAGACCCTTTCTTTCAGACTTTTGAAAGCAACAGGAAGCTATATGAGCTTATTATGCGCAGTTACATTTTTTACAACAATCTTTGCCAAACATACTGTCGGAAATATTTTAATGAATATTCTGTGCATATGTATTGAGAGTAAAACTCATATGTTTATTCTCATTTTTGTTTTCATTATTAAAACTTGTGCTGTGTTGTTTTTGGAAATTTAGAAGCATCAATTCAGCTTACATACAAATATATTTTTTTGCTTTGAGTGCAAGTACAGTTTTTTTTAATGCGTACCACTTGAAGCCTAAAATTCACATGATCTCACAAGTTATGGTGTAATAGCAAATTCACAAGCTGCAAAACTTGTGTGGATTTTTTTGTGTGGATTCAGCAATTTACAGTTTCATGTAAATGGGATTTTGAAAATATCCAATCCACACATGGTGGAAAAAATTGTGCATAATTGTGGGCATACATTGTTTTACTGCAGATTTATTGCGGAATTTTACCGTAGATTTCACTCTTACATAATGTGAAATCTGTGACAAAATTCTTATCAAACACATGCAGACTTACCCCAAAATCCAGAAAAAGATAGCAGCATGCGGAGTCAGATTAAAATAAAACATTAAAGGGGTTATGCAGCTTCCAAAAATTGCTTCCAAATACATCCACAGCATTCCTAAATACTCACTGTTCCCTTGTGCAGCCTTTGCTTGGCTTTCTTTTACTTTCTGCTCCTTGTATCACTATTATTTACATGCAGTGAATCTGTGGTCAAACTACATTCCCCAAGATTCATTTGCCTACTCTCACTCTCTGTGTACCCCTCCCTTCTCCACTGTCCCCTGCAATGAAATTACAGGTAATAAATCACTTCCACATATTAAGTCACATGCTGCTGTGATGTTTCATTTGCAAGCTCACAAGCTTGATACAGGCTTACCACAAAGCCGAAACGTTGCATGGGGCAATAAACCCACTTTTTTACTTCACCTTACTACGGAGTGCTGCCTGTTTTTTGCATTATATAATTTAAAAAAACTATTATAAGGAAAATTCCAGTTTTTAACCACCAGTATGATCAATCAAAGGTATGCATGCAATGTAAGCACAATCAGTCATGTAAACAAATCTAAACAACATCACTGGCAGAGAAGGAAATAAAATCAGTTCGATCTCACCACTCTGTTGGTTCCATGTAATGCGTCACAGTACAGGAGGTCATTCCTTGTGGGGGGTGGGTCCAGTTTATACCCTAACTCACCCTTTATTCTGTCCTTATATGTCCCTATCTACGTTTCACGGTAGCAAAAACTTCTCATCGGGGACCTGTACTCTCAGGAACTGCTGATAAAGCAAAACCTATAGTCTCTAAACTCCAATAGTGGAGGAGACAAAGAATGAAAAATGGTTGCTGACATACATAATGTCCCATAGTGGCCCCTTCACACCATATAATGTCTCACTGTACCCCTCCAGACAGTATAGTATCCTATAGTGGTTTCTCCACACAGTATAATGTCCTATAATGGCCCCTACAATTTTCATTACGAATTTTCCAAAAAGTTTTGGGGTTTGTCATTCACATTATATATTATACTTTGGAGGGGGAACCCAGGGGAGGCGACTAAACATAAACTCTGTTACTCACCTCCCCTGGGCTCCAGCACTGGTCTTTAGGCCTCCTCCAGTCTCAGAGACGTTATGAATGAAGTCAGAGACCGCTGAGGACTGTGATTGGGTCTCAGTGGTCATGTGGGTCATGAGGCATAATGACACCGACGTAACACACCCATTCATGACATCTCTGAGATCGGAAGAGGCCCAGAGTGAGGTGAGAAACACTGTTTGTTATGTTTAATCACCTCCCCTGAGCCTCTGCTTATTATACTCTGGGGTCTGAAGAGATGCCACAGTATAATAATAGCACTTACATTGTGGACATATTCAGTCTGAGTGAAACTGCTGGGCAAACCTTACGAAGTTCACCCAACAAATACTCTCAGTGCCTCGCCCACAGGGACTCGGCAGGCTGCCGCCTGAGTCGAATTACTCATCTTACCTCATGGTAGAGGCGGCACTGTCTGGGAGGAACAAGCAAAGGCAGGTAGTGTCAGAATGCCCACTTGACAGCAGAAAGCCTAGCTAGCATATCAGGCACCAAAAGTATCTGCACTGATTGGAATGGTAGGGGCTAGAGACAAAATTCCAAGTACACAGGAAACAGTGGAGCAGTCCTATTAAAAGAAAAACAAAGAACTGCAGGTGGTGAAAGACGTTGAAGCTTTTCTTTGCTGGACCCTATGAGCCCTTTGAGGCTTGGTTAAATCTCTAATCCTTCCATTTTAGTTTCCACAAAGTGTTCTGCTTGCATGCAGAATTATAAAAGTTTCTGCATGTTATCCAAGGATCGTTATTTTTATGGCAATTCAGGACACTGCAAAAGGTAGATTGCTATGAAAGAAGAGATAGAAGTCAAATTGGACATACAATGTTTTTGTATTTACAGGTTTGCAAAAAATATAAATATACACATTACAGACCTCATAAGTAACAACTATGAACATATGGATTTTCTTGCTCAGTTAGAGCTTCCCACCATTTAAAATGTATACATTATATTGATCGCCATCTAGTGGTCTGAGCAATGTAAGACCTGTACAGATTTTTAACATCAAACTTCTCATTTTATCTTTCCTATTACATTCTTTTTCTCTCTTCCATGTATGTATATCCATATTCACAAGACAGAGATAGATGGTTAAGTAGCAATTATAGTTATGTTTATTAATTATGGCATATTGCTAGCAGTGGCCAGCCACTGGAACCCCCATAGTCACAAAAACATTCGGCAGCAGTACTGTGACTAAGCATGCAATTGATGCAACCAGTGCTATGCTAGCATGTATCTGTACAGCACATCAAAGATGCAGCAGTGTAAACAGATCAGCAGGGGACCATCGGATGGGATTTAATAGGCATGACTTCAGTTGGTATTTTAGCCAATATGTGCAAAAAAACGCAGAGGCAACGCATCAAATTTCTTTGTGCAGCATTTTTCATTGCATTTTTTGCTGTGTTTTTCTCAGCAGATTTTCTTCCCTAATTAAATATATAGGAAAAACGTGATCGTTTCCACAGGTAAAATTGACATGCTGCATTATTCATGATGCATTTTAAGACAACAGGAAAAATACTCTGCATTTCCGCAACATGGCCTTAGCCCGAAGTAGATTTAAATCACAGGACATAGTAGGAATTGCCATAATGTTCAAGAGAAGAAACAAAGTTCATTGTTAAACAGTAAAAAAATTTAAGGCTAAGGCTCCACGTGTGCTTCCTTTATATTTTCCATTCCTTTTTAAGCCACTCCTGAGTTTGGCTTTCCGCAATGTAGGGCCTTAGGCTAAAGTGATATTCCTATTACACACATCTCAGATTACTGAGATTGGGCATTGGTAGTACAGCATCAAACAGAGTAAAGCTGGATTCACACCTTACACCCACCATAGGAGACTCCGCCGCAGAATCCACTTAAAATTGGCAGAGAGAAAAGTCCTGCAAGGAGGACTTTTCTGTCTGCTAGTATGAGTATAAAACTGGCGGAACTGAAACCCGGCAGACCCCATTTCCACTGCGGACCTGAACAATGGAGACCAGAGCACTAGTGTGAACCTAGCATAAGGCTCTGTTCATATCACATTTGAATAATGTAGCCAAACAAACTTATGCCCTAGATCTCCAAAACTTATGAGTAGGGAGCTGTAATGTCCCTTCTTTGCCATAGAAGACGGATTGTGACGCACTTGCATCACAGTGCAGGGTGTAATGACGTCACTTCATCACGCCACCTGTGCCGCACTAGCAGAGAGAGACTTCGGCTGCTCCACTCATCAGAGGATAGGAGTAAAGTGAGCTTAAGATTTTTTATTTAATGAAAAGTAAAAGGATGGTGAGGCACTTATATATGAAAAGTGACTTTTATTAGTAAAGCCCTGGGGGAGCCATTGCTTAATGCATAAGGTTAGGTTGCTATTTAGAAACTTCTGAAAGGCTGGGGAAACTATTATTTATGAGGGGGGTTATTTATAAGGAGGCACTGTTATTAAAAAGGCCAGGGAAACTATTATTTATAAGAAGTACTGAAACTATTATTCGCTATTCATTATGCCCAATCACATCGCCTCCAACTGTGTCTCCTTTCCACGGACGCAGAAATGGCGTTTGACAGGGTGGGGTGGCCCTTCTTATTCACAGTCTTGGATCATATTGGCTTTGGACCTATGATGAAGTCATGGATCTCTTCTTTCTATTCTAACCCGACGGCTTCCACGAGTGTTAATGGTATGTTGTCCACCCCCTTTCCGATCAGGAATGGCACGCGCAAGGGGTGCCCCATCTCTCCGTTGATCTTTGTACTGAATCTTGAGCCCCTGATTCGGACAATTAGAGCTAATGATGGTATTCAGGGCCTACAGGTTGGTGGTAGACATGTAAAGGTCGCGGCTTATATGGGCGATCTCCTATTTTTTCTCTCAGACCCCTCTTCCTCATACCCTTACTGGCAAGGAGTACTCTAGCTCCTGCTCTTCCCATTCCGTGTCTCTAACACACCAAGGGGGAGGGAAGATCAGGTAATTAGCAGTTAGTGACTGACTGTATGAACAGGCAGACCAGATTGGGGTTCCACCCCCTCTGCCCTACTGCTTAATACCTAGACCAGCCTGAAGGAAGTATAATGTTGCACCATGTTAGCAATAGAAAGTGGAAGAGTGAAGAAATCAGGCGATACCTTTTACAGGCTAATATACTCATTTAGCCTCTAAAAGGTATTGCCTGATTTCTTCACTCTTCCAGCCTGAAGGAAGTAAAGAATAAGAGGAACACTAGGGGATGGTAAAGGGTCCTGAGCAGCCAGGATACTTTTCTGTACTGCCATTAACTCCTTGAAATTTGACAAATTTGACAATTGAATACAATTAGCTATCTGCACTGCCAAAATTCTTCTCCTAAATGAGCCCCTTACTCCCAGGGACTGGCATCCATGGTTAAAATTAGGGGAGACTCAATGGACCATTGGACAACTGGCAGGAGATTTTCTGGGTTAATCCACCAGAGAAGGTAAAACCTTGTCTTGGAGGAGAGTTAAAACCTGAAATCCAGAGAACTTGTCGAACCGTTCTTATTGCAAAGGACGGGGAGTGGAATTGGGCCCATCTGACAGCGGGAATAGTAGCTATCATGAGACCCTGAAATGACATGGCTTCCCTGTAAGTGCAACTGTGGAGAGGACAAAGTCTAATACCTTGCATATTCATTCTAAAACCTTCTCTCTGGGAAGGAAGGACTTCTGACAGGAAGAATCTAGCTGTTTGCCCAGAAAGGTATTTAACTTGGAAGGAATAATTGAGGACTTCTCCCAATTTACATTCCACCCCAGTCTCTCCAAGGTTGCACAGAGGAGGCGGCAATTGTCTGCAGTTTCCAGAGGAGAGGATGAAATTAATAGGAAATTGGCCAGATAAGGATTAGTAACAGCTCCTGAAGAGGAAGAAAAGTCGCCACCTCATGGAATTTCCTGGGAAATCCCAGAAGAAAGGGTGCAATACTGGTGGTGCAAAAGGGAATTGTTTATGCCCACTGCTAGCCTTAGAAATATTTGTGAGGAAGCAGGATACGAGGCATCTTCCAAGTCTAGAGCCACCATCCAACAATCAGGAAAAAAAAAAGTTCACAGTGAAGGAAATAGTCTGAATCGTGAACCTCCTTCAGGAATTTGGCTTTTTGACCATAAAAAGAGGGGAATAAAACCTTTCCCCTAGTTCTCTCTGTGGGACTGGAACCAACACCTTTTTCTAGATCAGAGAAATTATTTCATCCTGCAAGGCCTTCCTTTTTGACAGGTCTTTTGGACATTTGAAAAGAGAAGACCCTTGTTAATTTTTTTTGAGGGGACATTTGTTAAATTCCTGAGGTCTCTGCCTTTTGCTACAAAAGAATCTCTGACCTTGGCGCTAAAGGGAATGGGGAACCCTTTCTTTTTTTTCCTGAGGCCTTGTCAAGCAATTTGACCCGCTCAGAACCAAAGAGCCAAATGGCAAAAGATCCTGAACAACCTGTTTTTTTGTAGAGCCATGGTCTCCCTCTTCCAAGACTTTAACCAAAGGGCCCTCTTAGCAGAATTAGAAAGGGCTGCTGTACAGTCAGATAGACGACATCAGCAGAGGCGTCCACTAGAAACTCAACTGCTTTTATAAACAATGGAATGGAGATTATGAGCTGATCTCTATCTTTGATAATACCCCTGCTGGGTCTTCATAGATCTAGATCTTTGCTGGGCCTAAGGCTACTTGCTGCTGACCCCCAGGATCATTTAAGGAAGGTATCAGCCTTTCTATCTAAGTAAGCATCCAGACATTTAAGGTCCTCAAAGGAAGCAACCCCTTTTTGGACACCTTAACAATAGGGAATAAATCTGCCTGATATAGACAATATTAAATACATGTATTTTATTAGTATACGTTTAACGTATACTATTAAAATACATGTTTTTAATATTGTCTATATCAGACAAATTTATTTCAAATACTTTATTAGACAATTATCAAGGATTTTGTTTTTTATTTACCTTAACAATGGGAGCATCAACATTAGAAGCCTTGTCCCAATATGCCAAGCCTTTATCGTCAAAAGGGTATTTCTTCTTAAGCACGATAAGGGGTGGAGAATCTTTTATATGCGTTCTTCTATTCTTTATTAATGAGGGACCGAACACTTAATCACTTAATCGTTAACTGGAAAAGTCTTCCTCTTCCTAGGCAGTCAGATCTATCCCAAACTACGGGGGGGGGGGGGGGTGTTGTCTTAAGAAGCACCCAGTAAGGGTTCAGGTTGTTTAAACCCCTTTAAAGGAGGCGGACACTTCCTACTTGACTATCTGCCCAATGCTTTCTATTAGTGGGGGAGAGTCTTCTGCCATAATGTTGTTCAGGCAGTAGCAGCATAAGGGCTTGTAATAAGAAGATAAGGCATTTTCACATCATCTGGATCTGGAGTTAGTGCCAGAACCCTGCCTCCTGGTTGATCTGGTCTATAAAACATAAGCGCAAATCACCATCATAAATAACTGGACAAACAATATATCATGATGCAAGAACAGGTTCCCTGGTGCAGTACTGGAGAAGCAGACAAGAGGTTTTCCACTGTGTTGTTGCTTACTGTGCAGGTTCTAAGGGATCAATCATTGCCAGCAAAGCAAACAAGACCAAGGTGTGCAGAAAACCAAGAAGAGGGGCTGTGACACAGACAGAGAGTACTACTGCAGGGCTGGCTGACTGGCATGTAGCATTTGTAGAGTACCTGCCACTGCTGTTTTAAGCTCTCTCTCCATTCCCCCAGCATATACCAGGGCCAGGAGTGATTAAGGCACATAGAACAGGCCCAACCAATTGATAGCTGGCCCTGATAAGCCATTTCTGGTTTGTGTTCCAAAAACTGGAAGTGATGTGAGACGCCACTGGAAGTGACATTAGTGCTCCAAATCAATCCAACACAGATGGCTGCTTGGAACACTTACAGGCACCAGCCTGCACCCAGCAATAGCTGACCAACACACAAAAAAAGAGGAAAACTGCAACCATGCAACAGATGAGAGATGAGTTGGACTGCCACTGCCACAGTTCCTGAGCCTGGTAGTAGGAGAGGGAGAAGATAAAGAAGCTCCAGCCAGGTTAGACTGGGCATCAGGCTGTGTCATGAGATGAATTACTCCCTGCCAGAGTGGTAGAGTCCAGAGATAGTGCCTATCCTTATCCAAGAAGGTGTGCAAACAAGGTAAAAAAAAAAGTCAACACAAGCAACCTGCTCCCTAGGAGTTCCCATTCTATCGACAGGAAATCTGAACTAAGGTGTGGTGAGGATGTGGATGCTTTTATCTCATTAGGTTTCCTGACCTGAATGGATGGTTTTACTTACCGCAGGGGTGTTGTTATCGGCAATAATAAAACAATGTTCACGTGAAAGAGCCCAAAGGCTATAATTCACATCTGCATTATGGTTCTAATTTATAACAGAAGCATGGTGTTGTGTTGTAAGAAGGATAACAATGACACCTAACAGACCCGACTGACTTACAAGTAAGTTCCATTCCACCAATCATGTTCCACATCATTCCACCATGTGGTAACAGTAAAAAACACTTGCGCATTCCAAAGATGCTAATGCAGTGTAACTTATTAGGCCTTATCAAACACAATTACCACTGGGTAGAATGGATCGCTGTTGGCACAGGGAAAAGGTGGCGGTGCTGGGGTTTTTTTTTTCCCTGTGATCTGCATTACTGTCATAGCTTCAATAGCGGTCCATTCTACCCGGAGGTAATTGTGTTTGATAAAACACCCATTCTACATTGTGCATTGCCATTACCTACTGTAAAAAATTCCACTATATCATCATCTTTAAAGTGTCATACATAAAGAAATATTGTTTGTCTCTTTAATGTGCTTTGTAACAAGTGGTGACAATTTGGGGGAGGTGGTAGACTATTTCAAAAACTACAAAGTTCTCAAACATTTGAGAACTACAAAATTATACAATTTTACAGCATATTGTCTGTATCAACTCCTCATGGTTTTCTAGATCTTGTAACTGCTGTAATTTGTTCTGTTTTCTTCAAGTAGTTAAAAATCAGTCCCTGGTCATGTGATGGACACACAGGTGCACAGCTCGTTATAGTCACAGCACAGTAATCAGACATCTGCCTGGTAACGAGCTGTGCATCTGTGTCCATCACATGACCATGGACTAATTTTTATCCACTGGGAGTAAGCAATATGAATGAAAGCAAGCAGAGATCTATAAAAAAGTGAGGAATTGGTACAGAAAGTATAATGGAAAATTGTACAACTTTTCATTATAAATACAATTTCTCGCTCAATATTGGTCTGAAGGTGGACAACCCCTTTAACCCTTTCCCTGTCGCCAGGTATTTATACCTTCAGACAGGGTGGCACTTTAGTAGCAGAGGACATAAGTAGTATGTCCTTGCTATTAATGCCAATTTCTCAGGATCCCTTAAGCCTATGAAGATGATCATGATAACCCTTACAGATCCAGAGCGATTCGCTGGTGAAAACGCTGTTCGGCATTGAGATTCCAATGCAGATCTCAGTTTCCAACAGCATTTTTAACAGCAAATTGCTCTGAATCTGTAAGATCATCTTCATAGCTCTAACGGATCCTGAGATATTGAGCTCTAAAGTGTCCTCCTCCCTTCTGCCTCAGGCAGCATGTTAGAGGAGCATGAAGGAGGAGGGGGAAGGGGTGTAGGAATAGAGCTGCAGTTTGCAGGGGAAGGGGTAGTATGGACCTCTACTGTATGTTTGCTCTCTGATTGTCACATAGAGAGATAATGAGATAAATATACACTACTGTTCAAAAGTTTGGGGTCACCCAGACAATTTTGTATCTTCCATGAAAACTCACACTTTTATTTATCAAATAAGTTGCAAAATGAATAGAAAATATAGTCAAGACATTGACAAGGTTAGAAATAATGATTTTATTTGAAATAATCATTTTCTCCTTCAAACTTTGCTTTCGTTAAAGAATGCTCCATTTGCAGCAATTACAGCATTGCAGACCTTTGGCATTCTAGCTGTTAATTTGCTGAGGTAATCTGGAGAAATTTCACCCCGTGCTTCCAGAAGCCACTCCCACAAGTTGGATTGGCTTGATGGGCACTTTTTGTGTATCATACGGTCAAGCTGCTCCCACAACAGCTCAATGGGGTTGAGATCTGGTGACTGCGCTGGCCACTCCATTACAGATAGAATACCAGCTGCCTGCTTCTTCCCTAAATAGTTCTTGCATAATTTGGAGGTGTGCTTTGGGTCATTGTCCTGTTGTAGGATGAAATTGGCTCCAATCAAGCATTGTCCACAGGGTATGGCATGGCGTTGCAAAAAGGAGCGATAGCCTTCCTTATTCAAAATCCCTTTTATCTTGTACAAATCTCCCAATTTACCAGCACCAGAGCAACCCCAGACCATCACATTACCTCCACCATGCTTGACAGATGGCGTCAGGCACTCTTCCAGCATCTTTTCAGTTGTTCTGCATCTCACAAATGTTCTTCTGTGTGATCCAAACACCTCAAACTTTCATTCATCTGTCCATAACACTTTTTTCCAATCTTCCTCTGTCCAATGTCTGTGTTCTTTTGCCCATATTAATCTTTTCCTTTTATTAGCCAGTCTCAGATATGGCTTTTTCTTGGCCACTCTGCCCTGAAGGCCAGCATCCCTGAGTCGCCTTTTCACTGTAGACGTTGACACTGGCGTTTTGCAGGTACTATTTAATAAAGCTGCCAGTTGAGGACCTGTGAGGCGTCGATTTCTCAAACTAGAGACTCTAATGTACTTGTCTTGTTGATCAATTGTGCAGTGGGGCCTCCCACTTCTCTTTCTACTCTGGTTAGAGCCTGTTTGTGCTGTCCTCTGAAGGGAGTAGTACACACCGTTGTAGGAAATCTTCAGTTTCTTGGCAATTTCTCGCATGGAATAGCCTTCATTTCTAAGAACAAGAATAGACTGTCAAGTTTCACATGAAAGTTCCATTTTGGCCATTTTGAGAGTTTAATCGAACCAACAAATGTAATACTCCAGATTCTCAACTAGCTCAAAGGAAGGTCAGTTTTATAGCTTCTCTAACCAGCAAAACTATTTTCATCTGTGCTAACATACTTGCACAAGGGTTTTCAAAAGGTTTTCTAAACATCCATTAGCCTTCTTACACAGTTAGCGAACACAATGTACCATTAGAACACTGGAGTGATGGTTGCTGGAAATGGGCCTCTATACACCTATGTAGATATTGCATTAAAAACCAGACGTTTGCAGCTAAAATAGTCATTTACCACATTAACAATGTATAGAGTGTATTTCTGATACATTTAATGCTATCTTCATTGAAAAAAAAACTGTGCTTTTCTTTCAAAAATAAGGAAATTTCTAAGTGACCCTAAACTTTTGAACAGTAGTGTAATACCTCTTTGTGGCTAATCAGAGGGGTATTCTTATGTAATACCTACCTGACCATAACCAGGAAGTGTATTGGTGCTGTGACCCAGATATTTACCATCATCCAGGTTGCAGCACCCAAAGAGTTGCACCAAACACTTGCACAACACATAAACAAGGTCATCAATAACGTTTACATTTAACCCTGTCCCTAAACTGTCCATACCTGATCTTTATAGAGTAAAATACTCTGACCGCCTCTCTAGCGATATCCATTACACGCTAAAATAATAGCAATAACGATTATTACTAGAGATGGACGTATAAAACATTTCTGACAGGGGGGAAAGTTCCATCAGTCAGATAACACATTACCAGCCACTGAATGTCACCATATAAAATCCCAGTTTTTGGCAGCTTTCAGATGGGTATAATAGCAGGTGTTTTTTTTTTTTTTGCACTCAAAGTACAAATGAAATATTTGGACTTCCAGTAGGTCATCAGATCTAGAATTATGACTCTCTAACACCAGTACTAATGAACCTCAGTAGCTTGAGGTTGTGTCCATAATACGTGAGCAATAAAGCAGCCATGTTACGCCAATCTGAAGCTGGCCCTAGTTATCACATTAGTTAGGTGTAGAGATTATAATTATTCATTAGAATTACAATTTTTATAGGGGGATAGAAAATTATATTAATATGTAAGCGTCTATTTCATTTGCATGCATAAAAATGGTTGCCGTATTTCTGCGATTTTTGGCATTTCTTTAACACCTGCACCTGTAAATATATGAGTGTGTGTGTGCCGTGTATGATTTCCTCACATCTTGCAGTTTTTTGGAAAGTACATTTTGTTTGCAGAAAGGAATTGCTTGAGCATGCATTTTACAAGCAAAAATTGCAAAAAATTCTAATTTGCTACTAATCTAGGTTTGCTGCAAAGTTGCATGAAAGTGGTTGTATATATCAAATATTAAGTTGTATTTTTATATACAGTATTCTGTGCAATCTCAAAAAAGTTAGATTTTTGTATCAGTCACAGTTTGCTGTGTGCAGTATAGATTTTCAACATAGTAAATGACAGCAAAATATTGCTTGTCTTCTGTATCTGTTTGAGAGCACGAGCTCTTGTTGAAGTTTGCAGTATGTATAAAGTTTTTGGTGCAAATATATGTTTTAGTGCATTTAAAAAAAAAAAAAATTGTGTTTGTCACAAAGTTACATGAAGGTGGACATGGCTATTGATAACGCATTGAGACACATACAGTGGGGAAAAAAAAAGTATTTAGTCAGCCACCAATTGTGCAAGTTCTCCCACTTAAAAAGATGAGTGACCTGTAATTGTCATCATAGGTAGACCTCAACTATGAGAGACAAAATGAGAAAACAAATCCAGAAAATCACAGTGTCTGATTTTTAAAGAATTTATTTGAAGTTATGGTGGAAAATAAGTATTTGGTCAATAACAAAAGTTCATCTCAATACTTTGTTATATATCCCTTGTTTGCAATGACAGAGGTCAAACGTTTTCTGTAAGTCTTCACAAGGTTGGCACGCACTGTGGCTGGTAGGTTGGCCCATTCCTGCATGCAGACCTTCTCTAGAGCAGTGATGTTTTGGGGCGGTCGCTTGGCAAATCACAGCAAGTCAATTGTACCTACAGAAGCACTGGAGTTTTCTGTATAGTTATAATTGAAGCAGAAAGTGAAACGCGCAGTGAGGAAAAAACACGGTGTGTTTCTGCTGCATTTTTTCAAACTGTTTTTTTTTGGCTGAGGCTCGCAACATGTGGCCTTAGCCTATAAGCAGATTTTTACTCCTTCAAGTTCTGGTGATTTTATGAAGATATGTGTATGCAAGTGTAGGCCTTAGTGACATGAATGAACTCTGCACATGTTTAACTCTTATTTTTAGGAGGTGTGGTGCATATAACTGTTTGGTTTGCACTTTTAGCTACAAATATAAATTTGCAATTTTTTTTTAAATAAAACACACACTTTAAATCAAATTTGCATGAAGGTGCCAGTTTGTATATAGTACCAAGTGGAATTTTGACAATGTTGCAGGTGTCTACTTTCAGAAAATATATAGGTATGGGGGGCGAGGGTCGTCAGTATAATTTTTTTATTGCAATTTAGGTTTTATTGTCCATCTCAAAATTGTGAAAATTGCCCTGACAGCCATAGGTGCAAAATATCCAAAAACCCCTGGCAGCTAAAGGATTAAAGCAACCAAATATCAAGGATCTACCAGTAGAAGCTCAGAACTGAGCCTCTGATGGTTGTCGATTAAATTGCACTTGCAATCCACATATTTAACATACTAATTCCAAAATACTTACATTTTTATTAACCCTGAATTAATAATGATCCTTTGTTATGTTATAGACTACTAGTACACCTACAAAACATGACATTCATAAACAGAACTGCATATGGCATATATAACAGTTGGTGAAATTATAAACCATTATACATGTGTTGCATGAAATATAACGCTATTATGGATTATACTTTAGTCAGATTGGATAACATTTGCAGAACCATGTGGTAAGGGTAATTAAATCCATGACCAGACTGACACCCAATAAGTGTCTATTTAAAAGTGTTCAACCATGCAAAATGTTGAATAGTTTCACAAAAGACTGCCTGATAGCATTTTCAGATGGATTTAGTGTAAAATAATAGAAATCTCTGATTACATAGTCTATATGCTAAACCACTATTGATTCAGAAAAAGTGTGATGACCTTCACATATTTATGTGTAATATAAATGTAGATTTGTAAACAGTACTCTATGAGCAATATGCATAATACTCAAAGTGAACAATCTAGTCAATTTTCCATCAGGAAAGACATTCAGGAAACATTTATCATGTAGAAATAATGGAAAAACTGACCATCTAAAAGGAAGTCAGCAGCAAAAACATTATTAAACCAGCCTCAGTACCTTATAGTGCTGAGTCTTGTCCACAGTGCTATAATTTGTTAGTAGAGTGGCTGCTTAATTTGGATTTTTATTCCTATTCAAATGAACTAAGAGTTCATTGGGGGGTGTGTTATGGGGCGGTTGAGCATCACACCAAGATTATCCGTGACAATAATGTAATCTGAGATTTCCCCAGCCTCCTCCCTAGCAAGAAGATCTGGCTGTGATGATCAGCCATGTCAGGACATGCCTCTAATGCACTCTTAGCTCATTTGCATAAGAATTAAAAGCAGCTTTTTGGCAAACTGAAGCAGCCATTCCATAAACAGATTATAGCACTGTGCTCATGGCTCTGAGCACTATAAAATACTGGGGTGGGTTTAATAATTTTTTTGGTGCTGACAGACTCCCTTTAAATAGAATCAATAAAAAAAAAACCAAAAACTAGAGATTACTAGCTCCTTTTAATGCTTCTTTAAAAGGCAGCATTACATATGCAGTTTAAGAGTTCCATTAGAAGCCTCTATGGCAGAATCCATCACAAATCACACACACTTTTTCATCTGGTATAATGGTGGACCCCATTATAATCAAAGGATCTGTTGGCTATGTTGGTGTCGGTCATGCAAGGGAGTTATTCAATTTTTCTGTTCCTTAGATGGAACTGAAAAAAAATGAATATCCGCCAGATATGTGAACACAAACTAAAAAGACTTATACTGCTTCAAGAAAACTATGCGGAAATCTACAATTTTTTTTTTTTTTTTTATACCACTTCTGCGGCATTAAAAAGTTGCAAACCTTGGGTTTGCAACTTTAATTGTCACTTGAGACAAAACCTTCCAAAAAGAGGGCATGGCACGGATGTGCCGTGGCAAGGGCCATTGGACCTGCTGAGTTTAAAGCTAAATATAGTTGCCGACACGACTGCCATTCTTCGTTATCCTGACACCAGCAGTCTTGTGCTAGGTTCACACTAGCGTTTGAGCAGCGTTCAGGGAGGACTTTTCTCTTCACTGATTTCAGCATAAAATTGGTGGAAACTGGGCTGAAACCTGGCGAACCCCATTATAGTCTATTGGGTTCGTAGACTCAAAGCGGACCCGAAAGATGGAAACCCGAAAGCTAGTGTGAACCTAGCGTTAGAAATCCTGCAAAGGACAACATTGTTAAATGGGTTGTCCAGTTTCAGACACATTCAAAGACAAATGTTATTGTTTGTATAATAAAGTTGTACAATTTTCCAATGTACTTTTTGTATCAGTTTCTCAGGGTTTTCTAGATCTCTGCTTGCTGTCATTCAGCTTACTTCCAGTAGATAAAAATCAACCCATGGTCAATAAGACAAAGTAAACACAAGAGTACAAAACAACATTTATTAGCAAAATTATAGAAAATACGTAGCAGGACAAGATCAGAATAGGAAAATTTTTTTTTTTTTACGCAGGTTCCACTATACAGTATAAATTACACTTAACATGTTTTAAACATGTACATTTGTAATTGTGCAATCAATAAAAGGGTGTAAAAACTGAACATAACTAATTAAAGGGGTTTTCCAGGAATAAGTCATAAAATAAAAACCAAAAAAAAAAAAAAAAAGGTAAGGGTACAAAGCCATGATACCTACCTGCATCCTCTTAGTAAGGTATAGAAGCTTGTTTTGCCTTTAGGGGTATGATTGTACAAAAAAAAAAATGTTCTCTATGTAAAACATGTCCTGGATGGTAGGGACAAAATCGGGACGGGCCAGGCAGAGTTGGGGGTGAGGTTTAACACCATGGTCTCTTTTCAGATTGGAGGGGTTCCCTACTGTGTGTGTGGGGGGAAAGGGGTGGATAGTAGGAGGCAGTGATCATGGCTGCACTAAAATCAGAAGATGGTGGAGCAGCTGAGAAAAGAGGTTGTGCTTCTCCACCTGGTTATGGTATTAGTGGTGCTAGCCATGGTCACTGCCTCAGAAATCCTGTCAGGCTGATACAGTCTGAAAAGAAGTCATGGTGTTAAGCTCTGCCCCCTATCCTTCAGGATGGGTTTTACATAGAAAAGAGCAGTGGTGGCTATTTTTTTTTTTATCATACCCTTAGAGACAAGGGGATGCAGGTAGGTATGAAGGCAGGTATCCTGATATTTTTCTTTTTAGTTTTTTTTTTTCATGTTTCAGAGAATGAATTACCCTTCTTCAGGGCCCTAATGTAACAAACAAACTAGAGCATTTTTCTTCAATGTCACAACCGAAAGTGCAAATATTTAATATTGGTTTGGCTCATCTATAGAGGGTAGGCACTTAAAAATATATAAAAAAAAAAATACAGTTTTTAAAATGTATCATGTAAAATATACATGAGAGGCCAAGGCTAGACTACATGGCAGACTCTGCTGGAAGTAAAAGGGAAGGCAGTATTGTTAAAGCAATATATGGCAGCTTATAATGACTAGTCCCCATCCACCAGTGAATATCATATGGTTTCCATGTAGCCCTAACTGGATAACATCTGTATAACAGCTGTAACATCCCCGCGGCTCCGGAGTTAGAGCTGTTTAAAGTTACAGTGTCAATGAACGTGTTCTACTTGGGGTGAACAGTAATGCAATTTGTTCAAGCCCAGAATACAGTTGGTGCACTGGTGGTAGGCCTTCAGCTCCCCAGAGCACCGCTATTGCTGTTCAAGTAGGATAGGTGATGTCATAGCAGTGCAAGGATCGGATTTCACTGCCCAGAGTGCCACAGGAAAGAGATGATAGGCAAGGGTCTGAGAGGCAAAGGAGTGCTCCAGGGAGCTGAACACCTGTCCCTAGTGTACCAAATGCCTCATTTGTATAAAACTTAAGTTTGTTTTATTCCAAAATCTACAAAACTGACATGTATAACAAAGATATGATGGTTATCACTTTAATGTGCTCTATAGCATAGTGGTGACAGTTGACTATGCTTGGGGAGACTCCTCTTAAGAAATTAT
The DNA here is from genome assembly GCA_947044405.1 of Leptodactylus fallax. Lineage (NCBI taxonomy): Eukaryota > Metazoa > Chordata > Amphibia > Anura > Leptodactylidae > Leptodactylus > Leptodactylus fallax. Next base: position 5,940,635 of record CAMRHE010000036.1, read on the forward strand.
ATCAGAAACAAATTCTAAATTGTTAACATTATATTGTATATTTTATGTGTCACTGCATTGAAAATAACTCTAACATAACATGACTTTTTTCTTTCTATGGATTTATCCAGAATCATTCAGAAAAAAAACAGCTTTGCTAAATATGCAAGTACATGCAGGTATATAGAAAGTCTTGCACAGTACATAGATCTGTAATAGGGCCTTGTGTGTAAGGCCTGATGGACCATTTCTAAAGGAGCTTTTCATATGTAATCTGATTTTGGATCAGTGGTTCTTAGAATAAAATATATAAATGAAAACATAATAAAGACAAATACAATGCATACAGGATAGATGAAATCAGATGCTATTTTTTTTTAGCATACTTCATTACAACATGTAAGGAAAACACAATCAAAGTCTTACAAACATAGTGTATCAATGGACCGTCAAGTATCCAACAAATGTCAGTGAGCACAAACACATTTACTACTGAAATGTTCTTCAGGGTATGTCAACATAGGACATATTTAATGGAGCAGGATTTCCTCCATGGATTTTGCTGCAAAATCTGCATGTATTAGGGTCCATTCACAGTGACTGGACCGGCTTCAAAAAATCCAGAGTCTTTTACAGGCACAGCAAAGTAAATAAATCTCTTAATGTCCACATGGATTTCTCACATATAGATTTGTTCATGTATATCCTGAGTTTTGAGGGTTTTTCCTAAGACTTTGCAAAAGGGAACATAAAATCGCTGGTAAAATACATATAAAAACTTGGAGTGAAATTCGCGGAAACCCCCCCCCAAAAAACAAACGAATTAGGAAGAAGGAACTGCGGACTTTATTATAGTCACATGCATTTCTGCAACAAAATCCATAGTGGATCTGATCCATGTGGACGGAACTCAACATGTGTATTTAGTTCAGATGTGATATAATTTAACCTATTCATAGCAAATGGTGCAATCCGCAGCATAAATCAACATGCAGCAGATTTTCAGCCTGCACTCCTGTGACAGAAAGTCTGCAGTGTATACACCATGTGTGGACTTACCCAAAGACTGGACTTACCAAAGGGGATGTGTATAAGCCACCCTCAATCACTGCTGTGTATGAGGTTATGCACAGTGGATTTTAACATGTAGCACAGGTAATATTTATAGTTTTATGTATGTATAAAACCTTCTTGTTAACTAAAGCACTTACAAGATTACAAAAAAGGATTACCAAAGGATTTGTGGTGACTGCAAACATTCCAGTCATATTTGGCACTGGGTATAGAACAGTATAGTAGTTATCTGTGATACTTAACAGAATATACTGGCACATGGATAGGGCATTTCTTTTGCAGAATAGCTGTAACACAGGTATTTGGTCACCAGTCCACTTGGTGCAATAGTGGTTTAGTCCCATTTAATGCATTAGTGACCTGTAAGTTGCTCAGCATTTCATAGGGCTTTGACAGGGATGAATATATACTTTATCTGGCTTCATAATAGTGGTATAGCCCTTTTATCAACACCCATTGCTAACAAGTACATAAAAAAATGAAGTATACAGCCATTCAATTTCTATTAGCATTCAAGGTTATACTGAAGAGCCTATTTGATGCTCTCAACATGACAGTCATAAGAGTACACAACATTTTTGCCCAGCTTGTGGTTTCTTGATAACTGTAAGTGGTGCTATTCTCTACAAGCAGTAAAATCTGATCCGCATTTTGGTAGCCACGCAAGGACTCCAAGTGTTTGGTATGAGTAGTGTGTAAAAACTTTACTATCACTGCATCTAGTGTTTTCCTACGAGCCACAGAAGCATCCTAGATTGGGTTTCCATGGCTAGTGAAGGAAAAAGCTTTGTATGGCAGTACCCTCCATGCACAAAGTAAGCTTCATAAAAAGGGATTTGTATAGAGACTTATGGCTTGTACTGAGTTGTTAAACAATGGATGGGTGTTCAAATTTTGGCCAACTAGTGTATGTGTATATACACACAAATACTGTACATACATACAGTCATGGCCAAAAGTTTTGAGAATGATACAAATATTAATTTTTACAAAGTCTACTGCTTCAGTTTTTCTAATGGCAATTTGCATATACTCCAGAATGTTATAAAGAGTGATCAGCTTAACAGCAATTACTTGCAAAGTCAATATTTGCCTAGAAAATGAACTTTATCCCCCAAAACACATTTCAACATCATTGCAGCCCTGCCTTAAAAGGACCACCTAACATCGTTTCAGTGATTGCTCCAGCAAGCGGCAGGACCGTCTCTTAAAAGTGTTTCAGCTGCGGGATCGGGCTACCAGCAGTGCAGAGCTTGCTGAGGAATGGCAGCAGGCAGGTGTGAGTGCATCTGCACGCACTGTGAGGCGGAGATTCTTGGAGTAAGGCCTGGTCTCAAGGAGGGCAGCAAAGAAGCCACTTCTCTCCAGAAAAAACATCAGGGACAGACTGATATTCTGCAAAAGGTACAGGGAGTGGACTGCTGAGGACTGGGGTAAAGTCATTTTCTCTGATGAATCCCCTTTTCGATTGTTTGGAACATCTGGAAAACAGCTTATTCGGAGAAGAAGAGGTGAGCGCTACCACCAGTCTTGTCTCATGCCAACTGTAAAGCATCCTGAAACCATTCATGTGTGGGGTTGCTTCTCAGCCAAGGGAATCGGCTCTCTCACAGTCTTGCCTAAAAACACAGCCATGAATAAAGAATGGTACCAGAATGTCCTCCAAGAGCAACTTCTCCCAACCGTCCACGAGCAGTTTGGCGCTCAACAATGCCTTTTCCAGCATGAGGGAGCACCTTGCCATAAAGCAAAGGTGATAACTAAATGGCTCAGGGAACAAAACATAGAGATTTTGGGTCCATGGCCTGGAAACTCCCCAGATCTTAATCCCATTGAGAACTTGTGGTCAATCATCAAGAGACGGGTGGACAAACAAAAACCAACAAATTCAGACAAAATTAAAGCATTGATTCTGCAAGAATGGACTGCTATCAGTCAGGATTTGGTCCAGAAGTTGATTGAGAGCATGCCAGGGAGAATTGCAGAGGTCCTGAAGAAGAAGGGTCAACACTGCAAATATTGACTTGCTGCATTAACTCATTCTAACTGTCAATATAAGCTTCTGTTACTCATAATATGAATGCAATTATATTTCTGTATGTGATAAAAACATCTGACAAACACACATAAAAACCAGAGGGCAGCAGATCATGTGAAAATATAATATTTGTGTCATTCTCAAAACTTTTGGCCATGACTGTACACACATTAAATATAACCTCCAGAGAATACAACGCATACAAATATAAAATATATATGTAAAACTTCATATAAAAAGGTTGCTATTGAAATATAGTAGTTTCAATTAAAACTGGAAACTATTGGCAAAGTTGCATAATGTACAGTATATCTAATATATAATGTATAGACATGGCGATTCTCCATTCCAGGTTATACCTTTTAAGGTTTGATGAGAAGCGATGAGGGACTACAAGGTCCTGTTCTCTGTATTTCTGTGACTTGTAAACCAATGAGGTCTAATCTAACTTGTCCACAGGCACATTGTTCACACCTTTGATAATTTTATCAGCCAAATTTCCCATCTGTTTTTTCACCAACTTCAGATGTTTCTCATGTAGTAGCTTCTGTATAAGGTACTTTTCTCTCTTGATTTTTTCTTTGGTTTCATTAGAAATATCAGGGATAATGTAGGATATAATGAATTTAATAAAGTAGACAATATGCTGTGAAAGGGAGGATGATAGTTAGGTCAGAGGATAGAAATATGCCACACACATTCACATAAATCTGATATTGTGGTAAACTCAATGTGTATTGTGATGAAACTGCTATAGAAAAGGCATTGAATAAGCCCTGTTTGCATCTTCACCATCTTCATTCTGTAATGGTCTCTCACAACTAATAACAGGTAAGAACAGAAAGGGAAGACAACAATAATATGGGTCTTGAGGTGTGACCCATAAAGATTATTTTACATTGGCTGCTTCATGTCCAGAACAAGCACTAATGAGCAATAAGATTGGCTGACTGGCACATGTTTATAGGGCCATTAGATGTCCATGATGATGGTTAACACAATCATTTGTCCACCTACAGTTTGCATAGTCTGCAGCACATTCCCTGGTTACAGGGCGACATATACTGCTGACAAAACATGTGATCAACCAATAATTATGCACTTGCTCATTTCATGGGGAGCAGGACACAGAAGTCAATTATCGGGAACAACAGCTCCAACAAACACTTGTTTGTATAGTTATAGGCCTATGTAAAAGGCTCTTAAGGTGAACCAATCACCAATGTTATGGAGATATCACAAATCAAATATACTGAAAGTTTTTAGTATTTTTTCTATTGTATGTATTAAGGAGTATCAAGAACCAGTGAGCATTGCGGTAATGGTTATTACTTGAGGTGTCTTACTTTTATGTTAAAAACCAAGTTCTAGGGTCAAATATTATTTGCAGAAATCAATGTAATCCACTGCAGATAGGTAGTCATTTTAAACAGTATATTTCTGACACAAAGATTCATGAATGACTTACCTCCATAACAATGAGAAAAGATAACTTGGCAGCAATAACATGCCAATAAAGCATGCTATGTTCATACTGGTGTTCATGGCCAGGTGGATATCGGAAATCTCGGTACCTGGGTGGTAGTACAAATATTTTGTCACATGTAATCTTAAGCACACAAAAAAAACGGCTCATAACAAAAAATAATGCATAAAGCGTAGAATCATTTACCATAAATAACAAAAAACAATTCCACACAAAAGAGTTATATAAAAGATATACAATTTATTAAATACAAAAGTTCACAAACAATTACATAATCACAGCGGAAACAGAAAAACATATCCACAAAGTTATAATTGTGGTAATGGAGATATATGTCATATATTACATACACATTGAGATATAACCTAATACCAATTGGGTCAGATGTTTTTAGAAAAAAGTAGAGGCTAGAGAGTCAAAAAAAAAAACATTATAATCAAAGATAAAGAAGACAAAGCTTCTCTATACAAAGAAAAATAAATGCAAATAATGCAAGGAGAAATGTTTCCTCTCCAGCTAGGAAACACAACTAACCATGATAAAGCAAAGAGTGTGCAGGGAATGGGCAAGGAGCCACTACATGTTACAAACAATAAACCAACCCAGGTATTATCCCAAAAATGAAAGTGAAAAAGACTTCACCACATATGGAACGCACCTCGGCGCGCATTTCGCCAAAACTGGCTTCTTCAGGGGGTAAGGCCAAGATAGAATGACATCCTTTTTATAGGGGAATACCACCCAGCTGCATATAATAATTATGAATAAAAATTACCTGCTAAATTGCGGCAAAACACCGATGGTGTCTCATCATAGAACAAAAAACTACTACTGCACATGCGCGAGAGCAGGGAAAAACCGCGAGACTCAATGTGCAAGAGTGACCAAAATGCATGTCGGGACGCGTTCCATATGTGGTGAAGTATTTTTCACTTTCATTTTTGGGAAAATACCTGGGTTGGTTTATTGGTGTAACATGTAGTGGCTCCTTGCCCATTCCCTGCACACTCTTTGCTTTATCATGGTTAGTTGTGTTTCCTAGCTGGAGAGGAAACATTTCTCCTTGCATTATTTGCATTTATTTTTCTTTGTATAGAGAAGCTTTGTCTTCTTTATCTTTGATTATAGTAGAGTTTTTTGACTCTCTAGCCTCTACTTTTTTCTAAAAACATCTGACCCAATTGGTATTAGGTTATATCCCAATGTGTATGTAATATATGACATATCTTCATTACCACAATTACAGCTTTATGTGGATATATTTTTCTGTTTCCCCTGTGATTATGTAATTGTTTGTGAACTTTTGTATTTAATAAAAATTGTATATCTTTTATATAACTCTTTTGTGTGGAAATTTTTTCTGTTATTTATGTAATCTTAAGCAGTAACCACAAGATGGAGCAAATCTGTGCCTGGCGTATGTGTAGTTATGTTTACTGCATACAAGACTATTGATAAATGACACTGACATATGTAAGTAATTTCCATGTATAGACTTTCTACATTCTTGGATTCCTGCCTGCTTCGACGGTATTTGTTTTGTAAAAATATTGAGTTACAGTTTACATAATGACATAAAATGCCACTTTTCCTATATTTTCCTAATGTTTTTAAGCAAGCAGCGCTACTTAACTGCTGTCTGATCTAAAAAAAAAAATCCACAGAAGATATAGTGTACAAAAAAAATAAATTCAATCAAATATATATATATATATATATATATATATATATATATATATATATAAAATCTGCTGATGTAGAGTAGATCTGACCTGATGTTTGCCTATGCTTGGCAGCCACTGTGCCTTAGGAAGGTGAAATGGGTGATTTCCAGAGCAGTGGTTCTCAGCCATGGCACGTACCCCCTGAGGCTGCTTTATATACCTCCTGGAGTACACGTACCACAGGTTGAGAATAACTGGTCTAAAGGACCCCTTCAGTTCATGTATTACAAGGATGATCAAATCACCTCTTGATTGAATGACCTGGACTAGTTGCATTACAGATCCCTATGATGCAGCTTCATTCAGGCCATTATACCCGCGGTCTGAACAGGATTTGTGGATAAAACACAGTTTGTATTATTTGGCCATATTATGGTTGTCTGAATAAGGGCTAATGGATATAAAGAGAAAAATATAAAGAGAAAATTGTTAAATACTGAGTGGTCTGCTTTTATTAAAATGATTTGTCTCATGTAAATTTAAGAACAGATCATTTAATAATTAAAAAATTAGCATAAATCATAGTTCAGAAGACAATGTTGCTGCTAAAATCACAATTTCGCTACCATTGTGTCTTATTTAAATAACTGTAATATTAGCTTAAGGATATTTAGTCAATACTTGCCTGCATGTAGTTGCTGTGCCAAACCAATCTGGTGCAACCGGTTTGCTTTCATTTCTGAAATTCATTATGCTGAAGACTGAAAGTGTACTATTAATGTATCCTTGCATAGTATTAGAAGTATGGGTGCCATAGGGTGGAACAGAGAAAGACCAGTAATAGACCAAACGTGGTATCATATCAGATGTAAAGGCAATGATCATAGCCTACAGTAAGAAAAAGAGTCAGTTTTAGGAGCACACAGATGTACATAACGCAAATATACATAGATGCTTCACTTTCTTACAGGAGTTATTTTATGTAAATAGATCTATCCATTCACCACCACAGATGTCCTGGTCAGAATCTAGATAGAACTATTTACTTTTGCAAATGAATGGTAGACTCAATTGGACCACCCCTCTTCCCCATGTATGATGTGAACCTAGAAAAGGGTCCACTACACAGTAGGCCTAGTTGGGTACACATATATGCTTTCTAAAAACAGATGCAGGGGAAATGTAGATAAGGGGGGGGACCAAAGAGGTGTTTGACCTTTCTATCTTTTTGGGTACTATGGCAACAATAGTTGCTGAAAGAATTGTTTCTTTTGGGTACACATCTAATTATATATGTGCAATAAACTTATCAAATCGTATACCAACAAACATAAATGGTTCATACCACAATATAACCTCATGTTCTAATATATACTCTGTCTCTTACCACCATGAAGAAAAGAACCGTAGCACCCACTATTTCCATATAACCATGTGGCTTCCTGAAAGGGCTATCAACTTCTCTTTGTGTACAATTATTCATTTTTGCCACTACAAAAGCCCTACCAGAAGAAAAACTGATCTGCTAGTTTAGTTCTAACAATTAAAGAATATCTGAAGAAAAATGAAGAAAGCAGAGAATGGACTTCTCATTGGGAAAAAGGTTATAACATCAATAAACTGTCTAATACAGGGGTAGGCAACCTTTTTTGTTCGGAGTGCCGATTTTAATTAAAAAATCGAAGCTGAGGTACTCGGAGTGCTGGTCAATAATTGTAAGTCTGACGACCCCTAAACTAAAGTCATATACCACAAACCATAACACAGAAGTGCTGCCACAAGGTGCTTTAGGACACATGTGTTTACTGCTATTTCCTGGGATGTGCCTGTACTTTCCGATTAGAAGCAATGAAAGTCCATGTACAGCCACCAATTAGTAGTAAATGTGTCCAGGAGCACCGTATGGCAGCACCCTCAGGGTGGTGACACACTATGTATCTGAATGCAGATATAGTCTTAGGCCACTGGAACTTTTACTTCAATGTAAAACTGCGTTCACATGGTGCATTTTTGCACAAAAAAAACGCCTGTGTTTTCTGTGCAAAAACACATCCTTAATGCAGAAAACACACCGTTATACAGAATAATGTCCCATAGTGACCCCTGCACAAGGTATTATATCCCATAACAGCCTCTGCACATGTCACATAGTGGCCCCTACACACCGTATTATGTCACATAGTGGCCCTTGCACACGGTATTATCTCATACAGTGACCCCTGCACACCGTATTATGTCACATAGTGACCCCAGCACACGGTATTATGTCATATAGTGGCCCCAGCACATGATATTAGGTCCCATAGCAGCCTCTGCACACGGTATTAGGTCCCATAGCAGTCCGGTATTAGGTCCCATAGCGGTCCGGTATTAGGTCCCATAGCGGTCCGGTATTAGGTCCCATAGCGGTCCCTGCACACGGTATTAGGTCCCATAGTGGTCCCTGCACACGGTATTATGCCCCGTAGCGGTCCCTGCACACGGTATTAGGTCGCAAAGCGGTCCCTGCACACGGTATTATGCCCCATAGCGGTCCCTGCACACAGTATTAGGTCCCATAGCGGTCCCCGCACACGGCATTAGGTCCCATAGCGGTCCCTGCACATGGTATTAGGTCCCATAGCGGTCCCTGCACACGGTATTATGCCCCATAGCGGTCCCTGCACACGGTATTAGGTCCCATAGCGGTCCCCGCACACGGTATTAGGTCCCATAGTGGCCCCTGCACACGATATTAGGTCCCATAGCGGCCCCTGCACACGGTATTAGATCCCATAGCGGTCCCTGCACACGGTATTAGGTCCCATAGCAGTCCCCGCACACGGTATTAGGTTCCATAGCGGTCCCTGCACACGATATTAGGTCCCATAGCGGTCCCCGCACACGGTATTAGGTCCCATAGCGGTCCCCGCACACGGTATTAGGTCCCATAGACCCCCGATTATAATAAGTGCAGGACCAAGAGAGGGGACAAACATAAAAAAACAATGAACTCACCATTCCACGCTCCGCAGCCGTTCTGTTCTTTTCGGCGCTTCTGCCTGTAGTCAGCGACCGCTGATTGGGTCTCTGGGGTCACGTCGCATAATGACGTATGCGTAATGACCCCAGACGTGACCCCTGTCAGAAGGTCCGGCAGATCGCACAGCCGCCGCGTAGCGCAGGGAGCAATGTGAGTATCATTGTTTTTTATGTTTCTTCACTTCTCCTAAGTCCCCGCTTATTATACTGGGGGTCTGAAGAGACCCCACAGTATAATAATAGCAGTTTCGTTTCGGCCGTGTTTGGTCCGATCGAAGCTGCTGGGCGAGGAATACGCTGCCGTGCCAGGGGAATAAGCCTCGCATGCCACTCTTGGCACGCGTGCTAGGGGTTGCTGACCCCTGGTCTAATGCATTATCAAATTGGCCAAAAAAATGCTTCAAAGTAATAGAAGACTATAATATGTAGAAGTGATTTCTTGTATTATCAGCAAATTAATATCCAGATAAGATCTGATCTAGGTCATAAAAGGATTGGATCCATGGAATGTGAAAATCTCACCGTGTGTAAAGGACAAACCCCCTCCATCAAGAGTAAAATAAAATAATAATAATTAATATTATTATTATTATTATTATTATTAATTATTAATCACCCTTTAATAGTCCCACCATGGGGAAATTCAGTGTGTTACAGCAGCAAAGATAAACAATACAAATACAAACATATACAAGAATGTTCCAAGGTAGAGGCATTTCATTGATAGTAGACAGAAAGATAAGATGGAGCGGGGGGGTGGGGGGATATCCCAGACAGAAAGATATTTCAGTTCTCTGTATGGACTAATCTCCGTTTAGGTCGGTGTTGGTTGTACAGCCTGACTGACCGCAGCAGGGAGGAAAGACTTCCGAAAGCGCTCCTTCTAACACTTAGGGTGAAGTAGTCGATCACTGACAGTACTGCCCAGCGCTATCACGGTCTCATGCATGGGATGGGAGTTATTCTCCCGCATGGAGCACACCACAGACAGTATCCTTCTGTCACCCACCACCTGCTTCAGGTCCAGGGGGCTCCCCAGGACAGAGTTGGCACGCCTAAGCTTGTCGACATTTGACTTGAGGAGTTTAAAGAGCTGGAAAGAAGACTTAAAGGGGTATTCCCACGTACATAATCACTTTTAAATTTGTAGATAATTAAAAGTTAAACATTTTTGCAAATATAAGTAATTAAACATTTTGCAGAGTTTTAAAGATTTTCTCTAAATATCTTGTGGTCACAATCTTGTCTTGATCGGTTGCCAATGGATATGACCATGAATGCAGGATCTTTCTAAGGTCAGAAAATCAGCAATGGTTTCCTTATCGTGACCGGGATATCTTCTGATACATGTAGTGTCCCTGCCTGATAACCCAGCTACAATAAGAAAATCATGGCTGGGATTTTGAGAAGTCCCAGACCATAGAAAGTTTCTGCATTTGTGGTCGTATCCATTGGCAACCAATCAAGACAACAGATTGTCACCACTAAGATAGTTAGAGGAAATCTTTGAAACACTGCAGAATTTTTAACTACTTATATTTGCAAAAATGTTTAAATTTTAGTTAGTTACTTACAAATATAGATATGGTTATGTTCATGGTAATACCCCTTTATATTCTGCACTGGTGATGGAAGAGATTGGGGAGGAAAGAATGTACGGATGGAAACAGGATAAGAAAAAAAGTAGAGAAATATTGAGGGAGATGCAATATAAAAGGCTTTCCTGATTATTCATAGATAGATAGAATGGCTGAGTCCAGAAATTCCCAAATTAATGCCCTTTTATGGTATACTTAATCCCTGTTACATTTAGAATGCCCTGGAAGAAAAGAGAATGCAAAAGGAAACCAAGAAGGTAAATTTTTAGAATGTTCTCTGAAAAAGAACTAAAGGCGTTAACTTTATTCCATTAAATCTCCCTAGTAGAAAATGAAGGAGAGGACAGCAGTCCATGAGATAAGTTAAGTGGGGAGGAAGGAGAGACGGGAAGAGGTGCATATAGAAAAGTCCTATAACCACATGTTCTATAAAGCTGGGTTCACACTACCATTGTTAATGTCCGTTGCAGTCTTTTATCATAGGATAACAGCAACGGACATTAAACTGTTGCAGAGAACGGACATAGACTGATTCTGTCTCTGTTCCCATTGACACTAATGTAAACAACATGACAGATGCTGTCTTCCGTCATGTTTGTTTACTTTTGTAACGGAAGAAAGTCGTGCATGCAGGATCACTTGGTTTCCTTCTCTGCAACAGTTTAATGTCCATAGCTGTCATCCTATGATGGAAGACAGCAACGGACATTAACAGAAGTGCGAACCCAGCCAAAGTGTACATTAAGTCAACTTAAATGTATTCAATCAAGTGTACATCACACAAACTAAATGCATTTGCAAGAGGTTCCAATATATAGAATCGAAAAGCATTTTGGAGTGCATTCCTTTGAATCATGAACTAAAATCTATGTATGCTAAATTTTTCTGGTGTTATTATAATAAATGTGCTTTATTTTTGAAAAAAAAAAATAAATTAATTACATTTTTTTGCAAATGGAGCAACTTTTGACAACAGAAAACTGGCATACAGGGTTTGATAAATATGCCCCTTTATTTTAAATTGGGCCCAACTGTATTACATATTGTTATTGTTATGGTATGCTGGGTTTACCAAGGGGCAAAGTGTCAAACCCACTCCAGCTTTTTTCCTTTGCGCTTAGATTGTTATAAAATCTGCACGTAGAACACAATTTATTTCCAAAGTTTTCTCCATATCAGAAACATTAATTGGAGGGGATTTTTTTTTTTTTATAAATGCGATTGATCAAGAAAAAACAGACCTACATTGGTTACGACGGCAAGTATTGCCACTCCTTGCATGATTGGTTGCCAAGCTCCAATGTGCTGTGCTTTCTCAGGTACCATACGCCTGAACTGAGTGGTGAGCTTCCAGGCATCCACCCGAATCTCCAGTAAGTTATTCACAAGGGCCAAAAGAGGAGCAAGAGGAAATGATGCCACAAATAAAGTAACGAATCCAAACTGGATCACTGTCAGAAAGAAAAATGGGTAAATATGTTGCCTTGAATTGTATGTTATCAACAGAAATGCAAATAGAAATATATTTATATTGTGATAAAATGCTGAAAAGAAAAGCAATCTTTTAGGAAACAGATTAATGCAACAGTATAAAAGAATATTAATAATGATCAACACAGATCCAAATATTCATATTATTTTGGGAGCTTGAAATATTGCTTTATTAAGAGTATGCTCACATAGCTGAATTCTGATCCTGCCTCCCATTGCTTTCAATGGGAAGCAAAGACTGTAGCAGGATGCTGAAAAAAATAAGCGACCTGCTTGATCTTGCTGCAGATTTCGTGGCTGATTTAGGCGCAGAGCCCATAACATGAGAAGCCTAATTTATTAAATTCCTCTTCATTTTTGGCTACGTGAAAGGCCCCTTACACAGGTTAAGGCTGGTTTCACATGTTGGAAAATTGAGAGGAATTTGAGGCAGTCTTCTGCCGCTGTATTTTCTGGCCTGTGCTTTCCACCGTAGCTTCGACTCACTGGTTAGACTCAGATACAATGAGGCTTATCAGTAAAGTGACTATAACCTCGGGTTTTGCAGCTGAATCAGCCACAGAATTCACAGAAAGATCAAGTGGAACATTAAAAAAAGAATCGTCCAGCACTGCCTCCCGTTGTATATAGATTCCAGCTGGAATTTGGAGCTGATTTTCATGCAAAATCTATGTGAGCTTACCCTAAGGGAATGGAGTTGTTATTTTAAACTGTTTGGTTCCCTATCCACTTTTGGTTAGATTCTGTCATTTCCAGCTATCTCTAGAGCCTTCCTCCTCCAAGAACTGACTCTGTAGGGAAATAATATTCTACACTATCCAAAACAATTTATTTCTCTTACTTGCACAGTATTAATATATTCCACAGCGCTTTACAGACATGGTTAGTCACTGTCCTGTATAGGGCTCAAAATCTAAATTCCCTTTTGTCATGTCTTTGGAAAGAGGAGTACCTGGAGGAAACTCATGCAAACACGGGAAGAACATACAAACTCCTTGCAGATCTCATCCTTGGGCAGATTCGAACCTAGGACTAGCCACGATCTTTGTTACAAGTAGCACTATACCATGAGAATTAAAATTCCGATACTCTTATAGACATAGAAAATCATACACTTCATATTTGACTGCTGTGAATAGGATATTAACGTTGTTGTCCAGGATTAGGAAAATATGGCTGCTTTTTTCCAGAAACAGCACCACACCTTTCCCTAATTTGCATGTCATATTGCATCTCAAGCTTCATTTACTTCAATGGAGATGAGCTGCAATACTAGATACAACCTATGGACAGGTGTGGTGCAGATTTTGTTGCGTTTTTTTGAGCCAAAGCCAGGAGTGGGTGGAGCAAAAGGTAGACATATAAGTATTCCTATATATTTTCCATTCCTTTTGCAGCCATTGTTGGCTTTGGCTCAAAAAAACGCAATACAATCTGCAACAACAAAAAAAAGCTGCGTTTCCGCATCGTGGGGCCTTAGGCTTAACAATTCTTTCAACAATGTTTCTGTTTTCTTTATTTGATATGGAAGTAGTACATCTTTCTAGCACATGTGAATATACCCTACAGGATACCTACTGTAGTAGAAATGATTTGTACAGTTGCAAACTCAGAGATGACATATTGCGGACTATAAAGTTTATAATGGCCAACTTAAGGAAACTCCAAAGCTCCAAAAGTTATTCAAATTTACAAAAACTGCTGTGCAGTACCTTCAGCTACAGAATTGTAAAATGTCACAGAGAAATATCTGGTTTTTAGTGGTATCAGTACAGTCTAAGAGATCCCCACCATTTGCTAGAATTAAGCTGCTCAAGTGTTTAAATGCAGAGTGGCTTCAGCTCATGTAAGCTTCTCTTGGCTGTACATGAGTGAGCTGAAGACATCCAACATACCTATAGTCTATTCACATATTTATCTCTTCCAAGCAGAATCTGCAAGATTTGAGGGGGATATGTGCTCTAAGAAACGCTGTGGCTACTTCATTTCAGAGCAAAGTAGTGAAGAATCACCAATAAAACTTTCTTGATAAATTTCTGAAACTTTAGGTATGCTGCAAACAGATGACTGAAAAACAATGATATAAACAACCTACCCATTTCAAGATACTCATAAAACAATCCTAATTTTCCAACAGGTTGCAGATGGTAATCCTGTTCCCACCGAGGCTTTATTGTTTCTATCCCTGAAGAACGGCATCTTGCAATAAGATTTTTTATCCAGCTGCAATGTAAGGAAAATTCTGTGTTAGCATCAACTGATGCTCAATGCTTGATGAGAATATTGTTACACTTTATTCCTTATAATTAGGACAACAACTCAATGTAGAGAAAATAAGAAAACAAGGTAACAGCCAAGGAAAAGTGCAGTAAAAGAGGCACAGACACCTAAGAAGTGGAAGAATAAGTGCAACTCCAATACAAAGTGATGGATACAATTTACAGCTTTCTAGGTGACCTCTCTCATTTCATAGTAAGGGGAATTGTGAGTAAAATGAGTGAATTTTGTAATATCCATATAGTTCAGTATGGCCTCCCCTTCATAGCAAGGTTTGCGTTTTAAAATAGAACTTCTTATGATCATCGCTACTCTCCACCATATTAGTGATAGTCATAGAAGAAAACGACATTAACATTTTGTGGGATTATTTTCCTAGAGATCTGACACTTGCTTAATATTATTATTGTAAGTTAAATTAAAGCTAAAGGAAGATCTAGTATCCACCATCAAGTTAAAATCATCCTTTAATAAAGTTCCCATAATATTCATTGTGCACAACGTAGCAAAACATTGGTTTTATGTATATATTTTGTGTTTGTAAATTTTCCAGGGGTGGGTCAGGTGACCCAGTTTATTGAATGTGATTGGATGTTTCCCCTTTGTGCAATGTATAAAGTTTCTTGAGACTGATAGGTGTTTTGCTACTTTGTTTTCAATGCATCGTAACAGAACTTTAATAAAGGGCTGATTTCATCCTGATGATGTAAGATGTGTCTTACCTATTGCTATTACCAGGCGTTCCCCTGCATATCTGGTCATCTGCTGAGCTACACATTCATTCTTTTCTCTCCTTCAATTACTGCAAACCTGTACTTTTTAGCCTCTGCAGGTAAATCTTAGCACTAAGATGTAAACACTGATGTATAAAGGTCTGCAGTCCACCAAAGCAAAGAGCTGTAAGTGACTGCTGGCTTTAGCTAGTAGAGAGGGGACCCAAGCACAAGATTACCCTTCTTTCTATCATTGTATCCTAACTGCACTTGTGGAACAACGTTGATTTCAGTAGTCAGAGCCTTTATAATCAAAGATAAAAATACTTACGGCAGAAGAATTTCCTGAATATTATTCCAGATGGCTTTACCTCCCATAATAATGGTGAGCTGTGTTGTCAGTTCAAGAAGGCAACCACCAGGATCACACTGGAAAAGTCAGGAAAATGCATACCGTACATGAATTTCAGATTATTTTGCAAAGAATATAAGTAAAAAACCAGAATAAAGATGCAGCATTATTCTTGCGTTAATAAAAAAAACAAAAAAAACAAACAACATTGTGAGTCTACATTAACACTGCAGTTTACTGAGAATGCTTCTAATGCATGTATCAAGCTTATCCATGGGCACCCTTTTACCTGAAAGTGACCTCCTTCGGACGAGTATACATCGATATACCTCTTTTCTGCTCTGTGGAATAGTGCAGTCTGCTGTACTATTCTATACAGAAGAATGTTGCAAAATAATGTTGTACATGTTTTTATTTTTAAAACTTGGGAGCTTATAGATGGCCATGTGCTGGAGGACTATCTTCTGTTATTATAATATTGGGAAAATGTATTTGGCTTACTCAGGGCAGTGGGGCTATATAGTTTAAATTGTTTTCTTTTTATAGGTCTATGTACGGAAACTTGGGACCTAGTGATCATACCCTATACAGAGAATTGGTAAGGGTGTGATTAGGAAAAGTATTAGCCATTTTCATGGGACATAAGAGTACTTGCAACTCAGCCCTGTATGATGTATAAACTCTTGCTGATGGCATCAAATAGCTGTTGTGATTATTGCAGAGTATGTAAACCGTGGTTTAAAGGGTTTTTATTGGTAATCATCTTTATCTTTTTATCTGATTGTTATTAACAGTTAAGTTTTAAGTCAATGCCATTTTCAGTGATAGGGTTAGTGACCTCAGTGTGAAAAGATAAAGCTGATATGGTAGAATAGAGCATAAAAGGGTTAAACATTGAATGCTAACCTCTCATAAGGAAATGTGAGTCATAGTGCTTTTGAACTGTAAAGTCTGATACTATAAATAAATGTATAACTGTGGGATTGAGATAGAGATTTCATGCATATGCCATGCATCATAAGTGTCTGTCTTTCATTCGTCCGAACTATATCTACCCCAAGGGTATTTAACCCTCGTCAGGCTGCATAATTTTACAACATTACAGGCTGCATAGGAATAGGTACAATTGTACCTACTCAGCCGGATGAGGGTTAAGGAGAAACTGTTGGGTCGATTTGGGACAAAAGTCGATTAGTGTCCCAAATCGGCCTATTTTAGTTCCATCCAAGGACGTACACCCCAGATTCACTGCGCAGGTGCTGGAGGTGCGGGGCACGCAGTCTGAAGCCGAGGTGTACTCCTCTGGCTTCAGTGAAGAACTGTGCTAGCGTGAAGAGTACAGTGGCAGAGTGAATATAAAGATTTTTTTTTTTTCATTTTTATTGCAGGCACGGATAGCATTATAACAGGGAGATTTGGGACACTAAAACCCTGGTCCATAAGGCCCTATGGGTGGTTTAGTGTCCCAAATCACCCTGACAGATTCACTTTAAGAATTGAACACTCACAGACAATAAGTAGGGATCCTTGTTTGGGATCATAATTAAATTCTACAATAACAAAACATCATTATTTTTCAGTGATATGTAGCTCTAAAGTACGTTGCAAATCCGGTGTAAATGTACCCGAAGTCTAGATTTCTTTAGATCCATTTGAAAACAGAGTCATCAAAACAGTCATGTCTCTGTTGAGAATGGAAGCCATATTATATTTACCCAACTGATGTTTGAGCATCCACATTCAGAAAAGAGTTACTATTTGGTTTCTACATTGGCAAAAACTTACAGTGGCTACCGATCCTAAAAAAAAAGTATACAAACATGCACACCTTCACATCCTTAAAACTTTTTTTGTAAGTTAAAAGTTGATCACTTGAACCAGATCCATACCTGCTATAAACAATTAAACAAATTCTGTTTTTGTTACTACAGCAGTGTTACTACTGCATTTCAAGCACATTAAAGCAGGTCATACACATTAGATGTATGTGTATGGGGGAATCCGGAAAGAGCGCTGTTAACCAAACAACGGTTCAGCTATCTTATGTGTATGGTCAACTTTAAGCAAAGTACACACCAATGGATCAGTCAATCTTATTTAAATTGATGGGACCAAAACCGTTGCAAAAATATAATTCTAGGGAAAACTGATGTAAAGTTGTCAGCTTTTAAAAGGGTTTTGCAGAGAAAAATAACTTACTTCCTCATTACGAAACCTGCCAAACCAATATACTGGATCTCCAGGATATCCCACAAACTTCCCCTTGAAAAAGGCAATGTAGAAGCAAGACGAATAGTAATTGACAAACTGGAACAAAAACATCTTTGTGGTAAGACTGTTTTCATATTCAGTCTTTGTTCGAGGTAGCTCTGCAAATAAATAAATTAAAAAAAACCTTAATGGTCTACAATGCTATTTTGGGCCATTAATAGTAAAGGCAGATACAAACAAAATTCAATTTAAGGATTCACTGGGTCTGTTCCACATGATTGGCACATAGCAAATGTGGTACTAATTTTCAAAAAAGGGGTCTAAAATTGAGCCTGGAAACTATAGGCTGGTAAGTTTGACCTCTGTGGTGGGCAAGTTATTTCAGGGTTTTGATATGATATGCTATCCTGGAGTATCTCAATGTAAATAATCTTATAACGCCCAATCAGCATGGGTTTATGAGGAATCGTTCCTGTCAGACTAATCTGATCAGCTTCTATGAAGAGGTCAGTTCTAGACTGGACATGGGTAATGCGGTAGATGTTGTATATCTAGACTTTTCAAAGGCTTTTGATACGGTACCACATAAAAGATTGGTATGCAAAATGAGAAGGTTTGGACTGGGGGAAAATATATGTATTTGGGTTCGCAACTGGCTCATTGAGTATTTACCATTAACAAGCACCCTCTGTTTACTATCAGACTGGATCAAAGTCACCAGTGGGGTGCCACAGGAATCAGTATTGGGTCCTCGCCTGTTTAATGTTTATTAATGACCTGGTAAAGGGTTTACAGAGCAGGGTGTCCATATTTGCAGATAATACTAAACTCTGTAAGGTAATCAAAACTGAGGAGGATAGTAGAATATTACAGGGGGATCTAAGATAGCTGGAAGCATGGACAAAGACTTGGCAAATGAAGTTTAATGTTGACAAATGTAAGGTTATGTATTTTGGTTGATGAAATAAAATGTATGATTATGTACTTAATAGCAAATTACTGGGTAAGACTGCCCCTGAAAGAGACTTGGGAATTTTGGTGGACAGTAAGCTTACCTTTAGTGACCAGTGCCAGGCAGCTGCTGCCAAGGCAAATAAAATTATGGGATGCATCAAAAGAGGTATATATTCTCATGACAAGAACATAGTTATGCCTCTATGCAAATCACTGGTACAGTCACACAGACTATTGTGTTCAATTTTGGGCCCCGGTAACAAGAAAGACATAATCGAACTAGAGAGAGTGCAGAGAAGGGCAACCAAAATTATTAGGGGAATGGGTGGATTGAAATACAACGATAGATTATCAAACTTAGGGTTATTCAGTTTAGAAAAAAAAAAAAAAAAACACATCTACGGGGAGACCTAATAACAATGTACAAGTACATGAAGGGACAGTACAAAGAACTTTCTAATGATCTTTTTACTCTTAGACCAGTGACAGTGACAAGGGTACATCCTCTACATCTGGAGGAGAGAAAGTTTCACTAGCAACATAGAAGGGGATTCTTTACAGTATGAAGAGCGAGGCTATGGAACTCTCTGCCCCAGGAAGTGGTGATGGTGGATTCATTGAACAAGTTCAAAGAGGGCCTGGATGTCTTTCTTGAACAGAACAATATTACGGGTTATGGGTTCTAGACTTTGATAAGGACAAGTTGATGCAGGGTTTTATACTGATTACCATATTGGAGTCGGGAAGGGATTTTTTTTCCCCTGAAATGGGGCAATTGGCATAAGCCTCATGGGGCTTTTTTTTTTTTTTTTTTAATTCCTCTGGGTCAACACTGTGGGGTACTGTAGGGTTATAGGTTGGACTTGATGGGATTGAGGTCTTCATCCAGCCTCATCTACTATGTAACCATGTTATGCTTTGCTTTAAAGAGAATGCCTGAATGAAAAAAAACAAACAAACAATCTATGTCTGCGATTTATTGAGGGGGTGAGGAGGATCAAACAGGGCTGTAGAATTATACACGTTTACTGGACAATTTTTCATTTGCATTGCTTTGTATTTCCATCCAGGGAAAGTAATTGTGAGGTGCTGAATTTGCCTCGGTTTTGCATGTAAAATCTATAAAGAGCACATAAAGTACTGTAAACTTATTTCTGCCAAAAAAAGTAAAAATAGTTTTTATACCAGAGTCCTCAAAAAAAACAACCCATCATTTTTCTATTTATGTGCATGTAGTTGTTAAAGGGGATTAATCAAACTCCAGTCCAATACCAGTGTATCTGACGATCGGCCCACTGAGTATTCTGAACATGTCATGCTGCACATTGGCTTTCTTTAATACAGTATATGCCAGAAGGAGGATTGTACCTTTGCCACACAACTATCTCATTATATCAGAGTGTATTTAGCACCAGCATTTACAATTCATGAAGCACCCTCTTGGTTTTATCCTTTTCTGCTAGCAATATTAGAAGGATGAAGTAGAGACCTCATTGGTGGAAAAGAAGAACTTGCTCCAAGCTGACAAGTGAGGTATAGAAAACTGCTCTAGGGACCAATATATATATATATATATATATATATATATATATATATATATATATATATATGACACCATGAACATGGTACATGAACAACCACTATAGGCAGTTGTAGTTATAGACATATATAGTAGTTTTACTGTTGGAAAAATGCAAAATGACCTTTTATTTCATATAAACTGTAACATTATAGTTTTTACTGATTCCTAAACAAAGGAGATAAAAAGGGAGCGGACTATATTTTACAATCCTGCTCCTAGTACCCGATGTTTGAAGCATGCATTTCATGTACACAATAGGGTCACAATATTTCATCCAAGTCATACCAATGTAAACAATTTCTTAAAAAGAGCACTCAGCTCAGATTTTTTTAATTTGTTACTGTAAACTTATTTCTGCCAACAAAACAAAAAAACAAAACACAGTTTTTATACCAGAGCCCTCAGAAAAACAACCCATCATTTTTCTATTTATGTGCATGTAGTTGTTAAAGGGAATTTCTGATCATGAGGAACCATGATGGTATACTGTGTTTGGGCATACTGCCTCCACAGAGGTGGTTTCTCTGTGTCACTATGCAAGATAAACTCCTGCTCTGATGGACTTAGCCTTTCTATATATTACATGGATTGGCTGGCATGTAATGCTATGATGTAGAGGAAATGTATCCAAAAGCAACTTCCATTGATGATAGCAGCTGGTCACAAAGGGGTTAAAGAAGCCAAACCTGTGGCATTCAGCTTACCATCAGGCCAGCTTCTGTTTAAAAAGGGGTTTCCTTCGTAAAATCAGTTTTTGTGGTCACTTGTGCACTATCATTTCATTTCATCTGAGAGAGAAACCATTGAAGAGTCAGAGCTGCTGTGCTTACCAAAGTCTGTAATCATTATTGCCACCTTTTCATAGACCATGTTCAGGAGCATGATAATGATGAAGCTGATGATGGATGCAGTTACCGTGGTGGCAGTCTGTGGAGTTAAGTACTTCTGAATTGCTTCTGTTCCATTAATGTGCCTTGGCAGTGTTGCAGAAAACACCAAGAAGACAGAAAGTCGATACACAATAATCCCAACTACTGATGCAACTATCAGCAGTATCTGTGAAAACAAAGGCAAAATATGATTAAAATTGTACCGGAAAAATATCATTTAATACCAAAGATACTGAGAGGACAAAGGCCTTGCATTGGAACAGGGTACATGTGAGAAACAAAAGCTTTTCTCTCCTGTCTGCTGCAATAACAGACCTGTTGAATTTCTATTTACACCTGTGAATGAACAAATCTGAACTAGCCACGAGTCTCTTATTACAGATTTACTTCCCTGGGGCCTAACAGTAACACTAAACCTAAAATCTATTTTATGTTCATTTGGTATGTACTGGAGTTCAATGTGTCTTTAAGTCTATCTAAATAGACAATTTAACATAGGAAGGACGCTGACTGTAGAGTTCTTCAAGTGCAATTCACAACCCAGAGCACCAGAAACATTTAAATGGATATGGATGAACAATTTTAACAGTACTACTGCTCCTGTAAGACACCATGCAAACGGCTGAGTGTGCATCCGATGTGGGGCAGAGTTTGTAGCGGAATGCACTCAGAGTGACATCCGGGTGCATTCTGTTATGCATGCACGTCTATGGGAGTTTCAAATCCATTCTGTTCCAATGACACGATAAGATAGGACTCGCTCTATAATCATCTGTGTTATCGGAACAGAATAAATCTGAGATGTGAATGCATAACAGAATGCACTTGGATGTCACTTTGAGTGTCATCCGAGTGCATTCTGCTGCAAACTTGGCCCCTCATTGGAAGCAAACTCGATCGTGTATGTGGGGTTGAAGTGACATTCTAACTAAAAGCTGCAAAATCGACTTTTAAGGCACCACATAGCACCCTGCAACAAAAAAGTGCTGAATCGTATGTTTTCCCACAGCGCTTTTTACAGAAAGTCTTTCTGCTTCCATTATACCTATAGGGAAACCGCCGGCGTTTCAGTAGGTATAATTGACATGCTGCGATTTCCAAAACCGCAACGGAGTGTGGAGTGGAAAAATGCTTTCCTATCTACTTTTTTCCTATTCATCAACAGATGCTAAAATGTTGTTTTGCAGTATTCCTTCAACATTACCTCCCAAGCAGCTGTTATGACCATCCTAAAAACTTGTATAGATACTTGTGCACTCATGCAATTAAGTTATTTAGTACACAAATTCCACAGGGTGAGAACTTTGGTATGTCACTTCTTTTTAGCACAAGAGCAGTTTAAAACCATTGATATTAGACAAGTCAGAATCATATTTTCAAACAACATTACCCAGAACAACACTGCACTTGTACAGAAAGCCATCCTCAGACACTTTCCAAATGCTGTGTAAGGAACATGCTCTTCTTGCTGCAAAGAGAAATGAAAAATCAAGAGCTTAATGATATCAAGTCTACTGAAAATGTAGCTCTCTAATATGAAACTACAGTACAATTTACTTGAGTAATGGGATTCACAACCACATGGGTACATTTTGCTTCATATTCTGGAAGGGGTTGTTCTTCTTGCTCTAAAAACTCAACTGTGTCCCACTCGTATTCTAGCTCAGCTTGCCGGCGCTTCCAAAACTCAAGAAACAAAGTAACTGTTAAAATATAACAAGGCCAATGTCATGAATATGACAAATTCTGTGAAGAGTCACAAAATCTCATCCTAGAATATCATGAAAACCAGTGGACATCACCACAGTGGGAGATATGCATTGTAAGTATTTTGCTTTTGCAGACAACCACCTCTTTTTTTATCATATTATTATTATCATATTGTTTTGTTTTTTCTACTCAAAGGTTACATAAGACAGTAAAGACTTTTCCAGGATGGGTAGAGTTAAAATCATAAAAATATACTATCTTCCCTTTGCATCCTTAACGCATACAGTACAGACCAAAAGTTTGGACACACCTTCTCATTCCAAGAGTTTTCTGTATTTTCATGACTATAAAAATTGTAGATTCAAACTGAAGGCATCACAACTATGAATTAACACATGTGGAATTATATACTTAACAAAAAAGTGTGAAACAACTGAAAATATGTCTTATATTCTAGGTTCTTCAAAGTAGCCACCTTTTGCTTTGATTACTGCTTTGCACACTCTTGGCATTCTCTTGATGAGCTTCAAGAGGTAGTCACCTGAAATGGTTTTCACTTCACAGGTGTGCCCTGTCAGGTTTAATAAGTGGGATTTCTTGCCTTATAAATGGGGTTGGGACCATCAGTTATGTTGTTCAGAAGTCAGGTGGATACACAGCTGATAGTCCTACTGAATGGAGTGTTAAAATTTGTATTACGGCAAGAAAAAAGCAGCTAAGTAAAGAAAAACTAGTGGCCATCATTACTTTAAGAAATGAAGGTCAGTCAGTCCGAAAAATTGGGAAAAAACTTTGAAAGTGTCCCCAAGTGCAGTGGCCAAAACCATCAAGCGCTACAAAGAAACTGGCTCACATGAGGACCGCCCCAGGAAAGGAAGACCAAGAGTCACCTCTGCTGCGGAGGATAAGTTCATCCAAGTCACCAGCCTCAGAAATCGCAGGTTAACAGCAGCTCAGATTAGAGACCAGGTCAATGCCACACAGAGTTCTAGCAGCAGACACATCTCTACAATACCTGTTAAGAGGAGACTGTGTGCAGCAGGCCTTCATGGTAAAATAGCTGCTAGGAAACCACTGCTAAGGACAGGCAACAAGCACAAGAGAAATCTGTGGAAATCTGTGCTTTGGTCTGATGAGTCCAAATTTGAGATCTTTGGTTCCAACCACCGTGTCTTTGTGCGACGCAGAAAAGGTGAAGGAATGGACTCTACATGCCTGTTTCCCACCGTGAAGCATGGAGGAGGAGGTGTGATGGTGCTTTGCTGGTGCTCATCAAGAGAATGCCAAGAGTGTGCAAAGCAGTAATCAAAGCAAAAGGTGGCTACTTTGAAGAACCTAGAATATAAGATATATTTTCAGCTGTTTCACACTTTTTTGTTAAGTATATAATTCCACATGTGTTAATTCATAGTTTTGATGCCTTCAGTGTGAATCTACAATTTTTAGAGTCATGAAAATACAGAAAACTCTTGGAATGAGAAAGTGTGTCCAAACTTTTGGTCTGTACTGTAAGTATCTTGGTTAAAACATCCTTACCTTACACAAGTCAACCCTAATTAGTCGCTACTCTGTATTCCCCTCTCCAATTCTCTTTGCATATACTTACACCATCATTGTTTAGTATTTGGGGAAAAAGATAAAGTGGGTTATTAGTGGCCTCCACATGGTATAACGTCCTATTGGAGTCTCCACACAATATTATATTGTGTGGTGGGCACTATCATAGCACTATACTGTATTGGGGACTCTAAGGAGAATTGTAATCTGTGGTGGGCACTAATGTGGCATTATACTGTGTGGGGGAGTCACTAACGAATTATAAAAGTGTAGCGGGCACTGGCCCCACACACAGTATAATGGTCCTGACTGTCCCCAACAGGATAATGTTTCTTGCCTCCCCACATAGATTCTGACAGGGGTCAGGAAAAACACTTACCTCCAGACTGCTGTTCTTTACCATTAATACACTACTGCAGTGGCAGCAGGGATCGGTACTCATCCCTGCTGCCTGCACACAAGTTGTACAGGCAGCAAGAATGATTACAGATTTCTGCTTCTGCAATAGTAGTGTACTCACGATAAAGGACAGCAGCCGGGAGGTGAGTAGGTCTGTTCAGACGCGGTCAACCCGCTGATCTATCCTTTCTCCTACCTACAGATCGGTGTAGGGCAGGAAGGGGAGACAGCTGTACACATGTGTGTACAGCTCGGATTGAGAGAAGTGCTTTATCAGCGCTTCTACTGATCATTAAACAACCAGTCAGCGGGGTCTGGCACTGGAGTGTCTTATAGTCCAGAAAATACAGTATATTATAAGCCAAGCTAAACAAATTAAATATGACCAAGACTCCAGGTCCAGATGGATTACACCAACAAGTACTTAAAGAATTCAGTCCAGTCAGTGCTGTACCCCTATTCTTAGTTTTCAGGGATTCGCTACTGACTGGTACTGTGCCAAGGGACTGGCGCAAGGCAAATGTGGCGCCTAATTTCAAAAAGGGTTCTAGGTCTTCCCCAGGTTATTACAGACCAGTGAGTTTAACATCCATCATCGAGAAACCGTTTGAGGGGCTCTTAAGCGACTATATACAGGAGTATGTGACTGTACATAATATTATAAGTGACAAAGTGCATGGATGATAACAGCGTGCAATGTCAATTGGCTGCTTCTAAGACCAGCAGGATATTGCCATGTATTGAAAGGGATATGGACTCACAGGACAGGCATGTAATATTACCACTTTATAAATCATTGGTGCGGCCCATCTAGAATATGTAGTTCAGTTCTGGGCATCAGTTCATAGAAAGGAAGTCCTAGAGTTGGAAAATGTTCAACAGAGGGCCACAAAATTGATAACGGACATGGAGGACCTCAGTTATGAGGAAAGATGAAAGGAGTTAAAGAGGTTAGCAGGTTTCTAATATTGATGGCCTACCCTTATGCTAGGCCATCAATACTAGATTTGCAGAGGTCCGACACACAGGACCCTTGCAGATCACAGTTGTATTGTGAGTGAGCAGCCTTGGTACAGGTGATCTGTGGGGGTACCAGTGTCGAACATTAATCTTAAAAATCAGATAAGCCCTTTAAATTTGTTTAGTCTTAAAAAGAGGTGTTTAAGGGGAGATAATGATAAATCTGTGTAAATATATATAAATGGCCCATACAATAAATATGGGGAAAGCTGTATCAGGTAAAATTCCTTGAAAATACAAGGAGGCACTCCCTCCTACAGAAAAAAAGGTTTAATCTCCAGAAGCAATAAGCTTTTTTTTACTGTAAGGACTGTGAATCTGTGGAATAGCCTATCCCTGCAGCTGGTGACAGCAGCAACGGCTGAGGCTAGGTTCACATGTGCACCGAAGTCTCCACCACAGAAACTGCCAAGAATCGTTGGAGAGAAAAGTCCTGGACGGAGGACTTTTCTCTCTGCCAGTTTCAGTATAAAAACGGTGGAAACCAGCGGCAGTAACCGCTGTTTTAGCGGTCTGGCACTCAGTCTGGCAGTCAGGGACTGTCATCATTCCAACTTGTAGCTGGTCTGTAACCTAGGCAACCAGCTGTAAACACTGATGAAGGAGATTTAGTTGTATCTGGCAAACTGAGCAAGACAAGATACAGCAATGTATTAGGTAAAAAGCTTCAGTTAGCTTAAGCTACAAGTCTGAATATGATCCTTGAGATGAGAATACCCCTATAAAGGGAACCTGTAGGTGACTTTTACATCTTAAAACCAGCCTCAGTGAGAGCAGAATCATGTAATGACCTTTCGTATCGTCCCCTCACTAAACTTTCTGTTGCTGAAAAGCTTTTAAAACTGTAGATCGGCATATGCAAAATTACTTCAACTAGTCACAGGGATGGGGAGCAGCTTCATCTAGTCATGTAGTGTGTCTGACTTGTCCCCAACTCTCTGACTTCAGCCTGATGTCCTACATAACTGGTGGCTTCACAGGGTGTAACTTAGCATGAATCAAGCTTGACTAGATTAAACTACTCCCAGACCCTCTGACCAGTTAAGGTAAATTTGTATATGCTGATCTAAGGTTGTAAAAGCTTATAACTTGACTTTTCAGCAACAGAAAGTTTAGCAAGGAGACCATATGAAAACCTGCCATTACTTGATGCTACACATGCTTGAACCTGTTTAGGAAGGGAAAACCACCTGGCAGGTTCCCTTTAAGGTACAAATAAATGTCAGATTTGAAAAGCTTTAAAAAGATCATAAGATTGCTCTGGAGAATAAAAAAACAAAAAACAAAAAAAAAAAAAACACACACACACACACACACACACACACACACACACACGTTCTCCAACCATTACAATAACTGGAAAAACTGGTTGCAGAGCTTTCCCTGCTAACATTTAACCATTTCCAGACCAGATGCTTTACTCCCCTTCCAGACCAGACACATTTTCGGGTTTTTTTGTATGTGCGGTTTTGAGGGCTATAACATTTTTATCATTTGCGTTATTCAACCAATTTCTGCATCTCTTTTCGGGGCTTTATTTTTATGTTGTTTTTATTTTTCCATGTGTTTTCATTTTTTTTTTTATATCCGGGTAAATATAAACAAAAGAGGAGGGAAAACGTGTCCGTTTTTCACTTTTCGGTTTTTTTTATTTAAAAAACACAAAGTGCTACTAAAAAGACTTTTTAAAATAGTTTTTCCTCTCCGTTACAGTAATTTTTATTTTTCCTGGTGTCGTCGGGGGTGTGGCTATAACAT
This sequence comes from Leptodactylus fallax, assembly GCA_947044405.1. Taxonomy (NCBI): domain Eukaryota; kingdom Metazoa; phylum Chordata; class Amphibia; order Anura; family Leptodactylidae; genus Leptodactylus; species Leptodactylus fallax. The sequence continues at coordinate 5,968,409 of CAMRHE010000036.1, forward strand.
GTAATAAGGGCGTGTTATTGGCGTATTTTATTTATTTTTTTAATTAATATTACTTACTTTTTTTTTACTTTTCTATTAATTTTTTTTTTTATTTAAATTTTTTTTTACATTGTGTCCCCATAAGGTCATAATACACCTTTCGGGACATCTGATCACTGTTTTTTTTAGTTGGGGAGGCTGATTTCCCCTGTAACTGGGGCTGGTACATTTAGCCCCAGTTGCAGGAAGAATGCAGCCTCCTGTACGTTACTTACACATAACTATAGAGCTGACCTGGGTCCTATAGGACCCAGCAGCTCTTGAAGACGCTGCACCCGGCGGATCACATGACCACCGGGTCAGAGGGCGTCCGCAAGATGGCGGCGCCCATAGCTCTGTATACACAGCGATCGGGAAGGCAGGGAAGGTAATAAACCTTCCCTGTCTTCTCTCTGGGAGCTCCGGCTGAAGTTACAGCCGGCTCCCAGTTTCAGTAGCTGCACGATCTCGTGCAGCTGCTGATTTCTGCTTGGACGTACCGGTACGTCCTTGCAGAAATAGACAACCACCACTTGGTCGTATATACGCTATGGGCGGTACAGAAATGGTTAAAAAGGACATTTCACCACCTCCATCAAGTTCTTAGCATGTGTTAATAGGTGCTGCTCCATTGTTTCCTGTACAATTGGAATTTTCTCTCTAATCCCCACTGTTCCTGAGCAACAAGTGCAGTTAGCTTTGGTGCCTGATGCGCTGTTTAAGCTCTGTAATGCCAGAAGGGCGGTATGATTCAGTGCTCCAATCAGAGGCAGCCAGTGCCAAAGCTCTGAATCACATCCCTTGGCTGCTTCTGCCAGACAACACCCCACCCCCCCGACAAAACTAACAGCACTGATTACTCAGGAACAATGGGGGCGAAAGAAAAATTCAAACTGTGCCAAAATCAGTGGAGCGGCATCTATTAATTCTTGTAAAGAGCTGGACTGGTTGGAGGTGGTGAAAGCTCCTCTTTAAATGAATATTACAATTTACCCAAACTAAGCAAAAGCATGCCAATAGAAGGAAAAGTCAGGAAAAAAACATTAAGAGTTTTTTTATTTACATATCATATATGGATGTTTGTGACCCCTCTATGAGCCAAATAGAAAGTTACTACAAAGACTGGCTCCCACTAGCTGATGTAACTATGTATTACCACTGAAATGAATGCTGTACTACTATATTACTCTGCTGTGAAAATAAAATCTTGCCAGAAACTAAAGACTAACGCTGATCACTGACCATCAGGGCAGCTTCAGTCTAAGAAGAGATGAATTGTCCAAATCAAACAACCCTTTTGACATAAGATCAATGGGGCAGATTAATTATGCCTTGTATACCATTTTCTGGCATACAAGACATATAAGGTCACAATTTTTTGCACATATGACGGAGGAAATGTACGCCAGCTATGAGCTGGTGTACATTTTTCCCCCGATACATGGACTGGCAGAGGGTGTGCCTCATTTATAAGTAGTCATGCACCTCATTAGATATGAGGCACACCCTCCTCTGTCTCTGGGGCTATGAAGACTGGTGTGGGCAATCTGCCCCAATGTTTTTTCATAGACAGATGTACGATGACTTTAAGAGCACTGCATTTCATAAACTGGAGAAATCTTACCCCATATTCCCATAAACACTGCAAACACAAGGGTTCCAAAACTGTCAAATATACATAGTTTCTGCAAAAGAAAAGACATATATCAGATCATAAATATATTTTATTTCAGTATTGGCCTGATCATACCAACTGCTGCATCATTTGCAAATAATACAGCTTTATGAAGGACTTGTTACAGCATAACTATATGTAAAATAGCATTCGTGTTTATGATTTTCACTTTTTAAACATTTTGCAGTAAGGACAATAAGTGAAATGTACTGTACAAAGCAATGGCTGAGGATTACAAATAATATACTAATATGGCGAACTAAAACTAAATGAATAACTTTTATACTGTCAGGACATATTTTTAATATATACTACTGTACAATTTCAAGATTATATTTAGGACTATTGTTTGGTCATTAGAAAAAATATATCATGCACTTGTAAGGTTGAGAACCTCTAAAGCTATGTTCTGTTTAAAAGAACGGACACCTGAAGGATCTCATAGTTAATGGGGTCTATTGAGCTCCATATGTGACCGCTGTTTTAGTGGTCCTGGTGTCTGTTGTTCTGGTCCTCTGATGTACCAGGACTAGTGCAATTAATCTGGCATTTTACCTTGATTACGATTAATGGCGATTTAGGTCATGCCCTTTTTCAGTATGAGTAAGTGTTGGGTGAACCTTGAGAGATTCATCTCGCGAGGTTTGTTCTGTTTTGTTTGGACCGAACATGGCCAAATCGGAACTGCTATTATTATACTCTGAGGTCTCTTCAGACCCCAGAGTATAATTGGCGTAGGCCTAGGGGAGATGATCCAGCATGACTCCCTTCTGTATTTGGGTCTTCTAACTGATGTCATGGATCACTGTGGCCTGTGATTGGGCCTCAGCTGTCGCACATATCACACAGTATTGTGACGTTCGAGTCTATGCCTCACTATGCCATGTCACCCGCTGTGGCCTGTGATTGGGCCTGACGACAGTTAGAAGACTCGAAGACAGAGGGAGTCATGCTGGATCACCTCCCCTGGGCCTACGCTAATTATACTCTGGGGTCTGAAGACACCACAGAATATAATAAAAGCAGTTACACTTTGGCTGTGTTTGATCCGAACGAAACTGCAGGTAGAATCTCACAAATAATGTAATAATGAACTGAAATAACTGATGTGAACAAAATCACATTGGTTATCCTGGTTGATGTTCGGTTTCAATTATTTTCAAATTAATCGGCCAAACCTAACCAGAACAAAATATACGCCAACATTAGTGTGAACCTAGCGTAAGAAAACAACCCCAGATAAAAATTGTTCAACTAACTGCTCAGACTTGTCTTTACAAAAGTCAGGCTGCAGTTCATAGAACTCTGTGGAGAGGGTTGGTGAGAGGCAGACAGACTCAGGCAAACGTGTCCTTGAGCACATAACAGTGAGATCAATTTTACCTGCTTTAGTCACCTCTATATTGTTCAGTACTAATAAAACCTGATGGAAAGCTAGAAAATTGCTAGAAGTGCTAAACACTTTCCATTATCTGAGGCAGCACGTTCAGGTGTCTATTTTGCACTCACTGGGATCCTCCTCCACCCTCCCCTTTTCATAAACTTCTATGTAGCTCGATTTGCCTGAAGATGGGTCAGAGCAGTGCACTGAACAGTATAGCAGGCAAGGGAGTCTTGAAAAGAAAAACAGAAGCAGTCTCCTCAGTTATGATGTATAAAAAACATTGAAGGATGGATACTATTCAGAATTCATCACTATAGAGAACCCATTGCTTCTATTTCTGTACTATTACCTTTGATGATTCACAGGTAATATTAAGGTACCAGTATGTGCACTCCTTGTCACACTGTGGACACATAACAATGCTTCCTCCAATACTAGGGTCACAAACTTCTTTGCTGAAACAAAGTAAATATTTTAGTCCATTTATTCTATCTGGCTTTTCCTTTATACAGTGGATGCTAGAATGCCTAGATAAAGATCGCAAATGTGCTCCCTAGTATGTAAGCATTATCCTTATCCACGAAGATCGGCTTCTACTGTGCAAGCATTTTACTGGTTTATGTCAGACCAGAAAGTTTAAGAGGGTCTCTTTTCATAACATTTTATAAATAAAACATAACTTTTAATAATATAAGAAATAAAATTTGACTGAACACACGCCCTAAAGTGAATTAAAAAGTCTTTGCTGTTGATTGTATATAAGGCAGGCGTATTTATCTAATTATTCACCGCTTTAAAGATTAGGAAAATACACAAAAAAAAACAAAAAAAAAAACAAAACGCTACTACCATCTAGAGTGCTGTGTGTGAATTGGGAGCAATTTGGAAGAGTTTCAATGAACACGATATTCAGCTGTAAATAAAGAGGGGTATCTGAAATATTCCAGACATCACTCTTAAGGCAAAAGAAAAAAAAATAAATAAATAAAAGATAATATTTAAACAGCCGAAAAAAAGTGAATCATTTACGCATAAATCCCAGCCCTAACACAATGGATAAAGGATATTGTTTAAAGGGCTATAGGTAGATAATATAGCAACATTTTTTTTTTTTTTATATATATAAACAGATAATGTCTATCTGCTTTTTCCAATAAACTGTACAGCCTCCTTTAAGAGGTGGAGATTGGAATCGATTGATATGTCAGAAGGAATGTAAATGGATATATACCTTTAAATCTATCTAACCTCTAGGCCTCAATGAGAATATATCTTTGTGTTCTCTTTAAAGATTAAACGGCTGACATAGCAGTATATACCAACAGGCCAAATAGTATATAGATCGCATATTGGCTTCTCCATTATGGTATATATGCCTTCTATTTATTGATATACACAGAGGACGTCTGTCTTTTTCAATAATTTTGTTTTATTTGTGCCCTTTTTGGTCTGTATATGCTGAATATATTGGATGAAGTAGCGCCATACTGTTATATAGCATCTTTTTTCCACTCGTGGGTACTCAGTAACGGTTTTTGCATGCCGCTATGATAATCGCTATCGATATACTTACCATTCCACGCTCCTATGTTTACATCTGGTGTCTTGCTAATACACAAAGGGGACGCGCTATAGATCCCCATAGCAACTATTTGAAACCATACCCGTGTCTTCCTCCATTGGTCCGGCCTATCTTTAATATTCTGAGGGGCGTTGCTTTGTGTCTCCGCCCTTTCTAGTTTCTGATTGGTCGGTGGAAGGGATCACTTGACATTGGGTGTAGTTCTTTGCCTTCAAAAAGACTGAACACTGTGTGTGCACTTCGTTACTGTGTTTCTGAACCACTATCAGAGCACAACTTTATTATTTTTTGGTCTTGCTTTGTTTACTATAGGCTTTATTTGTTCCCTGATGAACCAATATGAGGAAACGCGTTGGGACTTCTGCCTATTAATACACAGGCTTTAAAACCGCTTTAAAAACGCTATCTTATTCCCAATATCTTACGGGCTTTAAAACTGCTTTAAACACCATCTTTTTATTAACTACCTCTGTGCTGTGACCTATGTTTAATACCTGGAACCTAGGTCTCAGTGTTACTTTTTAACAACTGCCTTTGTGCTGTGACTTCTGTTCAATATCTGGAACCCAGGTTTTCCAATTAACGAACAATAAGAATGCCTAAAGGCTATCCCCTACTATAACGCTGGGATTTACATTTAATAAGTATGATTTGGGCTAATAGGTTATGTTGCTATATTATCTACCTATAGCCCTTTAAACGATATCCTTTATCCATTGCGTTAGGGCTGGGATTTATGCGTAAATGATTCACTTTTTTTCGGCTGTTTAAATATTATCTTATTTTTTATTTTTCTATTGCTTTAAGAGTGATGTCTGGAATATTTCAGATACCCCTCTTTATTTACAGCTGAATATCGTGTTCATTGAAACGCTTCCAAATTGCTCCCAATTCACACACTAGATGGTAGTAGCGTTTTTTTTTTGTGTGTGTATTTTCCTAATCTTTAAAGCGGTGAATAATTAGATAAATACGCCTGCCTTATATACAATCAACAACAAAGACTTTTTAATTCACTTTAGGGTGTGTGTTCAGTCAAATTTTATTTCTTATATTATTAAAAGTTATGTTTTATTTATAAAATGTTATGAAAAGAGACCCTCAAACTTTCTAGCTGTAATATACGAAATTGAGTCTCATTTATATCTTTATAGATTTTTGTGTACAGATTTTTTTTATGTCAGACCACTACACTTTTCACAACCACAGAAAAAGTATACATTAAAATAATTTTTGCCTTATAAAAGTCAATCCAAGGATACAGGTAAAAGTTGCAGTGTATACACATGAATCCATCTAAAAAAAAAAAAAAAAAAATCTACAACCTCTCTATTAAAAAAATAAGTGAAAAGTGTGGGCAGCCTACATGTAAAAGAGATGTTAAAATTAAACAGTTTTCTTCCCCACTGCAGTAAGCAGTGGTGTGTCTCTAGGATGTGTTACCACTTACTGATCAGAATGCTAGGAATCATACGAAACATTACAAAAAAGGGGAAGCAGCACTACTTAAACATGTTATACCACAAATCAAAGTGTTTGAGTGATGGGAGTCTCATGAGAAAGGGTCTTCCCCATTCTTCAGGCACTGCTAGAAATAGCCAAGCTCTGCATTCCACTTTTCTTCAGCAGTCCCATACAGATGAATATACTGCTGCTCCTTTAAAAATAAAGGGACTAGGAATCCCCGTTCTTGCAGGAGTCCCAGCTCTCACACCCCCAGTGATCAGACCTTTATGGGGTTAGGAGATAACTTTCATCTCTGGTGCAAACCATCTAAGCATTGAAGCTCCTTTATAGTGTTTCACTGAACGGGCAACAATAGGCCAGACTCCTTCAGGTCATAAATATATGGCCATGAGCCATAAACATTATATTATGGGAATAGCCCTTCAAGTAGCATTGTGAAGAATCTAGACTATGACACCTTGTAAGACTAGAAAAGGCAGCTGCCACAGAGATTCAAATTAAAAAAACAATGATGTGTAATTACAGTCCAGTTTAATTAAGAAATTAAAGTAAATAAGGGAGTGTGAAAGTAGTAGGGTGTTGGCCACGCAAAGAGCGCAAATGGACTCGCAAGCAGAGATGAGTGGGATGTATGACAGTTCTGCATTGTGGAGAGATTTTGTGTTTTCGGCTTACAAATGCTTATGCAAAAAACACAAGTGTTAATCAGGCTTATGTATTAAACTTAAGGAAATTGTATTATTGGTTTCTAACCTTAAATTGGAATAATAAAAGCTCGGATCTTGAACTGTTGCCATAGAGAACACAAACATTTTCCTTTAAACAGTTTTCATGCATGAGCCATGTTATAGCTACTTAACTAAAAATTTTTAATCTATAGTTAAATTCATCATTGAAAACTAAAGATAAATATTTACAGGAGAAACAAAATGATCACCCATCTGCGACTAATATGGATAGGTACATAATCACACAGTTGCATAAACTGGATGCATTCCACTGTAAATCCAAAATCTTACCTCCAGGTGCAGGATTCCTGATATTTATAACCATATAAGAAACAGCAAAGTCCAACTATTCCTGCTAGCAGCAACATTCGCGTGTAGAAGCCAAGCCAAGCAAAATAAATCCCAACTTTCTCACCATAGTATTTTCTATGGAAGAAAAATAAAAGCACTTGGTTTCTTAGTTTAATGGCCTTACTGAGATGTAACACAAATTTCCCTAGAATCTCAAAATAACTTTCCCCAAAATGAATTTATTTACTAGGGCACTTTCCTAACCCGTAATGTAGTTAGAACATCATGAACTAAATTATGAGTCCAAAATCAGGACAAGGACCAATATTTTATTTTGAAGTGGGTCTACTAAAACCTCTTCTAAACCACTTACTTATAAGCTGTTGTAGGTGCCATAATGAACAGATTCTTCTTTTGTCAAACAGCAATTTTGCAGACAGAAAAATAATTTGCTGTTCGGTGCACCCAGGGTATGACCACATTTGACAGAGCACATCGGGACGTGTCACTCTTTAAGTTACAGGTGCATCTCAATAAATTAGAATAATTTTGAAACGTTCACTCTTTTCAGTAATTCAATCCATAATCAGTGTCTTCCATGATTGTGTGTCCTACTGAACCAGACTGAACCATGACCATTTAAAGGCTTAGGAAACCTTGGCAGGTGACCCACTGAATTTACAATACTGAACTTTTTTACAATATTCTAATTTTCTTAGATTTGGGTTTTCATTACCTGTAATCCATAATCAACATTTACAGAAATAAAACACTTGAAATAGAACACTCTGTGTGTAAAGAATCTAGAAAATATAGGAGGTCACTTTTTAATTTAATTACTGAAATAAATAAATGGTTCAAAGATATTCTAATTTATTGAGATGTACCTGTATATGGTGAAGGTGGGTGGCAACAACAGGTGAAAACAGATGCTCAAGTAGACATGGCTATGTCTAGGGTGCACGGGGAACACTATTTTCATACAGATTAAGGCTGAAGTCAAATGTTCTGGCGGATTGGCCTCAGCAGTCACTTCCGCCGGAAGACAACGATGGAGCTGCAAGACCGGGCCATGCTGGTAGGCACCGGGGACAAGAGAGATTTTTTCTCCTCCTTTTTTTTTTTTCCCCTTCTTCTTTCTTCACCTCCCCCAACCTCAATAAAAAATATACAATTTTAGCCCGAGTAACCCCTTTAAGTAATACCCTAGTCCTCCTTACCTTACAAGATCCAAAGGCTGCAACTTGTAAAAACTACGAGGATGGGCCCATTCTCTGTACAACAGATATCTTTCATTCACACATCTCACATCTTCAGACTTGACATTAAATCTACACTGCAAAGGAAACAAGCAAAGCAGATCAGGTAAAATACTGAGGCTAATTTCACATGTAAAAATCTGTCACAGATTTGGAAGCAGATTTTGCTATTGAATCCAAGGCAGATTCTGACCCGAATCTCCCTCCCATGGGCTGATTACGCCCATTCATCTCAGCCTAATCAGAAGAGGAAAGCCGCAACTGAATCCCAATGAACTGCATCGGAATTCCGTCGCGGCAATCCCACCGCAAAAATGAAGAGTAATTTCTCTTCATTTTCCGCCATGTGAACCTAGCCTTAATCTTTTGCAACTTCAGAATATACTCGTGTAACAGTAACACTAGGTTCACATAAAGGAGTTTTGGTTAAAAACTGTTGAATGATTACAGTACTGTACATATGACATTAAAAACCATTTAGTACACACTCTTGATAGGGTTTTGTTATTGTATTATTCATTTCATTGTAAGTTGATTCTGTTCTGCTGTACAATTTCTGTACCTCTCTCTTTTTCTTATTTACAATATTGGAAAACCAATAAAACTTTGAATTGCAAAGAAAAAGTACTCAAGCTAGTGTAACTGTGCATGTGGCCAGTGTGTCATTAAAGATTCTACAAAGATCTATGAGTAATTCTCCCATCTTTACTTCTTACATCATGGAGAGGAAATGCTGCCTTGTAGATCCCAGAATCCAGCAGTTTGTTGATCCCAAATTTCTTCACATTATCCTTCACTGCATATTCAACACGAGACAAAATGAATTGAACCTGAAAATATGAAAAACCACAGTGAAAATATGTAGGACTTCTATTACCTGTTGTATTCATGCAATATAGTCACTAATATAGATGTGCTGCAAATGTATGTAGGCACTCCCTACTAAGGGATTTAGCAATTTATTGTTATAGTTTACTAATGCAGTGCATCAGCATTCCGTCGCGGCATCCCGCTCCTAATTAAACCCGGATGAATGGGCCTGATCAGGAGGGAGTCTCGAGCTGCGGACCCCACGAGCGGAATCCGCGGCAAGATTGAGCAGGATGCTTCTTTTTTCTGCGTCCTGCTGCGATAGACGCAGCTGAAAACAATAGAGGCGGTTTCCGTGAGGAAGCCACCCCCGGATTCGGAGGTGAAATCCGTCCCCAATTCCCTGGCAAATTCCTCCGTGTGAACACTGCCTTATAGGATACTACAATAATATTTTGAAATTTACAGAAAACACTAGCTTAAGAATGTGTCATACCAAAGAGCCTATTGACTCTCTGTGAAACAGAGCTGGAAGCAGAGTACTGCAGCTCAGCTCACAGTTTGCATAGTTACAATGCCTATCGGCAGATGAAAATAGTTAATCATAGGGAGTGTCAAGTGTCAAAACCCCACCACTCAGATACTGATAAGGTATCCTGAAGTTAGACCATCAATATAACATGGGCATGAATCCGCTTTAGAGGTCCTATGACGACCGCCATCACTTCCATCTCTTTGGATCATTCAATAGGTGCTACTTCACTGATTCTGATGCAGTTGGAATTTCTTCTCTCACCCTTACCATTCCTGAGCAATTGGTGCAGTTAGTACCATCACCCAATAAGCCAACCAGGCTCTCTACTGTCAGGTGGGTGGCCCTGACCTGCAGAACAATTAACATATTGGGTTCTGACACTAACAGAAATGATTACTCAGGAATGGTGTGGGCTAGAGAAACAATTCGAACTGTACCTACTGAATGATACAAATAGTTGGAATTGGTGGTGGTGCATGGTTCACTTTATCATAATTCTTCCCTACCAGAGATAGTTGATCAAATGCTTCATTTGTGGACACATATAAAACAGACAGGACAGGACAATGACTACAGTGATGAAACAGGGATTTGCTCACTCCCTGATTCACCATTCAGCGCCCATCTTTCCTGCTGACAACTTTAAAACAAGAAGGAGTGATGTAATGATGTCACTACATTGTGACTGCTGCTTCCATGTCAGCAGCGGAGTGGACTGTAGGCAAACAGGGTATTACTTTTTTTATTCTCATTTGTGCATTTTACTGCGGAGCCACAAGTGGGCATTATAATGTGTGGGCCACAGTCAGAGGGTATTATACAGCATTTACTGGCCACCCATAGCATTATACTGTGGGTGGGCCACTATGAGGAACATTACATTGTGTGGTGCCACAATAAGAGGCATTATAGTGTAGGGGCTGCAATGAAAGAGCATTAGAGTATGGGGATCAAATGGAGGGGGCATTATACTGTGGGGGTTACAGCAGGTACATTACACTGTGCTGGGCCATAATGGGGATATTATACTGTATGGGGGGGATTAAAAGGGTATTCTACTGTTTGGGGGCACAAAAGGGACTTGCTGGGATTGGGCAGGGCCAAATAAGGCACAGGCAGGGTTTGAAGCCTGGCTTATTATTTGTGAATTTGGTATGGCGCTGAAAGTTGGCTTCGCTCCTTAAATCAGTTCTTCCCCGTTTATCTCAATTACATTTAAATGAATGTCACCAGGAAACTCAATATCAAACCAGCCACAGTGCATTGTAGCAGACATGTGTCAGTCAATTGTACAGGGGCAGTGATTCAAAGCTGGACATGGACCCATTGGAGGTTCTGTCACTCCCTTTTTGCACTTGAGCCTCATTTGCATATTGTTAAATACCACTTTTTCAGGGAAACGCTGTTTCTATTCAACTATCTAAAGGTGTGTTGATGCTCAGCATAATGTCCCCTACAATGCATTGTGGTTGGTTTGAGATCAAGTTACCTGGTGACGGATTCCCTTTAAGTGCAATCTAAATGAAAGTGGAAGCACTGTCTGCTGGACGCTGGTTGTCCCAACTCACTGTACCAGACCTTCCCTCAGCTCACTCTTTTCCTCTCTTTGCTACCTGACTTGCTGGGATTTGACAGATTGCCTTCTCTGTTTGAGAAATCCTGTTCTGGATCCGGCTCTGTTCAGCACTCCCTTTCAGACTTCTACTTATTACTGGTCTCCTCTCCTCCAGACCACAATCCTGCCTTCTTGACTAAGTGGGAGACCGACTTGAACATTGTCTAAGTCTCGCAGTGCTCCAGGATTCTTGAATTTGCCTACAAGGGCACCATTGCGAGTAAATACCAGAGGCAGGATACAAACTCTTAACCAGAGGGTATAATGTCCCATCCAAATTGCACAAAATTTTTCTGTCTTCCTCCTTGAGGTATTGGCGGTGTGGCATGGAGGAGGGGATGCTATTGCACATTTTCTGGAAGTGTGCTGCCTGGACCCATTGGATCCTTTTCCAGGGCTCACAGGATAATAGGGACCTCGTGAGGTAGGCTGTATGCCATTTGCTCTGTTTCCGTTGGTGGGGTGGATGGAACTCCTTGACTTGACTCCCCCCCCCCCTTTATTTTCCTCTCCCTCCCTTCTCTCATCCCTCTGCCCACTTGTTCCTCTTACCCTCTATACTTCCTTGTTTTCTCTACTGGTGTTATCACCCCTGGCATCTCCGCCCTTGAAGTGATGCTGGTTTCTGTATTTTATACAGTTTGTTTACCGGCCCCTACATGTGTAGCAGCCATTTTTGTATTGTTTGTCAGTCTTGTTTTATATGATATAAATAAAGAATATGCATACATGTATGTATGTATGTATATATAAAAAATATATTGATGTGGTTTTGGCAAAGGGTGATCACACCAAATATTTATTAGATTTGTCTTTTGTGCATTGACAAAAACAACACTTCTATTTTTTTTTTTTTTTTTTAAAGTATTTTTAGGCTAGTTCACACTTACGCTGGGCTTTCCATCATCTGGGTCTGTCAGGAACCTGAGCAATGGAGAGCCATACCACTAAAACAGCAGTTACCCTCGGACACCATAGACTATAATGGGGTCCGCTGGGTGTCCGTCGGATTTCTGCCGTTTTTATACTGAAACCTGTGGAGAGAAAAGTCCTCCACGCAGGACTTTTCTTTCCGCCGATTTTTGGCGGTTTCTGCGGCGGAGTCACCAACAGACCCTCCGAAGCTGATGTGAACCTAGCCTCACTAAGGCTGGGCAGTCAATTGAATAATAACCGAAACTGAACATCAACCAGGATAACTGACATGATTTTTCTTCACATCAGTTATTTTGGTTTGGTTATTACAATTGTGAGGGATTAGCTCATACGGTGGGGGCGGCAATGACCACGTACACATGGCAGGTCTCTGGTTAAATGTTGGTGGTGCTTTATTGTAGCGGCATAAGCACAATCAAAACAAATGTCCAAACAACAAATGCAGTTCCTACGCCAGTCCGGCGTTAACCAAAACATGCAGTACCTTACAGGTAACACGGAGTAGGAAATTCAGGGTTTCAATGCCAAGCGCTCCTCACGCAGGAGAGGTCTTTCTCTCTCTCTGTGACACAGACAGAGCTCCCTTTTTGTCAGCCTTCCTTCCCAATTGACTCAAACAGGAAACCTCACCTGGGAGCCTCTGGGAGTAGGAAGGAAGTCCCGTAGTGGACTAGGGATGTGGACTGGAAGGCACCCTCTACCAAACCTGTCCTCCAGTCCAAAAAAGCCAGCCCATGTAAAGCAGCCGAAATAAAACCCTAGCAAACCAAGGTCTGCTAAGGTCAGAAAAAGCCTGGTTTTCTTTTTATCTCACCTGGCTGAGGTAACCAGGTAAGATATACACCCCTTCCACAACTTTCCCGTACACCTTACCACACAATATTTGCGAGGTTCTACCTGCAGTTTTGTTTGGACCGAACATTTCCCAATTGGAAATGCTATTCTACTCTGGGGTCCCTTCAGACTTCAGAGCATAATAAGCAGAGGCCCAGGGAAGGTGAGCAAACATAAAAAACTGTTTCTCACCTCTCCTGGGCTCCGATGCAATTCCATGCTGTCTTCGGCGCTTCTGACAGACATCAGGGGCTACTGAGGTCTGTGATTGGGCCTTAGCTGGTCTCTGGGCATCGTGATGCATAGACGTCAGTCAGAAACGCTGAAGACAGCAGAAAAACACTCCGGAGCCGAGGAGAGTTGAGCAGCACTGGACCTCATCCTCCGCAAGTTATACACTGAGGTCTCTTCCACCCCAAAGTATAATAGCAGTTTCGGTTCAGCCCAACTCATACTGTAAAAAGTCGTCGTTTAAAAGGAGCTGGACCTAAATAATCGCCATTGGAGGTAAAATACCGGAATAATAGCAATTTTGATTTGGGTCTTAATCGCCCAGCCCCAATTCAAACTATGCAGCATATTTTCCATACCTGGCTAAAACGTTTGTAAAGTACTGTATGATCATACACTGATGAGCAATAAAACGTGTGGGCATAAAACAATAAATACATTTAGTTGCAACATCCATTGCCACATGCCATACTGAAAGCAATGTCAGCTCAAAATTCTGCAAGTTGGGAACTTCATAGATTGAATCTCCATGGTCAAACTTCAACTGGTATAATGAAATGCATGCAACTTTAGACTACAGAGCACTGAAAGGCATTTTCAGGAGATAATAATTCTGTTTAACTATTTGGCAGTCTGATGGATTAATTTGAAGCGTGCTTTATGCATTACATACAGTCATATGAAAAAGTTTGGGCACCCCTATTAATCTTAATCATTTTTAGTTCTAAATATTTGGGTGTTTGCAACAGCCATTTCAATTTGATATATCTAATAACTGATGGACACAGTAATATTTCAGGATTGAAATGAGGTTTATTGTACTAACAGAAAATGTGCAATATGCATTAAACCAAAATTTGACCGGTGCAAAAGTATGGGCACCTCAACAGAAAAGTGACATTAATATTTAGTAGATCCTCCTTTTGCAAAAATAACAGCCTCTAGTCGCTTCCTGTAGCTTTTAATCCGTTCCTGGATCCTGGATGAAGGTATTTTTGACCATTCCTCTTTACAAAACAATTCCAGTTCAGTTAAGTTTGATGGTCGCCGAGCATGGACAGCCCGCTTCAAATTATCCCACAGATGTTCAATGATATTCAGGTCTGGGGACTGGGATGGCCATTCCAGAACATTGTAATTGTTCCTCTGCATGAATGCCTGAGTAGATTTGGAGCTGTGTTTTGGATCATTGTCTTGCTGAAATATCCATCCCCGGCGTAACTTCAAATTCGTCACTGATTCTTGTACATTATTCTCAAGAATCTGCTGATACTGAGTTGAATCCATGTGACCCTCAACTTTAACAAGATTCCCGGTGCCGGCATTGGCCACTCAGCCCCAAAGCATGATGGAACCTCCACCAAATTTTACAGTGGGTAGCAAGTGTTTTTCTTGGAATGCTGTGTTTTTTGGACGCCATGCATAACACCTTTTTGTATGACCAAACAACTCAATCTTTGTTTCATCAGTCCACAGGACCTTCTTCCAAACTGAAGCTGGCTTGTCCAAATGTGCTTTTGCATACCTCAGGCGACTCTGTTTGTGGCATGCTTTCAGAAACGGCTTCTTTCGCATCACTCTCCCATACAGCTTCTCCTTGTGCAAAGTGTGCTGCATTGTTGACCGATGCACAGTGACACCATCTGCAGCAAGATGATGCTGCAGCTCTTTGGAGGTGGTCTATGGATTGTCCTTGACTGTTCTCACCATTCTTCTTCTCTTCCTTTCTGATATTTTTCTTGGCCTGCCACTTCTGGGCTTAACAAGAACTGTCCCTGTGGTCTTCCATTTCCTTACTATGTTCCTCACAGTGGAAACTGACAGGTTAAATCTCTGAGACAACTTTTTGTATCCTTCCCCTGAACAACTATGTTGAACAATCTTTGTTTTCAGATCATTTGAGAGTTGTTTGGAGGAGCCCATAATGCCACTCTTCAGAGGAGATTCAAATAGGAGAACAACTTGCAATTGGCCACCTTAAATACCTTTTCTCATGATTGGATACACCTGGCTATGAAGTTCAAAGCTCAGTGAGTTTACAAAACCAATTTTGTGCTTCAGTAAGTCAGTAAAAAGTAGTTAGGAGTATTCAAATCAATAAAATGATAAGGGTACCCAAATTTTTGCACCGGTCAAATTTTGGTTTAATGCATATTGCACATTTTCTGTTAGTACAATAAACCTCATTTCAATCCTGAAATATTACTGTGTCCATCAGTTATTAGATATATCAAATTGAAATGGCTGTTGCAAACACCCAAATATTTAGAACTAAAAATGATTAAGATTAATAGGGGTTCTCAAACTTTTTCATATGACTGTATATGCTGGTTCCCTCCCTGAATATATAGCTATAACTGTATAGCTTGAAAATGGTCTGGCTGTATAGAAATTTTGATGCTACTATTATATATGTATTTATAGGATTGTGCATTTTCTCTATTAACTTGGTATTGGATGTTCAGCACTAGTAAGACAGGACTGAAAGAAGAGACGGGAGAGCTGCCCTAAAAAATACAGCATATTCGTATATATAATCATGAGAAACAGAGTGCACCCTCTCAGATTTATATGTTTTTATAGATTAGGACAGGATAAAAAACATCTGGCCCTTAGGTCTTAAAATTGGGTAAATACAACCTCAGATGAGCAACACGTGACAAATTACATTGTATCATTATTTAACAAAAACTAGGCCAAAATGCAGAAGCGGTGTGTGAACAATTAAAATTAAATACACCCTTATTGCTTCCAGGAGTATTCATAAGAGAATAAGCAGCAACCTGTGGTTAGCACTACAGCCTTGCAGCGCTGGAGTCCTGGGTTCAAATCCTGCCAGGGACAACATCTGCAAGGAGTTTGTATGTTCTCCCAGTGTTTGCGTGGGTTTCCTCCGGGTACTCCGGTTTCCTCCCACACTCCAAAGACATACCGAAAGGGAATGTAGATTGTGAGCCCTATATGGGACAGTGACTACCGTGTCTGTAAAGCGCTGCGGAATATGATGGCGCTATACAGTACAAGTAAGCATAAATAAATAAAAACCTGGTTCTGCTTATCAAATGCCCTTGATTAATTGATGATCAGCAAGGTCTGGTACATTCAGGTGTTTGCATTAACTCAATGCCAGGAGAAAAGGCATCAGCAATGATCTTAGAGAAGCAATTGTTGCTGCCAAGCAATCTAGGAAAACCAATAAGGCCATTTCATAACAATATGAAGTCTATTATTTTCCAGCAAAAAACATAATTCACAAGACTTTCAAGTCAGTTGACAATTACTCAGGATCCAATTCACACTAATGTCAGACCGTGCATAGATCGTAAGATCTCACGATCAGGGCCCTCACTCCTTTTGTTTGATAACGTTATTTCTTTGTCACATTGTAATGTCAAATACTGTCCATTCAGTTGTATCTGAACAAGCCAAAGGACTCCTGGAGCTGTGACTTTTGTATAGATGAGGCCAAAGTGGAGAAGTTAGACCTTAATCCACAGCACCATGTTTGGTGAAAACCTAAACACAGCATATCAGCCCAAACACCTCATATTTATTTACTATGACAACGGAAGAGTGATGATTTGGGCTTTTTTTTGCAGCGCCAGGACCTGGGCACCTTGCAGTCACCATGAATTCCTCTGAATATCAAAGTATTCTAGAGTCAATTGTGAGACCATCTATACAACAACAACTAAATCTTGACTAGCAATGGGTTATGCAGCAGGATAAGGATTCCTAGCACACCAGCAAATCTACAAAAGTATAGGTGAAAAAACATGAATGGACCACTGCAACACCTTTATTTTGAAGTAGAAACCTCAACCCAATTGAAATGCTGTGGCAGGACTGTAAGAAGGCTGTGCATAAACAGGTGCCCACAAACCTGAATGAACAGAAGCAACATTGTAAAGAAGAGTGGACCAAAATTCAGGGGGGTGGAGGTTGGTTTAGTGACTATTTTTGTAATATACTTTATTATCCTAACTTCCTTTTTATTATAAAACAGGCTGTAACATTCTCCCTAGCAACCCTCTAACTGAGCTGTTGCTAAGTAAAGTCCGTACACATTTGTAATGTAAATATGCAGAGCTGAAGTATTTACCAGGGATGGATGCAAATGTTTGCATCTCTGGTTTTATACAACATAGAAAAATGGATCTGGTATCACAAGAAAGCAGAGTAGTACTAGTTATAACAGAACCTGAGACATTAATATGCAGCAGTTCATGCTGCATATAAAATCATACTGTTTTTCTAGGGGGTTTAAAACTGAGATATACAACTATGTGAAGGGACTAGCCCTCCTTTTAAATGTGCCAGCTCTACATATTGCATTGATTTCATGTGGACTCCCTGTCAATGCTTAGTCAGAGCATTGCTAAAGGGAACTTTACAGTCTGTTTTAATAAAGAATGTTACAAAAAGTTTCACCACACATTCCCTGGTACAATAGTAAAAAAATAAAAATGGGAGTTACACTTTAGGTTTTCACTGATAAAGTTGGCTCCACAAGCTATTGACTCAATGGTGTACTTAGTTTTTCACACATGGCTCGTCCATTTTGGCTTAATTTTTGTTGAATAAATAATGATACTTTTCAAATCGGTTGTGTGTTGTTTATCTGAGGTTGTATCTCCCTAATGTTAAGACTTTCAGAGAAGATTTTTTTTATGTCCTTATATGTAAGGCCATATAATTCAAAGAGAGTGGACTTTGTTTTTCTCATGACTGTATATAACTAGGAGACCTCTACATTTTTGTTAGACTCTTTCAGCCTAATGGCACCATGTTTTTCATGCTCTTTGGACTAATAGTACCATGGCCCTGTCCTCATATTAGGTTTCCATTATTAGAGTACTCCCACACAAGACATGCACAGGCTAGGTGACAGATGTATTATCACTGTGGGCTTCACCAACCTGCATTCACTGGTCACAAAGACAGAGGTCCTGAGTCCTCTATTACTCATTAATGCACAATCCCAGTGAGGAGGAGTTTGAACGCAGCTCATTCACTCCATTAAAAGTCTATGGCGCTGAAACAGCTTTGTGCTGTACTCAAGGAATCTCTACTAAGTGGAGGTTGTACAGATCCCTAAAGGCCACAAACCATTGTACTATTTAAAGCTCTATTAAGCTGAGCTTTGCATAAGTTGCTGAGACAACAATCCTTAACCATACACCATGGTAGAAATTATAGATTTTTTCCACAGATTACTGAAAGTTTACTTACAATGCGACTTCGTGTAGCTGGAGTGAAGAAGGAATCTCTGTCCTTTATATAAAAGTTAGTTAGGCGGTCCTGTTCAAATGGAGCTGTGAAGAACTCTTGTTCTGGCTTGATCACATCCTCACTCACGCTAAAAATCTTTGTGAACCAATTAAAAGCTGAACGTTTCTGTTTTAGATCATTGGGCTGTATAGGCAATTTGATGTGCATTACTTCTGCGTACGTACATAGAACCTCCCATGGAGCGTGCACCTTCACAAACACTAGTCCATCATCCGACACCTAAATCAGAATTAAAAAGTTTTTGTTTTTTTTAAACTCTATTTTTATTGAAAGCAATCATTACAAAAAATAAACCGTAGTGCACTTAAAAGGTACAAATATTCTTAGTATACAATCTCAGCAATCTCCCCCAACCGAAAGAAATGTGAAGGAAAACTGAAATAGAAAGGGAAAACTAGGGTGGCGGAAAAGATGGGAAGTGAAGGAATTGGTGGCAGCAGAGGGTGTATGTGTGAAGGAGAAATGGAAGGGGAGGAATTAAAGATCTCATAAGTAAGACATGTTTCTATGAGCACCGATCATGGTGTTCTATGGTACAGTTTATCCATTGATAACTACATAAAGTAAACTTAAAGAGGTCCCTACACCACCTCCACCAATTCCAACTTTTTACATCCTTCTGTAGGTGTTGCTTCACTAACTCCAGTACAGTTGGAATTTTCTCTCTAGCCTACAGTGTTCCAAAGCAACAAGCAGCCAGTGTCAGAGCTTTGAATTACAACCCTTGCTTGCTCCTGCCTGACACCGTCCTCCTGACAGTACAGAATCTAACTAGCATAACAGGCACCAAGGCATTGATTGCTCGGAAATGGTGGGGGCTAGAAAATAAATTAGAGAATAAATCCAACTGTCGGTATCAGAGGAGCAGGGCCCTTTTAATTGATGTAAAGCTGAACTTGGTGGTGAAAGGTCCTCTTTAAATACATGTACATTACATTTTTTTTTTAATATACAGTACAGACCAAAAGTTTGGACACACCTTCTCATTCCAAGAGTTTTCTGTATTTTCATGACTATAAAAATTGTAGATTCACACTGAAGGCATCAAAACTATGAATTAACACATGTGGAATTCTATACTTAACAAAAAAGTGTGAAACAACTGAAAATATGTCTTATATTCTAGGTTCTTCAAAGTAGCCACCTTTTGCTTTGATTACTGCTTTGCACACTCTTGGCATTCTCTTGATGAGCTTCAAGAGGTAATCACCTGAAATGGTCTTCCAACAGTCTTGAAGGAGTTCCCAGAGATGCTTAGCACTTGTTGGCCCTTTTGCCTTCACTCTGCGGTCCAGCTCACCCCAAACCATCTCGACTGGGTTCAGGTCTGGTGACTGTGGAGGCCAGGTCATCTGGCGTAGCACCCCATCACTCTCCTTCTTGGTCAACTAGCCCTTACACAGTCTGGAGGTGTGTTTGGGGTCATTGTCCTGTTGAAAAATAAATGATGGTCCAACTAAACGCAAACTGGATGGAATAGCATGCCAATGCAAGATGCTGTGGTAAACATGTTGGTTCAGTATTCCTTCAATTTTGAATAAATCCCCAACAGTGTCACCAGCAAAGCACCCCCACACCATCACACCTCCTCCTCCATGCTTCACGGTGAGAACCAGGCATGTAGAGTCCATTCGTTCACCTTTTCTGCGTCGCACAAAGACACAGTGGTTAGAATCAAAGATCTCAAATTTGGACTCATCAGACCAAAGCACAGATTTCCACAGGTCTTAATGTCCATTCCTTGTGTTCTTTAGCCCAAACAAGTCTCTTCTGCTTGTTGCCTGTCCTTAGCAGTGGTTTCCTAGCAGCTATTTTACCATGAAGGCCTGCTGCACACAGTCTCCTCTTAACAGTTGTTGTAGAGATGTGTCTGCTGCTAGAACTCTGTGTGGCATTGACCTGGTCTCTAATCTGAGCTGCTGTTAACCTGCGATTTCTGAGGCTGGTGACTTGGATGAACTTATCCTCCGCAGCAGAGGTGACTCTTGGTCTTCCTTTCCTGGGGCGGTCCTCATGTGAGCCAGTTTCATTGTAGCGCTTGATGGTTTTGGCCACTGCACTTGGGGACACTTTCAAAGTTTTCCCAATTTTTCGGACTGACTGACCTTCATTTCTTAAAGTAATGATGGCCACTCGTTTTTCTTTACTTAGCTGCTTTTTTCTTGCCATAATACAAAATCTAACACTCCATTCAGTAGAACCATCAGCTGTGCATCCACCTGATTTCTGAACAACACAACTGATGGTCCCAACCCCATTTATAAGGCAAGAAAACCCACTTATTAAACCTGACAGGGCACACCTGTGAAGTGAAAACCATGTCAGGTGACTACCTCTTGAAGCTCATCAAGAGAATGCCAAAAGGGTGCAAAGCAGTAATCAAAGCAAAAGGTGGCTACTTTGAAGAACCTAGAATATAAGACATATTTTCAGTTGTTTCACACTTTTTTGTTAAGTATATAATTCCACATGTGTTAATTCATAGTTTTGATGCCTTCAGTGTGAATCTACAATTTTTATAGTCATGAAAATACAGAAAAAACTCTTGGAATGAGAAGGTGTGTCCAAACTTTTTGTCTGTACTGTTATATATATATATATATATATATATATATATATATATATATATATTATGATATCCTCTTCTATAGACAAATTTTTAACAAAAAAATAGAATACTGCTTTAATGTACAACTTAGGATCTGTTAACACTCAAACTAAGATTTTATGGCATATTTAATGGAAGCAATAACTGTATGCACTATTTATGTCAAAATGGTGGATCCCATGTCATAAGCCTACAGACCCTACGATATCTTTGTGTGAGATTCTGCAGTGTTTTTACTTCCAATATAAAATCCATTCACGCCACAAAGTGTGAGCATAACCTAAAATACCAAACTGCAATGCAACATAATTATTTGCTTCTTAATTATTTTAAGCTTTTCTACAGGAAGACATGAAATATCATTATCCACATGTGAACAAACAGTAACAGGTTTTCATTTTTTCCAGAAGCACATTAAATGGCTTTTAGTACAGTACTCTGACACTAAATACTTAATGTCCTTGATAACGCTTACTTAATGCATGAAATGCAGCAAATGGCAGGAATTAATTTAGAAACTTACAGATTTTGTTGCCTCCAGCTGTAAGCCATTTCTTATAAGATTGGACTCGTAGGCCTGACGCTTTTTCTGAAAAAATGAAATGAGAATGGAGAATTTCAGTACCAGCACACAACCACCACTTTATGCAAAATTATGGAGCTAAAAAGTAAGGGCGAATATAATAGCATTAAAATGACGCAGTTACAAAAGGGATTTTATAATAAAATAAACATTGCATATAGCCACATAGTTTACTGAAATGTGTTTCTTAGGCTGGGTTAACATCTGCGTTTGGCTTCCGTGTGAAAATCCTCAAAAGCTGATTTCAAACGGGTTGTTTTAAAACTCATTGATTTCAATGGGTTGTAAAAGCCATCCGCAGGTCTGTGTTTGGAGCATTTCTGTCTGTTATCTGCTCTTTTGGGCGGAGAAAAAAAGTCAGACTTGCAGGACTTTTCTCCGTTCAAAAAATAAGTATACCAGACGGACAGCAACCAATTTTTATTTTTTTTTAAACATTGAAGTCTATGGAAAGCGGATTACAAATGGATTACAAACAGATAGAAATCAGTTTGTGTCTGTTTTGCAATCAGTTTTTCCCTCTGCACATGCTCAGAATGAAGAAGGGGAAAAAAAACAAAAAACAAAAAATGGATTGGTCAAAAACGGATCACAAACTGTCAGCTTTTTTGAACGGACACCCATTGACTAATCAGTGTAAAAAAAAGATTCAAGTATCCGCTGTGTAACTTTTTGGAATCCTTTTTGTACCAAACAGTTTTTTTGCTTTTTTTAAACGGTTTGCAAGCGATTGGATACCAGGCCAAAGTGTGAACCTAGCATTATTCCTCTATACAAGGCCAGATATACATGAGTGTAATACTACCATACTACCAGATGTTGTGACCATAATGCAGATTCTAAAATCTAAAATCCAGCCAAAATCCTCCTTAGGGTAGGCCATAAATATCTTTTCGGCAGGGGGCTGATAGCTGACCCCTGCATGGATCAGCTGGTCGGGGATGTGGCCGGTCCTATTACTATAAAGTGCACAGCCAGATGATATTACTGTAGCTCAAATCCCACTGACCTCTATGGGAGCTGCGCAGCAGTAACAGCGCCCGGCCTTCCATCACTGTGAACTGTATAGTCCAGGGACCATTCTTAGACATGGTTAGCATTCAGGTAGTATTCAAGGTGCCAGTCAATATGGAAAACACATAGAAATACTCTGGTAGATTGCAATTCAATTGCAAATAAGTGAGTATATATTTTTCACCCATTTAGGCAATCAGGGTACCAGGATATGTTATCATTTATGCAGT
This sequence comes from Leptodactylus fallax, assembly GCA_947044405.1. Taxonomy (NCBI): domain Eukaryota; kingdom Metazoa; phylum Chordata; class Amphibia; order Anura; family Leptodactylidae; genus Leptodactylus; species Leptodactylus fallax. The sequence goes on from CAMRHE010000036.1 coordinate 5,991,501, forward strand.
AATCATATTGTTGCGACAATCTTGAAGGACGTTTCAATACTCCCGGATCTTGTTCTCCAGGTGGCTGACAAAAAAGGCAACCGTGTTGTAATAAACCGAAGTGTTGAGCAATGGACAGATACATAGAAAAAAAAATTTAGAGGCCTACCATATGCCAAATATGGGAAAAAAAAATGTACGTTGAAATAAATAAATCACAGAATAACTACCAATAAAACTTATCCATTAATATAGTTAGAATCATAAGACTCTTTAATATTCGAGAATCCTTTACCAAACTGCAAATAGGGATAATGGAAGGGAAAGAAAAACATTAGACTACCTTTCCTATAGCTGGACAGCTGCTCTGACATGAGCACAAATCTATACAAATTATTAAAATTGGAAACTGTGTGACAGAAATGTATTGTCATTCAGTTTCTGTTTTCCACTGCAACACAACAGACACAAATAAAGGTGTGGTTAGTAACCAAGAAAACATTTTGTATTGACAGAATTATTCAAATGTCCCAAAGGTTTTGTGAATTCCGACTATAATACTGAGCCTCTGTGAGTGTCACCTGTTCTTCAGTGATTCACTCATCTACAATGCAGGAGTGTACACCAGACCACTAACACCGGCTTTTGCACAACCACTTCTGTTTCTATCATTTATATCAGTTACCTCATTCAGAAACAACGTGCATCTATCCATTCATCTGATAAGGGGCAAAAGTGACTTAACAAGACAACAAAGACTTAAGACGTTAAAAAAAAAAAAAAAAAAAAAAAAAGTCTGCAACTTGCACTTGGGCACAGATTTCACTTGACATCATGAAAAGCCCTAACTAATATAAAACATTAGAGGTCACACACCCCCTAACCCCACATTGATGGTACAGCAGAAGGTAGACTGTATTCTGCAGGGCATACATATCTAAGTCTCAGTCAGACATGTGTGCCTAGACCTATACATTTCAAACAGGTAGTGCTATTACAAACTGATAACTGATATTTCTGCAAAGTTACTCTGAAACCCATATTGTTTACTTATTGCCATTTGTATTAAAGGGGTTGTCCAGGGTAAAATTTTTATTTATTTATTAGGCCAGGGAAGGTGAAAAAAAATAAAACCATACTCACCTGTCCCCAGTGTTCCGGTGACTCCCCGCACGGTCCAGTCCTGCAGCCTCGTTGTTGTGTTCCAGCGGAATTACCCGCCACGCATGACAGCTGAGGCCAATAAGCGGCCTCAAGAAGGGAGCCAGGATGTCACAACCGGCGAGAAATTCAACAGCAATAAGGCAGCTGAGCTGAAGGACAGGACTGCTCGGGGAGGACTATCTATTGTTGACTGTATGCAGCAATGGATCTTGAACTCGTACTTGGCCACTGTACTAACTACTATACATGTACACATATTTTGCGGTTTCTTTAATGTCCTATCCCCTTGGGCTATCTCTACAGTTTACCCATTTGTAGCTATGTATATACTAATTATACTATTTTGATTATTATTAGCATTATGTACTTTACTATGTATATACTAATTTTTGCTTATCGCTGGACATAAAAAATTTCTGCTGTGTATTATCTTATTATGTCTATATACACCCTTACAGATCTCTGATGAAAGGTCCGATGAGACTGAAACGTCACATGTTATTTGTGGATTGCCAATAAGTCTGATTACTTGTTTTTCATACTATTGAGTGCCGGAATCATTTATATTATAACTGCCAAAAATATAACCTCACAATAAAAATGTTCAAAAGATTAAACTATGTATAAGACGACTTGATGATATACACACAGTAACACACATCTGCATTCAGTTTCCGTACGAGGAGTCCGCTTGGGACTTCCAAGCGGAAACCACACAGATCCCATTATAGTCTAAGGGGTCTGCAGGTTTCCTTATGTAAACCGCTTTTCTATGCTTATAGGTTTCCGTTCGGGGGGGTCCCCGTACGGAAACTGAACGCAGATGTGAACCGGCCCTTAGAAAGTAGGTAAACCAGTTTTGCCTGATTTCCATAGAACCACTTTGTGTTGCAAATGGATGAAGACTATGACATATAACAGCACACACCTTAAATCGAAACATAGTACATAAATATTGTGGCTGACTGCTTTAAAGTAATTATTTATTCCACATATCAACCCTACCTTGCTGCAGGCATCTGTAGACATTGCAGAATACTGTCTGAATTAACCAATATGCCCAACTTGGTAACCTATGGTTCACTGCTTATCCAATTTCTTTAAACTTTATTTGAATTTTCAGTTCAATAGTCAACTTTAAAAAAACAAAAAACAATTTTTTTCCCCCTAAAGCTTTGTTGAAGACTATTAAATCTGATGGAAACCTGACCCTCTCTTTTACTAAGGCCCATTTGCCTTAATACATGTGCATCATGCTTATCTGTTTCTAACTGGTGGTTTGGCAATATATACTTTATAACTATTTTACACAGGAGCCAATCAGAACAGGCAGAGATTCAGGAATTGGTTTTACACCAGGGCTTCTCAAACTATGAGGCTGCTGCACAATAGCATTTGTCTGGCACATCTGGAGAGGTATTTTGTGCTGCATGGTTGAGTTTGGTACTTTTGGATAAGTAATTTGTGCAGCACTGTGGTACTTGGCGCTGCATGGTGGCTTATGTTTGGTGCTGCTGGGGTGGTATTTTGTGCTGCACAGTGGTATTTTTTGGTGGGTCTGGAGAAGTATTTTGTGCTGCATGGTGGTCTCCGTGTGGTGCTACTGGGGAGGTAGGTGGTGCTACACTGTGGTATTTGGTGTAGCTAGGCGGTATTATTCATGCTGCACTGCGATATTCATTTGGCACTGCTGAGAGTATTATGTGTGTAGAATGTTGGCAATTGGTTTCAGGAGGTCAGTGTAGAAAATAATTGAGAAGCCCTGTTTTAGAATGGGTGTGAAGGATTCCACCAAAGTCAGGAAGATCACCTGGCAACCACCACCCCTTTTCAAAAATGATAGCTGAAAACTTTAATATGTGCTGAAAAAGCCTAAGATATAATGGTGGAGGATTTATCTAAATTGGTGGAAAAGTAAAAGAAGGCATAGCAACTAATCTGATGTCTGCTGTCATCTGTCCAAGGCCCATTTGAAAATTAATGTACTAATCTGATTGGTTGGAATAAACAACCGCTTCACTGTACCTTTCCATGTAAGATTATGTAGTAAAGTGCATGACTTGCTACTGGCAAATAAGAAGGTAAAAAGTAAAAACTGGCAAATCCTGGAGATTGTGCCAGATTAAGGCTAATTTTCTACTAGGTTGTGGCTATATCATAGCTACAAATGCTGTGGTGTAATGACCTGAAGTAACTATCAATGTCCTCTGATAATAACAGAGAACAACAGTGGGCGAGTGTATACAAGTTATGAGAGTGCTATCCTCTGATAATGGGTGATAACAGAGAACAATAGTGAGAATTACAATCCCCTGATAATAGCCTCACTGAAATACAGTATTAAGCATGAAGGACCAGCAAGCTTCTATAGGCTAATACAAGTCACGTGAGTGCTGTCCTCCTATAATGGCTGATAACACAGAACAATAGTGAGTGTTGCAATCAGTGAGGCTATTAAGAGTGAAGGACCTGTGAGCTTTTATTGGCCAATACAGGTCATGTGATATGTAGAATATTCCTTGATGTGGAAGCCAGTGTTGCTATGTTTACTTTTGTGAATATGATGGGAATGTTAGGTCCTAGAGAGCTGAAACCAGGTAGAAAATCTTCAAAAGAGCCTGATATAGCTATGTGGCAAATTTGGTGCAGATTGTTCTTTATGCACTGCCAAATAACAACTAGACATTAGAAAACAGAATATATAATATAGATAGATAGATAGATAGATAGATAGATAGAGCTAACCTCAGTGTCACTGATCACAGCACTGTAATGAATCAAATATAAAATCAAACAAGAAAGCAGCGAAGAGAATAAATAGAAATTAAACTGGTTTTCCAGGCTAAATAACTGACAACCTATCCTTAGGGTAGGTCACGAATTAAAGAAAAGCTGGGGGCCTGGATGTCAGAAGTTTGAAGATGCTGCAGTGTTAGGGTGAGCACTGAAGCCTTTACAGTACTTACCAAGCACAGCGCCATATATCTGTATAGTGGCTATGCTTGGCATCACAGTTCCGCCCATTCATTTGACTGGACTGAGCTGCAATCAGGTCATGTGACCGATGAACATAACATCATATGACCTGTGAAGCAGTAGCGCCACTCAGGAAGTGCTGCTGCAAAGAGCTAATCTATGGAGGCCCTAGGTGTCAAGAATATTGATTGTACCGTGTAAACATTTTTAGTGGACATTCACACAGAAAATAATCATCCTCTGACTTGTCCCTACCATGCTGTTAAGGTACTCCCTTCAAACATGAAAGAGGAGATTAGAGATCTTGTATAGCAAATTAAATTAAGTGTAAATGTACCTTCATTTAGACAAGAGAATACTCCTATTATTTCTAAGGATCATTTTGACAGTGAAAAAAAACACATTTCTTTTAGTTATGGAAGCAAAACAATAATTTGAAAGTGAAAAAAATAAAGGTTCTGAAAATGTAGAGAAATTATGGTTCTTAAATTGAAGGTCTCAGGGAAACAAGCACAATTACAGTCAGTTCCCTTGGCATTCCATGTCTACAGCAGCAAATGGTGCACTTTGGGAGATTCTACCAACATACACCTCTGATGGAAGGATCTTAACATGATGTGAACAGAGCCTTAATTTTATTCTATGTGTATCTAAAAGCCATATTATAAATGAGAAGAGCCACGCTTGAAAGATAGTAACAGTTGGCAAGAGCATAATTTACTTCACTTGGAAGTAAAGATACAACCCTTTGGCCAGCTTAATTATACTACTGAGACGCTAACCAATAGCAACATAACCCTCCATGGCATTCTGCTCTACACCACAATATAAGAACAATGTTATAATTAAAGCTAAATATATTCATGGTTGGCAACCACATCATTCAATGAGACATTTTCTGAAGTTGTGAGAAAGCAGAGTTTTACAGGATAAGTCTGTGCAAACACAAGCTACAACTCATGATAAGAAGGCTGTGTGGGTTTTTTCTTTTTATGCAATCCTCAGAACTCACTACCACTACATTGGCTTTATGTTACCAGTAATCAAAAAGGAAACACATTTGGAAGAATTTCTAAAACATTATTACTGTATCCGGGCCCTCACTCCATGTTTGATATTGTAATGTCAAATACTGTCCATGTACCCTCTGATTCATAAAGTGCTGCGGAATATGTTGGCGCTATATAAAGTCAAAGTCATTATTATTACAAACAGAATTAAATGTACCTATTTACATTTAATGGGGATGTCCCACAATTACATATTTATTTACTATGTTACACCAGATTTTCAACTGGAATCATTAAGGAAATGCTCTTGGGTCTAGATGTTGTTGTTGTTATATACTTGTTATGGCCCCTCTGGTGTTCTTTTAAGTCTTCCTCAGTACGTCACCTAAAGTATTTAGTGCTGGAGAGAAGCTACTGCACCAGTTATCACCGGTTAGCCTTCACAATAAAGAGAATCCAGGCAGTGGAACTGACCTATTGAAGAAGTGTGACCACCACCACTGGCCACTTTAGGTGGAGGTTCTGAAAGGGAAATGACACAACACCCGTGCATAGAACAGCAAAAGGTAGACACAGAAGCATTTTAAAAAATAAAATGTTATACATAGTGTGATCTAGATTAATATTTATTTGTATGGTAGTCACGTTAATCAGGTAAGCAGATTTTTTTTTTTTTTTATTGCAAAAGAAGCCGTTTTATGTGCTCAAAATCCATGTATGTTACAGATTTAGCAAATGTTAAAGGAGTAAAGGAGTTGTCCAAGACATAGGAAAAATGAATACTGATGACCTATCCTATCAAGTGAATGGGAGCAGAGCTGCAGTTCACCACCACCACTACAGTGTACGCAGGGCTGGCGCTGGGGGGGGGGGGGCAACTGGGCAATTGCCCAGGGTCCCGACCCCAAAGGGGCCCCCGGGATCCGGAGCCTGATGACTCCGGATCCCGGGGTCAGGACCGGCGATATCGATAACAGAAAGGGACCCAGCATCATGTGCCACAGGGCCCCTTTCCGAGGTGAGTAAAAGTAACAAACAATTTTACTCACCTGTCCTTGCGTCCGACGTCATCTTCTGGCGTTCCGGACAGGCCTCAGCGGTGACGTACACAACGCGTGACATCAGCCGCAGAGAAGAGGAATCTGGCGCCAGCAGGATAGTGGAGCAGCGCGAGGAGGCCCAGGAGAGGTAAGGCAAGGTAAATATAACTGTTTGTTATTTTCCTTTACCTCCCCCGGGCCTTCGATAATTATACTCTGGGGACAGAGTATAATATAATACTAGCAGTAAGGGAGTCTGTAGGGCCACTGTGGAGCCCTACACTGGCCACTGGGGGGGGGGGGGGGACAGCATATTATACTGTGTGGGGCTCCTGTAGAGCATTATACTGGGGAGGGGGCCCTCTGGATAGCATATTGTACCGTGTGAGACCCCTGTAAAGCATTATACTGGGGAGGGGGCCCTCTGGATAGCCTATTATACTGTGTGGGACCCCTGTGGAGCATTATACTGGGGAGGGGGCCCTCTGGATAGCATATTATATTGTGTGGGGCCCCTGTGGAGCATTATACTGAGGAGCGGGCCCTCTGGATAGCCTATTATACTGTGTGGGGCCCCTGTGGAGTATTATACTGGGGAGGGGGCCCTCAGGATAGCATATTATATTGTGTGGGGCCCCTGTGGAGCATTATACTGAGGAGGGGGCCCTCTGGATAGTATATTGTACTGTGTGGGGCCCATGTAGAACATTATATTGGGGAGGGGGCCCTGTGGATAGCCTATTATACTGTGTGGGGCCCCTGTGGAGCATTATACTGGGGGGGGCCCTCTGGATAGCATATTATACTGTATGGGGCCTCTGTGGAGCATTATTCATGGTCAGATGAAACCAAAGTAGAACTGTTTGGTAGAAACACAACTCGTTGTGTTTGGAGGAGAGTGAATGCTGAGTTGCTTCCAAAGAACACCATACCAACTGTGAAGCATGGGGGTGGCAACATCATGCTTTGGGGCTGTTTCTCTGCAAAGGGACCAGGACGACTGATCCGTGTACATGAAAGAATGAATGAGGCCATGTATCGTGAGATTATGAGTGCAAACCTCCTTCCATCAGCAAGGGCATTGAAGATGAAACGTGGCTGGGTCTTTCAGCATGACAATAATCCCAAGCACACCGCCAGGGCAACGAAGGAGTGGCTTCATACGAAGCATTTCAAGGTCCTGGAGTGGCCTAGCCAGTCTCCAGATCTCAACCCCATAGAAAACCTTTGGAGAGAGTTGAAAGTCCGTGTTGCCCAGTGACAGCCCCAAAACATCACTGCTCTAGAGGAGATCTGCATGGAGTAATGGGCCAACATACCAGCAACACTGTGTGCCAACCTTGTGAAGACTTACAGAAAACATTTGACCTCTGTCATTGCCAACAAAGGATATATAACAAAGTATTGAGATGAACTTTTGTTATTCACCAAATACTTATTTTCCACCATAATTTGCAAATAAATTCTTAAAAAAAGAAAAATCAGACAATGTGATTTTCTGGATTTGTTTTCTCATTTTGTCTCTTGTAGTTGAGGTCTACCTATGATGACAATTACAGGCCTCTCTCATCTTTTTAAGTGGGAGAACTTGCACAATTGGTGGTTGACTAAATACTTTTTTTTCCCCACTGTATAAGGCATCCATTATAAGAGGGAGCTCTTATTTATAAGAGGGGAACTATTTATAAGATGGGTATAATTTTTAAGTAGGCTTATTTATAAAGGGGTCTATTAGTGATAATGGGGACTATTATTTATAAGGGTAACTATTATTTATGAGGGGGCTATTTATAAGGGAGCAGTATTATTTTTACGGATAAGGGGGAATATTACTTATACAGGGCACTATTTATCATTTATAAAGGGAGCTATTATTGATAAAGGTGTAATATTATTTATAAGCAGGGACTATTATTTATAAGGAGGCGCTATAATAACTGATGAATGGGTGCAAAAATCTATAAGGTGGTACAAAGGTGCTCATTTGAATTGTGTGTGGTAAAATGGGGCTTGTTATTACTTTTTTGTTGGCAGAAAGGAGGCGTTATTATAGGGGCTGCCACTGCAAGACGATGGTGTTGTTTGCATATCAGCATTTGGGACCCAGCTTTTAATTTTGCCCAGGGCCCCACTTTGTCTAAAACCGTCCCTGAGTGTACGAACAAAAACCTGTATAGTGTATGGAGGTTCTTACACTATCAGCAAGGAACTGCAGCTCTGCTCCCATTAACTTGAATAGAAGCAGAGCTGCTTCCTGCCATATATATAGTACTAGAGGAAGGACCCGGCTTCGCACGGGTATATTTCATTTTTTGTTTGTGTAGTGACCCCATAAGAATTGGCCAGTTTTGCACTTGACATCCAGTATGGCAGTCCAGTATAGGTATAGTCTATTTATGGCTGTGTTGCTATGGAAACCTGGTAAATGAAATGTGAACTTACATTGGCTAATACACGTCATATGACTGAATATTTAAGGACCTGCGAACTGCTATTGACTCATACAGGACATAAATAGCTTGGTTGCTATGGAAACCTGGTGTAAAGCTGTGTGTATGTCAAGACTGAACCTGCGATTTTCCATTGGTCCATAAGTGTCATGTGATCATGTGCATCTAAGTTTGGATATCAGTGAAAAAACTGCGATCGGTTGTTATGGAAAACTGGAGTAAAGCTGTGTGTATGTGACCTTGTGTAACAGTGTCATCCACAGCGCCCTGCCCCTTTAAAGCTGACCTACAGCAGTGAAGAAAAATGGCTGGGTTGTTATTGAAACCTGGAGTGCAGCTGTGTGCATGTGGCTGACAATGCTTTGTCAGATTGGAGATGGGCTTGGGTCTGCTGGGGAGTTTCAGCAGCTCGCTGTTGTCTGTAACATACCTTATCAGATTGGAGACAGGCTTGGGTCTGCTGAGAGTTTTCATTAGCTTGAGCAGCAGCCATGCATTTTGCTGCAGGGGACATGAGTAGTTTAAAAAACATTTCAATTTATAAGAATGCTGAAATCCAGTATGGCAGTCCAGTTAGTGGCGTAAATACCGGTTTAGCAGTGGTAGCAGCTGCCACAGGGCCCGGGACATTAGGGAACCCGGCAGGCCTCTGATGTTTTGTTTTTTTTTTGTTTTTTTTTAACACCAGCAGGTAACGGGCCCTATTTACTTACCGATCCCCACTCCTGCTCACGGCCGCCTGCACTTCACCTTCTGCAGAGGCGGCTGTGAGCGAGAGCGGGGATTGGTGAGTAAGGCCTGTGGGCCGTGAACCCCACAAACACTGCTATCGTTATACTCTGGGGTCTTTTCAGCAGACTTCGGGCCTCCTTGGTGGCGTCCCAGATGTCGGTGGGCCAGTCCGACGTCATTATGCGTTGCGATACATGCCTGGCTCACGTGACATCTGGTCCAACATTGAAGAAGTAGCGGGAAGTGCGCATAATACTATATGAAGGAGCCACTATGATACTGTGTGCAGGGGCCACTATGGGGCAGAATACTGTGTGCAAGGGCCACTATGTGGCCTAATAGTGTATGCAGAAATGCAGTTTGTGTGCGTGGGGGGGTTGCCGGGGGGGGGGGGGGGTCCATGTCAAATGTTCGCCTTGGGGCCCTGCCATTGCTAGTTACGCCACTGAGTCCAGTATAGGTACAGTCTATTTATGGCTGTGTTGTTATGGAAACCTGGTAAATTAAATGTGAACTTATATTGGCTGATACACGTGATATGACTGAATATTTAAGGTCCTGTGAACTGCTATTCACTAAGGGTGGGTTCACACCTGCACTTCAGTCCGTCCGTTGCCAATCCGAGTGAAAATCTCGGCAAACGGATTGGCATCGGATACAGACAGGTTAGCGACGCATTGGTTAAAAACCCATTCATTTGAATGGGTTTTTAAAGCAATGCGAGGGTGTCCGATTGCACCCTCTGCGCTGCGAATCCTTTTTTTTTTCGTCGGAAACAAAGTCGGACATGCAGGACTTCATTTTTTTTTTCCTCGGACACGAAGTCCTGCATGTCCGACTTTGTTTCCGACGAAAAAAAAAAGGATTCGCAGCGCAGAGGGTGCAATCGGACACCCTTGCATTGCTTTAAAAACCCATTCAAATGAATGGGTTTTTAACCAATGCGTCGCTGACCTGTCTGTATCCGATGCCAATCCCGTTCGCCGAGATTTTCTCTCGGATTGGCAATGGATGGACTGAAGCGCAGGTGTGAACCCACCCTAATACAGGTCATACATAACTTGGTTGCTATGGAAATCTGTGTGCCTGAGGAGAGTATGGGGCATAATAGTGTGTGCAGGAATGCAGTTTGTGCTGGGGGGGGGGTGTCCCATGTCAAATGTTCGCATTGGGGCCCTGCCATTGCTAGTTACGCCACTGAGTCCAGTATAGGTACAGTCTATTTATGGCTGTGTTGTTATGGAAACCTGGTAAATTAAATGTGAACTTATATTGGCTGATACACGTGATATGACTGAATATTTAAGGTCCTGTGAACTGCTATTCACTAATACAGGTCATACATAGCTTGGTTGCTATGGAAACCTGTGTGCCTGAGGAGAATAAGCGCCTGCGAGCTGTTATTGGCTGATAAGGGACATGTGACCGTGTGTGTGGCAGTTGAAATATGAGTGAAAGACTTGCAGGCTTGTATAGACTAATGCTGGTCATTTTTTGGGAATACTGTACCTCAGGAACGGTATGTCCAAGAGAGCTGAGACCCCGTCTATAAGATTCCCGGACACCTGATGTACATGTGTGCCAAATTTGGTGAGGATCGGTCCAGTCGTTTGGTCGTGCATAAAGAACAGACAGACAGGAACTCATTTTTATATATATATAAGAGATATGGTTTCCAGCTGCAGAAACAGCTAATATCGGGTCATAGTGTTGGACCCCGATCAATCTGATAGGTCATCAGTATTTATTTTTCCTAAATCTTGGACAACCCCTTCAAATAAATGTTATTGTTTGTATAATGAAAAGTTATACAATTTACCAATATAGTTCCTGTATCAATTCCTCATGTTGTTTTAGATCTGTAACTTGCTGTCATTCTTTGTCCAATTCCAGTGGATAAAAATCAGTCCATGGTCATGTGATGGACACACAGGTGCACAGCTCGTTACAGTCACAGCCCAATAATCAGAGCTCCGCCTTGTAACGAAGTGAACAAAGAATGACAGCAAGTTACAGATCTAAAACAACATGAGGAATTGATACAGAAACTGTATAACTTTTCATTATACAAACAATAACATTTATTTGATGAAATTGGACAACCCCTTTAATTTAACAATTAATGTGCTACATACCATTCAGGTCATTTAACATGTCAAGCTAACATTTTATACATCAGTAGGTTGGCTATGGAGATTTGTCTCCATATAGTACACAAATTACTGTAGATTATTGTAGGTCCAATATCTGATACATACCAACTACAAATGAATATGCTTAGTTTCCTCTATCGCTCAGATTTAATACACTCTTCAACACAAACTGTAACACCAAGAAGAAAGAGTCTTGGAATTATGGAAATCACAGGAGTGATAGACATGTTAATGATATGCAAATGATTAAAAAAAATGGAAACAAAATATTCAAAACATCTCAATTTATTCACTATAGAGCACAGGTGTCAAACACAAGGCCCGCGGGACGAATGTTATCCGGCCTGGCACTTATCTGGCCCGCAGGGGCGCGGCATTTTTTATTGTCTATGTAATGTAAACCAGCCCAGGACAGGCCGCTTAAAAAAAACAAAAAAAAACAAAGCTGCGCAATACCTGTCCTGGGCTGGTTTATGAGACCTCTGCATGTCAGCGCAGGCGGCGCTACAATGACGTCATCGCGCCTCCTATGCTGACACGCAGACAAGAAGAGGAGGAGACAGCAGCTGCATCAAGGCATCGGAAGCAGGTGAAATAAGTTTTTTTATATATATAAATAGGCCGTTGCCTGCTGGAGTATCCCCAGCACGTAACGGCCTATTTACTTATCGATCCTCGCTGCTGGTCGTGGCCGCCCCCGCTTCCCCTTCTGCTATGGGACGCAGAAGCGGCTGTGTGCAGGAGCGGGAATGGTAATTGAGGCCGCGGCCGGCGAACCCCATCAAATACTACTATTATTATACTCCGGGGTCTTTTCAGATCCCGGAGTATAATAATCGGAGACCCAGGGGTGATAAACATAAAAACCATTGTTACTCACCTCTCCGGCAATCAGATGTTACTCCCAGCAGGCTTCGGCCTTCTTTGGTGATGTCGCAGGCGTCACGTGAGCCCGGCCGACGTCATTATGTCGCGACGCCGGTCTGTGCAACATTGAAGAAGGCCGAACGCAGGGAGAGCACCGGAGCCCAGGTAAGTAACACTGGTTTTATGTTCGTCACCACCTGGGTCTCCAATCATTATACTCTGGGTTCTTTTACCCCAGAGTATAATAATAGTTCATGGGTGTGGGGTCACTATGGACATAATACCATGTGCAGGGGCCACTGTGAAGCATAAAACCGTGTGCAGGGGCCACTATGGAGCATAATACCGTGTGCAGGGGTAAATGGTATTTGTATATTGCTTAATTTTTGATATATTCAAAAAAGGATGAGGATAGTATGTAACATGCCAATGTCTTAGGTTTTAACAATACATTATGTTCTTCCTGGTTGCCCTCAAAGGGCTGATTGTAACAGTAGTAATGTACAAATGTAACTACTCCTTAATAGCTTGCTTAACTGTAAAGGAGAAGTTACTTTTATACATGTGTAAAATAATCTTGGCCCTTCAAGGTACCCCGTGAGGCTGAAGTGGCCCCCAGTGAAAATGAGTTTGACACCCCTGCTATAGAGTATAGAGTGCCATGTGTAGAAATACACACACTTACATATCTTGGCATGCTATCAATGAGGTTAATAATTTATCTGAGGAATGTTATGCAACCCTAAAAGCACTTGGGCACACAAATCATCATCAATATTGGTTGCCGACAGCTCCCTTTGCAATTGCTAATCAATAACATCAAAGAAGTTCTTGAAGGGAGACAAGTGCGGAGATGCTGTATGGTAGCACATTAAGGCCACGCAGACTGCTTAAATTAGCACAAATTACATGCAGCCTGGCATTACCCTGTTGAAAATTGGCTCTAGGGACACTCTGGAGAAATGACTGTACCACTAGTTACACGACCAAAACAATGTATCGTCAATCCGGTAATATACCTAAAATAAAGACTATAGGTGTCCAGCTATACATTATGCCACCCCACACCATATCCTGAAAGTAGGACTGGTGTAACATTACCTTGTGAAGTCGTGTCCACGTGATCTCCAGACCAATCTCCATCATTGCATCTGAGACAATAGCGGAAATCATCACTCAAGAGGATAGACCTTCATTCCATCCTCCATTGCAGACTTACTGTGAACCATGATAGCCTTTGAGTGCAGTGGTGAAAGATTAATGGAATCCTGTTGCTGGGCATCTACCTTGTAGCCCAATATCATGCAAACACCTTCAGATGGTTTGTGTCGACAACACTTGCCATCCTAGGCTTGGGATGAGATATTCAATCTCACATTTAATACAGAATGGATTACTGTGTGCCATTCTTCCTATGAGATGATATGTTCTTGCAGAGGTTTGCCTCCACACACCTCTTGTTGTTAGTCCACTTCGGTGTAGTTCTCCCAAACACCAGAACACACAACATTTAACAGTGCTGACATCCCAGTCTAGGTGCACAGTGGTCTGCCAGAGTGATAAACCAAAGTCTCTCGATTCAACGATTGACGTTCTCAGTTTATGTGCCAGTTATCGCCACTTGACGCAATCTCACACCACTTAATCAGATTTTTGAGGTTTCATGTGGGTAACTTTGCTTTCAAGTTGGCTGTTAAGTCCCTCCCACATGCCACAGAATGGAGCTAGGTGCTTGAAAACTGCATAACCTTACGACTTGCACTTCTTGGTGTTGTAATTTCAATGTTGAATTTATAATGGAAAGTGAGATCAAACAAGAATTTCTCTGCCAAGAACACTCCCACTGAGATGATACCATCTTCCTCACTTACTTACATGATAGAAGTCCAGTATTACTGCTTACTTTCTCAAATTCAACAGGCTTGCATAGTTTTTGTCCCCAAGGTTGCAAATAAAGTTACAATATTGGCTCAAAAAAAAAAAAAAAAGGGTACCTAATGTTTGTGACAATATACATTGAGTACAAAGTAACAAAATATTTTTTCCTAAAATCTGTTCCTTCTGTAGGAACATTTAGTGGAGATATTGAAATATTTCCTAGCAGATAACCATTATTATCGTTATCACTACAATCAAGTTTCCATTGGTTGTACAGTACTCAGTTTCCAGCTGTGGCTTCTGTTTACAGGTCCCCTGGCTGTTGTCAGCAGTTACGTCCCATTTGTGGCAGCCAGTCACAAGCCACAGGGTGACCTTTTCACAAACAGCATGTTACTGCTGAAGCTAGACAGTGACGTGCTGTTTGTGAAGAGGTCACTGCTGAGGCCTATGATTTGCTGCAGTGGTCACCTAACACAAATGGGACATCGTTGTTGACAACAGCCATTGGACCTGTAAACAGAAACCACTAAAGGAAAAGAAGCACTGGGAAGAGGTGAATAATCTTTTAATTCTGTACTTTCATTTCTAAACCTATATGGTATATATAATGGTACAACTACCTTGCAAAAGAGAAGGGTGTTATATAAATGTTAATAAATCTGTGTAAAACAACTGATTTTTCATCCAAAGTAAGTTACATAAGAAAAGGTATTCACATCTACTTTACATCTGCAATAAATTGTAAAACTGGAAGATTCCCATAAACTGCATGACTCGCACATACTACACATGGAGGTTTAAATTGGAAAAACATGGCCGTATATTAGACACAGTGAAATAAAAATTGTACTGCTTTTTGTTCCACTATTATATTTGAGGGGAAAACAAATAATAAATGCACGCCTAGTTACAAATCGAGAGCCAGAACAACAATTTTAAAGTATAATCCTTCATTAAGTCCCAAAATGCTTTCTTGGTATGAAACATAAAACATATTAAAAAAGGGAACATCCTACCAACACATCTGCTGCAGCAGGAAATCCCCCGCTAGTAGGATGTGTGTTTATTCCATTACACAAGGATATTGGCGGGCCTCAGGAACTTGGGAGTCAGTTTAATTCTATGCTTGAGAACTTTACTTTCATTTGGACTGGGAACTGGATACTAACAAAATGAAGGTCTCAGAGGTCAAGACTTTTACACATTTGTTGGTAAGCAAGCGACTTTAGAAACTGCATTATTCATGTCTAGCACTAACAATCTAACAGTGTTCCCCCGCCTTTCTCTTTTACGAGATTCTCCAAATCCTCAAATGAATTAAGAAGAAAAAAAAAAACAAAAAACAAAACAAAACATCTACAGTTCAACATAAATTAGTCGGTAGCATAAAATACATATTGAAATGACATGAGTGTGAGAATCATTCCCATAATGCTTCACTAAGATGAACTACTTAGCAGGTACTCTAATCATTATCTAATTACCAGTTATTAATAATTGAATTGTGAACACATTTCATCTTCTACATCAAATAAAAACATAAAATAAATAAGAGTGCAGGGCACAAAAGATGGAGACTTTATGAACTAGCTTGACTGGCCAAGTAATAAAAACAATCTTTGAAAACAACCCAAAAAAAATTACAATAGGTTTCCTCCATGTTCAGGGTCATATGCTTTAGCCTTGGCGGATACACACAGAAAAGCAAGGACCCATCAGCACCCAGATTTGCGGTAATAGGCCCTAGGTTCATTGGTCAGCTTTCTTTACAGTTATGTAAGATACTGGACAGCCACCTCAATGCATGATGTCTGCTGATGAAAGTAGAAAAGACTTAACACATATTGCTTTTACTGAGTGAGGCCTGCCTCTAGAACCGACTTTTTTTTTTTTTGCTTTGTACCCATGATACAATGTACTGTGTTCAGAGTAAAATCTAAATAGAGAACCAGCATTAGATTACATATTGGTGGGCATCCGACACCCAGCAGTCCCACTGATCACAGCAGCTAATGGAGCTGGAGCTAACACAGAGAATGGAGCCAGAAGCACTGCTAAACTTGATCACATATTGATGACCTTTCCTAAGGTCATCAATATTTTTAACCCTGAAAACCCCTTTAGGCTAAGGCCCCATGTAGCATCCCGCAGCAAAAACGCTTTTCACAGAAAGTCCGCAGAGGAAACCTGCGTTTCAGTAAGGTATAATTTTTGCTCCACTTCACAATTATCTGCTACTTTGTGCTGGTCTATCACTTAAAATCTCTATAAAATACATTTAAGTTTGTGGTTGTTCAGTGACAAAATGTGTAAAGGTTCAAGGGGAATTAATACTTTTGCAAGCCACTGTACATCATTTCAAATTGATGCAAACAAACTGAAAAGGTGTCTGCTTTGTATTTTGTACATTTTTGGGTATCTAATCAATAGAAATAATGATTTGCACTTTCATTAACCACTTGTGGACTTTAAGTACTTAGCAGGTAGGCAAGAAACTCTACAAAAGACTTTTTCCTTTTTTTAACAGGAAGGTTAAACAAGTTAAGGCTAAAGCCCCACGTTGCAGAAATGTAGCGTTTTTTGTTGCAGATTTTGTAGCGTTTTTTAAAGCCAATGTCAGGAGTGACTTGAAAAGGAATGGAAAATACAAAAAGGAAGCTCTTAAACGTTTCCCTTCTGTTAAATCCACTCCTAATTGTGGCTCAAAAAAACGCTGCAAAATCTGCAACAATAAAAATACTGCGTTTCCGCGACGTGGGGCCTCAGCCTAAAGAAGTACTTTAGTGAAAGCTGATAAATACAATTAACAAAAAATAAATATATTTATATATGTATTTAGCTCAGTGCTTAACACTGTTGCCTTGCAGTGCTGGGGTCCTGGTTTCAAATATTACCAAGGGCAATATCTACATTAAAGGGGTTTTCCCATCTCCCTGTTACAGCAGCTTTGCCTGCTGTCTCTTCTTCTTACTTCCTGTATTCCTTTTCACACAGTCAAAGCCACCCCCACACCCCTTCCCAGCTTGCTGAACAGGACACTATGAAGTATCACAATACTTATTATGATTACTAGAAATCTAATATAAATGCAGATGAAATAATATGCACATGCTTCAAAAGAACGGACTCAGGCTAGGTTCACATCTGCTCCTGAACTCCGTTGGGGTATTCCTTTCCCATTCCGTTTGAAAAATGCGGAGAGTAACAGCGCTTTTCTCTATTTTTCGCCCTTTTATGGGCGGAAACCGAGTGGAAACCCTTTTCCGCAGGTAACCGCTTTTTTTAAGAGGATTAGGAACAGCTGAACGGAAACCCGAACACAGGTGTGAACTTAGTGTCAGTGTTATCTTTGTGTTTACACAGAGAGATAACAGACAGGGCCTTATCACAAAACTGCAGTCAGCTGAACTGCAGAGCTATAGATAACAGAGAGCAGTGAGTGACGTCACTTGTCCTGCTTATCACACAGTTCCAGTGCTAAGGAAACACTGTGTAAACAATGGGAGAAATACTTTCAAATAGAAGGAAAACAAAGCAGCATTGCTAAAGCAATATATTTAGGAAAACTCTTCAATTTACATAAGCTAGCAGTATGGATAGGATTCTTGAGATGGGAATACCCCTTTAAGTTTGTATATTCTCTTTGTGTTTCTGTAGGTTTCTTTCAGTTATGCTAGGTTCACACCTGCACTCAGGTTTCCAATCTGCCTAAAAAGCGGTTACCCGCAGAAATCCGCGGACCCCATAGACTATAATGGGGTCCGCGAGGTTTCCACCTGAAAAATGCGGAGAAAAAAGTCCTGCTTAGAGGACTTTTCTCTCCACATTTTTCAAGCAGAATGGGGGATGGAATTCCCCAATGGAAACAGAGCGCTGGTGTGAATCCAGCCTAACTCCGGCTTTGTCTCACATGCCAAACATATACTGAGTGGTAAATTGGTTTCCCATAAAAACTGTTCCTTCTCTGTGCTTGGGATAAGTACTTGTATGGCAGTCACTGACTTCCCTGCTCTGCAAATCTCCATGTGGTTTGCAAATAAAGATGCAAAAATTATTTGCATAAGTGAGAAAAAAAAAAAATCTTATTTTAAAACGCAGGCCATCTAAAATCCTGAAAAGGCATCTGATCATTAGCTGGGACAAAATGGTCTCATTTTGTACTGGTTAAAATTACATTGACAACGGTTGAAAATCATTTTTACCCAAAACATAACGTACCTTCTGCTTTAGGAATAGGTTTTTTTTTGTGCTCTTGGTCTGCTCCTTCAGAGTCTCATCTTCATAAACTAAAATATAATCAATTCGCCTTTGATCATCGTTGAAGTATAATGATTCAGAGTTCTGATTAAACTCTACCTAGAATTGTGAAAAAAAAAAAAAAAAAAAAAAGGTGAAACTAAAAAACATCAATATGCCTGCAATATATACCTACTATTACATTCTTTATTTCTTTATCTTACTGGCTATCCAACATAACGTTGCAAAGTTACACTATTTTCCATAGCAGTTTCTGCTAACCCTCTATAAACCAGCCACACCAATGAGAAAAACAGGAACTCAACACACAAGGTTGGGAAAGATATCACATCCTGACCTCTGCAAAGTAAAAATAAACTTGGTATTATTTATAATCTTCTGGTAAAAACCAGATTGCTAACAAAATAAGATTGTATGAATTTAAATGTCTCTATTATGAAAATCATGAACTTTTATAAAATAATGTCTATGCCGGATGAATTATTTTATCCTCAGTAGGCACAAAGCAAAAAAAGGGAACAAAAAAAAAAAAAAAAAAAAGTGGTGAGCGAATAGGTTACAGAGACAACCTGCACAGAATTAGGTTTACAGTGTGTTGCCAATTACAGAAAAGTTTCGATAAGTCACAGAAATACATCAGAAGTTTTCAAGAAAGTAGGAGCAAGCCAAGAGACTTCTAAGGTTGCAGAGCTGTGAAAGCACCACAGACATTTACTGCAATTGTAATGCTCCTTTAGAAAGTGCAATCCCATCCAGTAGGATCCAACGATAAAGAATTTCCATTGGTTAGAATCAATTGCTAGTATGTTAAACAAAACAATTATCATTGAGGATTATAAAGCCATTGGCGATAAACAATAAAATATAATAGTGGATAGCAATGCTTACACTTAAAAGTGTACAAAAATTTTTTACAGTTGTATTATTTTTATTAGTGCTTTCCTTTGTCTTTGTTGCCTACCGCATCCAATACAGCATAGGTTATTAAAACTATCCTCCTATATTGTAACAACAAATACTGACAAGAGGTGCAAATAATTACTCAAAATTCTCAGCATAGTCTTTGTCTGAAAACTTCATGTTTAATGAAGTTTAGGAGGAAGTGGTCATTTAACTAGAGCAATAAAAGGAAGTTAAGGCATCTGTCATTTGTGTGCCTCCCGATGTAACATTTAGCAAAAAATAAAAATAAACTTTTGCAAGCTAAATATTACTCGGTCAGAGTGCATTCCTAATCGTCAATGTATTTATAACATATGAAAGTCTTTATACAAAGATTACTCTAATTTTCTTCCTTAAAATTTGGAAAGAATGGGAGAAAATGTTGGAGCCAATTCATGACTGTTACTAAGGATTCTCTCTCTTTAACCCTTTCACTGCCAGGGTTGTCTGGAAATTTTGCACCTCCGGTAGCCAGAGCAATTTTCACGGTTTTGAGATGGTCAAATAAAACCTAAATTGCAACATTAAAAAATCATGCTAACCCCCCATACCTACAATATATATTTTCTTAAAGTAGACACATGCAGCATTGTCAAAATATATACGAACAGGCAACTTCATGCAATTTTGATTTAAAGTGTATGTTTTATAAGAAAAATGCAAATAAATGTATATTATTTGCTAAAAGTGGAAACCAAACAAAAAGTTATATGCAACAAACACCCAAGAGTTCAACATGTGCAGAGTTCATTCATATCACTAAGGCCTAAACCTGCAAGCACGTGTCTCCCTAAAATCACCAGAACTGGAAAGAACAAAAATTTGCTTTGAAGCTGGAAATATTCAAAAAAGTATCATCCTATAGTAAGTAGGGATTACACACCGTGAAAAAGCAAGTGAACCTAAACATTTCTTGAAATTAGACAACCTGAAGATTACATGTGTCTCAATGGGTTATCAATAGCCATGTCCACCTTCACGTAACTTTGTGACAAACACATAAACATATATTTTCACATAAAACTCCTATTTAATCTTACACACAAAACACATAAAATAAAAGATCAAGGTGTACACAATTTTATATATATATATATATATATATATATATATATATATATATGTATATATATATATAATCGCAAACTACAACAAGCGCTTGTACGCTCAAAAACACTGATACAGAAGACAAGCAATATTTTGCAGTTATTCATTAATATGTTAAAAATCTACACTGCACATAGCAAACTGTGATACCCAAACCTAACTTTTTTGATATTGCACAGCATACCGTTTATAAAAATACCACCTTAATATTTCATATATACAACCACCTTCATGCAACTTTGCAGAAAACACAGACTACAAGCAAAAATTGCACAACATTTCAAATTTGTCACTAAAGTGCATGCTCAAGCAGTCCCTTTCTGCAAACAAAATGTACTTTTCAAAAAACTGCAAGATGTGAGGAATTCATACCACACATCTATATATTTACAGGTGCAGGTGTTAAAGAAACGCCAAAGAAATCGCAGAAATGCGCCAACCAATTTTGTGCATGCAAATTAAATAGGAGCTTACATAAGAATATAATATTCTATCCCCCTATAAAAACTGTAGCAATTTATACATTCATCTCTAGTAATAATCGTTATTGCTATTATTTTAGCGTGTAATGGATATCGCTAGAGAGGTGTATTTTACTCTATAAAGATCAGGTACGGACAGGACAGGGTCAAATGTAAACTTTATTGATGACTTTGTGCATGTGTTGTGTGTTTGGTGCAACTCTTCTGGCGCTGCGACCTGGACAATGGTAAACGTCTGGGTCACAGCGTCATTAAACTTCCAGGTTATGTTATGTTCAAAGGGGTATTACATAAGAATACCCCTGTTATTAGGCTCAAAGGGGTATTACATTATCCCTCTATGTGACAATCAGAGAGCAAAGGTATAGTATGCTCTCTGATTGATAGAGGGGATAGAATGGACAGAAGTCCCTGCTACCCCCCCCCCCCTCGGGTCACATACAGGTGATGCACAGAAGAAGATGATGATGATGAGGATGATGATGATGATGAATCATCGTCTGTGCAGTCTGCAGTTCCACTCCCTCCCCCCTCCTTCTTCCTACATGCTGCCTGGAGGGGGGGGCGGGGGGGGGAGCATACAGGTGATGCACAGAAGAAGATGATGATGATGAGGATGATGATGATGAATCATCGTCTGTGCAGTCTGCAGTTCCACTCCTCCCCCTCCTTCTTCCTACATGCTGCCTGAGGCGGGGGGGGGGGGGGGAGATACAATTTAAAGCCCCATATCTCAGGATCTGTTGGGGCTATGAAGAGGAGCCTGGATTCATTTTAAAGATGAATTCGGATTCGGAGCGATCGGCTGCTAAAAACACTGTTGGGGATAGAGATCTGCATTGGGATCTTTATGCCAAGTAGCGTTTTCAACAGTAAATCGCTCTGGATCTGTAAGGGTTATCATGATGATCTTAATATCATTTTAAAATGAATCTAATGTCATCTTTATAGCCCTAACCAATCCTGAGATATGAACATTAGTAGTAAGGACGTATTCGATACGTCCTTGGCTAGAAAAGGGCCACCCTGGGAGGACATATAAATACATGGGCGGCAGGGAAAGGGTTAAAGCACAACTGCATACCTCACATGTGCTATCATGCCTGTTCAGATGACGGAGTATGCTACTGATTTTTGGGCGAATTCTGTCCCAAAAATCAGAAGCAGATTCCACCTTGATTATGCCTCCCATTGTTTTCAAAGAGAGGCTGGGATTGCAACAGGATGCTAAAAAAAAAAAAAAAAAAAAAAAAAAAAAAAGCATCCTGCTGATCCAGCTGGAGTCTGCAGCTCAAGACTCCCTGCAAATTAGTCCCATTCATCTGGGCCTAATCAGAAAAGGAAAGCCACTCTGCATTCCTCTTCATTTTCCAATGTCAGAACAGAGCCAAAAGCATGTATGCGTATTCAAAAAAGCAGGTCCCATTTAAAACCCTCACATATCAGACGAACAAGGAGGTGGTGATCCCCCATTCAACAGTTGCTGGCCACTGCACTCACCAAACAGTTAAATGGATAGATAACCATTGCTTGCTTGTCTCTTTACATAACTCCCACAGACTTCAATACTCTGCAGGGATGCACAACAATACCTAAAGTATGCTCCAAGAGGGAGTATGACAGAACAGCCTTTGGGAGTACTTTTTTTTTTTTTTTTTTTTTTTAATTCAACTGCCTCGACCATGTTACAGAGCACAATACAGTGATATATGTCTCTAACTGATTGTAGAAAACTGTGTAAGGCTAAGGCCCCATGGTGGCAACACATCGCTTTTCACAGAAACTTTCTGCTTCAATTATACCTATAGGGAAACAGCTGGCGTTTCCCTATAGGTATAATTGACATGCTGTAATTTCCAAAACCGCAACAGTTTTGGAAATCGCAACGTGTCTGCTTTGCGTATTTTCCTGCAATGTATGGTTGGGATTCGCTGGGACTAAACACAGTGTTTTTTTTTCTAATTTTAGTTTTGGGGGAAGCTCTTTTCTACTGTTTCTTAGAATATGAAATGCTAACTAGACCCAAACCAGACACGTTTTTAGTAAATACTTGGAAGGGTGATTCTGCCAGAGTCCAGGGCTATGTTTGGCAAGGGCAAATAAATTGGGCTATGCATGAATTTAATTTTGGCACACACTTCATGGGTCCCAAGCTAATTATCCTGAGCCTAACAGTCCTAACTACACCTGCAAATGGAAACATAGAATGACTGGTAACTGCCGATAATCACTAATATAGGCAAAGTCAATCACTACAGTGATCATTCCTCCACCATTCAGGCGCATTTATTATCGGCAGCGCATCCCTCTTTACACAAATGCAATATGCTGACCAATAAGCTCCCTGATTGGCTGATCAGCAGCGCAATTAGACATGCATTCCTAATAACTGCTCTGAATATCATGCCGCTTAATAGGCTGTTAAGAGTCAGACATTGACAACCTGACCAGCATTTTTTAAAGAGTTCAACCCTATCTCATGCTCCTTTTAATTATAGTGAGCACATAAATATGCTTGGTGTGGGCGCATCCTAGAGCATAGTTAAACTGGCCCAAGGCCAACTTTGATCACATACAAATGAATAGTTATGTTAAAAAATCTGCTAAATCAGAAAAAAAAAAAAAAATAATATAGATCTAACATAGCATATGGGCAGCTTGCAAATTGTAGGCAGTATTAACAGACAGGCTCAGATGTCACACAGTGTAAAGTTAATGTGGTATGGTGTGAACAGAACCCAGAATGATGCTTATACCATCTACTCTGAGAGAATGTATTGTTGAAAAGTTTAAGTAAAAATAAGGCAGTGAAACATGTTCAATACATTAACTTAATGCATTAACTAAATTATCAGGAAAGTACGGAATTGTACTGTGACAGTGCTACTCCATAAATACAGAGATTTACCATTTCTGCTGAGTGAAATCTCATTGCATTTTCTTGCATGGTTCCATAGGCTGGCAATATGGTTTGCTCCATTTCATCAGACACTAAAATAAAAGTAAGAGTTGTTAAACAAGAATTACAAAAGGATCTCTTCTCAAACTTCCCTTTAACATAAGCTAATACTAAATTGAGCTCAACATAACTGTGCATAACATACAGTGTTCACAATCTCTCATACACATCACATTCAAGAGCCATCTCTGTTCTACACAATAACTAATTGTACGACGATACTGGCGGAGTAGATTACAGATGTTAGATCTCTTCCACTCTAGTACTGTTCTACACAATGCTGCAACATTGCATTCAGCCAAGTGAGAGAAGTCATGGCTGGCAGCCATTATATTCTCTAAGTCAATAAGGAACTGAAAAGATTGCATCATACTATTCCTTTTCGCTTTCAAGTTGATATAAAATACCATATAGTACTTTAACTAGGCCAAGCACAGACATCCCAATGCTTGCATTAACTATATACTTGGGCTGTATTCACATTTGCGCTGAAGGCTCTGTTGCAAATTTCATCAGATTTGACAGGGGGAACAGCACTACTTCCTGTGAAAATAGCAGACATCGCAATAGAATCCAAAAGGACACTATCACCAGTCAGGGCCGGTTTTAGACAAAGTGGGGCCCTGGGCAAAATTAAAAGTGGGGCCGCAAATGCTGATATGCAAACAACACCATCGTCTTGCGGTGGCAGCCCCTATAATAACGCCTCCTTTCTGCCAACAAAAAAGTAATAAACAAGCCCCATTTTACCACACACAATTCAAATGAGCACCTTTGTACCACCTAATAGATTTTTGCACCCAGTCATCAGTTATTATCACGCCTCCTTATAAATAATATTACACCTTTTATTAGTAATAGCTCCCTTATAAATTATAAATAGTGCCCTGTATCAGTAATATTCCCCCTTATCAGTAACAGTCAACCCGTAAAAATAATACTGCTCCCTTATAAATAATAGCCCCCTCATAAATAATAGTTACCCTTATAAATAATAGTCCCCATTATCACTAATAGCCCCCTTTATAACTAAGCCCACTTAACAATTATACCTCCCTTATAAAAAGTTCCCCTCTTATAAATAATACCTCCCCTTTAAAATGGATGCCTTATATATAATAGTTCCCCCTTATAAATAATAGCCCGTCTTATAAATAATAGTCCCCCCTTATAATAGCCCCCTCATACTTAAGTTTCCCAATTATATATTGTAACCCACCGTTATATATAATAGTTCTCCGTTATACAGTGTCGGACTGTAGGACCTTAGGCCCACCAGAGGAACTTGTTCTGGGGCCCCACCCAACAGCTTCCTGCTAATAGCCTACACCACAGCTCCTTCACTGAAGTCTTACATATGTGCTGACTATCTGGTGTTACTGAGTATGTTACCAGCATAGTCAGCCCCTATTGTACTGTGCAGGCCCCAATAGCTCAATGGCCAGCTCATGCACAGTACTGTATGGGGAATGACATGGCCATGGGGCACTACACGTATGTGCAAGATTATAGTGAGGGAGCTGTGATGCAGACATAGCACACAGGGCTACCAGCAGGAATTATGAGCCCCCCCCCCCCACAGTATAATGCTCCACATGGTATATAATGCTCCACAGTATAAAATGCTCTCCTGAGCCCTCCAGTTTCCCCACATGGTATATAATGCTCCACAGTGACCCCACACAGTATAAAATGCTCCCCTGAGCCCCCCATAGTGGCCCTACATGGTGTGTAAGGCTCCACACAGTATAATACTCCACAGTGGCCCACACAGTATACTACCCCTTAGTGGCCCCAGACAGTGCAATATGCTCCCCAGCAGCCCCACACAATATAATATGCTCCATACAGTATAATATGCACCCCACAATGCCCCCCCAGTATAATGCTCCAGTGGCATAACACAGTATAACATGCTCCATAATGACCTCCACGCAGTATAATATACTCCCCAGAGGGGTTCCCCCAGTATAATGCTCCATAGTGGTCCCCCACAGTATAATATTTTCCGCACAGTCCCCCCCAGTATAATGCTCTACAATGGCCCCACAGAGTATCATATGCTCTCGAAAAGCCCCACACAATATAATACACTCCACAGTGTTCCCACACAGTATAACAGGCTCCCCACACTGTCCCTTCCCCCAGTATAAAGCTCCACAGTGGCCCATAGTATAATATGCTCCCCAGAGGGCCCCCGCTAGTATAATGCTCCACAGTGCCTCCTCCAGTATTTTGCTCCACAGTGGCCCCAAGCAATATATTATGCTCCCCAGAGCGTCCCCCCAGTATAATGTTCCACAGTAGGCCCCACGCAGTATAATATGCTCCCCAGTGGGCCCCTAGTATAATGCTCATTAGTCCCCCCCGAATAATGCCCCACAGTGGCGCCATGCAATATAATATGCTCTGCTGATGGCCCCCCCCAGAATAATGCTCCACAGTGACCCCACTCAGTATAACATGCTCCAGAAATGGCCTCCACACAGTATAATATACTGCCCAGAGAGGTTTCCCCAGTATAATACTCCACAGCGGCCCAAAACCGTATAATATGCTCTCCAGAGCCCCCCCAGTATAATGCTCCACATTGGCCCAAAACAGTATAACATGCTCTCCAGAGCCCCCCCCCCAGTATAATGCTCCACAGTGGCCCCGTACAGTATAATATACTGGGGGGCCCCTCTGGAGAGCATATTATACTGTGTGGGGAAACCGTGGAGCATTATACTGGGGGGGCTCTGGAGAGCATATTATACTGTGTGGGGCCACTGTGGAGCATTATACTGGGGAGGGGGCCCTCTGGAGAACATGTTATATTCTGTGGGGCCTCTATGGAGTATTATAAAGTGGGGTGGCTCTGGAGAGCATGTTATATTCTGTGGGGCCACTTTGAAGCATTATACTGGGGGGCCCCTCTGGAGAGCATAATGCTCCAAAGTGGCCCCACATAATATAACATTATCTCCAGAGCCCCCCCACATTATAATTTTCCACAGAGGCCCCACAGAATATAATATGCTATCCAGAGGGGCCCCCCAGTATAATGCTCCACAGGGGCCCTACAGTGCTATTATTATATTATATTCTGGGGTCTCTTCAGACCCCAGAGTATAATAATCGAAGGCCCGGGGGAGGTGAGGGAAAATAACAGTTATACTCACCTTGTCTTACCTCTGCTGGGCCTCCTCGCACTGCTCCGTTATCCCCGCCGGCGATGGCTTCTTCTTCTCTGCGGCTGACGTCACGTGTTGTGGACGTCACCGCTGAGGCCTGTGATTGGGCCTCAGCGATTAGGTGAGGCAGGCTCTCAGCACGCCCCACGTGATCGCTAAGGCTGAGGCCTGGCCTCAGCGGTGATGTCCGTAACGCCAGAAGATGGCGTCGGACGCAAGGACAGGTGAGTAAAAATGTTTGTTATTTTTACTCACCTCAGAAAGGGGCCCTGCGGTCCCTTTCTGTTATTGATTTGGCCGGGCCTGACTGCGGGATCCGGAGTCATCAGGTTCCGGATCCCTGGGGCCCCTTTGGGGACAGGGCCCTGGGCAATTGCCCAGTTTGCCCCCCCTAACGCCGGCCCTGTCACCAGTCAATATGGAGAACAATGGGCGTCTTTGGTATATGTTACACAATGGATACTGCACTGTGGTTTCCGTTACGAACAGAGACAAAATTACAGTTATGGACTGAATCATGTCTGATGACTGTTCTTTAGTTTTAAAAGTATTTATTAAATGAAACAGAATACAAAAGATCATCAAAAATTATCAAAACATTACACTTCACAGCCAAAAGTATCAATATGCATCCAAAAGTAAATACCAATGAAAACTAGGTTACAGACAGCACAAGTACAAATAAACAAAATGAACGGTTCAAATCAGGGAAAGGGGGTATAGACACAACAAACACACAATAGCACTGCAGTGAATGATTTTAAAATAGCCCTGATGCATAGGTCAAAGGAATGGGGAAAAATAAAGTCATCCTAGTTCTACAGTTGCAGACAGTAAATCCAGGCTAGGAGCAAATGATCGGTTGAGCCAGTAGAGCCCACACCCTGTGAAAATGTAATTTTGTATCAGCTATAGTGGAATTTAGCTTTTCAAGCAAAATTTTTTTGACTTGGTTGAACGTCTGACAGCAAGAGAGTCTGCATCCTCCATTGATCAGCCACACTGAGAAAAGGATATACGGCATAAGTTTATATGGAACAGTGTAGTCCCTGTGGTTTATGCCCAAAAAGAAAGACTAATGCGAAGAGAGGGATAGAACAATTGAGGAGCCACTGCAATAGTTGGATGGAGGGACTGCCAAAAACACTGAAAAATTGGGAAAGTTCACAAGTATCCCCAGCCGATTGGGATTCCTTAAAACATAGGGGAGGGAACCTCTTGTCCATTGTCAGGGTGGTTCCTAGGTCAGACTCCCAGGCCTGCATAAAGTTCAATTTCAACTCAGAAACGGAGGCGTTCAACTCACTATAAATGAACGACAAGGAACCCCTGTCCAAGGCCCTGTAGAGACAAAGCCTCTCAAACTTAGTAGTAGTTGAGAAAGTAGTCACAACGGGGTCCATGTGGTTTCCACACAAAACATGCAGCACTTTCCTCTCCGCTTGCTTCGTGCGGAAACCAAGTGGAAAACACATGAACTCCTTTACAGTCTATGGGGTTTGTGTGGTTTCCCAGGTAAACCGCTTTTTATGTGTATAGGTTTCCGTTCGCATGCGCGAGATTTCGTTCATGCTGACGGGAGGAAGAAGCAAAGAAGATGCGTCATCTCCCTCTCCCTGCATTAGCTTCCACAGAGCACAGGGGACGTGAGATTTCGTTCGAGCTGACAGGAGAAAGAAGCAAAGAGGCAGAGGAGGCGTTAACAAGAAGGAAGAAGGGGGAGGCGATGCAGGGAGAGGGTGATGACGCAGGGGTGCTCGGTACTCTGTGGAAGCTAATTTACTTATCAACAAAATGGCTTTTCCTGAAAAAACGCCGACAAGAGTCAGGAAATGAAAGGTATGTCTACAATAGCCTTTATAAGGGCTACATGAATATACAGTGCCTTGCGAAAGTATTTGGCCCCCTTGAACTTTTCAACCTTTTGCCACATTTCAGGCTTCAAACATAAAGATATAAAATTTTAATTTTTTGGTGAAGAATCAACAACAAGTGGGACACAATTGTGAAGTGGAACAAAATTTATTGGTTATTTTAAATTTTTGTAAAAAATAAAAAACTGAAAAGTGGGGCGTGCAATATTATTCGGCCCCTTTACTTTCAGTGAAGCAAACTCACTCCAGAAGTTCACTTCTGAATGATCCAATGTTGTCCTAAATGACTGATGATGATAAATATAATCCACCTGTGTGTAATCAAGTCTCTGTATAAATGCACCTGCTCTGTGATAGTCTCAGGGTTCTGTTTAAAGCACAGAGAGCATCATGAAGACCAAGGAACACACCAGGCAGGTCCGTGATACTGTTGTGGAGAAGTTTAAAGCTGGATTTGGATACAAAAAGATTCCCCAAACTTTAAACATCCCAAAGAGCACTGTGCAAGCGATCATATTGAAATGGAAGGAGTATCAGACCACTGTAAATCTACCAAGACCCGGCCGTCCCTCTAAACTTTCATCTCAAACAAGGAGAAGACTGATCAGAGATGCAGCCAAGAGGCCCATGATCACTGTGGATGAACTGCAGAGATCTACAGCTGAGGTGGGAGAGTCTGTCCATAGGACAACAATCAGTTGTACACTGCACAAATCTGGCCTTTATGGAAGAGTGGCAAGAAGAAAGCCATTTCTCAAAGATATCCATAAAAAGTCTGGTTTAAAGTTTGCCACAAGCCACCTGGGAGACACACCAAACATGTGGAAGAAGGTGCTCTGGTCAGATGAAACCAAAATCAAACTTTTTGGCCACAATACAAAACGATGTTTGGCATAAAAGCAACACAGCTCATCACCCTGAACACACCATCCCCGCTGTCAAACATGGTGGTGGCAGCATCATGGTTTGGGCCTGCTTTTCTTCAGTAGGGACAGGGAAGATGGTTAAAATTGATAGGAAGATGGATGGAGCCAAATACAGGACCATTCTGGAAGGAAACCTGTTGGAGTCTGCAAAAGACCTGAGACTGGGACGGAGATTTATCTTCCAACAAGACAATGATCCCAAACATAAAGCAAAATCTACAATGAAATGGTTCACAAATAAACGTATCCAGGTGTTAGAATGGCCAAGTCAAAGTCCAGACCTGAATCCAATCGAGAATCTGTGGAAAGAGCTGAAAACTGCTGTTCACAAACGCTCTCCATCCAACCTCACTGAGCTCGAGCTGTTTTCCAAGGAAGAATGGGCAAGAATTTCAGTCTCTCGATGTGCAAAACTGATAGAGACATACCCCAAGCGACTTGCAGCTGTAATCGCAGCAAAAGGTGGCGCTACAAAGTATTAACTTAAGGGGGCCGAATAATTTGGCATGCCCCACTTTTCAGTTTTTTATTTTACAAAAGTTTAAAATATGCAATAAATTTCGTTCCACTTCACGATTGTGTCCCACTTGTTGATTCTTCACCAAAAAAATTAAAATTTTATATCCTTATGTTTGAAGCCTGAAATGTGGCAAAAGGTTGAAAAGTTCAAGGGGGCCGAATACTTTCGCAAGGCACTATAGCCTTAGCTAAAAATTGAATATCTCAATGATAGACTCCCTTTAAGAAATAATTCAGCAAGATGTCTAAAGCGGGCATGCTTTCACCATATAAAATAATCTGAAGACAATCCCGTGGATGGCTGTTTTTTAAAGATAACCTCTCACCAGGAAAATGCAGTATAATCTTCAGGCAGCATGTTATAGAGCAGAAGGAGCTTAGAAGACTTTGTAGAAGTTTCAGTATAACTTGACATTTATTAATTTAGTGCTATGCGCTTTCTATGCTTAGGTGCATGGAAACAACTGTTCATTCGTGCAACAACAGTCCCCATTGAAAAATTCAAGCAGCACATTTGTTTCAAGGATGAAGTATTATGAGTGCTGAATCAATAGTTTTACCATTACAAAAGTGCTCATCATAGGTTACAGTCTAGAAGCGCACTTGGTTTATCACAGTAGCTGATGCTGGATGATAAATTTCGTAATGTTTAGACTGTCTAGTCTTTCACCTATTGTTTGTCTTACTATGTGCCAAAATTTTGCAGCAATTCTGCCGCATGGTGTCTAAAACACATAATAAATACGGTGCACAGCATAAAGGCCAGTTTTTGGGTTTTTTGCACAAATGAAGCCAGAATTCTGGCACATTCAGTTTAGTAAATCTCCCTCACTGACATTTACTATATTAGTAACATTCACAAGTGGCTATATGACTTCCTACTGTATGTCTAACATAAGCAAACATACTAATAGCTACAATGAACAATATAGTATAAAGTATTTTACTTACATTTTAGATAATTAATTTCGCCCCAGAATAGAATATTCCTGTAGTGGTCTGTCTAGACTCCCATTAAGTATATGCAGTGTGCTAACATTCTGTCCTTTTGTACTGTTGCAGCCAGGGGCAGCTAAACATATAGTTACACCCTCAAGTAGAAATACAAACATTTACCATTCCATTTGTATAAGAAAAATACTTAGTGAGCTGGTGTATGCCCCATCATCCTCTGCAAGAGACATGTAACGCAATTTCAGTCCTTGTAATTGACATTTATAAGGTTAGATATCATTCCAGACATCAGATACAATTATAGTTGCATCATAATAAGAAAGATTATTAAATTAAAACAAAAAAAAATTAAATAAAAACAGTAACACGCACTACAACCAAGCATACTCACTAAAAGTAAAAAACACTGGAGCGGAGTAAATCCAGCCGCATTGCTATTCTTTTCAGATTTCACACCCAGCAGGTTTATCCTCTGCTACTTCATAACAATACCTTAAAAATGTTGTCCGTTTTTATTGTCTGTTTTTATTTGCCCTGATCACCAGAGGATATATAAATTAGAAATAAATTTACTTTATTGATTTTTATTAAAAATATGACTTCCTCTATTATCTTTTACTGCCCTTCAGGCTGGCTGCAACAGCTTGTAAGGTCTTGGTTATGTACAAGTCACATATTCATGTCCCTCTTAAAGAGAGTATGTCAGCAGTTTTGACCCCTTAAAACTGCTTACACTTGCATACAGAAATGAAAATATCACGCAGAAAGAAATGTTAAGACTAGAGCTACAGAGCCACTTAGGTGGCCTCGCCCATTGCATGACCAAAGAATGCTGTGTCACCCTGTGACTCCTTCTCCAAAGTAAGTGAATAGAGTCACACTAGAAGTTGCAGTTGCAGCAACCTTGGGATCAAAATGCTGGCAGTTTCCCCATAGGTATAATTGAAGAAGAAAGTCCACACAGGAAAACTCTGTGGACTTTCTGTGTAAAAGTGCTGCAGGAAAAACTGCAATGCGTTTCCGCCATGGTTTTTCCCGCAGCACTTTTTCGTTGCAGCCCACTACCTGCAGCCTTATCCCTAAAGTGCTTAAAATCCAAATTGCAATACAAGTAGAGAGATACTCACTGCATATGAGGGACGATGTAAACTTATAACACTTCCCTCTATAATTGACACTCCCTACTGACTACAGTGTGTAACTAAGGCTAGGTTTACATTGCATTGGAGTCTCCGCTGCAGAGTCCGTCTAAAATCAGCAAAGAGAAAAGTCCTGCCCAGTATAAAACTGTTGAAAATCCAATGGATGCCATTATAGTCTATAGAGTCCGCAGGTAACTGCTTTTTTAGCGGACAGGCTCTCCGTCTTTCAGGTCCCCATGCGGACCCAAACGATGGCGAGAAGAACGCTAGTGTGATCCTAGTGTCAAAGGGTTACAGCAGGCCACAGAAACAGCCGTAAAGAATATGGTCTGTTCATGTCCCTACAGAAAAGCACAGAACTTACTATACACGCACCTTTGTTTATGTACTGCAAGTTGTCTCTACACATTATTAGCAATAGTATGGTTATTCTCCCTCGAGAATGCTGGATGTCACGAATGCATTAACTTGTTTATAGAGCAGAACATAGTAAAGTAAAGTAAGAAAATATAAAAAAATGGTAAACCAAGTCAAAAATAATAAAAGCCATCTAGGGTACTCAAATCTTAACTTCTTAAAGATACGATACAGCATTGACTTCAAATAGAGCAAGGTCTGTGCACATTTAACCCTGCTGTACTGTTCGCATTTACTATACACCGACCTATTAAAATGTTGATTTTAGCTACTGTGTTTTTTTTTTAATACCTATTTCATTATTAAACTGTATGTGAACATGATTGATCATGAACAAATGAAAAATGAAATTAAAACTTAATTTTTTTTATTTATCTTTTTCAGAAAGATACACGGGCTGTTTGCAATTATGTTCGCTTTATAGCATTCTGCACACAAATAACAAACATGCTTATTTTAATTTACTATAACTTTAAATCTAACTAAATATAACTTTGTCTTAACATATTTTATAAAACAACAAATGAAAAATAACAAAAACGTCAGTTTTTCTTTTTTTTATCTATAAAAAGTTTGAACAGGTTCATTCATTTTTACATTGAGCTAACGCCAGGAGTGGATTAAGCAGAAATTAGAAGTATAAGTATGTCCTATATATGTCCCATTCCCATTGTACCCATGCTTGGATTTGGCACAAAGAAAATTAAGCAAAATCTGCAACATAAAAAGCTGCATTTCCGCAACGTGGGGCCTCAGCCTTAATGGTAGTCACAGCAGAGTCCCCCTTTCCCTTTAATAGTAAAAATTGTGTCCTACATTTTTTCCTACAATTCTCCTACCAGTCACAGCAGATCTCCTCTCCACTTCCTCAGCAGTAACAGCAAACAACACTTTTCCAGTAGTCATAGCTGAGCCCCCTTCTCTTTCCTCAGCAAGCAACAGGTCTCCTTCAAGCGCCACCTCCCACTTGCCTCTGCTGTCAGGAGGCTATACATAAGTAGCATACAATGCATCTTCCTGCATGGATTTCTTGTAACAGAGACTGATGAAGGAGGGGCACACTGAGGTCAGGTGACAGCAGCTGTCTCTCTTCTACCTGACTGGAATAGACAGTAGCTGCTCCTGCCAAGGGAAAGTGTAGCTTGATGGAGTAACAGTATCTGGATCCTTGAATTTGTCACCAGATGAAAGTAGCCAGTTGTCAGCTGCAGAAAGGGTGGCTGGTTGTCAATGAAAATTTTCACCTGTAAGGTACAGTCAGAGGAGCCTATCTGTACCCCTCTCCCTAGTCATTAAAAATTTAATCTCAACAACTATCTAAGGCATTGTTCACACACAGCTCCATGTGAACACTTCCCATTTAACCCAGGCATAAACAGCTGTGCTAAAAAGTTTATACACCCGGCAGATTTTTTGGCCTTTTTTCAGAGAATATGAATGATTACACAAAAACTTTTTCTCCACTCATGGTTAGTGGTTTGTTGAAGCCATTTATTGTCAAACTTCTGTGTTTTCTCATTTTAAATCATAATGCCAACCAAAAACATCAAAATGACCCAGTTCAAAAGTTCACATACCCTGGTGATTTTGGCCTAATAACATGCCCAGAAACCAAAATTTCAGCCACAACTGCCCGGAAAATTGTTCGGGATGCAAAGAAAAACCCACAAATAACATCAGCTGAAATACAGGACTCTCTGAAAACTATTGGTGTGGCTGTTTCAAGATGCACAATAAGGAGGTGCTTGAAGAAAAATGGGCTGCAGGGTCGAGTTGCCAGAAGAAAGCCATTACTGCGCAAATGCCACAAAGAATCTCACCTTCAATACGCCAAAGAGCACAGAGACAAGCCTCAAAACTTCTGGAACAAGGTAATTTGGAGTGATGAGACAAAAATCAAACTTTTTGGCCACAACCATAAACGTTACATTTGGAGAGGTGTCAACAAGGCCTATGATGAAAGGAACACCATTCCTACTGTAAAGCATGTAGGTGGATCACTGATGATGTGGGGATGTGTGAGCTTCAAAGGCACAGGAAACTTGGTCAAAGTTGAAGGAAAGATGAATGCAGCACGTTATCAACAAATATTGGAGGCAAATTTGCACTCATCAGCCAGGAAGCTGCGCATGGGACATACTTGGACGTTCCAACATGACAACGATCCAAAACACAAGGCCAAGTCGACCTCTCATTGGCTACAGCAGAAGAAAGTGAAGGTTCTGGAGTGGCCATCTCAGTCTCCTGACCTCAATATCATTGAGCCACTCTGGGGAGATCTCAAGCGCACAATACATGAAAGACAGCCCAGGAATTTACAGGACCTGGAGACTTTTTGCCAAGAAGAATGGGCAGTTTTACCATCTGAGAAAATAAAGAGCCTCATCCACAACTACCACAAAACACTTCAAGCTGTCATTGATATTAGAGGGGGCAATACACGGTATTAAGAACTGGGGTATGTGAAATTTTGAACAGGGTCATTTTGATGTTTTTGGTTGTCATTATGATTTAAAAAGGGAAAACACAGAAGTTTGACAATAAATGGCTTCAACCAACCACTAACCATGAGTGGAGAAAAAGTTTTTGTGTTATCATTCATATTCTCTGAAAAAAAGGCCAAAAAACAAAAAAATCTGCCGGGGGTATGTAAACTTTTTAGCACAACTGTACCTTATCTGTATACCATACCATTACATATACAGTAATACCTCGTACACTCGCGTTTCCGAATTTGCGAATTCACAGATTCGCGATATTTTTTTGGCAACTAACATATATAGATTTTGCTCTTTTTTTTCAGATCTGTGAAATTTAATTAAAAAAAACACCTTCGCTATTGGGTAGTAGCGTCCTGTTCGTTACGTACCCGGTAATTAGTTTCATTTTACTGTGAGTGTATAAGAAAAATGAATGAATGTATTAATACACAGTACTGTACAGTATACTTTAGTATACTTTAGTATACTGTACAGTACTGTAGGGTAAAGTTTATTGATATTTAGGGGTTAAACATTAGAAACCGGCATTGTAAGCGCTTCTAAGCGCTTGTACCAAACATTCGCGATTCCTCGCGATCCGCGACCCGCTCTGGCACCTAACCTCGCGAATGTACGAGGTATTACTGTATATGCCATAGACCTCTATTATCCAAAAAGATCATACAAAACAATACTTAAGATATGCACAACTCTGCTTCACAGGAGAAGCACTAGGGAGCGCTTATGGTGCATATCAAGCAGGCAGATCTTTGGTATACAGTCAGACCATTGTATAGATTACCAGGCGTATGGCAAAATGTACACACTAAAATAAACGCATGCCAAATTACCTAATGTCAAAAGTATCATCTGTATCAATGTCTATGGTGTATTCAAGCAGCTGATATCTAAACAAAGGTTTTCCAAGTACATTGAGAACAGTTACATTGCTAATACTGTGTACACAATACGTGTATTCATTATTTATACAATGTAATAAACGCATTTATCTCTTTATTTAACTTATGGGAGGGAATGGTAACATTCACAATTCTCATGCAAACCTGTATATTCATTGGTACAATTTTACGCAAACAGTTGTGGCATTTTTGCCTTTTACTGTGTATCAGCAGCTTTCTATCTTCCGTCTACAGACAGCGTAATAGAGCATATGAACTACATTTGTCAGGAAACAGAAAGTCTTTGTTTCCAAGTCAGATTGTGGCCTGTGTGGTTTTACACTACTATGCTATGGTGACTGAATTTATCATGTTACAGGAAGTGTAGACGTCTTCATAACCTGAACAACTGTCACGTTACGCCCCAAATTACAGACAAGTCTGGATATGTATAGAACAGTAATGCAGTAACTGTCTTGAAATCACACACTTGCCTCTAGACCTGAAAAACAATGTCAATTGCACAATCCTATGCTGAAATATAACGGGATCTTGTATAAAATCCCTGCTCAGCTCTTATTACAAAGGCGGAGTCCAGCTGCTTGGAATTCCACTGAATAGCACAACATTGAGCAATTTACAGTTAAAGATAGCGGATGTTAAGAGGGGATTTCAATGAGTTTACTCAGCCACATACTTAAATATGTTTTCAAGAATTATTGAATACTAACCTAATGCGTAAAAAAAAAAAAAAAAAAAATTATATTATACACACACATATATCATAACGCAGAAGAATTAATACATCAGTACTTCTTCCATGATTTACATCCATACCAATACCGCCTATACACCTTACATACTTAGTATGATTGAAAAAAGACATACAGCGGGGAAAAAAAGTATTTAGTCAGGAACCAATTGTGCAAGTTCTCCCACTTAAAAAGATGAGGCCGGCCTGTAATTGACATCATAGGTAGACCTCAACTATGAGAGACAAAATGAGAAAAATCCAGAAAATCACATTGTCTGATTTTTAAAGAATTTATTTACAAATTACGGTGGAAAATATTTGGTCAATAACAAAAGTTCTTCTCAATACTTTGTTATATATTCTTTGTTGGCAATGACAGAGGTCAAACATTTTCTGTAAGTCTTCACAAGGTTGGCACACACTGTTGCTGGTATGTTGGCCCATTCCTCCATGCAGATCTCCTCTAGAGCAGTGATGTTTTGGGGCTGTCGCTGGGCAACACAGACTTTCAACTCCCTCCAAAGGTTTTCTATGGGGTTGAGATCTGGAGACTGGCTAGGCCACTCCAGGACCTTGAAATGCTTCTTACGCAGCCACTCCTTCACTGCTCTGGCAGTGTGCTTGGGATCATTGTCATGCTGAAAGACCCAGCCACGTTTCATCTTCAATGCCCTTGCTGATGGAAGGAGGTTTGCACTCAAAATCTCACGATATATGGCCTCATTCATTCTTTGATGTACACAGATTAGTCGTCCTGGTCCCTTTGCAGAGAAACAGCCCCAAAGCATGATGTTGCCACCCCCATGCTTCACAGTAGGTATGGTGTTCTTTGGATGTAACTCAGCATTCACTCTCCTCCAAACACGACGAGTTGTGTTTCTACCAAACAGTTCTACTTTGGTTTCATCTGACCATATGACATTTTCCCAATACTCTTCTGGAACATCCAAATGCTCTCTAGCAAACTTCAGACAGGCCCGGATATGTACTGGCTTAAGCAGGGGGACACGTCTGGCACTGCAGGATCTGAGTCCCTGGCGGCGTAGTGTGTTACTGACGGTAGCCTTTGTTACGTTAGTCCCAGCTTTCTGCAGGTCATTCACTAGGTCCCCCTGTGTGGTTCTGGGATTTTTGCTCACCGTTCTTGTGATCATTTTGACCCCATGGGGTGAGATCTTGTGTGGAGCCCCTGATCGAGGGAGATTATCAGTGGTCTTGTAGGTCTTCCATTTTCTAATTATTGCTCCCACAGTTGATTTCTTCATACCAATCTGCTTGCCTATTGCAGATTCAGTCTTCCCAGCCTGGTGCAGGTCTACAATTTTGTTTCTGGTGTCCTTCCACAGCTCTTTGGTCTTCACCATACTGGAGTTTGGAGTGTGACTGTTTGAGGTTGTGGACAGGTGTCTTTTATACTGATAACAATGTCAAACAGGTGCCATTACTACAGGTAATGAGTGGAGGACAGAGGAGCCTCTTAAAGAAGAAGTTACAGGTCTGTGAGAGCCAGAAATCTTGCTTGTTTGTAGATGACCAAATACTTATTTTCCACCATAATTTGCAAATAAATTCTTTAAAAATCAGACAATGTGATTTTCTGGATTTGTTTTCTCATTTTGTCTCTCATAGTTTAGGTCTACCTATGATGACAATTACAGGCCTCTCTCATCTTTTTAAGTGAGAGAACTTGCACAATTGGTGGCTGACTAAATACTTTTTTTTCCCCACTGTATCTCCATCAAGTCCAACCAGGGGACGGGAAAGATCATGACATGCTATATGTTTCCATAAGCATCAAATGCTATTTTGCTCTAAAAAGGTATCCGATCCCTTTTTGTAGATGTCTGCTGGTGCTTGGGTAAACTATTTCACAGATTCACAGTGCTTACAGTGAAGATGTCTTGTCGGCTCTTGAGATTTAGGCTAAGGCCCCACACAGTGAAACGCAGGAAAAAAAAAAAAAA
This sequence comes from Leptodactylus fallax, assembly GCA_947044405.1. Lineage (NCBI taxonomy): Eukaryota > Metazoa > Chordata > Amphibia > Anura > Leptodactylidae > Leptodactylus > Leptodactylus fallax. The sequence continues at coordinate 6,030,605 of CAMRHE010000036.1, forward strand.
AAAAAACGCTGTGGAAAAAAAAGTAGCAGAAACGCATCCCTTTTTTTCTGCAGTGTTTTTCATTGTGCTTTCACAGAGTTTTCCTCCGCAGACTTTCTGCCCTTATTACATCTATACAGAAAATGCCAGCATTTCTGAAGGTATAATTGACATGCTGCAACTTTCGCTGCAGACTATTTTTCATCAATGTGTGGATGGGATTAGCCAAAATTTCATTTACTTTGCAGGTACTATAAAAAGCAGCTTTTTTTTTTTTTGTTTTCACAACATGGAGCTTTACCCTTAAACTTTTTTTCTCCATACGGAGTGCCCCCTTGTCTTTTGAGGGAATTTTACATGGAACAGCTCTTCCCCATATCTCTTGTATGGGCCATTGATATATTTTATATAGATGTATCATATCTCCCCTTAAACGCCTCTTCTCCAAACTAAATAGATTTAATACCCTTAGGCCAGGGCCACATGTGGCGTAAACTCTGCGGCAGAAACGCCACGGAAAAAAAACGCAACGTTTTACAGCGAATCCCATCCACACATTGCAGAAAAATGCAGTCTGTCAATTACACCTACCGAAACAACGGTGGTTTCCCTGTAGTTACAATGGAAGCAGAAAAGTGCGTTGCCGCTGCAGTTTTTCCTGCAGCGATTTTTTTGCTGTGGCCCACTATGTGGTGCCTTAGCCTTTGGCTGAGGCCCAAGATTGCAGAAAAGCTTTTTCCAACTCTATGACATCCTTTCTATGAACTGGTGCCCAAAACTGAACTGCATAATCCAGATGATTATAATGATTACAATGCTATATAAAAAGGTAATATTACATCCCTGCCCTGTGAGTCCATATCCCTTTTAATACAAGACAGCATCCTGCTGGACTGAAAAGCAACTCAATGACATTGCATGCTGCATTTTAGGGCAGAAACCCGACGGACCCCATTATAGTCTATGGGGTCCATAGGTTTCCGCTTTTAAAGCAGATTGGGTTTCCGTTTTTCGGGTCCCCAAGCAGACCCAGAGAATGGAAAACCAAGCACACATATAAACCTAGCCTTAGTGAAAGAAACCACAAGATAACCTATCCTTTCTCTATTCCCAGGACAAGACTCTTTTATGATCCTGTAGGCAGTGAGTGCAGGATCCACAGAGTGTGTACACTTGCACAAAGCAAATCAGGATTTTTAGCCACCATCAGGTTCTGGGCAGTGTGCTTGGTTAAAGGATTAGGGCAGTTTCAATGTAAATAAACAAGCACTGAAAAGCTTAGAAATTACATTATACACGTGTAGTGATCCCACCCAAAGATCTCAGGTCAAGGGCCAAATTACTATGCTTATCTATTTTAACCTTCATGTATTTTTAACCTCTTTTTGGTAACGTAATGGCAACTTAGAATTTTTCTATTTACCAGAAGTGAATGTTTTGAGACAGATACAATATGATAATGTGCCCATACTCGTAATGATAACTCTGAGGCGTGCCAGTTCTCATTAAAGGTGTTGTCCAGGGCGTTAAAATTACCTTAATTCATACAACAGATTCTTGATGAAGAACCCCAGGGTACCGGGTTGGTTCCAACCCCCGAGTCATGTGATTGGAACTAACCCTCTACCTCTCTCCTCTCATGTGCTATGGGGGCTGGCATTACTATATTCAACCAGAGACCTCTTTTCTAAAACGTTTTTTCCCATATGGTATCTGTGTTTCTCAGGACGTATTTAAGATGCTCTTATAAATGTCCCATTTTGCCTTTTTAAAAGACATTAGCCCAGTTTAAGGTCATTCCTTCAAGGGGTTGTCGGGGATAAAATTCCTACACTAATCTAAATACCCTCCCCCCACCTACTTTCTACATAACATAGTTTATCAAAAATGTATATTTACCCATATCCCAATTTGCTGGTTATCCGGTGACTGTTTCCCCGTTTCCGGAATCGGAACGTCACTACTACTCCCCCCCCCCCATCCACTCCATTATACTTACGTGACTTCCTTCCAGTCTTCCTCCTGCGGGACGGCTCCTCCCTCTTTTCTGATTCTGTCGGCGCGCAATAGTCCCAGCGCTGCTCTGTGCTCTGCAGTCGATAATCCACCTCTACTGCGCAGGTGTAGTAGAGGTGGATCATCGGCTACAGAGCAGCGCTGAACTACTGCGTGCACCAGCAGAATCAGAAAAGAAGGAGGGGCCGTCCAGCAGGAGGAAGACTGGAAGAAAGTGACGTAAGTATAATGGGGTCGGGGGGATAGCTAGTGAGATAGGGAGGGGGTGTATGGCAGGGAGAGAGACAGAGACAGACAGAGAGAGAGAGACAGACAGACAGAGAGAAATGGGGGGGGGAGTGAGGTGAGAGGGATCTAGCGTGGAAGCTACATAGCAGAAAGCTGAACCATGTAAACAAATGTAGAAGATGCCAGGAGCCCCCCATAAATCACTCAACACACTGCTAAAAGTATATAGGTGCATTTATTAACCCATTAATAGCACTAACAGACTTTTTTTTAAAAAACATTTTTTGCCTGGAAAACCCCTTTAACTGATGAAAATTGTACTAAAGTTTATGGTCCTCAACTACACAGGTAGTAGGTAGGTAAAAAAAAAAATATATATATATAATAATAATAATAATAATAATAATATTATTATATATAATATATATACACACAGTATATAAACTTCGCTGTGATGGTGCGGTCCCAAAGAATATAAGGAAAATGTCATTTTTACTGCAAAATTTGTCCCTAAAAAATAAGCCCTCATTTCCAGTGAACAGAAAAATAAAAAAAAAAAGTTATGGTTTTTGGAATGTGGGGAGTAAAAAAAATTAAAAAAGAAAAATGGATGTGGTAGGAAGGGGTTAAATCAAGTTTCTATTTTAAACATATTTTAAGTGACAGTCCACAAAATTCCATAAAACTCAAAGCATTGATGTGAACAGCAGCTCTAGCGCAATAGTTTAAGCGAAGGCCCCACGTTGCAGAGACGCAGTTTTTTTGAACCAAGGGCAGGAGTTTCTACAAAAAGAATGGAAAACATAAAGGAAACTCTTAGGCTGGGTTCACATTTGCTTTTGGTTCTCCATGCGAAATCAGTTTTTGAAACCATCTCAAAATCCTTAAAAGCTGATTTTGAATGGTTTGTTTTAAAACCCATTGATTTCAGTTTTGAAAATCGCAGTATGTCAATTATACATACGGAAACGCCAGCAGTTTCCCTATAGGTATAATTGAAGCAAAAAGTCTGCAGGGGAAAACTCTGTAAACTTTCTGTCAAAAGCGCTGCGGGAACAACCGCGATATGTGGCCTCCGTGGTTTTTCCCACAGCACTTTTTTGCTGTGGTACACCACGTGGGGCCTTAGCCTCAATGACAGAAATTTCTGCATCAAATCAAGTCATCCTGTTCAGAGTCACTGAAATAGTTGTTTTGTGTTATGTATTAACCCATCTATGCTGGTTTACTGGCTTTGATGGGCCTAATGTGGCATATCTTTGACACACAGATGTCCCACATTGTTGGTTCTGTGCCCAGCTCAACACTTTTTATGAAAGTGAAAGAGCAGGGTGGAGACCATGGCAGTCAAGGATGAGGACACCTCGCCCTGACAAACTTACTATAAAGTTCTATTCATATATCCAAATACACGGCTGCATTAAATTCAATATATGTGAACAGGGCTATACACATGACCATTATTTGTTCATGTCCCATTTCTGGTCATTTTCCTGTATCTCTCAATAGACTCATCTATGAGAGAGAAAACGGGTGCCACTATACTATAAGGGATCCATGAAAACAGGTGCTCTATGGATGTCCCTTTTTCACGGCTGTTGTGCACATTATTCATCTGAATAGAGGATAACGCCACTTTCACATGGTCAGGATTTAGTCAGTATTTGTAAATCAGTGCCAGAAGTGATTCCCAAAATACAAGCACAAATCTTTCCAATATATGTTTTCTCTGTATAAGTTTCACTTTTAGTTTTGGCTAGAAAAACCTGATGCAAAAATGTGAAAATAGCCTCAGGCTGGATTAACACATTCAGTTTTTGAGCCAAAATCAGGAATTGATCCAAACAGAAGGAAAAGGACTGATATATTTTTGTTGTATTTACTCAAAAGTTTTGTTAAAAAAAAAACAGCATCAAACCTGCTGCATATGTGATTTTTAGCGTAGAGGGTAAATGTCAGCCTCCCCCCCCTCCAGGCATTAACAGCTGACTGCCAGAGATTCCAGCAGGCAGTCTTCCTCATTCATACTGCCTGAGAAAAGGGGCCCTACTCTTATTAGGGTATCTTTACAGTAGTCATTTTTTGTTTACAAGCGAAACGTAAAACAAATGCGTTTTACCTGTAAAAACTGCCCATCCACAAAATCACTGCACAATTGTCTAGTGTATACAATGGGTATGTCCTGCTTGATATGTCAGCAGTATTCTGGAAGTGCTCTGTGCATTACCACAGGCTGACCAGTGCCCACATGGGGCTCTGCCAAGTACACTGCAGTGTAGCAGTAAGGAGAGAAGTCAGCTCTGCTCAGTCTACAACTTCTGAGAGGACTGTAAACTCCACTGATCATGCGTGGTCATCGTCCTCCAATGCTTACACCACAGCCTCAGACAGACACAATATGCACTACATGTACCCACACAGGCACTACCCACCCATCATCTCCCAGGAGGCCATGTTACCCACCCATCATCTCCCAGGAGGCCATGTTACCCACCCATCATCTCCCAGGAGGCCATGTTACCCACCCATCATCTCCCAGGAGGCCATGTTACCCACACATCATCTCCCAGGAGGCCATGTTACCCACACAGGCACTACCCACCTATCATCTCCCAGGAGGACATGTTACCCACACAGGCGCTACCCACCTATCATCTCCCAGGAGGCCATGTTACCCACCTATCATTTCCCAGGAGGCCGTGTTACCCACACAGGCGCTATCCACCTATCATCTCCCAGGAGGACACGTTACCCACCTATCATTTCCCAGGAGGCCGTGTTACCCACACAGGCGCTATCCACCTATCATCTCCCAGGAGGACACGTTACCCACCTATCATCTCCCAGGAGGACACGTTACCCACCTATCATCTCCCAGGAGGACACGTTACCCACACAGGCACTACCCACCTAGCATCTTCCAGGAGGACACGTTACCCACACAGGCACTACCCACCTATCATTTCCCAGGAGGACACGTTGCCCACACAGGTACTATCCACCTATCATCTCCCAGGAGGCCATGTTACCCACCCATCATCTCCCAGGAGGCCATGTTACCCACACATCATCTCCCAGGAGGCCATGTTACCCACACAGGCACTACCCATCTATCATCTCCCAGGAGGACATGTTACCCACACAGGCGCTACCCACCTATCATCTCCCAGGAGGACGTGTTACCCACACAGGCGCTACCCACCTATCATCTCCCAGGAGGCCATGTTACCCACCTATCATTTCCCAGGAGGCCGTGTTACCCACACAGGCGCTATCCACCTATCATCTCCCAGAAGGACACGTTACCCACCTATCATCTCCCAGGAGGACACGTTACCCACACAGGCACTACCCACCTAGCATCTTCCAGGAGGACACGTTACCCACACAGGCACTACCCACCTATCATTTCCCAGGAGGACACATTGCCCACACAGGTACTACCCACCTATCATTTCCCAGGAGGACACGTTGCCCACACAGGTACTACCCACCTATCATTTCCCAGGAGGACACGTTACCCACACAGGTACTACCCACCTATCATTTCCCAGGAGGACACGTTACCCACACAGGAACTACCCACCTATCATCTCCCAGGAGGACACGTTACCCACACAGGTACTACCCACCTATCATCTCCCGGGAGGACACATTACCCACACAGGTACTACCCACCTATCATCTCCCAGGAGGCCATGTTACCCACCTATCATTTCCCAGGAGGCCGTGTTACCCACACAGGCGCTACCCACCTATCATCTCCCAGGAGGACACGTTACCCACACAGGCACTACCCACCTAGCATCTTCCAGGAGGACACGTTGCCCACACAGGTACTACCCACCTATCATTTCCCCGGAGGACACGTTACCCACACAGGTACTACCCACCTATCATTTCCCAGGAGGACACGTTGCCCACACAGGTACTACCCACCTATCATTTTCCAGGAGGACACGTTACCCACACAGGTACTACCCACCTATCATCTCCCGGGAGGACAGGTTACCCACACAGGTACTACCCACCTATCATCTCCCCGTCCTCTGACATTTCGTCCAGCTCCAGGGTGGTCTCATCGTTGTGAAAAGCCATAGTGAATGCAGGACGTGAGCGCTTCTCTGCCGAAGAAGGCGACGATGGAAAGTTTGCAGGGTGTTGTCTCCTAAGTTGGCAGGAGGCTTCCTTCTTCTTTTACACCAGGGATGTCTCAGCCTACAGAGCGGGGGGCACTACCAGTGCTGTACACGGAGCCCAGCATAACTACTTGTGGAGGGATAAATACCAGAGCAGGGCAGCAAGGCAGCTCACAGAGGCTGAAGGAGGGGCCGGGGATGTGCGCACAATACAAGTGAGTGTGCAGCTCCCCTGCCTCACAGGACGGGCTCAGCCCTCAATTACAAGAACTACCAGAGCAGCCTGGAAGATGCCTGACAAGAGCAGAGACGTCATCTCCCCTTGTCTTGCAGGGAGTCTCACAGCTTTCACTCCTGCCCGGTCATTACTCAGATAATACAGTCTGTGTGTCCGTACAGCACTGACATGTCCTTACACAACAGACCTTTTCCTTCAGTGCTGCAGGAGGCTCTATAGAGACCATACCTAAACCCCAAATAAGAGCCTGCAGCAGCCAGGGGAGTGGGGACAGGTGTGGACAAGGGATGAGAGAGAGTTTATATAAAAGTTAGTGAAGCCTTAGCCTCTATTCAGACGAACAATGTTCATGGCTATGAGACGGTCATATTAAAATCAATTTATGTGAATGGGGATCATTTACATGATGGTATGTTATAATTTACCATCAAAAAATAGGATATGCATTATTTTGACACCTTTTTATAGATCCCTTAATAGACTCAAATCTGTGAGAGATCTGTGGAAACAGGTGCTCCATAGACGCAAAACGGTGGTGAAAAATGTCCCTTTTTCATGGCCGCTGTGCACGTCAATCTTCTTAATAAAATATATCAATTGATTCTCGCTAACAATTTGGTAATTTTTTATTTTTTTTTTAATCCATCTATCTGTTCAAAAGATATGGCCCCCTGGAAGATTATATGTAAACTAGCTCTGATTCTCCATGTGAGCGGGAACCATTTATTTTCTCATAGAAAAGGTTCCCATCCACTTGGAGAATCACAGCTAGTTTACATATAATCTTCTTTGGAATACAGCTCTTTTTGTGCCAAAGATGTGCCACTTCCCTTTTTCTGCATCATACTTACCACTTTTTATGAAAGTGGGCAGAGCAGGGTTGCCTCATCCAGACAAATTTACTAAAACTCAGGCCAGAATACTAGAAATCTACATCAGTTCCTGATTGTCATAGACTTCAATTCTGGTGTACCAGAGTACACCTGAATTATTAAGAGACGTATTTTGACATCTCTGGAAGAGGCCTTACATATAATACAATAGTACAGCAACCAGAGGGATGTCATGATTGTTGCCTCTTAAGCACATGGGGGAATCCGAACATTGGCCAGATTTCCTGGGCCATACATTGGCCAGATTTCTTTAGTCCCTGTCTGATCTTAGCTTTACTGCCCCATACAGTATATACTTTGCACAGTGGAGGTGCAAGGAGGCATGGACTCCAAGCATGATAAATCACTTTGATGCAAGGAGTCTCCTGACTAGGTTCGGGGTTGAAAATCTGTCCAACATATGGACCTGGATTCCTCCATCTGTATTGGACCTTAGTATAGCTTCATTATCTTACAGTAGTGCAGAAATGCTACACAGGACACTGCCTGACAAAGAATAAATCACCTGCAAATACATGTACAGGTACTTGAGAAAGCTGAGACATTGTGCTCTAGTTATTCTGCTGTCAGTGTTCCTAAGGCTCCACGTAGCAAAACGCAGCAAAAAAAAAAAACAACTGAAACGCATTGCAGTTTTTCCGCAGTGTTTTCAGTATAAAAATGTCCTTGGAGTGCATAAAACTCCTTTAGGCCTGGACTCCATATTGTTGCAAAAATGCTGCGTTTCACATGACCTGCAAAGTGGATGTGATTCTGGCTAATCCCACTACACATTAAAGAAAAAAAGTCTGCAGTGGAAATGCTGCAATTTCAAAAACCATAGCATTTTTGTAAATCGCAGCATGTCAATTATACCTACGGAAACTCTGGCGTTTTCCGTATAGGTATAATAGAGACAGAAAGTCTGCAGAGGAAAACTCTGCAGACTGTCTGTGAAAAGCGCTGCGGTCCCTCTCCCCCCCCCCCCTTTTTGAGACATAGATACACAATTGCCTTTGTTTTTATTGTTTGATTTTGCTGTTTGACTCTGTTGAGCTTTTGTTCATTCCCCCCCCCTCGTCCTCTCTCTCTCTGTTGTATTCCTGGTATATGATGTTTTTGGTTGTCTAATTTTTCACCCTTTTCGTAAAATCTCAATAAAATTCTTAATGTTGAAAAGTGCTGCGGAAAAAAACTGCCTTTTCCGCAGCATTGTTCGGCTGCGGCGTGCTCTATGGGTCCTTGGCCTTAAATATAAATATATTGTATAAAAAAGATACCTGGCACATTGTCAAAATGCCACTCTGGACTTTACACAATTTTGCATCAATGTGTTTTTTTTAATTAAAAAAAATAAAGATTTTAGGGGTTAAAAGTGCAACCTAAGAAAAAGTTATATGTACCACATATCGTAAAAATAAAAGTCTATCACATCATTTTTATGCCATGTTCATTTATATCACATAGGCCTTAATCTACGTACACATATCTTTATAAAATCACCAGAACTGGAAGGACTGAAAATCTCCAATATATTACTGAAAAGCTGTGTTTTTTCTTGCACACTTGCTGATTTTTTGAGCCAGAGCTAGGAGTGGATCTAGCAGATGGGAGAAGGATAAGTGCTTCCTTTAAATTTCCCATTCCTTTCAAAGCCACTCTTGGCTTTGGCTCAAAAAACACCTGAAAATCTGCAACAAAAATACAGATTTTCAGCTTCATCTTAAACTGGAAATATTAAAGGGAGTCTGAAACGCCTTACAAATCAATAACAAGTCTATGTAGGGGCTTTTAATAGGAGCAGAAATATTCCTTTGGGTTCACAAACCAGTAAATCAATGCAGAGATAATAATGTTTTATGGATATGCAAATCAACCTGCAAGTGAACTGTGGGTGGGCCTGAAATGCATACAGACAGCTGTAACACAGAGATAGGCTCAAAATTTCAATCATAGCTAAAGGGCAGAACTGAGAAGCAATTTCTGAGAAGAACCATAGCACTTGCAGCAAGCAGTCTCTAGCTAAATCTGGCAAATCAGGCCCCCCATGCACTTGCAGACTGATTTGCATATCCTTAGAAAGATAATAATCTGTGCATTGCATCATTGCTGTGTGGCCACAAACGTATATTTCTGCTCCTAAGTACTGTACTGTTATTGGTTTGAGAGATATTTTCTATCCGATAGACTCTGAAAAATAACCTATTAAATGTAAGCTCCCCATTTGCACCTAAAATGCACATCCACATCGAGGTTTACACATACACACAAAAAAAATAATACTGAATATAAATAATAGACCCAGGTGTGCAAAGTTCTATCTATCACAGGGGTCGCCAACCCGTGGCACGCATGGCATATCTTGCTGGCACGGGACCTGCAGGTATTAAGAGAAGAGGGAGCGCCCTTTAGTGCTTGGCTACTGCAATGACATAGGACGCTCCCCCTTCTCTTGCTAGAGAGTGGTGAGGAAAGCCCAGGAGGCGGAGCTCACACTGTGCAGCAAAAGGACCCTGCCTGGACCCTGCTGCTATAGTGATGAGCTCCTGCAAAGAAGAGGAGGAGAGGAAAGCTCAAAAGTTAAAATAGCAAAGTTAAAGTTAAACACCAGGTACATGCTAGGGTCAGGGGCGTAACTTGAGGGGGTGCAGTCGCACCGGGGCCCATAAGCACTAGCATCAGTATTGAGAGTGAAGCTTCCATCTGGCCTATAAGCCAAGGAGAACCACAGATTACCCTGACCACACTACAGTCCCTGACAGAAGTTCTGTCGCTTATCCATGTTGTGGAATCAAAAGCTTATAACCTGACTTTAAATTCATCCATTGGTTTTAGAAATGACTCATATGAAAGCTGAAACCCTCCCAAATGATTTTTGGTTAAGAAAATAAATTGGCTTCACTGCTGAAATATTCATCATTTAATGAACACAGAAAGGTCAGATTTTGGCAAGACAAAAGTTTTGTCGCACACATAAAGTAATGTGAAAATCAAACCAATAATTCTGTTCAAACACAAAGATATGTTTCCTAACATTGGTGAATGAAGTTGTGGTGCTATTAGAGCCAGATTTAATATTTTGTGTGACTTCCATGAGCTTGAAGGACTGCATCCATGCGTTTCAACAATGATTCATACAATTTATTGATGAAGTCATCAGGAATAGCAAAGAATGCAGTCTTACAGGCCTCCCAGAGTTCATCAAGATTCTTTGGTTTTGTCTGCCAAGTTTCCTCTTTCATCCTACCCCAAACATGCTCAATGATGTTCATGTCTGGTGACTGGGCTGGCCAGTCCTGGAGCACCTTGATCTTCTTTGCCTTGAGGAACTTTAATGTAGAGATGGATGTATGAGATGGAGCACCATCCTGCTGCAAAATTTGACCCCTTTTATGATTGGGAATGTAAGAGGAAGCTAATACTTCTTGATATTTTAGGCTATTGATATTGCCTTCCACCTTGCAAATGTTTCGCACACCCCCATACTGAATGTAACCCCAGACCATGATCTTTCTACCACCAAATTTAACTGTTTTCTGGGTGTATCTTGGATCCATACGGGCTCTAGTAGGTCTGCCGCAGTATTTGCGGCGGCTGTGGTGTAATTCAACTGAAGATTCATCTGAGAAATCCACCTTCTGCCACTTTTCCAGCGTCCATCCGTTTAGCAGGCTGTGGGCCTTGGCATATGCCACACGTTTTTTTAATTGCCTTTTAGTGCTGGCTTCTGGGCACTGATTCGACCATGGAGGCCATTTCGAGACAGAATCCTACAAACTGTTCTAGTTGACACAGGGACTTGAGGTGACCAGGCCTATTGGAGCTCTGCTGCAGTGGAAGAGGGGCTGGCTTTTGATTTTTGAACCAACAAACGTTCCTCCTGAGCAGTTGTCTTGCGGGGTCTGCCGGACCTGGGCTTGTCAAAAACATCTCCAGTCTGTTCAAATCTTTTTTTAATTCTTTGCACTTGATGGAGAGACACATTAAAGGTGCCAGCCACCTCTGCAGTGGATCTGGTCTTCAGCCTCTTGATAATCAAGGCTTTGGTCGCAGGGTTGATTTTTGGCATGTTGTCAGAGGTGAAGTTGCAGTTCAAGTGAAGGTCTGGGGTGCTTTTTATACACACCCACTACTTAACCGATCAATTAGTGAGCACAGGTGAGGCTTTAAACCCAGATGCGGCTATAGCTAAATCCAGTTCCTAGGCATCTGTGCTGTCACTTTGGGGTAAGTGTGACACTCATTAATTCCTGGCTTGGGGTTACCGCACAGCCATGAATTGAATGTGGCTGAAATTAATCAGCGTTTCACTTACAGAAAAGTGAAAGTACTGGCGGCCCGGGGATGCAGCATCCAGGTACATCATGTGTCACCATCCTACAGGTGTTACCTTACTCTGCTAGTAGTCGCATACATTTACCACTAATTGTGGGTTACACATGTACTTACAATGCTTCTAATGGAAAAGTACAGGTGTATCAAGGCAAATAGTGGTAAACACATGTGGCTGGGAGCACAGTATGACAGCACCCCTATGTTACGGTTTGTGCTATATGACTTTAGTGTAGGGGTCGTCAGCCTTACAATTATTGCGCGGAACTCCGAGGACCTCATCTTTGATTTTTTAATTTAAATCGGCACGCTGAACAAAAAAGGTTGCCTAACCCTGATCTATCATAAATGTCCACATTCTGTCAACAAAGTTGCAAAAACGCAGTGGCCATGCAATATTGGGCTTTCATCCACAAATATGTTAAAATATGTATTGTACACTGTGAACAGCTGCTTTGTTACTATAATGTGTTTTTTGAGAGCAAGGAGCATACTGTGTATAAAAGGTACAACCACCTTCATGCAACTTGCAGTAAACAGTGATTATAAGCAAAATTGCAAATTGCAAAAAAAATCTAAATGTATATTCCAAAACAACTGTAAGACGTGAGGAACTTACACAAATCACATATGTCTACATACACTGGTGTTCGTGTTAATGAAACACCAAAACCACAGGAATGTACCAACCAATTTTTACATGCAAATTAAATTGATTACTATTCAGATATGTAATTTCCAGATCCCCCACACACACATCATAACTAATAATTGAAAATTCCTAAACCTATTTAATGCAATGATTAGTTTCAGATAGCCGTAATACAGGTGCTTTATTGTTCCCATAATATGCACACAATATCTGAACCTCCTGCAGTTCATCAAATCTGTATTTGGAGAGCCATAACTAAGATTCAGAACTGCCTGAGTCTGTGATATGGGTGGAATGAAGCACCCATCTTATGCCTGTGTAACGGTAGGTTCACACTTGCACCTGGTATCCGTCTACTTGCAAACCATATAAATAAAAAAAAAAAAAAAAAAAAAAAAACTGTTTGGTACAAAAAGGATTCCAAACGGTTACAGAGCGGATATTCGAATCTGTCTTTTTAGACGGATTAGTCAATGGGTGTCCATTCAAAAAAACTGACTGTGTGAGTCTGTGTCTGTTTGTGTCTGTTTTTGACCAAACCGTTTTGGGTTTTTTCCCCCCTTCTTCATTCTGAGTATGTGCAGAGGGAAAAACGGATTGCAAAACAGAAACAAACTGATTACTATCCGTTTGTAATCTGTAATCCGCTTTCCATAGACCTCAAAGTTAAAAATAAAAATGGATTGGTTGCTGTCCGTCTGGTATCCTTAGTTTTTGGAGGGAGAAAAAGTCCTGCAAGTTCAACTGTTGCAACAATTCAATTTGTGAAATTTCTTCCCTCCTAGATCACAGAGTAGTCATGTGGGTCATACCTGCATGATGCATAATGATGCTGGCGTAACCCACGCGATTGGGCATCAGCGGTCATGAGGGTTACGCCGGTACCCCAATGAAGACCTGCAGCAGAGAGACCCCAGAGTATAATAACAGCAGTTCTGTTTCGGACGTGTTTGGTCCAAACAAAACCGCCCAACAAATAGTCTAAGTGCTGCAACACTGCTTACCAGTCCCTGCTCCTGCAGATGGCTATCTCTGCTTCTCCTTCAGCCTCCAGGAGTTCCAGTGCACCTCGCTGAATAGCATCAGTGATGTCCTGATGATATTTTCCTTCCCTGTCTTCCAAAATTCATAACTTTTTTATTTTTCTGTTGACATAGCTAAGTGAGAGCATATTCTTTGCGTGACGAGTTGTAATTTCATTTAGCATGATTTTGTGGTACATATAATGTTTTGATTAGCTTTTATTATTTTTTATATTTATTTATATTAGGAAAGAAAAAAAGTTAAAATTATTTTTTAAAAGAGAAGATTTGCTCAACTACTGTGACCAATATAAAAATATAATAAGTTTGAGTCTGTTAAAGTTGCCAGAAATAATTTAGCTTTATTGGATTTGTCTTGGATTTAAAAGGAAATCCAAGTTGCATGTATTAAAAATAGAAAATAAAATAAAGGTAGCAAATTTGTTGCCAGGATTTGAAGAGATTGTCTAATAAGACAGACATTACATTGAGGTATATAATGACAATGACAAACATTTGTAATGTGCTTTTCTCACCAAGGGACTCAAATCACAGTGAGTGCTATGGTGTATGGGAGTCGGTGGCTGCCATACAGAGAGCCACTAACACAAGGGTCCGTTGTTTTTACAGGAAGCCAATTTACCAGTATATAATTAGTATATTTTTGACATGTGGGAGGAAGCCCATACAAACTTCATGTTGCCTTTGGTTGGATTTGAACTCAGGACCCCAGTACTGCAAGGCTACCATGGTGCCCATAATATAATCTATGCAGTAATTATAAAGTGCCTGGATTGTCTTTAGCGTATATATACATCTATTCTGAAGAGTAAATTGTAGTTGGTTGGGTATCACTCAATATACAGAATTACATTAGAAAACCATGACACCCACTATCTTCTTCAAATTCTTCAGTAGATCAAAGTTTATTTGAGTATGTCACAGCGTATAAATAAATCGGAATTGCATCCCATCTATGGGATGGGACGTGCTTTCTCCTATACAGATCTTACTTGACAAAGGTCTGGACGACTGAAATGTCTTATAGTGATCTGTTGTTAATATATACAAATTATTTGCTTTGGATGGACTGATCTATATGCAATTCTGATTTATCTATATGCTGTTACATACTCAAACACTTCTGATCTACTCAAGCATCTGAAGTAAGTGCGTGTCGTGGTTGTCTATTGCAAGTGTATATGGGTTGAAGAACTCTGCCACTAAGAACCTTATTTTAAGGCAAGTGCGGTACCATTGTTAATAAACAAAATCAATGTACAGACTGACCCTCAGCTTCTACTTATACAGTCATATGAAAAAGTTTGGGCACCCCTATTAATCTTAATCATTTTTAGCTCTAAATATTTGGGTGTTTGCAACAGCCATTTCAATTTGATATATCTAATAACTGAAGGACACAGTAATATTTCAGGATTGAAATGAGGTTTATTGTACTAACAGAAAATGTGCAATATGCATTAAACCAAAATTTGACCGGTGCAAAAATTTGGGTACCCTTATCATTTTATTGATTTGAATACTCCTAACTACTTTTTACTGACTTACTGAAGCACAAAATTGGTTTTGTAACCTCACTGAGCTTTGAACTTCATAGCCAGGTGTATCCAATCATGAGAAAAGGTATTTAAGGTGGCCAATTGCAAGTTGTTCTCCTATTTGAATCTCCTCTGAAGAGTGGCATCATGGGCTCCTCAAAACAACTCTCAAATGATCTGAAAACAAAGATTGTTCAACATAGTTGTTCAGGGGAAGGATACAAAAAGTTGTCTCAGAGATTTAACCTGTCAGTTTCCACTGTGAGGAACATAGTAAGGAAATGGAAGACCACAGGGACAGTTCTTGTTAAGCCCAGAAGTGGCAGGCCAAGAAAAATATCAGAAAGGAAGAGAAGAAGAATGGTGAGAACAGTCAAGGACAATCCACAGACCACCTCCAAAGAGCTGCAGCATCATCTTGCTGCAGATGGTGTCACTGTGCATCGGTCAACAATACAGCACACTTTGCACAAGGTGAAGCTGTATGGGAGAGTGATGCGAAAGAAGCCGTTTCTGAAAGCACGCCACAAACAGAGTCGCCTGAGGTATGCAAAAGCACATTTGGAAAAGCCAGCTTCATTTTGGAAGAAGGTCCTGTGGACTGATGAAACAAAGATTGAGTTGTTTGGTCATACAAAAAGGCGTTATGCATGGCGTCAAAAAAAACAGCATTCCAAGAAAAACACTTGCTACCCACTGTAAAATTTGGTGGAGGTTCCATCATGCTTTGGGGCTGTGTGGCCAATGCCGGCACCGGGAATCTTGTTAAAGTTGAGGGTCGCATGGATTCAACTCAGTATCAGCACATTCTTGAGAATAATGTACAAGAATCAGTGACGAATTTGAAGTTACGCTGGGGATGGATATTTCAGCAAGACAATGATCCAAAACACAGCTCCAAATCTACTCAGGCATTCATGCAGAGGAACAATTACAATGTTCTGGAATGGCCATCCCAGTCCCCAGACCTGAATATCATTGAACATCTGTGGGATAATTTGAAGCGGGCTGTCCATGCTCGGCGACCATCAAACTTAACTGAACTGGAATTGATTGTAAAGAGGAATGGTCAAAAATACCTTCATCCAGGATCCAGGAACTGATTAAAAGCTACAGGAAGCGACTAGAGGCTGTTATTTTTGCAAAAGGAGGATCTACTAAATATTAATATCACTTTTCTGTTGAGGTGCCCATACTTTTGCACTGGTCAAATTTTGGTTTAATGCATATTGCACATTTTCTGTTAGTACAATAAACCTCAATTTCAATCCTGAAATATTACTGTGTCCATCAGTTATTAGATATATTAAATTGAAATGGCTGTTGCAAACAACCAAATATTTAGAACTAAAAATGATTAAGATTAATAGGGGTGCCCAAACTTTTTCATATGACTGTATCTTCTGCAACCATAGGATACACTATAGAGCATATTTCACTTCTAAAGCATTAGATAACATATGGTTTTCAACTGTACTAACTATGTAATACTGACTCCAGTACTCTTCTGTCATGCACACGGTCGTGAAAATAGAATGACCTAAGAATGGATGATGATTGTATCCTGTGTGCTTGTAATCTAGAGGTAATAGTCAGGTAAACAATGGGGAGCTTCGGCTGTATGCTGTTCTCTAAACTGTGGAAGAGTAAAGAAGATCAGACTGGTACTTGTGTTATGTGCCCTTATTTACTCTGTGTACTTTTCAGGCTAAACCCAAATATTTAACATCTATTCAGGACTGCCATCACAAATTTCAGGGGCTCTTCCAATCAAATTGTCTAACCAGTGGCGTAACTAGGAATGGCTGAGCCCCAAGGAGAACATTTGACATGGGGCCCCCCCAAAACGCCGCCCCCAACCCCCCCAAACCGCCGCCCCCAACCCCCCCCCACACAAACCGCATTCCTGCGCACACTATTATGCCCCATAGTGGCCCCTGCACACGGTATTATGTCCCATAGTGGCCCCTGCACACGATATTATGCCCCATACTGGCCCCTGCACACGGTATTATGCCCCATAGTGGCCCCTGGACACGGTATTATGCCCCATAGTGGCCCCTGGACACGGTATTATGCAGCATAGTGGCCCCTGCACACAATATTATGCCCCATAGTGGCCCCTGCACACAGTAGTTTGCCCCATAGTGGCCCCAGCACACAGTAGTTTGCCCCATAGTGGCCCCAGCACACAGTAGTTTGCCCCATAGTGGCCCCTGCACACAGTAGCTTGCCCCATAGTAGCCCCTGTACACAGTAGTTTGCCCCATAGTAGCCCCTGCACACAGTAGTTTGCCCCATAGTAGCCCCTGCACACAGTAGTTTGCCCCATAGTGGCCCCTGCACACAGTAGTTTGCCCCATAGTGGCCCCTGCACACAGTAGTTTGCCCCATAGTGGCCCCTGCACACAGTATTATGCCCCATAGTGGACCACCCATGAACGATTATTATACTCTGGGGTCTTTTCAGACCCCAGAGTATAATGATCGGAGACCCAGGGGAGGATAGAAACATAGAAAACACTGCAACTTACCTCTTCCTCGCTCTGGTGCACTCCCGTGTGCTACTTCGGCCATCTTCAATGTCGGACCGGATCTAGCGCGATCCAGGACGCCGTCGCGACGCATAATGACGTCGGCTGACGTCTGGGACGTCACCAAACAGGCCCGAAGCCTGCGGAGCGGCGGAGAGGTGAGTTACAGTGTTTTTTATGTTCGCTCACCTCCCCTGGGCCCCCGATCGTTATACTCCGGGGTCTCAAAAGACCCCGGAGTATAACGATAGCAGTGTTTGTGGGGTTCGCGGTAGCGACTGCCACAGGGCACCGTGCCCCGTAATGTTCCGGGCCCTGTGGCAGTCGCTGCCACTGCTACCCCGGTAGTTACGCCCCTGTGTCTAACCAATGTTAATGGCCACCCTAACTGTAAATGTGGCATCCCAGAGCTGGCTATGGCTGGGGTGAGGGTGATCTCTGTGCATTGTATTATTTCCTGTTGCTTCATAGCCTGTGTGACATAGCAGGGGGTCCTGAGTCTCACACAACACAGCGCCACCTAGTGAGCCTCACACATGCATTACACCTCCCATAGGATTGAATAGTAACCAAATGTCCAATGGGAGGACATCGCCTGGGAAAAGGGGAGGAGTCAGCTGATCACTGGGTCCCCATGGTAACACCCCTGCAGGAAGGTCCTGCGTGTGAGGAGTTAGAAGTGTGGAGTGTTAGGAGGAGGAGGTGAGGAGATAAGTGTGATGTCCTGTGAAGAAAGCAGTGAGTTTAGTGCAGGAATCTCAAGTCCTAGACAGGCCCAGGAAGGTTGGAGAGCTGACATACTCCAGCTATTCAGAAGATCCTGTCCCCTGTCTGCATAGCCATCGCCCTGAAGGAAGTCAAGCATCATTATCTTGTCAGCATGAGACTGTGGAGAGAACATTCTGGAACACGTGCTCCATAGCCAGTATCACAGGATCCAGGGGCCAAGGCCAGACCTGTGGAATATCCTGCCACCCTGACTATTGCACCCCGAAACTCTGAGCTATCAGGACCACATAACGTGAGTGGGGAATATTATGTACTAGTATCATGGTGGGCATCCTCCTATGAGCCAAATAGGAGCCCAGACGCACCTTAGGGCTGTAACACTGAAGTATAAGGGGCTAGGAACACCTTTCATCAAGTCTACCCTGCACCCCAGGACTTTGCTGTGTCACCAGGCGTACCTCGTTGTTTTGTATTGAAGAAACTGTTTAAGCATTTGTGCCTCCACACCCATGGAAGTAAAAGTTCAACTTTACAACCGTTTCTGTGTCTGACTCTGCACCGACAACATCAGGGCGTCCCAAACACCACCAGTCGGCACAGTATAGGGGAAGCGCCCCGGGGGAACAATCACCACCAACATTTGTGCAGCCCCCTCATCACCGGTACCAGTGGTGGTAACGTGGGACAGCACCAGCGCTGCGCCCTCGTGCCCAGAGACCGTGACAAGTCTGCGCTGTTTGCACCCCGCAATCCCAACTGCAGCGTTGCCTTCCATCTGGTCACCGCATAAAGATGTAACCACATCAGAGGGGCTAAGGCAAGAAAACAAACCTGAGAAGGAGGGCTGTGGGTTATATACAGTATATGTAACATGGCAGGCTAAAATAGAGAAAAACTATAATGTATTGAAAGCTGAAGTTGATTGTATTTATATGTTTGCCATCCTTATAATCATTGCCTATTTCCATTTTACCTGAACTGAAAAGACATGCATGGCCAATGGTATATGTGGACAGGCACAGTTATGTGGCGGGACTGCACTGGTAAGTTTGTATCCTTTATAATGGTATGTATTGTACATTTTTCATAATTGATGAAAAGCCATTTACCAGTTTCATACTTCTCAGTCATGTTATTAGCCATATACTGTAAATACAGAAAAAGTCTTTATTGTTTACTACATATTGCAAGTGAAAATATCAGTGAAAGCCCTTGCTGAATACAAATTTAACATTTCAATTTCAGTTTTTGGTTAAATGCAAACAAAGAATAATTACAGTGCCTTGCGAAAGTAGTCGGCCCCCTTGAACTTTTCAACCTTTTGCCACATTTCAGGCTTCAAACATAAAGATATAAAATTTTAATTTTTTGGTGAAGAATCAACAAGTGGGACACAATTGTGAAGTGGAACGAAATTTATTGGTTATTTTAAACTTTTGTAAAAAATAAAAAACTGAAAAGTGGAGTGTGCCAAATTATTCGGCCCCCTTAAGTTAATACTTTGTAGCGCCACCTTTTACTGCGATTACAGCTGCAAGTCGCTTGGGGTATGTCTCTATCAGTTTTGCACATCGAGAGACTGAAATTCTTGCCCATTCTTCCTTGGAAAACAGCTCGAGCTCAGTGAGGTTGGATGGAGAGCGTTTGTGAACAGCAGTTTTCAGCTCTTTCCACAGATTCTCGATTGGATTCAGGTCTGGACTTTGACTTGGCCATTCTAACACCTGGATACGTTTATTTGTGAACCATTCCATTGTAGATTTTGCTTTATGTTTGGGATCATTGTCTTGTTGAAAGATAAATCTCTGTCCCAGTCTCAGGTCTTTTGCAGACTCCAACAGGTTTTCTTCCAGAATGGTCCTGTATTTGGCTCCATCCATTTTCCCATCAATTTTAACCATCTTCCCTGTCCCTGCTGAAGAAAAGCAGGCCCAAACCATGATGCTGCCACCACCACGATTGACAGTGGGGATGGTGTGTTTAGGGTGTTGCTTTTACGTTAAACATATCGTTTTGCATTGTGGCCAAAAAGTTCGATTTTGGTTTCATCTGACCAGAGCACCTTCTTCCACATGTTTGGTTTGTCTCCCAGGTGGCTTGTGGCAAACTTTAAACAAGACTTTTTATGGATATCTTTGAGAAATGGCTTTCTTCTTGCCACTCTTCCATAAAGGCCAGATTTGTGCAGTGTACGACTGATTGTTGTCCTATGGACAGACTCTCCCACCTCAGCTGTAGATCTCTGCAGTTCATCCAGAGTGATCATGGGCCTCTTGGCTGCATCTCTGATCAGTCTTCTCCTTGTTTGAGATGAAAGTTTAGAGGGACGGCTGGGCCTTGGTAGATTTGCAGTGGTCTGATACTCCTTCCATTTCAATATGCTCACTTGCACAGTGCTCCTTGGGATATTTAAAGTTTGGGAAATCTTTTTGTATCCAAATCCGGCTTTAAACTTCTCCACAACAGTATCACGGACCTGCCTGGTGTGTTCCTTGGTCTTCATGATGCTTTCTTCGCTTTAAACAGAACCCTGAGACTATCGCAGAGCAGGTGCATTTATACGGAGACTTGATTACACACAGGTGGATTATATTTATCATCATCAGTCATTTAGGACAACATTGGATCATTCAGAGATCCTCACTGAACTTCTGAAGTGAGTTTGCTGCACTGAAAGTAAAGGGGCCGAATAATATTGCACGCCCCACTTTTCAGTTTTTTATGTTTTACAAAAGTTTAAAATAACCAATAAATTTCGTTCCACTTCACAACTGTGTCCCACTTGTTGTTGATTCTTCACCAAAAAATTAAAATTTTATATCTTTATGTTTGAAGCCTGAAATGTGGCAAAAGGTTGAAAAGTTCAAGGGGGCCAAATACTTTCGCAAGGCACTGTACATCATAATTGGCTTTCTGCCAAAATTCAGTGGCATGTCATATAATCTTGTTTTTTATTTAGGTCATAATTGCTCAGCCCTTCTAGACATCAGTAATGTACTTGATAAATATGTAGAAATTATGGAATCTAAGGCCCGGTTCACATCTGCGTTCGGGTTTACGTTCGGGGGAGTCCACTTGGGGGCCCCCTGAACGGGAACCTATACGCTTAAAAAAGCGGTTTACCTGGGAACCCCTTGGACCCCATAGATTATAATGGGGTCCGTGTGGTCTCCGCTCGGTTTCCGCACAAAGCAAGCGGAGAGGAAAGCTACCAGCACTTTTCTCTCCGCATTTTTTGTGCGTAAACCAAGCGGAAACCACACGGACCCCATTATAGTCTATGAGAACCCCCTGAACGGAAACCCGAGCGCAGATGTGAACCGGTGAAGCGGGCCTTAGAAATATAACGTAGACCATGCAGTGAGGAAACATGTATTTTCCTCATGGGTCTATAGTAAGCTACAGTAGGTAAGAGTTATTTAACCTGGCCAAACACTGAATGCTCATTCATATGACAGGTTTTTTTCTGCAGACTCCACCATAAAATACAAATTGTGCATATTTAATGGAAATGTGTCACCAAAAATTGCCCATTTTTAAACCAACTATTTATGTCAAACATATTTTTAAATAATATTTGATTTTTATTTTCCATGTTACTATCTATATTTCAAAAAAGTGCTAAATCCTGCAATGTTTTCTCTGTCCACTAAGCCTAATATCAAACTAACAATTGCCAGTTCTGTAAGTATTTTCTTTGTAGCAGTCACTGCATTTACATTACAGACAGTATTACAATAGATGATAACTCCTGTATAGTTAATTCACTGACCCATTATTGCACACAGTATTGACAATAGTTGATGTCACAGGTTATCTTCTCCCCCACCCTGCACATCACATGCCTAGTGAACTCTACCATAGACTTCAATAAGTCGGCTCAAGACGATTGCTGCCTATGGCCATGAGCATGCTATAAAGCATATAACTAAAAGCTGTAAACGGAGCAGAGGAGAAGCTAAGGCAAGATGACAGCCCTCATAATCATGTACAGAAAGTAGAATAAATAAAAATCTACAATCAGAAAATAAAAACATTAGCAAAAAGTGATAGATTACACCTGGTTTTAATAAATAGATTAAAAAAAATGGTGACACACTCCTTCATAGTGATGTAAAATAACATGAATCCATATGATACATTAATTCCTGCTATGTGTTTCAAATGTTGGCATGAGCTGATACCACCAGACTCTCCTGTATCTCTGTGACCTAAATTTTTTCTTTTAAGACACACGCAGAAAAGCTGTGTTTTTCTTGCAGATTATAATGTGGGGTTTTTTTTTTAGCCAAAGCCAGGTATTTTCCTTTGTGTTTTACAGTTTTCTTGGACCCACGCTTCGCCTCAAAAAAAAAAAAAAAAAAAAAAGTAGCCAAATCTACAACAAAAACCTCAGGCTTAGGATGGTTTTAAACACAACGTTTTTTTGGAAAGACAACACTGCAGTTTAGATGCAGATTTTTGAGCCAAAGCCAGAAGTAGATACAGCATGAATGAGATGTATGAGACCTTCCTTTATATTTCCCATTCCAACTTCCGACCTTGGCTCAAAAAATTGCATGAAAAACTGTCACAAAAACTACAGCATTTTTCCAAAGTAAACTGTGTGTGAAAGCTAATGCTGCTATTTTTGCAGTGGAATAGAATCGTATAACTGAATCATATAAAGCTGCCTGGCCACCATTCACATTCTAGTACTCTTTACACATTACATTTTGGCAGAGACTTTTTCAGTAAGTCCAGAGGCGTAGCTAGCGGGGGGGGCAGAGGGGGCGGTTGCCCTGGGCCCACTGACTCTCTGGGGCCCACCCCGGGGCCGCCATTAATACATCATTTATTTCTAACTAGATCGGTGTCTGCAGACACCGATCTAGTTACAATGCTTCCTGGTGCTTAACTATCTTGTAAACCGCAAGCCATTTCAGGCCTGCGGTTTACAAGACGCCGAGACTACAGACCGATGTCTTCTTCTAAGCACAGGCGGCGCGATGACGTCACAACATTCCGTTCATCAGCATAGCAGGTAGGTGAGTATGACTTTTTTTTTTGTGGGTATATTAATAGAATAGGGGGTGGTTAGGAGGGGGAAATCTAACTATAAAGGGAGGATTAATTAGGGGGTATTATGATGATGTGGGGTCATTTATATAAGGGTTATTAGGGGGTATTATTAATACAAGGGGGAGGTTATTTATATAAGGGGCCATTAGGGGGCATCATTTATATTAAGAGGTATTATGAACATAAGGGGGTGGTCATTGATATAAGGGGTCATTAGAGGTGCAGTATTTATGTCAGGGGGGAATCAGGGGCATAATATGAGGGTCAATTAATTTAATTAAAGTTGCACTTGCACCTTATTAAGACTAAGGCCCTACGTACTGGGCTGCAGCAAAAAAAGCGCTGCAGGAAAAACCATGGCGGTAACGTGTTTTTTTCCCGCAGCGCTTTTCACAGAAGGTCCGCAGAGGTTTCCCCTATGGACTTTCTATTTTCAATACACCTATATGGAAAACCAGTGTTTCTGTAGGTATAACTGACATGTTGCAATTTCCAAAACCACAACGGTTTTGGAAATCGCAATGTGTCTGCTGCACATATTTTTCCGCAGTGTGTGGATGGGATTTGCTAGAATGTTGCGGTTTTTTTCAGTGGGTTTTCGCCACATGGAGCCCCCAACCCTACTTTGCAGTATAATATGCACAGCGGATAATCTGCGATTTCCAAAAAAGTCGGTGTTTTGGAAATCGCAGAATGTCAATTATACCTACGGAAATGCAGGCGGTTTCCCTATAGATATAATTGAAGCAGAAAGTCTGCAGAGGAAACCTCTGTGAACTTTCTGTGCAAAGTGCTGCTGGAAGAACCGCAATGCATCGCGGTTTTTCCCGCAGCTCTTTTTTGCTGCGGTACGCCACGTGGGGCCTTAGCCTTAAGGCGTTTTCCAGCTCATTTTTATTGATGATCTATCCTTAGAATAAATCATCAATAAGAGATAAGTGATTCCCCACTGATCAGCTGTATGAAGGGGCTATAGCTTCTGTTTATATCACACGCTGTCTGTTTATAGTGAACGTGTGATGTAATTACAGTCTTGTCACATAGATGTGTATAGGACGAGGCTGTAGTTACATTACATGGCCGCTATGAGATGAATGACTGTGTAAACAGAGAAGGGGTCACGGCGCTTACACAGGTACCACGGTTCATTCAAACAGCTGTTCCTTGGGGGTCCTGGGTATTGGAACCCCAATTTTTTTTTTTCCCTTTTTTTTTCCTTTTTAATTAGGAAACACCTGGGGCATTATTAATAAGGGGCAAATTATTTAAAGAGGACCTTTCACGTCCTCATGTATATGCGGTTTTACATACCGCTAGAAAGCCGACAGCGCGCTAAATTCAGCACACTGCCGGCTTTCCCGTTATATGCCCCGGGGCCGGAGATATCGGGGGTCTAAATTTCACCTGACTGTGCTCGTCCATAGACTTGTACTGGGGGGGGTGTTCCTCACAGATCAGCGTCATCACTGGGCTGAGTACACCCCATTACAATTCTATGGACAGGTACTGTAAGGGAGGGTGTTCCTCACAGCGCAACTAGACTGTCAGGAACGCCCTTCTGACAGTGAACGGTGAAATTTAGACCCCCGATATCTCCAGCCCCGGGGCATATAACGGGAAAGCTGGCAGTGTGTTGAATTCAGCGCACTGTCGGCTTTCTAGCGGTATGTAAAACTGCATATACATGAGGACGTGAAAGGTCCTCTTAAAGGGGTGCACAGGGAAGTTATTAGTTTAAAGATGCACTTGGGGGTATTATTCATTATGGGGGGTTATATTATATATTTTATAATTGGGGTAGCAGCAGGATGGGGGCTTTGTGTAGGTGAGGACAATATGGGTCAGGTGCCTGGAAAAGTCAGGAGCCAAAGATGTCTGTGTTGCAAACTTTAGAGACTGGAAGAAGTGGTCATGGCCGTCCAGATGAAAGAGATGCGGAATGTGAACGATTAGTCAGAGACGTCACCGGTAAGTCACTAAATGCTACTGCCCTGTATTCACCTAAATCGTCTGCAGTGCCCTGTGTAGAGCCGCTATATACCACTATACACTCACCGTATACTGATAGTATCGGTATACAAACATGTCCAAGTAGGGGGCCCACTCGGACATGTTCGCCCCCCCTGTGCTAAACCCCCAGCTACGCCTCTGAGTAAGTCTTTTATACTCGAAATGAGTACTGTATCTCCACATAAGAGAGAGCAAACCTTTCTTATAGAGATAGGTGAACCAATACGTTCCGAGCTGGATTTGAATATACCAAATTGTTTGTTTTTTAACAAAACTGAATACTTTGCGATTCATCTCTGGCAAACTAAAATAGCTGGAATGACATGCATTGCGCAGTGAAAATACAGAGGCGACACATGTGTGACATTCAGTCATCACCTGACAGCCTCTCAGCAAATAATGAGTGGTAGGTGAAGACCATTACACTGTTGATGTACCAGCCAGAATATAATGCTTTTTGCAACAAGGAGAAGAGACATTTTACGATACTTAAGCTAGGAAACAAACCTGTTATTGTCATCACTGCATGATCCAAAGCAATTGCTCAATTTTCTACTGGAAAACAGCAGCAACAGTTACAATAGAGTTACAGAGGAATGACCATCATATAATTCCAGGGCATACTGCCACTCAAGCTGCCACAGCTACTACCACTGCCGACACTCAGCCAGACGTGTACTGCAGCCTGGTCCATCATATTATTCCAATCTGTACTGCCACTTATGTTACCACATCTACCACCACTGCACCACTCAGCCAGGCATGTCCTGTGGCCTGTTCCATCACATTCTACTATGCCACACTATTGGTGCCACAGTGTTGGCTTAAAAAAAAAAAAAAGTTATATTGAAAAAGTTCCCCATGTCAAAAAAATCTGTACCATTTCATCTTTCAATGCCAACACCATTTTGATTTCACATTTATTTATTTATTTTGAAAAGCCACTTCCAGGAGCAAATATCACAAAATAGCAGGATCTGACTGATAACAGAGAGCAGTAGAACAGCTGCTTAAATCTTATACAGTGCTTAGAGACAGGCCCAGACACCCAAATACCTTCATGAACCACAAGGCCAGATGGACTTTGCTGAATTTGGGTTCTGAGTTATTACCACCAGAAACTGTATGAGAAAGAAACGCTCCACTAAAAACAAACCAGAGCCTACAATTAACTTACAGGGCAGATTTGAACCACGATAATCAATGTCCAGGCAAATGGTCAGAACCAGAAGGTAAAGTCAGAGATCAGGAGACAAAACCAATATAATGCCAAGGCTCAGTTCTGAGAAGTCATGTCAGAGGAAGAATCAGGAGTCAAACTAATAACCAGAAACAAGCCAAGAGTCTTAATAAAGCAATCCAACACACATGATCAGGGTACAGAGCCAAACTAGAGTACTAAATTAGCAGGCACCTGGGTCAGGAGGAAAGGGTTTTTATATGCCTCACCAGCTGCTAATTGGACAAGCCCAGTGTGATGATTCCACTTAAATATGGCTATAACTCAAAGATGTATTTTGATCTCTGGGTATCGTATCTCCCTCTTAGTTCCATTTACTCATAATGTGCGCAGCTATAAACCTAGATGTATGTTGTCAGTAGGGCAACCTTGTAACCGACCCATTTAGGGGTTAATAAATATATAAAATTTAGAAAGCTTGTCTTGTATTTATCTTGTGGACCTAGCACTCACTGGCGGTGAGTGTGGTTTCTTAGGAAAGAAGTCTCAGGTGTGGGCCAACGCGGTGTTGGCACACTGAGGATCTTTCACACCCAGGGAACTTCTGATACTGCAGAAACTTCTCAGGTTGGCACAATAACCTTAAAGGTTTAGCAGCTGAATTGAGATTCCTGACACAGCCACAAACCTGTATCCAAAATAACAAGTCTGTAGCACTTACAAGTCATCAAAATGGGCTAATTTTTAAATAAAACCATTGCTTTTTGCAATATACCTGATGTGCGTATAAAAAAAACCATGGGCAAGCCCCTTTCACTAAAAAAGGGTAATTTGCAAAGCATTTTAAATGTTAAAAAGCATAAAAGTGACAGAGCAGTGTATGGTTAAACTAGGAGTTTCTATCCATTGCTTACCGTCCGTTTCCCCATAGATATACATGTCACCTTTACTAAACTACTAAACTTTAGTTGTGTTTGCCTTAGAGAGCTAGAAATTGGCTAGTTAAAGTCCTAGGAGCTCTGAAAATGTCATGCCATCTGTTTTAAGCCAATTTGAGAACTGGCTTGTACCAAACTTATTCAACCTAAAACAAATCATATATAACCACCCGAATCCAAAACTAATCTTCAGAGGTTCGTCCATGTCTACTTTCTTAATATTTGCTAGGGGAGATTTCCCTTCTCATGTGTTTCTATCTGATCCTCCTTTTTCTCTACTGAAGAAGGGCTGTCTCCGAAGTGATGTGTAAGAGTCTAATCTTAGTGGTCTACAACCTGTAGCTCTTCAATTGTTGTAAACTACAACTCTGTGCAAAAAAAAGTAAACCAAATTTTACAAATGTATTAATTTTCATATACACTTTGTCCAGTAGGAACTTTATATTATATTATAAAACAGTTTAAAATATGTGTTCTGTATATAACTCCTTTATGCCTCATTAAGAGTCCTGGACGAACTCACAGATTTTGGTGGGACTGCCTGATTACAGTATCTGCTGACTCTCTCTGATGTCATGGAAAAGAAGGATCAAGCATGTTAGATTTCAACATGTCCAATCCTTCACATGAGCTAGGCTGCCATCAGAGGTGTCTGAAATAGGCTTATTTCCCTCTCCTCATTGAGAACACATGCTCGTTCAGCTGATCTCGGCATGCATGTGTATTGGGGAATCAGGAAAAATAGCTGTTTGGTCAACAGATGTTGATAGTGTATGGGCACTTTAAACCACAACACTAATATAATATAATATAATATAATATATATATATATATATATATATATATATATATATATAAATGTAGTGCAGCTTTACATCAGTGTTCCCTAGAGACTTCTGTTATTTTGTAGTTCTCTTTTAGTTCACTTTATATGTGGCCTCCCTGACTGTACAATCGATAACCTTTACAGACACTGGACAGTTTCTGCAAATTATCAGCACATTTTCTGTCACTATCCTTTCATGTGGAGAATGGAATTTCTGATAAGCTACTGTCACTGACCTCCAAAAGTATTATTTGCCTACGTACTGGATTTAGTAAACCCTATAACTGCAAAAGTAAACTTATTAGAGCAAAAATTTTAATAGAAAAAAAAATCACACAACCTGCTAAATGTATAGAAAAGTGGAAAATGAGTCCCATAAATGTGTCTGCCACCATTAAAATTACTTTTAAACTACTTACGCTGTTGTAGGGGGCTTTAGTGGCATAGTGAACATGCTATTTTGTGTCACTGGGTAGGGGGAAATTGTGTGCCTTGGCACATTTGGTCACACTTGCAAAAGAAGTTGATTATTTTAGCAGCAAGACTGCATTGCGATGTAAAAAAGGTATATCCACTATGTTAGGACAGCTTATAGGTGGTCATTAACCCTGGTGTTGAACCCTGGGGGTATCAGGGTTCAAACCCACAGATCAACTGATTGAGTCATTCATCACAGGGCCTGTGTGAAGCTCAGTTCCATTCAAGTGTTTGAGACTGAGCTGCAATATCATTTAGTGGAGGGACCACAGTGCTTGTCCGAACCCTGCAGTCTCATCAAAGAGTCAGCATGGAGCCAAGTGTCAAATCCCATTGATCTGATATTGATGACCTATCCCAAGATTAGCTCATAAATATCTTATCCTCGAAATACCCCTTTAGGATGTGGCTTATTTCAGTCTTCAGAATGCAACATTTAAGTTTTCAGTTCTGCAACATATTTTTTCCATCAATGTACCTGTATTAGGGCTTATTTTTTAAGAATGGGTAATATTGGAATCATATAGTGGAATTATTTTGGGGCTCTGTGTTTCTTTTGCAGTTAAAAAACACAATTTGATCACAAAATGTGAACATACTATAACTACAGTTTACTACATGTAAACAGGTCTAAATGTGTACCTTATTCATTTGCTAAATTGAAAGTCAGTAAGTTTGATTTGTTTTTTTTTGTAAATCGTGAAACTAACTATTGAAACAAGGTTATTTGCTGAATCTAGTGTTTGAGGCCAGAGAAAAACCGACTGCTGCTCAACAGATGTCTGAGTATTGACTAAGTTTCTAGATAAGTGGTAAAGTTTTACAAAAGTAATCTCTAACAGCAGATGGAAATAAAACTGACTACAGTACCATTGTTTGTGTCTGATATAATAAAATGAAAGGAACTGATAGGCACACTATGTTTTACATTAGGCTACATTAGGATTTATTAGACTCCTACCTAATCTATAATGTAAATACTTTATCTCTTGCCCATACCATACTCTGTATTGTAATTGTTACAATACTCTGCTCCAATAATATGCTATGTAAACTTCTACACATGATGGCACTATATAATAAATAATAAATGAAATGAAGAATTTAAGATTCAGAAATTTCTTAATTTCATAACTTGCAAACTGGAAGGAGTATGGTTGCAGAGCAAATATGGAACGTGCCATGAATGTCCATACTCTACCTTCTCCCCTACAATATATCAAATGGTATATTTCTAGGATAAGTGTAGGTCTCTAGGACCTCTGGCACCCCAACCAATCTTGAGAATAAAATGGGTGAAACCACTTACATAATTCTCAGAATTTATGGGCATTCCAGTGGTCAGACTCACAATCACAAAGTCATGGAATATTGTAGTAATATGTCATCACTTTATAAGGTCTTTAAATATTTTTTGATTCAGTATTAGTCAGATAATTGAAAAGTGCTAGAGCTTAAGATAAGAGAAGTTACTTAAACAAGCTCTCCAAAAAAACTCTCTAAAGAAAATTTGAGCACGTGTATAGTGTGATGTTACCAAAAATTGTACTGACAGCTTTATTGTGAAATTAATTGCCCATCTTTACAGATAAACCACGCTAACAAGAAAGCAGAGTGATGAGCCTTGTATTAAATCTTTCAAAATAGGCTCAAACAAATCTTGCACACACAGCATGTCTTTTTAACCTCTTTCCACTGCAGGCATTTTTCTATTTTCGCTTTTGACTCCCCACCTTCCATGCCTCATACCTTTGTTATTTTTCCATTCACAGAGCCATATGAGGAATCTTTGCAGAAAAAATTGTACTTTGTAACGATACCATTTAATATTCTGTACGATGTACTAGGAAGCTGGAAAAAATTCAGAATGGGGTGGAAGTGGAGAAAAACTGCATTTTCTTAGGGTCTTTGTTTTTACGGTGTTCACAGTGCAGCCCAAATGACATGTCATCTGCAATCTATGGGTCATGTACCATGTATCATGTATGTATCATGTATCGATTACATGGATACCAAATTTATATTTTATATATACATTTTAACCACTTAAGAAAAATTCAAAACTTTCCAAAAAAAAAAAATTCTTGGAGTCACCATATTCTGACTTCCGTGACTTTTTTATATTTCCATGTATGGAGATGCATAAAGTGGCTTTTTTTGCGGGGCCAGATGTTCTTTTTAGTTATACCATTTTGGGGAATGTTTGATGTTTTGATTTCTTTTTATTAAAATTTTTATGGAAGGCAAAAAAACAGCGTTTTGGTACTTTTCACTGTATGAGAAAAATATTTTTATATGTTTGTAGATTGGGCATTTTTGGACATGGGAATTGTATAATTTGTTTATGTTTGTCTTTATTTATTTATTTATCTTTATTTCAAATCTAGGTAAAGGGGGATATTCAAATTTTAATTTTTTTTTGCAGTCTGTGGGAGTTTTTCTACATAACTATAGACCAGCCTCAATAGTTAAATTCCTTTGATAGGCCTGGGAGCCTTTATTAGGATGCCATAAGAACAGGGCAGCTTCCGCGATCTCAACATGCAGGAGCCGTACTGTAATGTAAAAGGTACAGGGCCTGCGGCATTACAGTGCCGTACTATTACAGTGCTAAGAGTTAACTATACACTAGTACAGTACAGAGCGGGAAGAGGTTAAGTAGATTGGATCTGATGTATTTATATTGAATATATGGTATATATTTATAACATGTATTTGGTTTATACTGCATACGCCTATGTGAACCCATCAATTGATGTATACCACACCTGATTGGGGTCAGATGACTAGATATACTGTATACATAGCATTGTAGCCTCAGAGTTTGCTTAAACTATGACCAAGAATCAGTGACTCAGTATGTAAAGTGTTGGTTGTACTGCTTGTACATTTAGTTCTTAAATGGCATGGAATAACGGTGATCTTTTATCTTTAAGTGAAGTGCTAGAT
Organism: Leptodactylus fallax; assembly: GCA_947044405.1. Taxonomy (NCBI): domain Eukaryota; kingdom Metazoa; phylum Chordata; class Amphibia; order Anura; family Leptodactylidae; genus Leptodactylus; species Leptodactylus fallax. Next base: position 6,062,346 of record CAMRHE010000036.1, read on the forward strand.
TTATATAACATTTTTTGTATGAAGATTATTATTATTATTATCATTGTTTATTTATATAGCACCATTAATTCCATGGTGCTTTACATTTGAGGATTTACATACGGTATACACGATATACAAAACAGATAATACTAACAGAGACCAACTAACACAGTGGGATAGAGGGCCCTGCCTGCAAGGGCTTACAATCTATGAGGGAAGAGGGATAGAGACAGAAGGTGAGGGGAGAGGCTGTTTAGGTGGTGGTGTGGTGACAATAGTGTCATTGGAGGTTGTAGGCCTTCCTGAATAGGTAAGTCTTCAGGGCCTTCTTGAAACTTGTGATTGTGGGGGTCAGTCTTATGTGTCTTGGTAATGAGTTCCAGAGTATGGGGGATGCATGGGAGAAGTCTTGGAGATGGTTGTGTGAAGAGCGGATAAGAGCGGAGTAGGAGGTCTTTGGAGGATCGGAGGTTACGTGTGGGCAGGTAGCGGGAGATTAGGTTAGAGATATAGGGAGGGGACAGGTTGTGGATGGCTTTGTATGTCAGCGTTAGTAATGTGAACTCTATTCGCTGGGCGATGGGTAGCCAGTGAAGGGATTGGCAGCACAGTTTAAGGTGGACTGGAGGGGCGCGAGAGTATTTGCTGGGAGGCCATGGAGAAGGGTGTTAAAGTAGTCTAGGTGGGAGATTATGAGGGCATGGACTAGTATATTTGTAGTTTCAGGGGTGAGGAAGGAGCGGATTCAATGGATGTTCTTGAGTTGGAGGCGGCAGGAGGTGTTGATGGTTTGAATATGTGGCTTGAAGGATAAGTCAGAGTCTAAGGTTATCCCAAGGCAGTGGACCCGTGGGACTAGGGTAAGTTTAGCACCATTAACTATAATAGATGGGTCAGGTAGAGGGGCCGTGCGAGGTGGGGAGAAGATAATGAACTCCGTTTTCTCCATGTTGAGCTTGAGAAAGCGGGAGGAGAGAAAGGAGTCTAAGGCTGCTAGACACTCTGGGACTCTGAATGTCTGGTCCAGAGAGATATATTTGAGTATCATCAGCATAGCAATGGTATTGTAAACCATGGGATTCTGTGAGTTGGCCAAGACCGAGGGTGTAGATGGAGAACAGGAGGGGTCCTAAGACGGAGCCTTGGGGGACACCTACAGAAAGAGGGCGTGGCAGGGAGGTTTCATACGATATGACTACAATATGCCCTGTAAGAAGTAACTGCAAAAGTCCAAGATACTATATGAGATCCAGATATAAATGATCCCTTAGGCTAAGGCCCCACGTAGCGTCTGGCAGCAAAAAAGCGCTGTGGGAAAAACCCTGGCAGCAACACATCACAGTTTTTCCCACAGCGCTTTTCACAGAAAGTTCGCAGATTCCTCAGCAGACTTTCTGCTTCAATTATTATAGGAAAACCGTCGTGGAAATTGCAGTGTGTCTGCTGCACGTAAAGAGGGATCTGAGCACAACAAAGAAAACTGCTTGCTACCAGTGATAATATCAACCACAACGCACAAGCATCTAGTCAGACTCCTCATTTCTGTAGAGCTGATGGGGCTTCAACAAATTTAATTTCAGAATTGTCTCTGACGCTAGCTTCACACTAGCATTGGTCTCTCTGTCATTTAGGTCCGCATGGGGAACCGAACAATGGAGAGTCCGTCCGCTAAAAAAGTGATTACCCGCGGACACCTGTGGACCCCAAGTCCATGAACGACTTTTCTCTCTGTGGATTTTAGGCGGAATCTGCGTCAGAGTCTCCTATGGAGACTCCGACGCAGATGTGAACCTAACCTGAGCAGTATACAAGCAGATAGAATAGAGCAACAGATGTGTGTATAAATATGCAGAGGCAGTGAAGAGAGACCTGCCCCTTCCCCTTTCTGTGTTGTCTTGAGCCACCTGGTTTAAACAACAAATTAACAAGGAGGAAGATAGTGGTAGGTAGTTGTAGGCCGGGACCCCATGTAGCATAAACGCTGTGGCAAAAACCGCAGCGCTTTGCAGTAACTACAAAGTGGATAGGATTCTGGCTAATCTCATCCACGCATTGCAGAAAAATATCCAATGTGGACATGCTGCGATTTCAGAAACTGACGCATTTTTGTAAATGGCAGCATGTCAATTATACCTACGGAAACGCTGGCGTTTTCCCTATAGGTATAATTGAAGCAGAAAGTTCACTTCAATTATAAAAAAAGCGCTGTGGGTAGAACCACAATGCATTTCCGCTACAGTTTTGCCCACAGCACTTTTTGACTGCGGCTCGCTACATGGGACCTTAGCCAAAAATTGCTTTTCAGACAGAAAACATCAACATTTTTAAATAAAGTGTGTTACATTCTGGTCCAGAAGCTTATGCTTTATTAACCCTTCCCCAACTTCTGCAGTACTATTAAGGCTTATGTCTGGTATTTAAATATGGCGCCTGCCATAGCTACCTGTCTGCTGTATTATACAGTGGAAAACCAGCGGCAATGCTTGCTTTCAATGACTGCAATGGCATTAACCGTCCTAAAGCCTCAGTCAAACATGAAGTTTTTTCTCTTCACCTGCACTACTGATTCATGAAAAAATAAGTAAAAAAATATTGACGCTTTAAGGCATTATAGCTGTATTCCCATCAGAGCTTTTATGTCCATTTGCACAAGACATGCCATAAATGCTCATTAGGCTGATTTGGGGCCACAGTAAACAAATAGATTGCCACGCATACACAAGTTACTTTATTAAAGGGGTTATTCACTTCACGCTCCTGGTATTGTTTATATGCTGGGAGCCACACTTCTCACTCTCTGTATAATCTGTAGTGGCGGCTATAGGTACTGTGGTGCTGTCTCATGGACTTTAGTGGGGCAGTGCTGCTACCAAAAGCCATGGCTACAAATTATACAGAGAGAGAGCAGTGTGGCTCCTGACATGTACACATTACTGGTAGCCACACTGTTCTGGAGCAGCTAATCTGCAGGGGTCCCGAGTGTAGGACCCCCACAGATCTAATGTTGATGGCCTATCCTAAGGGTAGGCTGTCAATAATCCATCAATAATAGGATGTGGATAGCCCCTTTAACTTTTACATAAGTCATGACAAAAGCTGAGTTCGGCAACCTCAGGTATTTTTGTAATGTACTAGTAAATGGAGATAGCCACACATGTTGAGCCATCTCTCCCTTCACATCACCCCTGTTCCAGAAATACTGTAAGTGCAGGTCCAGACGTGGGACCTGCATCTATTGGGCATTTATGACACATCTTAAAAAAGCCCCCAAACTGAAATATAGATATAAGTTTTGCGTTCTTTCAGAGTATTACAATGCACATTCATGGTCATTTCACATTTATGTTCTGCTCACTGTCCACTTTATATGACCATTCTTTCATACTTCAGAGAAAATACAGTACTTCTGACTCATAGGCATTGGTATTGTTAAACAGACAATCTTTGGGAACTCCCTGGAAGAGTGTTGGTGACTGAACAAAACAATAATGAGTGGCCAATGAATGTGTATGAATATATATACTGAGATATATATATATATATATATATATATATATATACACCAGGATTTTATTACAGCTAGTCAGAAATTTCTCCAAGTCTGTCATATCTGTACCTGTACCGACAACCACCCCACCCAACTGTCCTGTGCTCTTCATCTTTAACCTGTTTCTCCACCGTCACTGATGTAAAGCTCTCCACCCTAATCTCTAAATCCCACCTCACCTCCTGCGCGCTTGACCCTATCCAGTCACATCTCATCCCCAAACTCTCCGAAGTCATTACTCCTGCCCTAACCTATCTCTTTAACCTATCCCTAACCAATGGATCCTTCCCTTCCGCCTTCAAGCATGCCACCGTCACACCTATACTTAAGAAACCCATCCTCTCCAGCCAACTACTGCCCCATCTCACTGCTCCCATACGCCTCTAAACTGCTGGAGCAACACGTCCACTCCAAACTATCCTCCTATCTCTTGTCCAATGTGCTCTTTGACAGACTACAGTCAGGCTTCCGTCCCCATCACTCCACAGAAACTTCCCTAACCAAGGTCACTAATGACCTTCTAACTGCCAAAGCCAAGCATCACTACTCAGTCCTCCTCTTCCTTGACCTCTCCTCTGCCTTTGACACAGCCGACCATTCCCTCCTGTTAGAAACACTCTCATTCCTTGGCATCTCAGACCTGGCCCTTTCCTGGATCTCCTCATACCTCACCAACCGCACATTCAGCGTCTCCCACTCGCACACCACCTCTCCGCCATGCCCTCTTTCTGTAGGTGTCCCCCAAGGCTCCGTCCTAGGACCTCTCTTGTTCTCCATCTACACCCTCGACCTTGGCCAACTCATAGAATCCCATGGTTTCCATTACCATTGCTATGCTGACGACACCCAAATACATCTCTCTGGACCAGACATTACCTCTCTGTTGTCCAGAGTCCCAGAATGTCTAGCAGCCGTAGCCTCCTTTCTCTCCTCCCACTTTCTCAAACTCAACATGGAGAAAATGTAGTTCATAATCTTCACCCCTCCTTGCATGGCTCCCCTACCTGACCCATCTATCAAAGTTAATGGAACCACACTCACCCCAGTCCCACGGGTCCGCTGCCTTGGGATAACCTTAGACTCTAACCTATCCTTCAATCTGCATATTCAAACCCTCAACACTTCCTGCCGCTTCCAACTCAAGAACATCCATCGAATCCGCTCCTTCCTCACCCCTGAAACTACAAAGATACTAGACCACTCCCTCATAATCTCCCGCCTAGACTACTGTAACACCCTTCTCCATGGCCTCCCAGCTCCCAGCCAATCCACCTTAAACTTTTCTGCTTGCTTAATACACCTCTCCCCCCGTTCTTCACCGGCCACTCCCCTCTGCCAATCCCTTCACTGGCTACCCGTTGCCCAGCGAATAGAGTTCAAACTAGTAACGCTTACATACAAAGCCATCCACAACCTGTCCCTTCCATATATCTCCGACCTAATCTCCCGATACCTGCCCGCATGCAACCTCCAATCCTCCAAAGACCTCCTCCTCCGCTCTGCTCTTATCCGCTCTTCACATAACCGTCTCCAAGACTTCTCCCGTGTATCCCCCATACTCTGGAACTCATTACCAAGACACATAAGACTGACCCCCACAATCACAAGTTTCAAGAAGGCCCTGAAGACTCACCTATTCAGGAAGGCCTACAACCTCCAATAACACTGCTGTCACCACACCACCTCCTGTACAGCTTCTCCCCTCACCTTCTGTCTCTATCCCTCTTCCTCTTCCTTCATAGATTGTATGCCCTTGTGGGCAGGGCCCTCTATCCCACTGTGCCAGTTGGTCTCTGTTAGTATTATATTTGTTTTGTACATCTTGTGTACTGTATGTAATGTAAAGCACCGTGGAATTAATGGTGCTATATAAATAAACAATAATAATAATAATAATACCTAAACTTTCTTACTACAATAAATTCTGGAAAAACTCTTTAAGGCTAAGGCTCCACGTAGCGAGCCGCAGCCAAGAAATGCTGGGGAAAAGACCGCGGCAGAAATACATCCCATTTTTTTTTCCACAGCATTTTTTCCACAGAGAAAAACTGCATACTTTCTGCTCCTATTATACCTACATGGAAAACACCAGCATTTCCGTAGGTATAATTACCGTGGCTAAACTGCTACATTTTCACAACATGGGGCCCTGGCCTTAGACTAAGACCTCACATATAGAACTGCACCAAAATATTTTTTTTTTCCGCAGCATTTTTCATTGCATTTTTCTGTGATTTTTCTTCCCTTATTAAGGCTAAGGCCCCATGTTGCAGAAAAGCAGCTTTTTTGTTGTACATTTTGCTGCAGCTTTTTGAGCTAAAGCCAGGAGTGGATTGAGCTGCTTTTCTGCCTAAATCCTGAGAAAACTCATGCTGCATTTTGAAAATTTTTCCACAGCTCTTTTTTTATTTTTTTTTTTAATTTTTTTTTTTTGCAATGTCTGGATGAGATTAATCAAAATCTCATTGACTTTGCTGGTACTGTAAAATACAGCGTTTTTTTGTTAAAACTGCGTTTCCGTAGCAGGTGAAGACTGAATATCCACATCGTTGGGCCTTAGTGCTTGGGGAGGAAATCCCTAAAGCTAGATTCATATGAAAGAGGTGTAAAATGGCTTTGAAAAAAAATTTTCACAGCCGTTTTGCACCTGATCAAAATGGCTGTATGGAGGGATACGTGAAAATGGTCAAAAATAGGACTTGACCTATATTTTGGCAGTCCGTGACAACAGTCATGTAAATAGCCACTATTCACTGACATTAAAATCAATATTGCCATGTGACGTCTGTTAAAAAAAATGGACATCACACTACCATTATTCACTATCGTGTGAATGTAGCTTTAGTCTGTCCCTTTTAGTCCCATAGACAGTAAATGAAGCCTAGATAATGTATGTGTACTACAGTTATATTTGCAAATAAGACTTTGGGACCTCCGTTCTCACAATCAGCTTGGGGTCCTTGTGATTATACATTTATCATCTACCTTATGATGATAAATGTTATTTATGGAAAAACCCCTTTAGGCTGGGACCCCATGTTGCAAAATGTAGTGATTTGGAAGCGGCCGAAACTGCACAGGAAAAACCGCAGCATTTTACAGTACCTGCAAAATGGCTATGTCCACCTGGAATTCTGGCTAATCCTATCCACACATTGCAGAAAAATGTCCACAGCAGAAATGCTGTGATTTCAAAAACCTTCATATTTTTATAAATCGCAGCATGTCAATTATACCTACAGAAACGCTGGAGTTTTCCGTATAGGTATAATAGGGACAGAAAGTCCGCAGAGGAAAACTCTGCGGACTTTCTGTTAAAAGCAATGGATTGAGCAGAAGGGAGAAGTATAAGAGCTTCCTTTGTATTTTTACTCCTTTTGTAGCCACTTCTGGGTTTGGCTAAACAAATTCTTTTTGAAACCACTGATTTTCTGCAGCGTATTTTTATCCACAATGTGTGGATGGGATTAGCCATAATCTGATTTACTTTGCTGGTACTGTAAAACACAGCGTTTTTTTCTGCTGTTTCCGAAGCAGGAAAAATGCTGCATTTCCACAACGTGGGGCCTTAGCCTTAGTTGGAAAAAAAGCAACGGAATCACTTTTTTTTTTCCACAGCGTTTTTCATGCGTTTTTGCGGCATTTTTTGCCGTTTTCTGCGGTTTTTCTTCCCTTATTGAATCTATAGGGAAACGCGAGCGTTTTCACAGCTTAAATTGACATGTTGCATTTTTCAAAAAAGCTTTTCCACATGTGGAATTTGTGAATGGGATTAACCATTTACTTTGCTGGTACTGTAAAACACAACTTTTTTTTTTCTACTGCGTTTCCGGCCTTAGCCTTAAGGGGTTTCCCATGATCATACTTATATTAAGATTTGTAGACAATTAAAAGTTAAACATTTTTACAATTATAAATAATTTAAAAATTTACAGAGTTGTAAAGATTTTCTCTAACAATCTTAGTGGTGACAGTCTTTTTTCTTGATCAATTGCCAATGGATACGACACTGACTGCAGGTACTTTCTATAGTCTAGGATTTGTCAGAATTCCAGTCTTGATTCCTTATTGTAGACTGGTTATCAGACGGGGACACTATGGATGAGAGGATAACCTGGCCACAACAAGGAAATCATGGCCATGTTTTTGACAAATCCTAGACTATAGAAAGTTCCTGTCATTGTCGTATCCACTATCGATTAAGACAAAGACTGTCACCACTAAGATGGTTAGAGAAAATCTTTAAGGCTAAGGCCCCATGGAGCAAGCCATAGCCAAAAAGCACTTCGGAAAAGCCCCAGGTGGAAATGCATCGCGTTTTTTTCCACAGTGCTTTTCACAGAAAGAATCCCATCTGCTTTGCAGGTACTGTAAAACACTGTGGTTTTTGCCGCAGCATTTCAGCCGTGGCCAAATCTCTGCATTTTCACAACGTGGGGTCCTGACCTGAAACGCTGTAAATTTTAATTATCTATATTTGCAAAATGTTTACCTTTCAATTGTCTACAAATTTAAATATGTTGGGTATTTAAATATGGGTGGCCACTAAGGAGCTGAGCGCCCATGATCAGCTTTGACCAAGGCGCCATGCTCCCGGCAGCGCCACCATTCTGGGGAGGATTGTTCCCAGGGCCCAGCAAAAAAAAAAGATGCCCTATGCATGGAAATATAAAAAAGTTACGGGTGTCAGAATTTGGTGACTTTTTTTTTTTTGCTGTTGCAAAGTTTTGGATTTTTGTTAAGGGTTTAAAATGTAAATAAAACTATATAAATTTGGTATCCCCAGGTGACATGTCATTTTGGCTGCACAGTGAATGCCGTAAAAACGAAGCCCATAAAAGTCGCACAAATGCACTTTTTCTCCAATTACACCTCATTCAGAATTTTTTTCCAGATTCCCAGTACATTGTACAGAATAATAAATGGTACCATTATGAAGAATAATTTGTCCTGCAAACATTAAGCCCTCATAAAGCTCTGTGAATGGAAAAATAAAAAAGTTATGAGATTTGGAAGGTGGGGAGACAAAAACGAAAATCGAAAACTGCCTGTGGCAGGAAGGGTTAATGAAACACAAGACCTCATATGCCCAGCAAATGTAACATAAGAACATATCAAGACTATTACCGGTTTATTCTTACTTGTTGCAATGACTGGGCTAATAATAACCTGATGGTGATCTTTAAACTCTGCATAGGAGCACAGCCAAGTACATGCTCAGCTTTTTATGTCATATAACGCATATGGCTTGGTGGCTTAGATGCACATTAATGTGTAATATTTAAGTAACACAACTTACACTGAGGTCCATTATATATTGTGTCTGTTGTAATGATTTTAAAGGTATTTATTTTACATTTTCTTTTATTGTTATGTGTTCATATGAATCTGCATGATGCCAAGCCACAAAAATAGAATAGTGAAAAATACAGAGTAATCGTGAACTATTTTTAGTTTGAGCCATTTCCCCCTCTAGTGGAAATTACATGTTACTACATATTTTGCTGACATAAGATGCATTAATGATATTGTAGGCAGCTCTTCTGGGGTTTGTGTGGTTTATCTTTCATACAGAGAACATTTTGATAAAAGCGTTATCTTGAATATAGTAGTTTATTTTCTGTCTATAAATAATGTTAGGTAAACAGCAAAAACTAAGCACATTGCAGTTGACTTGTCACACTGTATTCAGCTGTGCTTTTCTGCTTTCTATAAGGTACTCTTGACAATATGTTTCTCCCATACATTTATGTATTTATTTACTTATGTGAGGGACAAGTTCTAGGACATACAGCGGCAAATATACAGTGGGTACAGAAAGTATTCAGACCCCTTTAGATTTTTCACTCTTTGTTTCATTGCAGCCATTTGCTAAAAGCAAAAAAGTGAATTAATTTTATTTTTCATTAATGTACACTCAGCACCCCATCTTGACCGAAGAAACCCCAGATATTTTTGCAAATTTATTAAATAAGAAAAACTGAAATATTCAGACCCTTTGCTGTGACACTCATATTTAACTCACATGCTGTCCATTTCCTTCTGATCCTCCTTGAGATGGTTCTACTCCTTCATTGGAGTCCAGCTGTATTTAATTAAACACATTGGACTTGATTAGGAAAGGCACACACCTGTCTATATAAGACCTCACAGCTCACAGTGCATGTCAGAGCAAATGAGAATCATGAGGTCAAAGGAACTGCCCAAGGAACTCAGAGACAGAATTGTGGCAAGGCACAGATCTGACCAAGGTTACAAAATAATTTCTGAAGCACTCAAGGTTCCTAAGACCACAGTGGCCTCCATATTCCTTAAATGGAAGAAGTTTCGGATGACCAGAACTCTTCCTAGACCTGGGCGTCCAGCCAAACTGAGCAATCGTGGGAGAAGAGCCTTGGTGAGAGAGGTAAAGAAGAACCCAAATATCACTGTGGCTGAGCTCCAGAGATGCAGTAGAGAGATGGGAGAAAGTTACACAAAGTCAACTATCACCTTTTGCTGCGATTACAGCTGCAAGTCGCTTGGGGTATGTCTCTATCAGTTTTGCACATCGAGAGACTGAAATTCTTGCCCATTCTTCCTTGGAAAACAGTTCGAGCTCAGTGAGGTTGGATGGAGAGCATTTGTGAACAGCAGTTTTCAGCTCTTTCCACAGATTCTCGATTGGATTCAGGTCTGGACTTTGACTTGGCCATTCTAACACCTGGATACGTTTATTTGTGAACCATTCCATTGTAGATTTTGCTTTATGTTTGGGATCATTGTCTTGTTGGAAGATAAATCTCCATCCCAGTCTCAGGTCTTTTGCAGACTCCAACAGGTTTTCTTCCAGAATGGTCCTGTATTTGGCTCCATCCATCTTCCCATCAATTTTAACCATCTTCCCTGTCCCTGCTGAAGAAAAGCAGGCCCAAACCATGATGCTGCCACCACCATGTTTGACAGTGGGGATGGTGTGTTCAGGGTAATGAGCTGTGTTGTTTTTGCGCCAAACATATCGTTTTGCATTGTGGCCAAAAAGTTCGATTTTGATTTCATCTGACTAGAGCACCTTCTTCCACATGTTTGGTGTGTCTCCCAGATGGCTTGTGGCAAACTTTAAACAAGACTTTTTATGGATATCTTTGAGAAATGGCTTTCTTCATGCCACTCTTCCATAAAGGCCAGATTTGTGCAGTGTACGACTGATTGTTGTCCTATGGACAGACTCTCCCACCTCAGCTGTAGATCTCTGCAGTTCATCCAGAGTGATCATGGGCCTCTTGGCTGCATCTCTGATCAGTCTTCTCCTTGTTTGAGATGAAAGTTTAGAGGGACGGCCGGGTCTTGGTAGATTTGCAGTGGTCTGATACTCCTTCCATTTCAATATGATCGCTTGCACGGTGCTCCTTGGGATGTTTAAAGTTTGAGAAATCTTTTTGTATCCAAATCTGGCTTTAAACTTCTCCACAACAGTATCACGGACCTGCCTGGTGTGTTCCTTGGTCTTCATGATGCTCTCTGCGCTTTAAACAGAACCCTGAGACTATCACAGAGCAGGTGCATTTATACGGAGACTTGTTTACACACAGGTGGATTATATTTATCATCATCAGTCATTTAGGACAACATTGGATCAGTCAGAGATCCTCACTGAACTTCTGGAGTGAGTTTGCTGCACTGAAAGTAAAGAGGCCGAATAATATTGCACGCCCCACTTTTCAGTTTTTTATTTTTTACAAAAGTTTAAAATGACCAATAAATTTCGTTCCACTTCACAATTGTGTCCCACTTGTTGATTCTTCACCAAAAAATTTAAATTTTATATCTTTATGTTTGAAGCCTGAAATGTGGCAAAAGGTTGAAAAGTTCAAGGGGGCCGAATACTTTTGCAAGGCACTGTATATATTTATTGTCGCCATGATTGTACTGACCCACCGAATACAGGTAACATGTCATTTTTACCCCACAGTGAACGCCGTAAAAATTAAGCCCATATCAAATTAGCAGAAATGCGTTTTTTTCCCAATTTCACCTCATTCTGAATTTTTTTTAAGCTTCCCAGTACATTGTACAAGATATTGAATTGTGCCATTACAAAGTACAATTTGTACAATGTGACTCTGTGAGCTGAAAAATGAAAAAGTTATGGCTCTTGGAATGTGGGAAGGGAAAAGCAGAAATGCAAAAATGAAAATTGGCCTGGTCATTAAGGGGTTAAGGCAGGTGACCGAGACGTATTTTCATTCTTTGGATGTAAACAATACATGTTCCAGTTGAAGGACTGCCAAGAGGGAAACCACAGGGAATTTGTATATTGAGATATTGAATAATATTTCATTATACAATGAATCACCTTTATTTGCTGAAACCATAATAGACATAACAAAGGAGGCAAAGAAACAAATGTCATACAAAATAAGAGAGAACATAGAGTTATCAAGAGACAGGGCTACCAGCAGAGTTTTTTTTACCAAGTTAATAATCCATAAATGTAGAATTTTTATAGGTAAAGGGGCTGTTAAGGATTAAAAGTGCATGGCTTTTTTTTTCCCCACAAAACAGCACCACACCAGTCCACAGGCTGAGTCTGGTATGGTACAGCCTTATTCACTTCAATGGAGTTGCAGTATCAGACACAATCTGTAGACACGTAAGGCGCTGTTTTTAGAGGAAAACTGTCATATGCTAACATTTTATTAACCCTTTAAAGTGACACCTTTCATTGGCTATCTGGAAAATCCTAAAGGGTGAACCTTCATCAAATATAACTAAATGGAATCAGAAAGCCATATACAGCGTGTACAGTTATGACATTTATTTTCCAATATTGGCTGCTTACCCTGCATACCCTAAACATTAAATGTATAAATGTATCAATGCCTTAAATATTCAATGTAATATTTTTACATATTATATTCATAGTAATAAACACTATGGATAAAAACACAGCAAAAATGTGTTGCATTTTTTGTTCTGCAGCATTTTTCATTGAGTTTATTTTATTTATTTGCTTACTTATATAGCGCCATCATATTCCGCAGGGCTTTACAGACATTGTCAATCACTGTCCCAGATAGGGCTCACAATCTACATTCCCTATCAGTATGTCTTTGGAGTGTGGTAGGAAACCCACACAAATATGAGGAGAACATACAAACTCCTTGTAGATAGTGGCGTAACTAGGAATGGATGGGCCCCAAGACAAACATTTGACATGGGCCCTCCCCCGAACTGCCCCTCCAACCCCCCCCCCCCCCGCACAAACCGCATTCCTGCGAAGACTATTATGCGCCATAGTGGCCCCTACATACACTATTATGCCCTATAGTGATCCCTGCACACAATATTATGCCCCATAGTGGCCCTGCACACAGTATTATGCCCCATAGTGGACCCTGCACACACTATTATGCCCCATAGTGGCCCCTGCACACAGTATTATGCCCCATAGTGGCCCCTGCACACAGTATTATGCCCCATAGTAGCCCCTGCACACAGTATCATGCCCCATAGTGGCCCCTGCACACATTATTATGCCCCATAGTGGCCCCTGCACACATTATTATGCCCCATTGTGGACCACGCATGAATATACTCTGGGGTCTTTTCAGAACCCAGAGTATAATGATCGGAGACCCAGGGGAGGATACAAACAAAAAAAACAATGTTACCTACCTCTCCCTGGCTTTGGCGCATTCCCCAATACTTCGGCCATCTTCAATGTTGGACCAGATCTCACGTGAGCCGGGCCGGCGTCGCGACGCATAATGACGCAGGCCCGGCCCACGTGACGTCACCTAACAGGTCCGAAGCCTGTGGAGCATAGGAGAGGTAAGTTACAGTGGTTTTTATGTTCCCTCACCTCCCCTGGCCCTCCGATCACTATACTCGGGGGTCTGAAAAGACCCCCGAGTATAATGATAGCAATGTTTGTGGGGTTCGCAGCCCGCGGCCTCACTTACTGATCCCCGCTCCTGCTCACAGTCAACTCCGCTTCCTCAGAATGGAAAGCACAGGTGGCCATGGGCAGGAGCGGGGATTGTTAAGTAAATAGGGCCCGTTACCTGCTGGGGTTACTCCAGCAGGTAATGGCCTATTAAAAAATAAAAAATCGGGCGTCCGGAGGTCCCGGACCCTGTGGCAGCCACCCCGGTAGTTACGCCCCTGCTTGTAGATGTCGTCTTTGTTCGGATTCAAACCTAGGACTCTAGCGCTGCAAGGCAACTTTGCTAACCACTGAGCCACCATGCTCCGTTTTTGTCTATGCTCTTTCTTCCACCATTAAATACATAGAAAACATTTTTTTTTAAATCATAAACTTTATAATAGTCCTTTTTTATGTTTCTATTAACATTTTTCTTTTAGTTTTGTCTGTGCCCTAAGAGTCTGCAGAAACTGACTTTCATACTCATACGTGCTAGCATTGGTTTGGTGGGTTTGCATCATTGGTTTGCAGTAAAGTATTTTTATGCTCTAAGATGGGTATGTATATAGAAGTGGGATAAATTATCAAATCCTTAACTTTTTTATAGCCTAGTAGAAAGAGACTATCACAATTAATTATTGTTGGTTGTGCAAATACAAATGAAGCAGAAAGTTGGGGTGGACAGGCCTACAGATTTCTAGGAGCCAAGTCACACTTAGCACAGAGGAGGCTCCTCTTCACATCTTGTACAGTGGATTGCAGTAAGGCACAATGTGCCACTGGTAGATTAGAAACTGAATATAGTGGCCCACATTTACTAAGGCAGATGCACCTTGAAAATGGCCAAAAATACTTAGCACATCTTTGGTGCACTGTGGCACATCTCAGCCTCTGCTCCCCACTAAAAACATTTTTAGACAGTGGGGCAGGACTCTAGGTGAGCTATAAAACTGGCGATAGTTATACCACAAATCTACGCCATGCCCTGATGTATAGTAAATCTGGTCCACCTAGATTCCAGCCCCACTCCGCCCACTGTCTAAAAAAGTGGCGAGCGGAGCGCAGAGGCTGAGATGTCATGTCATCCAAACTACATTTCCAAACACATCAAATTGTGAAATTGCTTATTTTGACGTGATATATTGTTTGAAAGACCTTTTCATTGTGAGATAGGCGCAGTACTTAAAATTTGGGGTTCTCTGAGCTATATAATAGAAAATTGAGCCCAGAGCTTATTCAAAATTAAAAAAAAAAAAAAAGAATTTTATAGGTGTACTTCAACAGATTCCTTCCTATTCCTTTCCATATAATACGTCAAGAACTACCAATTTAGCCAGCATTCAATGTTTCCCTAAGTTTCTAGGAAAAGCTTTTGGCTATATATGTAGAATTGAAAGGTAATCCACAGATAGATAAGAACCTCACATTAAATGACAAAAGTGTTGCATCACCATAACATTTCCTGTGTTTTGCCATGCTGACATTGATATAGCACTGCTAGGCTGTTAGAGTCTTTGTAAACTATTTAAGAATTACAAAAGATTCTTTCATTATTGCCCTAAACTTTGCTTTGTGTGACATTCTTGCTAGTGTGTTAATGCTGGGTCTATTAAGCAAGACCTCATGGTCCATTACCCTTTCTTTAGGTTTGACCCAATGAAATCTAGAGGTCTTGGACACAGTGTGAAAAACCAAAAGGCTTTACTCTCTCCCATGGAGCTCATTAGAGCTTTATAGAAATACAATACATAGCCTGGCATTACTAACATTTGCTTTAAGAAATATTCACCAAACAGCCTGCTGCAAGGAGGCGCTCATTGTCTTTGGCCTACGTAACAATTAATAGTCTGACTGAAATGAGCGATCATTTGTAAAAGTATTCCATCTTTTCTGCTGATGCAGAAGTCTATGCACTCAGAAGCGCTGAGGAGCATAACATATAACTATATAACACTACTATTTTTCATAGTAATCTTTAAACTGAAGAAATTTGCTTCCGTTGAACAGCAAAAACAGATTACCGTTTTATACTTTAGTATGCTGTTCCTTGGCATTTTTGTGGCCTTTAAGTGATGTTCAATTGAGGAAATGCAACAGGAAAAACATGCGTTGAAAATGTGATTGCTACTTGTTAGTTCTGCGTATAAGGGCTTTTAGTGACATGTCCTAGAAATGTTTATTTAAGAAAAATGTGATACCAAACATGGTAAAATCATGTGCAACATCAAGCATTGTTTGTTGCAGTTGTTGGCTATAGCGTTGGTGAAGGCCCATGTCCTATTACTATCAGCATGTGTGAACCTACCTTATTGCTAGTTATAGCTGTACAGCTGGGATCAGAAACTTTCAGCACTCCAGCTGTTGTAAAACTACAACTCCCAGCATGATGCAGTCATTCCTTTGAGAGTTTTGGGAAAAGCCAAGCAAGTGCGCATTCTGGAATGTGTAGTTTCACAACAGCTAGGCTGCTGAAGGTTTCTCCCTTCTGTACACCTTCAGTCAGATACATGTTGGGGCTCCCTAGCTTCACATCTTAATCCTTTTTGCTTGTTTATGAACAAAGAAATGAAAGACCCAATAGCAACATTTAGTTTAGGCCCCACGTATTACCGAGAGCTCTTAGATATCTATTAGTTTTTATTAAGTTAATGTTTACAATTTTATTACACTAACATCCTCTATTATCAGAACCTCCCACTCCCGTATCCAAGACTTCTCCCGAGTTGCACCACTTCTCTGGAATGCTCCAACCCAAACAATCCCATTAACTCCGAATTTCTACAGCTTCAAGTGCAAGCTAAAGACATATCTTTTCAGACAGGCCTATCACAATTCCTAATCTAAATCCTTCCGCAGTTAGAATCCCACAGGATATGATGTCGTATTGGACTCTAACTTTATATGTCCAGGCACCAGCTGCACAGTATAGGACACTGACTGGTGACAGCTTATACAGCTTTATTTATATGTAATGAAATTAACCTCTATCACATAAAGGACTTCTCCACTGTATAAGCAATGCTACCTCGTATGCCACACCCCTGCTACCTCTTGTGTCACCCCCTCTACCTCATAGATTGTAAGCTCTTGCGAGCAGGGCCCTCAGTCCCATTGTGTGAATTGACTATCACTCTGTAATGTATCTTTTTGTCTGTACTTGAACCCCACAAATTGTAAGGTGCTGCGGAATATGTTGGCGCCATATAAATAAAATGTATTATTATTATTATTATAATAGAACTCTGTTATAAAATTTAGTGTCTCTGAAGCGATTGACTTGGAACAAGAACTTTATAAATATGGAGCTCACTTTGATATTTTTCATTGTATTACCACCAGTAAAATAGCATAATACATTGTTGAATTTCTGTCATACAGCTCTGCCTCTCTTACATAATAAAACTCTGACTGCTTGCAGTCACCGACAGGAGGAGCTCACTGCATATGGGTTTATACAGTGACTCTAAGGAAGTTATGGAGGCTGCAAAAATTTCTATTCACTGAGGTTCCCCTAGTTGGTGGATACAGGGAAATGTGCTAGATCCATGTAATAAAGTAGGAGGAGTTCAGTCCAGTGCCAGGACCTTTTATAACTTGTCTGGTCCATTAGCAATGTCATGGTCTGCCACTATGGTGAGCTCGCCACTATTTCTCATTGATTATAAGTTATACTAATTGGCCTGTGTGTACGAAGATGAAGATTCCTTCCTTTCTTTCCTTCTCCCCTTTTCTTTTTCTCCTTTTTCTCTATCTTGCAGTACCTTCTTCCCTTGTAATTTTCTGATCCTTTTACTCCTCATTGTTCCATTGTTCTCTGTGTTCACCTTAACCATGGTGGAAACTCTTTTCTTCCCAAGGGTAGCTTATGTAGAACTGGAGCTTGCTTTACTTTTGATACACTTCTCCATCTTTGCACTTCTACAGAATGTTTAATTCAATTTGATGGACTTTATGGTTTTATGCCATGATTGTTTGTTGTATAAAGTTACCTGTATAATATGCAACAAATAATGAAAAAAATGACTGTCCATTGTTGATCTGCATTGACTTTGTTGCTGTCAAAATTCTTGTAATGAAGTTTATTTTAACATTAGGCATTACCACCTAGATCACGATACATGCAAAGTTGTTGCTAGGTAACAATGATGCTCCTGGCAGGGATGAGTTTTTTTTTTTAATGAAAAATAGTCCAATCCTTGGCAATGACCTTTTACACCATTAAACATTTCTCATTGATTTAAAAAGTAGTTCTACCAGTTTTGTATGAAAAAGCGTGACTAGTTAATTTTCTGTAGTAAAAACCTAAATTCAATGATTTCTTTCCATAGACCACAGGAGGTAAGCTAAGACATCAACCTTGGAGAATGCTTCACAGGGTGATTTACAAAGGGCATTTCACGGCAAAGTGAATATACTCAGACTTCATATAACAATATTAAACCCCAGATTTGTACTGGCTAAATAAAATAAACAATTGTCCTATTGTCATTTACGCCATTTGGTGATCATGTTAAATATTTAATATAATGTAATATGTTAATTTTTTTTTTTTTTTTTTTGTTTGTTTGAGTTGGAAGGGACCTCAAGGGCCATCGAGTCCAACCCCCTGCAAAGCAGGAATTCCTAAAACATCACAGCTATATACCTATCCAGTTTCCGCTTGAAGATTTCAATTGATTTTTTCAATTAATTTTTGATTTTTTCAATTAATTTTTTTATTTATTGCGATAAGGCCTGAAAACCAGGAGACTCCCGGGAAATCCAGGTGAGTTGACATGTCTGCTTATGTGACTTTAGTTGAGTTACAGTAAATGCTTTGATTTCTTTTTGTGTCAAAAATATTTCTTGGTAACATGGTCATGCTAGATTCACATGTTCACATGTTGTGGTCTCCATCACTTGGGTCCACCTGGGATATAGAGCTGGTGCACTGAAACAGCTGTTACACACAGATAGTGGCGGACCCCATTAACTAAAATGGGGTCCTCTCGGTGTCCTCCGTATTCAAACTGAAAGCGACAGAGAGAAAATTCCTCCCTGCAGGATTTTACTGTGTTCTTTTAACAAAGTTGTCTGCTGGTGTCACCCTCCGTCTCAATTAATGTTTGTTTGAGTGGGAATTTAAATGCACTTCCTGAGTGTCAAGATAGGACTTGGAGGTAAAGACCTACAGGGACCCAATAAGCATCAAAATGACAGCAGTGGGGATAGGCAAGGTTGTAAGGTGGTGGATCTAATCCCCATGTTTGCTTTAAAGGGGCTTTCCTCACAAACATAATCATATTTTGATTTGTAAAGAATTAAAAAGTTAAACATTTTTGCAAATAAAATTATTTAAAAATTTGCAGAGTTTTAAAGATTTTCTCTAATCATCTTAATAGTGACAATCTTTTGATAGGATGCCAATATATACGACCATGATTGCAGATACTTTCTGTAGTGTGATTGTGGGCATTAGCCTTTTAACACCTTAGCGACCCAGGGCGTAATAGTACGTCCTGAGTCACATGACGATGTATGGAGAGAGCTCAGGAGCTGAGCTCTCTCCATACAGGGCGGATGCCGGCTGTATAATACAGCCAGGACCCGCCGCTAACAGCAGCGATCGGTGCCTGCACCAATCGCGGCTGTTAACCCTTTAGATGTCACGGTCAAACGGGACTGCGGCATCTAAATTGCGCAGGCTCCACGGGCGCTGCCATTTTTCACCGATCGCCGCCCTCCAGAACGTCATCGGAGGGTGGCGATCGGTTGCCATGACAGCCAGGAGCCTATTGAAGGCTCTCAGGTTTGTCATTGCATTAAATCTATTACACAATGCCAGAGGCATCGTCTAATAGAAGTAAATGCATTTTGCTATTCACTGCAATACAGTAGTATTGCAGTGAATAGTATGAGCGATCAGACCCCCTAGGTTTCAAGGTCCCTAGGGGGTCTGATCATAGAAGTAAAAGTAGAAAAAAAAAAAGTTTTTAAAAGTATAAAAAACCCCACAAAAGTTCAAATCACCCCCCCCTTTCCCTAGATCAGATACCAAAGTAAATAAACAAAAGTAAACATAAACACATTAGGTATCCCCGCACTCCAAAATGCCCGAACTATTAAAATATTAAAATAGTTATCCCATACGCTGAACTGCATAGCAGTGAAAAAAAAATCAAAATGGCCAAATAGCATTTTTTTCAACACTTTGCCTCCTATAAAAAATTGAATAAAAAGTGATCAAACCATCAGTTCATGCCCCAAATGGTATCAATAAAAACATCATGTTGTCCCGCATAAAAAGACGCCTTACCCAGCTCCATACATGTAAATATGAAAAAGTTACAGGTGTCACAATATGGCGACACAAAATTTTTTAATTTTTTTAAAAGGTATCAAAACATTACAAATACTATATAAATTTGTAATTGCCGTGTTCGTACTGACCAGCAGAATACAGATAACATGTCATTTTTACCTACACAGTGAACACTGTAAAAATTAAACTCATATGAAATTGTCGCAAATGCAGTTTTTCTTCTATTGCACCTCATTCTGAATTTTTTTCCAGCTTCCCAGTACATTGCACAGCATATTGAATGGTACCATTACAAAGTACAATTTGTTTCGCAAACAATAAGCCATCATTTGACTCTGTGAACTGAGAAATGAAAAAGTTATGGCTCTTCAAATGTGGGGAGGGAAAAACAAAAATGCAAAAATGAAAAATGGCCGGGTCTTTAAGGGATTAAGAAGTCCCTAATCCCCTGGAAAGGTCTCCTCCCATGCTACCCAGTCTGCTTACTTGTAATGACCAGGTTGGTCTCACTCAAGATTGTGGGAGCAGTCCAGTCTTCATGACAACCAAGAGCCTTCTGTAGGCACCCAGGCATGTCTTAGGTATACATCTATTGAGGCTTGTCTGTGACAGGCCTCAATAGTTTTATAGCGGTTTCTGCATAAAATAGACTGCATAAATATGAATGCAGTCTATGGTACAATAAATCTGATGACTGCAGGTGCATGCCTCCTAGGGAGGCGAAAAAAAAAAGTAAAAAAAAAAAATGTAAAAGGTAAACATTTCAAATGACCCCCTTTCCATAGGTTACAAATAAAAATAAATAAACAAAAATAAAATAGACATATTAGGTATCCTTATGTTGTAAGATGTACAAACTCAAAAAAACAAAATATTTAAGCCATATGGTAAACACCAAAAATCACCAAGCTAACAGAATCGTTGTTTCTTTCACCATTTCGCCTCAACGGAAAAAGTAATACACACTGGACATTTATCAAAAATTATATAAATAAAAACGACATCTTATGCTGCAAAAAAAAAAAGACTCAGTGGAAAGATATAAAGATATAGGTGTATATGATATGGCGACTAAAATCATTTTTTGGTTTGGATTGAAGTTTTCAATTTTTGTAAAGATATTAAAACACAGCAAAAATGTAAATTTGGTATCACTGTGATTGTGCTGAAGAATATAAGAAACATGTAATTTTTACCAAACAGTAAATTCTGTAAAAACTAAATCCATAAGAAAATGGCGCAAATATAGTTTTTCTCCAATTCCCATTGTGAATTTTTTTTCCAGTTTCCCTAGTGTATCTTATGGTCTATTATATGGTACCATTATAATTCTACAAATAATAAGTTCCCATATGGCTCTGTGAATGGAAAAATTATGGCTTTTGGAATGTGGGGAGTAAAAGAACAAAAATGAAAAAAGAAAAATGGCTGCAGTGGAAAGGGGTTAAACAGTGGTTAGACTCTCATGTAACAGTATAGTGTCACCAAGTGGACAAATGAAAGTATAAAATGTAAGGTAGCAGAGTGATTTACTCAACATAGATACTTATCACTTGTACTAGTAATCGCAGATGGAAAAGTTAGCAAATACAGTAGTATAAACATCATGCTGGGTATACACCACAAAGTAAGACACTAGGTACACTCATGTACCCTTTAGCGCAAATAGTATCTTTAGAGATACTCATTGCTCAAAATGTTAATCCTGCTGGACAACCAATTTAATGCTTACATTTTTAAAGGCACAGCTTTTTGCACACATTTTTATACCCATTTTTGGAGATTTGCAACGTCTCTCCAAAATATGAATTATACCATATACCGGGGCATAACTAGCAAAGACTGGGCCCCCTAGCAAACTTTTGAATTGGGGGTCCTCCCACGGCATAGAGTCCGCTTTCCAGTTCCCCACACAGTATTATGCCCCATTTACACACACTATAATGTCCCAAAGTGGCCTCCAGACAGTATAATATCCCATAGCGTCCCCTCCACACAGTATAATGATCCATAGCGGCCTCTTCACACAGTATAATGTCCCATAGGGGTCCCTGCACACAGTATAATATCACATAGTGGCCCCTCCACACAGTATAATGTGATATAGCGGACCCTCCACACAGTATAATGTTTCATAGTGGCACCTCCACGCAGTATTATGACCCATAGTGGCCCCTCCACACAGTATTATGTCCTGTCGTGACCCCTACGGTGTTTGTTGCAAAAATTTCGGATTCAGCAGAACCCAAAATTTTTGGGGTACACCACCGACGACCTTCTTCAATAATGTGACACAGATGTGGGTTACGCCAGCGTCATTATTCGTTACGACACTGGCCTAACCCATGTGACATCTGTGAAGTCACTACAGAGGCCCAAAGACAGCATGGAGTCGCACCAGAGCCCAGGAGAGGTAAGTAACACTGTTTTTTATGTTCTCTCTCCTCCCCTGGGCCTATTATTTGGGTTCACCCAACACTCCTGCTCAAGGCCGCCTCCACTTCCCCTTCTGACCTCCAGGGGGCCTCAAGTGTCCCATACCACGTCGCTGGGATGCAGGGGGTGCCCTGGAGGGCAGAAGGGGAAGCATAGGTGGCCGTGAGCAGGAACAGGGATCAGTAAGTAAATAGGGCACATTACCTGCTGGGATTACTCCAGCAGGTAATGGCCTATTAAAAAAATAAAAAGCAGCAGGGGCCCACCAGGCACCCTAAGGTTGCAGGCCACGTGGCAGCTGTTACAGCTGCTATAGTGGTACTTAAGCCACTCACCATGTAGTATATGGACATATACTGTAGATATCGACTATAACCCCTGCTGCAGGGTTCTAACTTCATCACTTGACAAGTCTCTGATTAAAAAAAAGTGGAAGAGAAATTATATATGGTATGCTTATAATACCCCTTCATCCATATACATTTTCAGTTCACCAGTTTTGAAATATGGTGCTATTAAAATACATATGGAGACAGTTTATTAAAAATCACCCTATGCTGATTGTGTCCTTTTACAATATCTGTAGAGCTATGGGACTAAGGCTGTCACAAGGAAAATTTATATTCTTCTGAGTAGTGCAATAGATTGCTACAAAAATCTTATGATGGTCAACTGATATCATTCTTAGTTATATGTCATATCCTTTTATCCGTAGTTTGCAGGTTTAATTATATAGTGACCAATCGTCTTTTTGTCAGGCAAACCAAGTACTCACCAAGTACAAGTTAGTATGTATTTATTTTACTCATTTACACAGGCATATCCCACAGTGCTGAGCTGTACAGAGACTGCCATCATCATTTACATCAGGCCCAAACCCTACTGGGGCTCACAGCCTAGATTCCAGTTTAACCTATCAGTATGTTTTTGGAGTTTGGGAGAAAAAAACAGAGTACCCATTGGAAACCCAGGCAAACTCTGGGAGAACATACAAACTCCATTCATATGTTGCCCTTGGTGAGATCCGCACTTAGAAACTCAATGCTGCAACACTGATAACCAGTGAGTCGCCGTGCCGCCAATTATTGTGAATGCATCACTAGGAGTTAAAATCTGTCCTATAGTATAAAACTATATAGTTAAGTAGAAGCCAGAGGTAAATAAGCATTACAAATTGATTAAAAAAAAATAACAAAAGTGATGCATACTGAAAAAAATTTCCTTGGTTTTACCATGGTGACATTGATAGATGGTTAGAGTCTTTGTAAATTATTTAAAGATAACAAAAGATTTATTCACTCCCACCATAAACTTTGCATTGTGTGACAGTTTTGCAAGCGTTCAAGGATTAATCTATGCTCCAGCAATATTACTTACGTTCAAAGTCATCATTAGATTTTATTAAGATCTAGGGATTATTGATTTGTAGTTCATTACCATCTAAAGAAACATAAAATACAAATAAACGTAAAAAACACAGAAACATAGATAGAAACTGAATAGTGGTGAATAAATATATTGTAGCTCTATTTTCCAAAGATATCACTTTAAGGGCAAGGGCCTTAAGGCAAAAGCAGCATTCTTGTGGTGGAGTTAAGAAAATAGAAAATTAATGCTTTAACAGAAAATTATTATATGAATTGTATACAAATTGATATTGTTGCATTGTATAAAAACAGACATTTCTGAAGTATCAACACATCAAGAACATATACAGCAACAATTCACAGCTAACATAGTCAATAGACAGGGAGAACACCAGCAAAACATAAAAGTACTAACTTGTCAATTAAGTAACAAGAATTACCTGGTGACAAAGGCATCTGACATCTGTCATGGGGTGATATATATATGCAACAAGTAAATAGTTTGTTCTTGAAGGTGATGTGTTGGAAGCTGGAAAAAAGTTAAGCAATAAGCATAAGCATGTACAGTCATATGAAAAAGTTTGGGCACCCCTATTAATCTTAATCATTTTTAGTTCTAAATATTTGGGTGTTTGCAACAGCCATTTCAATTTGATATATCTAATAACTGATGGACACAGTAATATTTCAGGATTGAAATGAGGTTTATTGTACTAACAGAAAATGTGCAATATGCATTAAACCAAAATTTGACCGGTGCAAAAGTATGGGCACCTCAACAGAAAAGTGACATTAATATTTAGTAGATCCTCCTTTTGCAAAAATAACAGCCTCTAGTCGCTTCCTGTAGCTTTTAATCAGTTCCTGGATCCTGGATGAAGGTATTTTTGACCATTCCTCTTTACAAAACAATTCCAGTTCAGTTAAGTTTGATGGTCGCCGAGCATGGACAGCCCGCTTCAAATTATCCCACAGATGTTCACTGATATTCAGGTCTGGGGACTGGGATGGCCATTCCAGAACATTGTAATTGTTCCTCTGCATGAATGCCTGAGTAGATTTGGAGCTGTGTTTTGGATCATTGTCTTGCTGAAATATCCATCCCCGGCGTAACTTCAAATTCGTCACTGATTCTTGTACATTATTCTCAAGAATCTGCTGATACTGAGTTGAATCCATGCGACCCTCAACTTTAACAAGATTCCCGGTGCCGGCATTGGCCACACAGCCCCAAAGCATGATGGAACCTCCACCAAATTTTACAGTGGGTAGCAAGTGTTTTTCTTGGAATGCTGTGTTTTTTTGACGCCATGCATAACGCCTTTTTGTATGACCAAACAACTCAATCTTTGTTTCATCAGTCCACAGGACCTTCTTCCAAAATGAAGCTGGCTTGTCCAAATGTGCTTTTGCATACCTCAGGCGACTCTGTTTGTGGCGTGCTTTCAGAAACGGTTTCTTTCGCATCACTCTCCCATACAGCTTCTCTTTGTGCAAAGTGTGCTGTATTGTTGACCGATGCACAGTGACACCATCTGCAGCAAGATGATGCTGCAGCTCTTTGGAGGTGGTCTGTGGATTGTCCTTGACTGTTCTCACCATTCTTCTTCTCTGCCTTTCTGATATTTTTCTTGGCCTGCCACTTCTGGGCTTAACAAGAACTGTCCCTGTGGTCTTCCATTTCCTTACTATGTTCCTCACAGTGGAAACTGACAGGTTAAATCTCTGAGACAACTTTTTGTATCCTTCCCCTGAACAACTATGTTGAACAATCTTTGTTTTCAGATCATTTGAGAGTTGTTTTGAGGAGCCCATGATGCCACTCTTCAGAGGAGATTCAAATAGGAGAACAACTTGCAATTGGCCACCTTAAATACCTTTTCTCATGATTGGATACACCTGACTATGAAGTTCAAAGCTCAGTGAGGTTACAAAACCAATTTTGTGCTTCAGTAAGTCAGTAAAAAGTAGTTAGGAGTATTCAAATCAATAAAATGATAAGGGTACCCAAATTTTTGCACCAGTCAAATTTTGGTTTAATGCATATTGCACATTTTCTGTTAGTACAATAAACCTCATTTCAATCCTGAAATATTACTGTGTCCATCAGTTATTAGATATATCAAATTGAAATGGCTGTTGCAAACACCCAAATATTTAGAACTAAAAATGATTAAGATTAATAGGGGTGCCCAAACTTTTTCATATGACTGTAAGTGACTTTGACAAGGGCCATATTATAATGCTAGATCACTGGGTCAAAGCATCTCCAAAGAGGCAGGGCGGTGTCCATGGTATGCAGTGGTTAGTAGCTACCAAAGGTGTCACAAAGAAAGACAACTAATGAACTGGTGACATCGTCATGGAGGCCTAAGGCTCACTGATGTGCAAGGAGGGGGAAGTCTAGCCTGTTTGGTCTGATCCCACAGAAGAAATTCTGTATCACAGTGGGGTAACCACTCAAAAGAAAAATATATCACTGAATGGAGTGGTTTAAACATAACTTTTTATAACTTTTAATAATGTTAAAAATATTGGGTACTGATTTAACTCACATATGTCAGGTATAAAATTATTATGAGGTGATAGTTATAAATGCTATGTTAGGGGCAAGAATAATTATCCACACCCCAAGCACAGTCACATTCCCAATTAACAAGATATTTGTTGAAAAAATATACCACAGTAGCAGGAATATGAATTTTTTTGTATTTTTTTGAGACCATGTAGCAAAATCCCTGAATCCCATAAACCAGAGAGTGAGCAATTTGCTTCACTCTCTACAGGGAAAACATGGGCAATAGATTCAGAATACCTGCACGCTAGTGGAACAGCAAACACCTCAACAAGATAAACAGGTGTTCAAATAGTCAACGATAAAAAGCCTTAGGAGAAAAATGAAGCTCTAATAATATAGCGTCTACATGGACCTGAAATGTCTCTATCCCTAGAAATGACAAATATACGGGAAGAGATGGCGCTGACTAGAAATACCAATTATTCCTCAATGCGTTTGCTATCTGGGCTCATCAGGAGGACTAATAGAATTGAACAAAATAAGAAAAATAAGCAGTAAAAACTGTTATTCCCATGACCCAGATGGTCATGGGAATAACAGCAGCGCGGCGCATATCCAGACATATATACGCCCCAGTCACACCTTGTTCCACCTCCCAAGTGACGTGGTGCGCTGCAATTGGTCACACCCCTAAATGAGTCACAGCGGAGGGCACGGACAGGCGTCGTGGTAACTGAAAGGACGCTAGACACCAACTTCTACTGCAACCTCGAATTAAGCCTGCGGAAAAGAAACAAATAATTGTACTGTACAGTGCTGCGGAATATGTTGGCTCTATATAAATAAAATTTATTATTTATTATTATTAAATGATTGAATGAATGATGTAACGCCGAACATGTCAACCGAGGTAAGTAAAACCTAACTCAGCAGTAGACTATGTAATGTAGAGCAATAACTCACAACTATAAACAAAGTAAGGGCCGCATAAATATATTTATTATTATATTATATTATTATATTTATACATCATGGGAGATGTAAATAGAAAATTCACATTAAACTGGGCTATATGATGGCACACAGGCCACATACTTATATTACTGGTATGGCCCAGGGAGGCATGAAACTGGCTTGTAATTGCTATAAGTGCCAGAAAAACACATTTGGAGGTACAGAGACAAACCTATGAGTCAAGATAGAACTAGGCTCATATAAAGTATGTATAAGATATGTTGTCATTTAATCCACGTGGTTTCAGACTCTTCTGTAGCAAAAATTGCTGTAAACTCTAGAGCAATGGAAGAGGTGTGCCTGTTTTGATAAACCATGTGGAGGCAATGTGATCTGCTTGTCAGTTTTCTTCTGGAAAATCTTTGGTTCTTGGGTCCTGGCATTTCTGTGGATTTTACATTGATGTGTACTATCTACCTAAACATTGTTACAGACAATGGTATCCATGGAGGCTCCACCTTACAAGTTATAGGACATAGTATCTGCTGCTAGCATTTAAGTGCCTGATACCACAGGATAGCTGTACATAAGGGAGACCTATACATTATTAGGTGTTTTTGATGTTATAGCTGATCAGTGTAAAAAGAGAACCTATATTACCAAGCTACATTTCTAAGTAACCAGTTGCTGAGTTGTGAGGCCACAATCTACTGACTTTAACTTATGTCTTTATTTTACAGAAATATTGAAATAATGTCTTTCAAATGTTCACATCTACCCCAAATACTGTTGAGTCTAAAATATACATGTAATGCATAAAAATGTTTAGTAATGCATAAATCCTTTCTTCATCTCACTCAAAATGAGAAATGTGATTGACAAAACATTTACATATGGAAGCGCAGCTTTTAGAAATGATGAGAACTTGAAATTTGATTACAAGTAACCTTTGGCTTCCAATTGGTTATACAATAGGCAGTGTTGTTAAGGGCAATTTCCATGCACAGCATGTGGGTCCTGTTTTTCCATCCAGAGACATGGTTGTTTACTGTTCACAACTGTTTATGCATTTTAAGCAGTCTGGCTGAGAAAAGCTTAATAAATCACACTTAAATGGATGCGTGGTAATGCTCAGGATTTCACTTATGCATTTGAATAGATTTCTCTAGTGGCGAAGGGCAAATAATCATTGCACACGCTCAGTTTAAAGATTTTCATTTACACTCTAAATATTATTTTCTCCTAGTAAGTACATATCAGCTGCTGAACTAAAAGATTTATTTTTATCTAAAAGCTTTTTTTTTTTAAAAAAACAAAACAAAAAAAAACATTATTAACTAAGTTATTGCATGCCATATATAAATATGTAATACATTATAATAAAAGTAGCATCTATGAGAAAACATGTTGGTCTTTCAGTTCCAAATGTTTATTTGTTTTGTAAATTGAGACGTTACAAATAAAAGTAACATACACATAAAAGTGAAACAAGAGCAAAATGGGGATTACAACAATAATTTCTCAATATTATCTCCAGGAGAAAGATTTGTGTTACATCAATACCATAAGAAATAGTATTCCTCTGTAATTTGCAGTTACATTCTGATGGTGGTATTATTTTTTTTTTTTTTTTATGCCAATATAATTTATTTTGACTGTGTAAAAATATTATTTTAACTACATTTTTACCATAGATTTTTCAGAGTTTGCTATATTCTTTTACTGTACTACATTATCATTTATTAATATGTATATAAGAAAGTTTCAACACATTGAAACTGTGCTCAAACAAATCACAGCCATGTTAAAGTCCTGAAGTGCATACGGCATTTTTTGGGGGAAAATTTATTTTTGAGACATTCATTTCATAAGCATAGTGGCTTGATGTTGTGGTAATACGATTTCTAATCTTTTTCCACCCATTTACTTCAATGTAACAAAAAAGCAAGATAAAGTAAATAAAAATGTGTTTGCACGTTTTATATGCAGCAATGCATACCTTATATACTGTTCTAGAAAGGCAGTTTACCATATGCACCAAGAGAATTCCCAGCGCATACAGTAAACATGCAGGTGGATGCTGTATAAAAGGAACCTAATATTAATATTTCATGCACAGTAAAGCTCTGCACAGAACTACACTGGATTCTTCTACCAGCATTTCCATAGATTTAATTGACATGGTTTTTGAAATTGCGGCATTTCCGCTGCTGATATTTTTCTGCAATGTGGTAGGTACCTTGCAGGTACTGTAAAATGCTGTTTTTTTTTTGTTTGTTTTTTTCACCATGGCCAAATCACAGCATTTTCGCAACATGGTGCCCCGACCTTAAAAACATTAAGCACCACTTGTATAAAATCCAAACCATGAAAAATCTGTGTAGAATGGATCTATGATGTACAGATCCTTATTATGGGCTTTATAACTTGTTATGAGTCCATGCTGATTCTATACAGGCAGATTTTTAGCTCATGGATTACAGACTGTAAGAAGTTATGTCATGTTCCAACATGTGGATTGTTATAAATCAAATTTTCAAGGGTTGAATATGGTGCGGTTCATATAATATGGACCCAAAAGACATCTATGTGTCGCTGTGCATGGGTTATTCATACAGTTTTGCTGTATGCATAAACTGAGTAATAATGCATTCCTCTCAATGTGACAAATAACAGGTATGGATTGACTATGGACTATTGATCAGTGTAATAAAAGTGCTCCACAATCTCATGAAAACATTTCTGTATATAATTTTCTTACTTTTACACAGCAATACAAAGTTGTTAAAGCTTTTAAAGCCACAGAGCATGTAATGCACATATTCTCAGTAACTTCTGTATATGGATATATGCCTTTTCCCTTAAAGAACAGCAGCTCATATTGTAGATGACTCTGTATAGCAGCTCCAGGCTGCATATAATCCATGAGCAGCAGTTAATTGTTGTCCATGCCATACCCACTTGGTATAGTGAATGAATGAATGAACTGGACACACCTTCCCCCCGAAGAGCTGCTTTTCTTATCTCAGAGGAAGCTTCATAGAGCTTCATCTGTAACTGCAACTATTTTAGTGACATTTCCCTGTGTACAAACCAAGGCTGGTAACCATAAACTCTGCTTTGGCCACAGCCACTTTTGGACTACTACAGAGAATATAACTGTGTGTAGAGGATGATGCCTGGAATTTTGTCATCCCATGTTGTGAACTGGGACCTGATGGCACAGTCTCCATCACCCTACCACACCAGGGAGCCTCATGGTTGTGGAGGTATGAGCAGAAGTTTCCTAATTGAAAATCTGTTGAGGGATGTTGAGCAGCCTGCTATGAAGTATGTTCCTGTGACTTGCAGCACTTTGCCAGGAACACTGTGTCCTGCAGCGGAACAAATTAGCCCCTTGGGAGGTACATATCCTGCAACATGGGCTTTTCACCTCATTAATCCATCAGATGGGCTTCAGGTTCCATATCTCCAAACAGCTGATCCCCTCCCTAACACAGGTATGTTCTGTCTGATATAATATACTCTAAAGTCAGTCTCTGTGTATATGCTAATGAACATGTGGTCAGGTTTGGATAGGATATATACAAAACCTAATGATGTATATACACAGTTGTGTTATAGTTATGCTAAGATTAAATTGTGACATTATAGCTACAGTTTTGCAGAATTGATGACAAGTTGATATAAAATTATTGTGCATCAAAATTGTTGAATATTTTAAATAGCTAGCCAACAGTCTATAGTTACACTTAATGATGTTTGTTCAATTTTCTGCTGGAAATTCACACCATGAAACGTTTATGTAGGTAATGGAAGTGGCCAAGTAATTCACACCAAATTAAACAATAATATGATTAATTAATGAGATGATGATTTACCATTCTCCGGAAACAAGCCAATTCAGCAGCTGACATGTACCATCTGTTCTCATGTGATAATTGTACGCTTGTAGACAGTGGTTTGAGAATGAACCATGACCATGTATTTCATATTACCTGGTTCTTTTCTACATAAGTCTACCTCATAATCTCTCATTACTGCAATATTAAATCAGAATTCTCTAAGTGGTATGTTTGTGGGATTTGTCATTGTGATTATTATTCTAACATAAATGTTTCATACATGCAACTACTACAGAAATATTTATTATTTTGTTATACTTAGGCCACAGTGTGACATGTGATTCTTACAATGTATTAATTATATTGTACCGAAAAGTAAACCTTGATAAAATGGAATATTGTAATGCTGAATAATATATCCTATTCACATAATGAAACTTTACATAGCATACATTTTTGTAGGCAGAGGCATCTTTCGATTTTCAATTTTGTTTTTGACTCCACTCCTTTCAAACCCCATAACTTATTTATTTTTCTGTTCACAGAGCCATATGAGGGCTTAATTGTTCTTCATAATGGTACCATTTATTATTCTGTACAATGTACTGGGAAGCTGGAAAAAAATTCAGAAGGGGGTGGAACTGGAGAAAAAGTACATTTGTGTGATGTGGGCTTCATTTTTACGGTGTTCACTGTACAGCAAAAATGACATGTCACATGTATTCTATGTTTCAGTATGATTCTGGGGATACCAAATTTATATAGTTTTATTTACATTTTAACCCCTTAACAAAATTCCAAAACTTTGCTAAATATTTTTTTCTTAAAGTCGTCATATTCTGTCACATGTTTGTTATATTTCAGTGTATGGGGATGAATAGGGTGTCTTTTTTTTTGCGGGGCCAGGTGTACTTTTAAGTTATACCATTTTGGGGAATGTCTATTGCTTTGATAATTTTTATTCAAATTTTTATCAGAGGCGAAACAGCAAAAAATGTGTTACTTTTTTTTTTAATACTTTATTTATTAGACCCCCTAAGGGTATTGAACCCCAGGGGGTCTTATCACTATTGCAATGCATTACAATGCAATGCAAAGCATTGAAAAATATCAGCATTTGTATGACAGGCTGCATAAAGTAGCCTGTCATACAAATGAATGCCAGACAAGCCTTCAATAGGCTCCCAGCTGTCATGGCAATGGATCGACAGCACAGGATCTCCTTCCAAGTCTCGGTGATCCTCACCAAAATGATAGTGCCGCCACCAGGGGCCTTAATGCCCGTGATGTATTATACAGCAGAGACTCGGTGGCTATGGCGGCCGCTCATCTCCTGATGTCGGCGGATGTTGGGAAGGAGTTAATCTGACTTGTACCATGACCATGGATTATTTATAAAGGTAATACAAAAAGCTATGTGTGTCTGGTATCAGTATGGCCATTTGAGCATACGTTGGACATGTAGCCTATTTTTATTATCCGTAAAAGGCTTTATAACCTTCTACACTTACATTTCTAGTGACTCGGCTTTTACCAGCTTAGTCTTAGTTAATTGTATGTCATGTTGCTACTTGATAAGAATACAGCTTCAGCAGTGATCATACATATTAATAAGTCATAGCATAGACTACAGGGTACAGTAACTTGCCTCATAGTGTGAATCAGTCCCCAGTACTGGTCAATATTATTAATAAGTAATAATTCTGAAGTGAACTTCAGGAAAGCCCTGCCACAGAAGCCTAGTGCATACTATATTGTACGTGAAAAGTTGGAAGCCCCCTTGAAACACCACCTAATTCTTATTTATTAATTTTTGATATGGGTTCTTCTTTAAATGTATATAATATGTTAAACTGAAAAAGAATTAATATTATATCTCCCTTCGCTAGATCCGAACTGTCCAAGTTCTTCAAAATGTAATCAGAAATAACAGTTGATAAATATGGAGCAAGTTAAGTCAGAAAGGGATATACAAGTCTGATACATGCTGATTTGTCTTCGATACACTATTATGCATATTGTATCTCAATAAACAGTTTTTACAATATACAGTAAATTAAAAAGTGTCAGTTGTCATAATAAGTTAAACAATACAATACACAGTACAGACAGTTGTCTTTCACAACTTGTGCGGGGTGCTTGTGCAACACAGTCATTCACCTGAGCTTATGAGGTTCCTTTGTAAACATTCTTCTGGAGTTCTACATAAAAATTGGCAAGGGAGAATTTCCTGTTTTAAGCTAAGGCCCCACATAGCGAGCCACAGCCAAAAAGCGCTGCCTGAAATACCATGGCAGTAAAGTAACATGGTTTTTCCCGTAGCGTTTTTCACAGAAAGTCCGCAGAGTGTTCCTTTGTAAATTTTCTGCTTCTATTATATCTATGCGGAAAATGGCAGTATTTCCGTAGGTATAATTGACATTTCCACTGCTGATTTTTTGTCTGCAATGTGTGTATGGGATTAGCCACTTTGCAGGTACTGCGTTGGGTCCTGGCCTTAGGCTAAGGCCCCATGTTGCAGTAACACAGCGTTTTTTGTTGCAGATTTTGCTGCAGTTTTTTTGAGCCAAAGTCAGGAGTGGATTTAACAGAAAGGAATCATCTAAATACTACTTTTATATTTTCCGTTCCTTTTCAAGTCACTCCTGACTTTGGCTCAAAAACCACAGCAAAAACTGCAACAAATAAACGCTGCGCTTCTGCAATGTGGGGCCTTAGCCCTATTTCTTTTTTTTTTTTTTTTTTTTCTATTTAATTAATTAATTTATTTTTGCTGAATATAAAACTGCAGGGTTCTAAACTGTGGTGACTTTGGCATGATAAACCAGCGCCACCCTTTTTCTATTTTTCAAAACTGATGATGATACAGGTGTAAACATTGTCTAAAACTCATAACGATTTGAAAAATGCCATATGTTCCATTTTTGGTGCAGTAGTTTGGGACATAATTCTAGCACAATTACTGTTTGTGGCAGCCTGTATATTCTGCAAATTCACCACTGATTTTCTCAGTCTAAAGTGACAATTATTGGAAGAAGAGGACAGAATAAGGTATGAAATACTCACTTTCAGTATGTGAGGTTCTTAGTATACATTTTCATTACTGTGTATAAGCTCACTAGCCAGTTGATAGTGACCTCTGTATAGTCAGTTCCTACGTTATTGGGTGTGGCATGTATGGCAACCCCATCACCACACCCAGGCTCTGAGCCACATCACTTCATAGGTACAGTATCACTACAATGTCAGGCACCGCGTCATGTGAACAGATCTAAAAAGGCTCACCTTACCATATGCTCTCAGTCAAAGGACTAAGAGATAGTAGGTGGATCCTGTATCGAGTCTCCTGATAATTAAAACCCCTGGGCAGAATGAAAGGAGTGCTGGCACCAAGACAAAACATAAAATGAGAGGGCAGGCTAGGCAAGTACAACCACATTTAAGAATACGAGATATGGACTGCACATCCAGTGTTATACATTGATCTATGCTTCTCAGTAAAATCTTCAAAAATGAACATGAGGTTCTTAGTAAACATTTTGATAATTTATATTAACCTGTTTCTTATAAAAGTTGACTGGACCGCTGAACAAGATAAGTATATTGTAACTATTGTGTCATCCTATGTTCACATAGATGGCAAACTCTTGTGAGCAGGGTCCTCACTCCAAGTGTTTGAATTGTTTAGTTATGTTTTTCTGTAATGTATGATTTGAAAAGTGCTGTGGAATATGTTGGCAAGTAATTAAGTATATAAGTAAAGATTATTATTATGAAGATTATTATCATGATAATCTCTTGGAAAGGTGGTATTCTGCAACAGTGTCACAAGAAAGCAACTGAGTTCCCCAGTAAGGTACATATTTCTATCTGTAGAGATAATATGTTTGATGCATTGGTTTAGTAGTAGTGTGGCTGACATAACCATACAGACTACAATCTGTTTATAAAACTGTGAAACATGGTGATCATTTATAAGCAGCATAATTCAGAAAATATAATAAACTTACTTTTGGCATGTCATTTTTATCACTAACAAACATTTGTTGCTGAAATCATGGACTACATTTTAACCATTAAAACCTCTGCCTTTTGAATAAACTTCACTTTTATACTAATGTGCTTTTTCTTCTGATTAATCCTGATTATTCTTGTCACTTTTTCAATGAATGAAATTCTCTTGGTGGATTACACTGAAATGTATGCATCCATTTGTACTTTTGCAGGTGTTTCTAAATACTTCTATCTACAATCACTGCCATTCTACGCTGCCTGCTGTGGTAGGTCCTGTCAGCACCCAGCCTCCCCCACTGCTTTTTCGAGTAAGTCTTTATGCTTCATCAGTAATGCTTCAGTTATTTTGTAAACCAGAGCAGCAGGATTTAATGGGTCCTAGAAAGCTAATTGGTGATGCAATAGTGAGACGCTAATTCCTAAGAAAAATCACAGCAGTCTTATTCAGTGTCCCTTCTGAAGATTTATCCTATATAGGAACTGAACAATTGAAAATGCCCCAATGGAAACTAAACCAGCTATACAAGAGGCTAATAGCTTCCTTGTTCCCAAAATATCTGGAACTCTTGCATTCTTCATCATTGACACAATGCTTAATGTACTCCTAAGGACTTATACTAAATTAAGAATATATGTAAATTGATTGTTTATGTGATAAATGTCATATGAAATGACATTGATAGGATTGTATGTAGTATGTTTTTAGATTTACAATTTAACATATTAAATATATAAGAAATTCTATAAAATCAGTAAAAATAGTGAAAAAAAGACCCAAAGGAATTGCAAAAGTTAATTTTTTTTACATTTATTTCCGACCACAGAATATCCACATGAAGAGAACTTTTAGGCTTAGACAGGCTACGCTATAGGGTAATTTTGCTGGCTTTAATAAAGTTCAACAGTTGTTAAAGTGAATAGTTTGAGACAAGTGAGGCAATAAATGGTGGTAGTTTAATGAGCTGCAAGCTTAAGAGCAGCTCTGAAGGGGGCTGATACTTTCCCACAGAGCATCTTACCATGCCTGGGTTGCATTAGAATGGATGACAGTACCATGACCAATCGCCACTTTCTCTTTACTCATCCACACGCGACTTAACCACAATTTTTCACTGTGCAGATGAACTTTAGGGACCATTTCATACTGAAAAGGCCTTAGCAAGGGTCATTTGCCCTTTTGTACAGCTATGAAGCATAGAACTATATACAATCCTTTATCCTCTGTCACATTCCAATAGGACCTCTGAACAGCATTTAAACACTTGAGTGAAAAATAAAGCAGTGAATAAAAATGACTTTTATAGACTCTTTTAAGCTCATCTTCTCCTGTAACCTCTATTACCTGAAAAGGGATTAAAAGCGTGAGATGAGTATATAGAGAAACTGGTTGAATACATAGGTCACATTATCAACTGCCAGGACTGTTTATTAACCCAGACTGATGCCCAGTTTTCAGAGTGTCCTATTAATTGTCCATTTAACAAGAAGGCAATGAATGACAATAGAAAAATGAAAACCATGACTAAACCTTTTCCTCACTCCATGGTGGTCTACCACAAAAAGTCAAATCAATATTGCAGTACACATTACGGAGACACTTCTCACTGCAACTGTAAGGAGCAATTTATTAGGGCTTGTTCACACCAATTTGTTTTAATTGAGACAAAAGCAACTTCTGATGCATCAAGAAGGAAACTGTGCTATCATATGAATGCTAAATTATTACATGAAAGCTGCATAGTTTTAAACACACTGCATGGGTTTTGATATTGATGGTGACATACTCTATTAGGAATAGTTAAATAGCACACACTATTGCTAATGTATTAGTATAAATTAACCCTAAATATAACATTGCACAAACAGCGGTACAATCAACAAAGACAATAGAAATAGTAGAGAATCTGATTTACTATGTTGTATATAAACTTTTTTTTCTTAGTGCATTATGTCTGGCACCAATATCTTATATTATATATGAGTGTGTATGTGTTCTCCAGAATAGAATATGATAGAGATGACTATTCAAATGCGATAGCTGTCAGCCATATGATCATTTTCATTTGACCATCTGCACTGAGATCCCCATAAATAGCTCCTTCATATTGTGCCACCGTAAAATACTGTATTATGAAGATAGTCCCCTAGAAACAAAGGGTACTACCATAATATAATGACCAGCAGAATCTGTCAGAATTTTCTTTCTGATGGATACATACAGAATGCAATAGAAACTTTCTAAAGGCTATTCCAACAGGGAAAAGTGGCTAAATGTAATGATAGACTCCCTTTAAAGCCTTTTAAGTATCTACTATATGTCGATAAAGTAATAAGTGTTAACCACAGCTAACCTCTGGTCATTTTTGGAAGGGCTAGTAAAATACATTATGAATGTAGTAAATTAATCCACAATTATTAGTATTAATTATAGTTCCTGGTGAATTCAATACACAAGAGCATTCCGTAACAATAAAATTGTTCATTTGGACCGCTTCTTTATTTTTATTTGCTATATTTTTGTTAAGGAAATACTCACGAACTACATGTGCTACCTAAAGATTCCAACTCCAAAACAAGAAGAGTAATCTTAAGACGAGCAGTGTTTTCTGATGATCAGAGGAAGGCACTTGAGAAAATGTTCCAAAAACAAAAGTACATCAGCAAAGCCGACAGGAAAAAAACTTGCAATTAATCTTTCCTTAAAGGAGTCTCAGGTACAGTGCATTATGACAAAAATGTGCTAAAAATGTGCTGCACTTCTGCACTAATAAAAACAATTTCCTAAAATGTTTGTATTAGCAGATTCTGTAAAGAAGCTAGAGACTAGACAGATGCTAATGGTTGTCTATAGCTACAC
Source organism: Leptodactylus fallax (assembly GCA_947044405.1). NCBI lineage: Eukaryota > Metazoa > Chordata > Amphibia > Anura > Leptodactylidae > Leptodactylus > Leptodactylus fallax. Next base: position 6,100,074 of record CAMRHE010000036.1, read on the forward strand.
CCCATCTTATAAATCTGGCTACTGAGACTGATGGTTTTACACTAATCTGTTGTCAGAGCTCTCACGCAAGAACATTCTGAGGTGACGCTAAAGGGGTCCTCAAGGACTTAAACACCGACGACCTATTTCAAAGATAGGCCAGCAATGTTTGGTGGGGGGTCTAAACACCAGGACACCTGCCAGGCAGCACAATGAAGGGTCTTCATTGCCTGTGTAGAAATGAAGGAATACCCTCAATGTGCTGATTTTTGGGAGCTCCAGGGGTTGGCTTTTAGCCAATGAGGCTTGAGCTGCCATGAAGGTGCCACATAAGATTTCCTTTTTTTGTCAGATAACCCCAACTCACATTTTCACCTTAAAGAAGCTTAATGTATAGTCAGTTAAAGCAATAAATAAATGTTGACTACATTGCCTGTTCTCATACCAACTTTATATGGGTAGATTGAAAACAGTATTGCATTTTTTCTCCATTTACTTCTGCATTTTTTTCTTCCACTATTAAATCTATGGGGAAACCGCGTGCAATTCCACAGCTCAAATTAACAAACTGCATTTTCAAAAACACATGCATTTAGGAAACTGCAGCTTTTCCACATCTTTTTTTCTGGCAATGGGTGGATGACATAAAATCTCATTTACTTTGCTGGTACTGTAAAATGCAGTGTTTTTTTTTATTCCTTGTATCTGCGGCAGCCAAAAGTACTACGTTTCTGCAACGTGGAGCCTTAACCCCTTCCCGCCATTCAAACCCCATAACTTTTTTATTTTTCTGTTCACAGAGTTTGAGCACTTAATTTTCATGGCACAAATTGTACTTTGTAGTGGTACCATTTAATATTCTGTACGTTGTACTGGGAAGTTGGAAAAAAATTTAGAATGGGGAGAAATTGGAGAAAAACTGTGTTTGTGTGCAGCAAAGGTGGAGTGGAGTTTTACAGTCCCTGCAAAGTGGATAGGATTCTAGCGAATCCCATCCATACATTTCAGAAAAATACACGCAGCGGAAACGTGTTGCGGTTTTGGAAATCGCTGCTTGTCAATTATACCTACGGAAACTCTAGCGGTTTCCCTATATGTATAATGGAAGGAGAAAGTCCACAGAGGAAACCTCTGTGGACTTTATGTGAAAAGAGCTGCGTTTTTTCTTGCAACACTTTTTTGCTGCAGCCTGCTACGTGGGGCCTTCGCCTTATAAGGCATCTTTTGATTGCAAGTCCTATAGGCTGCAATACAACTGTATTGCAGTCTATGGGACTTTTGCTACATAACTTTTGAGGCTGCTCATAGTTGTATTCTCATGACAGGTCTGGGAGCCTTCATTAGGCTTCCGGTTGCCATAGGAACAGCACGGCTCCTGTGATCTCGCCACGCAGCAGCCATCCTGCATTTCTAAAGGCACAGGGCTGGTGGGGACTGGCCCGAGGGGCTCTTTTTAACTTCGGGAGGCCACCATTAAGTGCAATGCCTGCGATCAGAGTGAACTCTGATTGCAGCGTTAGCTCCGGGTCTCTGCTGTACATTACAATGGATACCCCGTAGCTATGGCATCCACCCTGCTTCAGAGCCGCCACCATCTTTAAAGATCCAGCATCCATAATAGTACGTCAGATGTCAGGAAGGGGTTAGGTAGTTTCTAAAAGCAATTAAGCATGTACACATCAATCACCAATATCTTACTTCCTGTATTTGCAGGTTAAAATCTGGTTTCAGAATAGAAGAATGAAATGGAGAAATTCCAAAGAAAAAGAAGTTCTTTCCAATCGCTGCTTAAAAGAAGGACATTATGAAGAAAAATTCTCACAGACAGCTCCAAGTATCCCTAGGTGTTCTATGGAAAGTGATATGTCTGATCTGTTGTGCACTAACAAAATAAGAAAGGAAAAAACATCAAGCAAGAGAGTTAAAATAGCAGAACAGCTAGTTCCTGACCTTACAGAACAGTATACTACAGATCTTCATCGCAATAGAGGCAAACAGCAATGGCAGACCAAGAAGGATGTTTAGTTGAATAGGTGTACTAGCATTTTTGAGGCTCCATTGAATCTGAAGCATAAAATATACTGTATAGTATGACAGATACATTTTACATGGCCATGAAGGCACCGCTATATTCTTTAGCTATAGCATTGTGTTTTTGTTCATTTATTATCTGGATTCATACAGAATTACTAGTTGTGCAATATTTCTTTCTCATGATAGTGTAAAATACAGAACTATCCAAGGAAGACCAAATTGCATGAGAGCCCTGTATATAGGAATATATAATGTATAGAAAGACAGAACAGAAGGAAGACTATTGGGAATAAAGCCCATGCAGATATTCACATTTATATTTTTATGAAGACTAACACTGCTAGCTCAGTGAATATTTTCATAGTAATTTTTTTTATTAACCTCTTATTCTAAATGTTTTACAGTGCAACAAATGAAATGGTTTTATGTTACAATATTAAAAATAAGACCGTGTTTAAGTAACTGGAACTGATGTGGTTGATCATTCTACATTGAAATGCTCAAAATAAAATGTAAATGTTAAAGCATTGCATTACTTCTATTGCAGTGATACAGAGATAGAATCCACTTAAAGTGTAATTCCCATGTTTTTTTTTTTTTATATTGTATTGGGGGGAGAGGGGTATGTGGTGATCATTTTTGTAATATACTTTATTAAACTATCTAACTTCCTTTTTATTATAAAACAGGCCGAAACATTCTCCTTTGCAACCCTCTGAGCTGTTACTAGGGAAAATCCATACACAGTTGTATTGTGAATGGCTGTATCTTTGGTTTTATATCACCTACATACTTGTAAATGGTTTTCTCAGAGATTCTTAGCTTTTATATGCTGCCAAGATTGAAGTACTAGCAATAACAGAATCTGAGATATCTTTAGTTGAAAGCACAGTTGGGAATTTGAAGTTAATATGCAGCAATTCATGATGCATATAAAATCACATTCCCAACTGTTTTTTTAACTAGTGATATCTATAATTATTTTACAGCTAGTACTTCAATCTTGGCATCATATGAAAGCTGAGTATATCTGAAAAAAACATTCATCTAGGTGGTATTAAAACAAAGATACAGCCATTTGAAGTGATCTTTGGTAAATGCTTCAGCTCTACATGCTACTTTGAGTTCATGTGTATGATCAGAGTCTCCCTGGCAATGCTTAGTTAGAGCATTGCTAATGGGAACTTTACAGCCTGTTTTCTATAACAAAAAAAGTACTAGTTACATGGCTAGTAAAACTATTTCTGTTCATTGTATGATTTATATTCTGCTGTATTTAGCAGGTTCCTATCTGCATACTTTATATGTAGTTATCATTCCTCTCTGAACTGGTGGGTGTAGACTAGCTGCCTTACACTGCAGACATTGACTAGAGGAGGATTCTGCTCTATAACTCTTTCTCTTAGTTAGAAACAATCCCAGGAACATGCAGGACATATATGGAGAGGTACTGAGTAGCACTGCTGTAACAAAAGTGCTTTGGTTGCGATTGAACATTTCTATCCATCCCCAACATCAACCTAAGCTTATCTTCTCTTATCTCTTGCATTTCATGCTCACTCCTTCCCTTCTCAATAGAGTTCAGTAGAGATCAGTCATCTGAGTCATGTAATCTGCAGTCTGTTTTGAGACATATATAGCAGTGATTTTTACTGTGAAAATTATTTTAGAAGAAGGAGTGGAGCAAGGAAACAGCCTAGTAAGAGGAGAAAGAGGCATTTCTCTCTGATAAATTTCTTATCCTTTAAGTGATCGGCATGTTTTAGGCCTAAATGGCTAAATCAATTTTCACCATTGAAAGTTTTATTAAAGTTTTCAATAAAATTTTTCAGTACAATCAAAAAGAAACAACAGCAGAAACAATGTTGAGATGGGAGGAAGGGGAGAGGAATGAAAGACATCATACGAGGGAAGGAGAAAACAATTAAGGCAAGAGATGGGGATACAATGTTAGAATATAATTTGTTAGAACACTATATCACAAATGAAACAAATAACAGAGGGGAGAACATATTTCCCACACAGTGAATAACATCAAATGTCTAGAGAGGAAATGGGGAAGGGTGCATAGAAGGGAATAGGATGAATCTGAGGGTGTGAGAGATGGGGATTGAACTGGAAGGGAGGGTCTAAGGTGGTGGCAAGGAAGGAGGATTCTAAGGCGGAAGAGTCATAGAAAGTGTTCCACAGGAGTCACATCTGGCCTGAGTTCCGTGATCAGGTCCTCAATACATCGGATGTATAGAAGCTCTTGAAGACAGGCTGTTAGGGATGGGGATGAAGTGGATTTCCACATCCTATAGATGATGGACCTGGCCGCCACTTTCATGAAGCCAATCAGTTTAAGAACATGGGTGCAAAAGAGGACAGTTCCACCAGATGTGTATCATTGTGCCACAATGCTACATCACCAACAGCAATCTGAAGATGAAGGAAATATCTCATGGAGAACAGAAGCACTCTGTACCATCGTGAGAGAATTTTGTAGTTTGTTTCTTGAGCTTTGCATGAAATACAGAATTTATGACCCAACTGGAAGGCAGAGAGCCACACATCTGGCAGAAAAGCAGTTCCAAGCTTGGCCGTCGCGTCAGAGATCATGCAGTATATGACAATACAACAATACAAAATCAGGTGGGGTGGCATGGATGAGGAGGTGCAGAGGTGTTCAAATGGTGACAAAGACCTAAGAAGGTTTTGTGCCCTTTTTAAGGAGGCGTAGAAATAATGGTGTTGTAAGTATTGACAGTGGGAAGCTAGATTCCTGGTGTCAGGAGGCACCAGATTGTTGTAGGGAAGGAGTGATGACTGAGATAGTACCTGAGAGAGCATGAGAGGTAGGCGAAGAGCTGCAGGAAAGTCGGAAAAGGGAGCTGGGGAGAGAAATATTGAGAGCGGTGCTCTTAGAAAGATTTATTTTATAGTTGCTAAAAAAACAATGGGTCAGAGGTTGGCTGATGAATAACAGGACGTCGTACATGAATGCCGGAATCTGAAGATGTAAACCCCCGACATGCAGTCCCGCTATTTCTAGGTTACGTCAGATGGCCACCAGCTTGTGCTCCACTACTAGGGCATAGAGAATCAGGGAAAGAGGGCACCCTTGACGGGTGCCATTGTGGATAGTCAGGGGGGATGAAAGAGTACCATTAACCTGAATCTGCACTTGTAGGGAGGCGTAAAGTGCACGGATTCAAGTGAGTATAATGGGGCCAAGGTCAATCTGGATGACACTGCTTTGAGGAAGTTCCAGTCCACCCTGAAGAGGCCTTCTCCGCGTCCAGCGAAAACAGCATCATAGGGATTTCAGAGCGTTTGAGCATGATGGATGGAGGAGAAAACCTTCAGATTGTTACCCCATGCCTCCCTCTGTGGGATAAAAGCCAATTGGTCCAGATGTATTACATCACCCATGTGGTGACCCAATCTGTTAGCAATCAACTTGACAAAAAGTTTTGTGTCAGTGTTGATCAGGGAAAAGGGTTTGTAGCTGGGGCATAGTAGGAGGTCTTTACCCTCTTTAGGTAAGACTGTGATAGGGGCGTGGGGGAAGGGCGTATCAGTGGAGACCATGTTAAAGGCTTTAAGCAAAATAAGGGGATAATTCCATTCAGGGATCTTGCCCGCTGGGAGGTTGAAAATGCCTAACTCTAGTTCTTGCAGGGAGAATGGGGTGTCCAGTTTGCAGCATCATCCGCTTCGAGAGGAGTTAGAGCTGTATTAGTAATATACTGAGAGAGAGAAAGTGGGGGGTTGGGTTTCCGGTTGGAGGTATGGGGCGGAAGTATAGGTACATCTCAATAAATTAGAATATCTTTGAAACATTCATTCATTTCAGTAATTCAGTAATTCGATTCATAATCAGCAGTCTTCCATGATTGTGTGTCCTACTGAACCAGACTGAGGGACCATTTAAAGGCTTACCGTGTTTCTCCGAAAATAAGACAGGGTCTTATATTATTTTTTGCTCTGAAAAAAGGGCTAGGGCTTATTTTCGGGGTAGGTCTTAATTTTTTCCGTGAAGAACAATCACACATTTGATCGCTTTTTAATTCAACTTTTATCAGGCGTGAAACAGCGAAAAAACAGCAGTTCGGCACTTTTGATCTTTTTTTTTCACTACAGCATTCACTATAGAGGTAAAATATTTTTATAAGTCTGTAGACAGGGAGTTTTCGGACACAGGGATACCTAACGTGTATGTGTTTCACAGTAATATTTTATTTTTATATGTATTCTAGTAAAAGTGGGAGGGGGCTTGAACTTATTATTTTGTGTTTTTTATATTTTTTAACTGTTTTTTTTTTTTTTTTTTTTACTATTAACCTCCTAGGGGGGCTTGAACCTGCAAACATCCCATAGACTGCAATACAACCTATTGCAGTCTATAGGAGATTATCTACATTACTATTGAGGCAATAGTAATATTCCTATGACAGGCCTGGGAGCCTTCATAAAGCTCCCGGCTGTCAAAGGAACAGGTCGGCTCTTGCGATCTCACCCGCGGGAGCCGGCCTGCAACTTCAAAGGTACGGGGTCGGTGAGGACCGGCCCCGGGGATAGTTTATCTGCTTTGGGGGGTCGATTTGGAGGGGGGGTCACGGACTGGCACACTTAATGCCTGCGATCAGCGGACTCTGATCGCGGGCATTAACTGCGGGTCTCCGGTGTACAAGGAGACCCGGTATAGCAGCTATAGGGGTGGGGACCGGCCGTGGGGACTGCGGGTGGGAAGCGCGGAGGTCACTCAATGCGCGCGGTCAGAGTCCATTCTGATCGCGGGCATTAACGCCGGCGGTTCTGCTACTTTGGTGGGCAGGAGAGGAAGTCACACTCAACAATGCCTGCGATCAGGGTAGACACTGATCTCAGGCATTAACTCCAGGTCTCCGCAGTGACCCGGTACGGCAGCTATGATAACCGCTCTGCAGCAGAGCGGCCGCCATCTTTAAGGACCCGGCATCCGCTGTAATTGCACGGCAGATGTCGGGAAGGGGTTAAATTAGCTAGGGCTTATTTTTGGAGTAGGGCTTATATTTCAAGCCTACTCCAAAAAACCTGGAAAACGTAGCTAGGGCTTATTTTCGGGGTAGGTCTTATTTTTGGAGAAACACAGTAGGAAACCTTGGCAGGTGACACACTGAATTTACAATACAGAACTTTTTTACAATATTCTAATTTTCTTAGATTTGGGTTTTCATTAGCTGTAATCCATAATCAACATTTACAGAAATAAAACACTTGAAATAGAACACTCTGTGTGTAAAGAATATAGAAAATATAAGGAGGTCACTTTTTTAATTTAATTACTGAAAGAAATAAACGTTTCAAAGATATTCTTTGGTTGTAAAGGGATTCATAATACTCTCAGGAAGGCAGAGGCTATGTCTATGTAGTGAGGTGGGAGATTTGACCGGAGAACATAATATGGGTGGCCGATTGTGGTTCCCGGACCACGCGGGCCAGGAGACAACCTGCCTTATTGCTACATGCACAGAAGGAGCGTTGGCGTAAATGATGAAGTTGCTGTTGCTTGTACTCAATAAGAGACTTGGTCTCATGGTGAGTCGCCGTCAGGGCGGCAATAGTGTCACGCTGAAGGGTTTGTTTATGCTATGCCACCAGGTTGCTCAGGGTCTGCAGAAGGGAATGCAGCTTTCAACCTGCATCACATTTGGTCCTAGCTCCATGTATTATCAGAACCCTCCTGAGGACACACTTCAGAGCCTCCCATTGAATAGGCGGAGAGATAGTATCCTGCAAGTGATCATGTTCAAAATTAGCAATGAAGCATTTAAGATCAGACAAGCATTGAGCATCAAGCAGGAGCAACTCATTGAGTCTCCAAGAGCTGGAGCAATTGGTCAGGGGCTGGAGGCTGAGTGAGCAGGTTACAGGCGTATAATCAGAGAGAAAGGCATTACCTATTTTGGCTGCGGTCACTTGCAGCATAAGGGCGTGAGGTATAAAAATGTAGTACAGTCTACTTTATGAATTATGGGCATACGAATAAAAAGAATAGTCCTTCACATCTGGGTGTAGGATGCAGCAAACATCACACAGTAGCACGGAATGTAGGAGCTTACGAAGTATGTTGAGAGCATTATAAGAGATTTGGTTCTTACCTGTGGAGGAGTCTATCAAGTTTACAGTTAGGTTCAGGTCACCACAAAGGATAAGGTAGCCACGTGTGAAGGATTGTAACGTGGTGAGGTTGGAGAGGAGGAAGGGAACCTGGCCAGAATTGGGAGAGTAAACATTGGCAATCGTTTAGGTGATCCTGTAGATCTATGGTAAATATTTTTTTTTGTTTTTTTCCATTGTCACATTTCTAACAGACAAAACATGGCAATTGTGACATTGTTTGTTTTAAGAAACAAATTTTTAGTCCCCCATGCGAACTTGAATTTGTGATCTTTAGTTTCTTATTTAGTGTAATGTATTATACTGCATGTCATATTCTGACAGACAATTTATTAGGCTGTGCCTTTGGTACGATATATTGAAAGCAGACTGCCATGTAAAGGCAATGTACCCCTGCAATCACATTCATGCGGGAAGGGGGGGAATGTCTAGAGAGAGTCATTTAAATGCCACATTCACTTTTGACTGCGGCATCTAAAGACTTCTTTAGTCTGCAAGGGAAGCACCAGTGCTGTACATGTATGGAATTCTGCCCTAAGGGGTTAATTTAAATCATCATAACTCATTATGTAGCTAATTAGGCACTGTGCAATAGCACAATGACTATACTTTGCCCAAAGCAGCACATACTTGTTAAAACATCTCTAATCTATTCCCAACTCCAATGCTCATTTAATCTACCACCCTCTCATTCCTCTGCTGCATCTCTCAGCAAGTGCATTTCAAATACTGACAATGACATACAAAGCTGTCCACAACCTGACCCTGATACCTCCCCACACAATCTCCAGTCCTTGCAAGACACTCTTCTCTACTCCTCCCATCATGTCCATGATGCTTTCTGTGCTTCCCCCTACCCTCACTTCTCCAACATACAGTACCAAAGTCTAACCTATCATCAAAACTACAAAAAAGCAATCTTGAGGCTGAGGCCCCACATTCTGGCTAATCCCATCCACACTTTGCAGAAAAAAAATCCACAGTGGAAATGCTGTGATTTCAAAAACACTCTCATTTTTGTAAATCACAGCAAGTCAATTATATCAGCCGAAGCACAGGAGTCTTCTGTATAGGTAAAATAGAAGCAGAAAGGCCGTAGAAGAAAACTCTGTGGACTTTGTGTGAAAAAAGCTGTGGGAAAAACCGCAATGCATCTCCACCACAGTTTTTGCCATAGAGCTTTTTTGCTACGGCCCACTACTTAGCCTAAAACTGTTCTCTTTTGGAAACAACAACCTGCAATTACCTTCTGTTCACTGTACCACCATATAAACAGCTTGCCTCCTGGTCTGGATGGAAATAATATATAGACTCTAGAACCTTTATACATGAGTCACAAAAGTGCTTGGGGAATTTTGGAAGGTAGAGTCATGTGTATGGAGCCTATTCAGCAGCATGTATGTAGCTATAGGCACTTCGATTGCCCTTGAACATCACCATATTATGGAGAAATCCTTTTCCAAAAGCAGTGCAAGGAAATGCCTCTAGAGGACAATACTTCAGATACATGACATGCATTGGATCATGGTTTATTTTATCAGATTCATTTGAAAGTATAGTATGGGCTCATAAACTTCTATATGTGCCACCTCCTGAATGCTGAACGATACAAGCTATATTTTGCTTGCACTCCACCATGTATCTGAGCTTATTGTAGATGTAGCTTTATTACTTCCAAGTCAAGCAAAGCAACAATTACATTTAAATCAAGAGGATAAATAGCAGTCATCTTACACAATAAATAACTTTTGGCTGTTTTGGTCACACTTTACAAATAAAAGCAGTCCTCCTAAATAAGTCCTTCTAGTTTTCTCTGTAACCTTTCCCTTCCACTAGATGTCAGCACAATCTCACAATCTTCTTGTATCTTGTGTGATGTGACAAGTTACTTACAATGTGTTTAGCGTAATTCATAGTCTACATAATTATCATGGTGGTGCTGCAAGCAAGAAAGCTTCATTAACATTTGATTTAATGAGTTTCGTGTAGATTTACTAACTGTTAAGCAGAAATAATGTAATTAATTTGCTATATCAATGCGATATCAATGCTTGCTTGGAGAATGGGAAGAGATCATCACTTAAAAACATAATGTGTTCTCTCTATGCCATCACATAATAAGGTAAGCCAATAAGAACCTTACAGATATAGTACTAGTGTCCACATACCCGATAACACTGGGCAATTTTACCATTTCTTAAAGGCATAACTTGAAGCTCCCAAACCTTAAAGGCTTTTACATTATAATAGAATATCTGATCGTGGGGGCCAACACTCAACCCCTGCACTCAACAGCTGTTTGGAGGTGCCTCGGATATATGTACTATACAGTGCACGGAGCCAGCCGCAGTTGGCTCCATGACCTGTATAGCGGCTGGATGGGAATACTGTGAATCATGTCCCATTGACTTCAATGGGAGCTGAGCTGCAATATTAATGCCCAGCCACATTTCAGTTCTGTAATGATTCCCCTAATCAACCAGTGTAAATGTAACCCTAGGACCCTATGGATTCCACATGCTTCTACTAGAAACAGTCTTGCACATTAAAAGGGCTTGTCATGTTTCCTGATATTTATGTTTTAGTAAATACTGTACAACAATTGTACAACAATTCTGCTGCATCTTTTTGCCGTTCCTTTGTTACTCCTTCTTAAAATAAAAAAGTTTGAAAAGAAGTTTCAATATCCCCATAGGGTGTGATGAATCCATAGGGTGTGACCAATGTGTAGGTGATGTGTAAGACACCACATTGCGAGCTGCAGCTAAAAAGTTTTTCCCACAGCGCTTTTCACAGAAAGTCCACAGAGTTTTCCTCTGCGGAGATTCTGCTTCAATTATACCTATATGGAAAACACATTTCCATAGGTACTGTATAATTGACATGCTGCAATTTACAAAAACACTTGTGTGTCCGCTGCGGATATTTTTCTGCAATGTGTGGATGGGAATAACCAGAATCCCATCCACTTTACAGGTACTGTAAAACGCTGCGTTTATGGCGTTTATGCTATATGGGTCCCCAACCAATAAGGTGAAGGGTTATACTCTGTTGAATTTTTTTCTTGTCACTATCTAATCCACTATCGGTGCCATTTTTTCAATAACTGCATTCTCAGTTCTGCTGGCTGAAGAACAATAACACAAAATAAACTAAGAAAAAGTTTAAGAAATAAACTGAGAATTTGCAAAGCTATTAAAATGTCTATGTATCATTAGATAAAACAGTGCTGAAAGGTGAACAAAGGCATAAAGCCACGGTCATAGAAGAATGTACTGAGCCAAAATATTGCTTTATGAGGCCATAATAATGGGGTTTTTCACAGTAGAGGTGATGCTACTGCTCTTTTTTGTTTCAGATCAAAAACCAAACCAATTAAAATCTGCTCAAAACATTTGTCATTGGTCTCTATGGCAACAATTCTTGCCTGCTCATAACTGAATTCTTATAAGGCACACAAACATGCCGTTGCCTTTGGCATAAGAGTCAGTATAAATGCCGCAGCACTGGTAAAACTGCGACCCTGTTGCATTAGAGAACACTTTGATTGTTTATTTTAGTTATCCCATCCTTAGTTAATTGAAAATGTAATATCCAGAAATGCTGCCACATTGGACTTCTTAGATATAGTGTAATATCCAGAAATGCTGTCACATTGGACTTCTAAGATATAGTGTAATATACAGAAATGCTGTCACATTGGACTTCTTAGATATAGTGTAATATCCAGAAATGCTGTCACCTTGGACGTCTTAGATATAGTGTAATATTCATAAATGCGGTCACATTGGACTTCTTATATATAGTGTAATATCCAAAAACGCTGTCACATTGGACTACTTATATATAGTGTGGCAATTATTGCATGATGACCAAAAGCATATAGAATAACATTACAACTTGGTTTTATCAAATGGAGCTGACATATACCTTTCCATATCACAGGTAGTACTAAACCAAGTATGGAATGGCCTGGGCTATTTTCTCCTCCCAGCACCATTGCAGGATTATTATTACTTATTTTAGAGCATCATTGATTCCATGGTTCTATTCATTTGAAGAGGGGTTTACATACAAAACACAAAACTCACAAATTACCATAGCCTAACATAGTGACCATCTGGTACAGTGGGATAGAGGGCCCTACTCACAATGGCTTGCTATCTATAAAGTCGTACAATCAATGATGTGACTGTCTTCTACATTCCTGCCACTGCATCAGTTTTACCTTTTTTAACAATAAATTAAAACTGACTGGTGTTAAAAAGTACATCACAATAGAAATTTACAAGTAACAGTAGGAGTATGAGCGGTTCATTTGGATGGTACCGAGTTACCCTTTGAGCTTACCTATCCATAAGATAGGCCAACAATTTTAGATCAGACAGGGTCAGCCTGGCATGTTGATCCTCAGCTATTGGCAACTTAACACACTGTTGTGCAGTCTTGGCAACATGAATGTGACAGCATTACTGATAGCTGTCACTAAAATTCTAAGAGTTATTAACAGTTAAAACTAGTGTGACAACCATATCATATGGTTAGATTTCTTTCCTTTGAACATTAAGTGTGGCACCACATTGTATGACTCTTTTGAAAACTGACTTGTGAGCTAGAAAGCTTTCAGGACTTGTGCCATACACTATTTTAAAGAACTCTACTGTGCCTATACACGTGGACAAAATTGTTGGTACCCCTCTTTTAATGAAAAAAAAAACCACAATAGTCACAGAATAACTTGAATCTGACAAAAGTAATATATAAAAATTACATGAAAATGAATAAATGAAAGTCAGACATTGCTTTTGAACCATGCTTCAACAGAATTTTTTTAAAAAATAAAACTCATGAAACAGGTCTGGACAAAAATGATGGTACCCCTGAAAATAATGTGACCAAAGGGACATGTTAAATCAAAGTGTGTCCACTAATTAGCATCACAGGAGTCTACAATCTTGTAATCAGTCAGTGGGCCTGTATATAGGGCTACAGATACTGACTGTGCTGTTTGGTGACATGGTGAGTACCACACTCAACATGGACCAGAGGAAACGAAGGAAAGAGTTGTCTTAAGAGCTTAGAAAGAAAATTATAGACAAGCATGTTAAAGGTAAAGGTTATAAGACCATCTCCAAGCAGCTTGATGTTCCTGTGACTACAGTTGCACATATTATTCAGAACTTTAAGATCCATGGGACTGTAGCCAACCTCCCTGGACGTGGCCGCAGGTGGAAAATTGATGACAAATCAAAGAGAAGGATAATACGAATGGTAACAAAAGAGCCCAGAAAACCTTCTAGGATTAAGAGACTAAGAGATTTAAGGTGAACCTCAAGCTCAAGGAGCATCAGTGTCAGATCGCACCATCCATCGTTGTTTGAGTCAAAGTGGACTTCATGGGAGACGACCAAGGAGGACACAATTGTTGAAAACAAATCATAAAAAAAACAGACTGGAATTTGCCAAACTACATGTTGACAAGCCACAAAGCTTCTGGGAGAATGTCCTATGGACAGATGAGACAAAAATCGAAATTTTTGACAAGGCCCATCAGCTCTATGTTCACAGATGGAAAAATGAAGCATATCTTGAAAAGAACACTGTCCCTAAAGTGAAACTTGGAGGAGGCTCTGTTATGTTCTGGGGTTGCTTTGCTGCATCTGCACAGGGTGTCTTGAATCTGTGCAGGGTACAATGAAATCTCAAGACTATCAAGGGATTCTAGAGAGAAATAATAATAATAATAATAATAATAATAGTCCTTTAATAGTTCCACAATGGGGAAATTCAGTTTGTTACAGCAGCAAAGATAAGCAGATACAAATACAACATGAACAGGAATGTTCCAAGGTAAGAGGCATAACATTGATAGTAGACAGACAGATAGGAAGTAGCAGAGGAGGGGGGGATTTAACAGGCAGAAAGATATTTCAGTTCTCTGTGTATATTGATCTCCGCTTAGGTCGGTGTTGGTTGTACAGCCTAACCGCAGTGGGGAGGAAAGACTTCCGATAGCGCTCCTTCTCACACTTAGGGTGGAGCAGTCGGTCACTGACAGTACAGCCCAGCGCGATCACGGTCTCAAGCATGGGATGGGACTTCTTCTCCCGCATGGAGCTCACCACGGACAGTATCCTTCTGTCACTCACCTCCTGCACTGGGTCCAGGGAGCTCCCCAGGACAGAGCTGGCCCTTCTAATCAGCTTGTCAAGTTTCTTTCTGTCCCTGGTTGATATACGGCTCCCCCAGCAGGCCACTCCAAAGAAGATGGCTGATGCCACTACCGAGTTGAAGAAAGTCCTAAGAAGTGCCCCCCGGATTTCAAAGGCTCTCCTAAGCAGGTAGAGACTGCTGTGGCCCTTCCTGTACAGGACCTCCATGTGATCTGCCCAGTCCAGCTTATTATTAAGGAGCAAACCCAGGTACTTATAGGTGTTCACAATCTCGATGCCCGTCCCCAGGATGTCCACTGGTTTAGGAGTGCATCTGCATTTACGGAAGTCCACGCAGATGTGCTGCCCAGTGTCAGAAAGCTTGGTCTCAGTCACAGGTCATGGGTCTTTGCAACAGGATAATGAACCAAAACACACAGCTAAAAACACTCAAGAATGGCTAAGAGGAAAACATTGGACTATTCTCAAGTTAGCCCTGACCTAAATCCTATTGAACATCTTTGGAAGGAACTGAAACATGCTGTTTGGAAAAGGCACTCTTCAAACCCGAGACAACTGGAGCAATTTGCTCATGAGGAGTGGGCCAAAATACCTGTTGAGAGGTGCAGAAGTCTCATTGACAGTTACAGGAATCGTTTGATTGCAGTGATTGCCTCAAAAGGTTGTGCAACAAAATATTAAATTAAGGGTACCATCATTTCTGTCCAGGCCTGTTTCATGAGATTTCTTTTTTAAAAAATTCTGTTGAAGCATGGTTGAAAAGCAATGTCTGACTTTCATTTGTTCATTTTCATAGAATTTTTATATATTATTACTTTTGTCAGATTCAAGTTATTTCTGTGACCATTGTGGGTTTTTCTTTCATTAAACTAGGGGTACCAATAATTTTGTCCACGTGTGTATGTAAAGTGGTGTGAACCTAAGAACATTTGGTTCGTAGCACAGGGAATGGTTATACCCCTCTCTCAACTGCACCTATAAATTGAGTGAAAGTGCAGTGCTAGCAAGTTGGTGTCCAACAACTTGGCATAGTAAGGTTTATTGGTTTATATTATTACATTGGCTATATTGATCTATAATCTGTTATATGCACATTTATGTCACTTTAATTGGTGCAGGTCATCATGCCTTTGCTGGAAAAGTTGGGTGTTGCTTTTCTATGGTGCTACCAGTAGGTGTTCTGTGGTGTTACCAGTCGGACATTACCATGGCTGCCCAGTGTGGGACATGGCTTACTATTTAAGGTCTGTTCCTGTGTTTGGTGGGGGAAGACGACTTGTAGGTAGAGGAATCCAGATGCAGGTAGAAAAGAGGAGACAGATGAGCACTGGTCCAGAATAAATGTAGTCTTTAATCCAATTGAATAAAACACACGACGCGTTTCGGGACAAGCCCTTTTTCAAGTGTGCATAAAACTTGAAAAAGGGCTTGTCCCGAAATGCGTCGTGTATTTTATTCAATTGGATTAAAGACTACATTTATTCTGGACCAGCGCTCAGCTGCCTCCTCTTTTCTACCTGCATCTGGATTCTTCCACACGTGCTTCATACCACGGTTCCGAGGCTAGCAGCTGCTTCACAAGGTCCCAATGAAGATAATCTGATTCTACATGCCTACTAAGTTGTTGTGAGCTGATCATAACCCACCAAGGTGAGCAATTTGTATCAGTGTTCTGATATCTATCATCCTTTGGTTTTACACTATTAGCGCTCTGCGCTGTTTTTTCTTTTTATTTCTTTCTACACATTGTAGGTAGAGGAGGTCCACTCACTGCTGGATGCCTGTTTGGAAGAGGCAACATCTGATGAAGCCAGGTATGTGAGAAGAGCTGTACAATCCTCTTTTAACAGGGAGAAATTACATTCCCACCTAAGGCATCAACTGTTTTAGGAAACCAGCACACTAAGCAGATATCTGGTGAGTAAGACCCCGGAATCTGTGACCAAAGTTTAGAAGTCTGTAAGAGTTACATTTCAACATCCCGCTGTGAGAGTTGTCTTTGTGAAACCCTGCTATATCGTAATCTCTACAGGAAAAAAGAATTTGTATTGTAAACCCTTTCTCCACTGGTGGAATTCCAGATGATCTGCAGAAGGCAGAGCGTCTAGACGACAGCTCCACTAGAGACTAGAGCAGTGCTGGCTGCGTGGGCACTATAGTGCCAAACCACTCTGGGATGGGTGGCTGCATGCCAGGGCATCACTTACACCTAAGCTACCTGAACTACAAAGTGGTATAAGTGGTTGAGCTGAAAAAAGACATTAGATTTTAGTTAGTGGGCTTAGAAAGCTAAGCCAACAGCTATTTAATGTATCCTCCTTATGTTTATTCTTAGTTGGCTTGAAAATATGACAGACTTTTTTGTATGTATTTAAATTTCCTTATCTTCAGTCTGACTGCTTGTTTACATAAGATTCATCTCATCATATTCAGGCACACAAACACAAATCTATGGAGAAGGTAGAGGGGGTGTTATGTCCGCACCCATTCGAACTTCTGTGCCATCTGGCCACATGCTGCAGTGCAGGAGGCGGGTCCGGCTGTGATTCTTTCATTTGGGTTTTTCTTGTATTGTCTGAACACTGTCCTATTCCCTCACCTCCTTAATTGATTTTCTACCACACCCATCTCCTTCACCTTGGTTTTCCTCTGCTCCACTAATAGTTAATTTTCGCCTTACCTGTGTGATTGACAGCCTATCCTCCTATCAAGTCTGGGGCGGGTTCTTTCTTCCTATTTATTCTTTGCTCACATTCACATTGGTGCTGGTTATTGCTTCGTGCGTTCTGGCTATTACTCCTTGCTGTTTTTGATACCTGTATTCCTATTCCTGACTTCTGGCCTTGACTTTTGACTATTCTCTTAGATTTTGATTCTGTACTGTATTGCTCATCTGTTACCGAACCCTTGGCTAGCTGACCTCACTTTTGTTGTTGTTTGTCCTCTCTGCGTTCTCTGTTGTCACTTATATTAAGAAGGGACTGTCGCCCAGTTGCTGCTGTCGCCTAGGACAGATCAGGCAAGTAGGCAGGGACAGTGGGGGGGTTCAGCTTTAGGGCTCAATATCTTGTTGTGCCCCTCCCCCCAGGGTTCTGCAGCAGCACTGGGGAATTGCTCAACTGGCAATTCCCTTACAGGGGGAGTCTGATGATGTGTTGGTTGGTTAACCACTTCCGGACCGCCCATAGACTATATATGCCCGCAAGGTGGTTGTGTAGTTCTGCAAGGACGTACTGGTATGTCCAAGCAGAACTCAGCAGCTGCACGAAATTGTATAGCTGCTGAAACTGGGAGCCGGCTGTAACTTCAGCCGGAACTCCCAGAGAGAAGGCAGGGAAGGTTTATTACCTTCTATTACCTCAATGAGCGCTGTATACAGCACTATGGGCGCCGCCATCTGACTCAATGGTCATGTGATCCGCCGGGATCAGCGTCTGCAAGAGCTGCAGGACCCAGATCAGCTCTATAGTAATGGGCAGGAGACTGTATTCCTCCTGCAACTGGGGCTAAATGTACCAGCCCCAGTTACAGAGGAAAGCAGCCTCCCCACCAAAAAAAAAAAGTGATCAGATGTCCCGATAGGTCTATTATGACCTTATGGGGACACAATGTAAAAAAAAATAAAAATAATAATAAATAAAATAATTTCAAAAATAAATAAAATAATACGCCAATAAAATGCCGTTATTAAAGGTTATAGCCCCACCCCCGTCGACACCATACAAAATAAAAATTACCATAATGGAGAGTAAAAACTATTTTATAAAGTTTTTTAGTAGCACCTTATGTTGTTGAATTAAAAAAAAATGAAAAGTGAAAAACAGATACATTTTGCCTCCTCTTTTGTTTATATATTCCCGGATATAAAAAAATTAAAACATAAAAATAAAGCCCTATGTGTCACCGAAAAAAGATGCAGAAATTGGTTGAATAATGCAAATGATAAAAATGTTACAGCCCTCAAAACCGCACATACAAAAAACCCGAAAATGTGTCTGGTCCTGGACCAGAAATTGGCCCGGTACTGAAGTGGTTAATTGATTTATTGCCTCATTCTATGCACTGGCAGTGTTTATCTAAAACCTATTAGTGTTAAAATAGTAGCAGATTAGCAGATTGTAGAAGCAGCAATTTTTTGACTGTCTGTTCTAGCAGCATCTTCTTCCCCCTTCTGCTCTTCATAGACTAATATATAAAAAGTATCTCTACCAAAAAAGTAGAGAAGAAAACATATTTCTTTAATAAGATAATATTACAAAGTTTCATATATTAACCTGTACTATTAATTTATGAAAAGTTGTTTATAACTAGAGGTACACTTTGAAGAATC
Source organism: Leptodactylus fallax (assembly GCA_947044405.1). Classification (NCBI taxonomy): domain Eukaryota; kingdom Metazoa; phylum Chordata; class Amphibia; order Anura; family Leptodactylidae; genus Leptodactylus; species Leptodactylus fallax. The sequence continues at coordinate 6,118,734 of CAMRHE010000036.1, forward strand.
TGTGTAAAACATGTGGATATGTGAAGTGAACAGTGTTTTTACCTTTGGATCTTGCATTCAAATCATAGGTCTTTACAGGGGCATATACAACGGGGCGCTTTTATGGATAAAGCTGCCCCCTTGCTGACTCTGGCTGGTACCACTTGCATGAATGATGATTCAGGAGAGTGGTGGCCTGGTAACCAATGAGTATAATGAGTATTTCCATCAGTAGTTCGAGACCATCAGCGCTCCTTCCAGTGGTGGAACCTGTGATAACACCCGTTACCTATTGGATAACAATAGGTAATGGCCAATAATGAATATTCAATGATCCCTGTTCCTGCTCAGTGTTTGATTCCTGCTCCTGCTCAGTGTTCTGACCATTCTGCTGTTGGCATACAGATACCCCATTGATAAAGGATCAGAGGGACCGAAACATCCAGGATTTGTTGCCTAAATATGTCATGTTTGTACGAACCAACCTAAAACTGCTAACTTTTACCAAGACATTTAAGATTTAATAAAATTTTTAATAAAATTCTAACTTTTTTTTATTATTGGGGACATTGCCTCTCCATTGGTACCCGTTCTGAGCTCTGGGGAAGGAAGTTGTAAAGAGGAGTGCATACCTTTTTTAGAGTAATATGACATTGTTTAGCGTCCATATGTTAGGAGTAGAGCCGGAACCTCTACAGTGGCTATGCTGGGGTTGCCAGTCTCCTCCTAACACGTGCCGGGTGTGCTCATGTTCCGGTCAAGGGTTAATTGTTTGTCTCTGTCCAAGTCTATTTATTCTCACTTCCACTCCCTGTTCACCGCTGGCTATTCAGTTTATTCTGGGTGTTAGCTCTCCTTACCGGTACTCTGTTTGTCTTCTGTCTGACTTTGTGGCTCCGATCCCTGACTTTGCTTTCATCTGCTGCTTTTGTACTTCTGTTCTCTCCTGTTACGACCACCGATTGCCTTTAGACTCCTGCTCCTTGATTCCGATTCTGTACCTCGTTGATCTCCTGCTACTGACTCGGCTTGTTGACGATTCTCATGGATTACCCCTCTGTACCGCACAGACCTCTCGTTGCCGACTGGATTGGATGACCATGCTCTGGATTACTGCTACCACCACCTGTCTACTGCTATCAGTAGCTCCTGCATCTTCAGACTTCTTCCTACCTTGGGAAGTGTTCCAGTGAGTGTTTTCGATTCCTGGGTTTGCTGAGACTAGTGGTGCGCTGTGCGTTCCACGCTCTCTGACCTGTACCACTTTGTCCAACAGTAGGTCCAAGTCCATCCCCACCTTCAGGGGCTCTGATGAACACCTCTGGAGGTCGGCGGTGGTGCGGCTTGGAGTGTGCCGGAGGCTCAGCGCCGTTTTGCAATTGGATCAGTGGTGTCTGGTGGCTGGGATTCACTACATACCCCGATGCTGCATTTGATTCCTAGCACCAGACATACTATGCAGTGGGAATCTATGAGTAATAAATTTTGGCCGTTACATGAGTAACCCAATAGCTAATGGCCTAATGAGTCACTATGTGTGGGCCTATAAAGTGGACAATATACTGTATGAGGACCAATAAAAGAGGCAATATAAACATGGAGGCCAATAAAAGGAGCAGTAAACTGTATTGGGGTACAATATGCCCCAGATCATGATTTCCCCTAATATGTCCTCTCTATGCCGTAGGCTTCCCTCCCAATAAAGGGGCAGTGCACTGTGTAGGGGCCAATAAAAGGGGCAATATCCTCTGCAAGGGCCAATAAAGGGGGCAATATACTGTGTGAGGCTACAATATGCCCCCATGATATGCTTCCCCCTGATACATCCTATTCTCTCCTCCACTCTTGAAAATTTCTGCCTCTTTTATCTCCTGTCCATTTACAGAAAAGTGGGACATACCACAATTTTGTTTCCTACAAAAAAAAAAAAAAATCAATTTTTATTTAACATGTAGTTTATGTAAATTGATGGCCTTCTGCTTGCATCCATTTTTGCATTCATGAAATGGATTCAGACAGATAAAAAAAAAAATGTGTGAACCACTCCTTAAGTTATAACACTCCTTATTTTTAAGTGCAAGAACTGCAAACAAAAAATAGTATATTAACCCAAACCATGTGTTACAACTATAGTGGTTAGTAAGGGTATCATGACCTTTCATACCCATGGGCTTAGACCACTCTCAGTCCAGTCCTGGGTAAACCTATCCACTTGGTCATAAAAATGGTCAGGTGCCTTATCATGAACCCAGAAGACAAGGGCATCTGTTATTTACACAGTTTGAAAGACACAATTGGAAATAGAATTTTTATCTATTTGTTAAGTGAAAATGTTCTTTTAAAACAGGGAGGGCTAGACATTCAACTGAGGGATAAATGGATAGCATAATGCATAAATGACAAGTGAAACTGAATATTGAAGTAGACTACTACATTATTTACAAAACTTACTGACCTATAACTGTGAGTCACAAAACCAGAACTAGTGAATCTTAATTTCTGAACCTATTTCTGCAACTCAAGCACAAGCTTCTGTTTGTTAAGAATTTCTTTAGCACTAGTTTTCCCAAGCTTGGCCTCATTATTAGTCAGAGATAGCCTGAGGCTGTACCTCAGGGAATTTTCGATTCTAAACATAAGAACCCTCACTCCTTAAAATTGGGTTGCTATGCTTTGGTTCACTGGCCCTCATGTTTATTTAGCAATAAATTTAGGTGTGATGCTCTGTATAGGCAATATTCTTACTTTCTGTATGACTTACCCACAAGCTATTGTTTCTATACACCTGAAAACCATTCCGACAGCAGTTATCAGAAACAGCAAGATTCATCAATAAGATTTTATTTAGGCTCATGTGTATTCATTTCTACTTGTACACTAGTTCAAAGCTGAACGTCTTTGGATATGAAATACTAAATGATTAAGATTAAATCATTAGCATAAATGCCAGAAACCATACAATAATAACAGGTCAATCATAGTCTGCAATACTGCACAAAAGAAAGTCACTATATGCTTATACTTAATATTTGCGCAGCATCAAAGTGGAACAGTTAACAGGTTTAGGATAAGTCGATCTGTAGCATCTATTGTGCAGCTGAAAATTGTGCCAATATTCTGATCTACCACCAATTGGTGTGGTTGTAAAGAAGATAGTTAATGGCTGCACAGTGCAAAATATTTTTCTATGAAGATTGTGCCTTTGACTTACACATCATACACTAGTGTACTGAAATCATAAGTTTGTGAATTTGACAAGAAATTCACCTGCATATGGCTGGTTCAGGGATGTTGGGATCTGAAGATGTGATGTAGCAAACCTTAACTTACACAGCAGATGTTATCGGTCAAGTTAACTTTTGTTACATTTGTAGCACCTGCTCTAACAATAACTTACTTAGTTATCTCCTGAATGGCTATCTATCATATCATGGCTATTATTTAATTTGCATGATTTCACATACTGAACAACAAATGGAGAACATTTGCGTATAATTCAAGCCTATGCAAATAGAAGAAAATGTTATTATCTACCCATTTGTACAAGTGATTGTCAAATCCAATACCTACTGTACCACTGGTCATTGGATGCACTTGTTTTCTCATATTTGCTTTCTTATAATATGATATATAAACTAGAATGGAGTATGATATAAGCGAGTAGAAATTTTACTTTGCAGTATATAGGGCATGCTGCTTTTTCCTATTTGTGTATAAACGATGAGATCTTTCTCTCACATGCTAAACACAAGCATAAGCCCTATATATGTCACCTATAACTGGTAGCTAGCCTCTACAATGTTGAACGTGCCTTGAGGATATGATTGAATTATTATAATATATTAGATTTATCACACCTTATAGAAAGAACGAAAGATGAACATAACGGAACGGAATGGCCGAACACAGATGTGAACCGGGCCTAACATGGAAGAACGCAGTGGAGGATTGTAACTCTGCTGTGTAAACAGCAAACATATTCTGCAGTAAAAAAACATTATGTTTTTATGAACACTTGCATTTTTCACAAATTTGAACATTTTGCTCTGTTCTCTCTAAAGTTTCTGTAACTGAATGATTGGCCAGACATTAACATTTAGTTCATTTTCCAATAAAGACTCCTGATTTATGCTTGTGCCTATTACGAGCCTTCACTGGTGCTTAGAAAATACAGCAACCAAGTTACAAGATTTGTATTTGTGTGCAGCAGTACAACTTTTTTCTCTGTGGTATCATCATTTCTCAGAAGTTGCACAGATTCTTGAGAGTAGGAAGTCATAACTTTATAACTGTTTTGACTTTAATGCTCTGCTGCTCGCTCATTTTCGGATGTGATAGGAATTACACATAACATTGATTATGTGCAGGCTGTATTAGAGGATTATGTGGGTTTTGAACTGTACAAGCTTTCCAATCTCTCCATCTGGCTGGGTGACTCAGCAAGAAAACATCAAGCTGACAGTAGTACAGAAGAATAGAATAGATTCTCAAGCTATAGGAGCATGTCTCCACTACATTACAAAGCAGCACTTATAGCCTTTATTTGCTTACTTGTTTTCATACTGGAGGGCAATTTCATGTGCTGGGGCCAGTTATAAGGTTATTCTTTATGTACAACCTATAGTATTCATACTGGGAATACTGGGGATCATTTATCAGAGATTTGTTATTTTTGTCATTGAGAATCTTTACATTACTGTATTACTTTGCACCAAAACTCTTTCTATAGTCGCAAATAATTACTGGTCAACGATTTTGTATCTCATGACAGTTTTAAAAGATGGCATTACAGAAATATATACATTCTTCTATATACAGATTTTATAGCAAGTTTTAGAAATTTAATAAACATTTGTACTGAATGTAGCCACCTCATATTAGCGAAGACTCCAATTCTTAGATCTCTAATGGACCTGGCAAGTACAAACATGATAGGGACTATGTTAATATTAGTGAATTTATTAATTCAATCATTTACTTGAAATGTCTGTCTAGAAGTAGCTTCCCTAGACATAACTAATCTCTGTTTTTGGGCGGGGGAGGAAGAACTAGAGTTGGCTTTCAAGATGGAATTTTCTTTACTAGACAATCCTTTTAAATGTAGACCAATCTGTATTTGAGATGGGAAATTATTGATCTGTACTTTATCATGAGAAAATTCTACATGGATATGCATGATATACATATCAATACATGAATAAAATTAGGCCAGAGTCACACAGAACGCCTGTGTTGTCTAGCAGAAGAATTTACACAACATGATTTGTATTCACAGAACGTTGCTGTCAACGCATTATGATGCACTAGTGTATGTGATCTGTTCATAAAATGTTTATTTGCTTCCTCTGTAGAGTAAACCCCTAAAATTTTAACATGGCAGGAACCAGAAAGGTCTTTGTAATGTTGTCTTCAACTAGTGCATATTTTAATAATATTTTTCCAAGTGGCCTCCATTTTATCTCCATTGCATCTTCATCCTGTACAAAACCATTCCAACACTTTCTGTAATGTATTTTGACCTTCTTACCACTGCATGCATATACATATATTATTTATAAAATAGCAAAGAGGTCACACTATTGTACATGTCCAGTCACGGGTTCCACATTGTGAAGTTAGTGCCTGTATAATGCTCTGTACAGCATTCTCCTCCTACCTTTTTTAAGATTTGCAGTTCAGGGTAATGCTCTAAGTCACCGAAACTCTGCTGACCAAGACTGCTTATGTTATACAGTTCTTCAGGTCAATCATTTTGTACATTCAGACAAAATCTTCTGCTGTTTGCATGTATATGACATGTTAATCTCATATTGAGTGACACTGCCTGTTATTTTTACAGATACTGCTGGTTTCCTTGCATCTACCGAAACTTTTTTCTGTGACTCACTGGTGTTTTTCTCTAGGTTCAACTTTTCAGGCACTACCATCTAGTAGGCAAGAATATCAAGACAGACACCTCATCCCAATCCATGAAGCTGAAGTACATAATTGTTCCACATGACAGCTCCAGCTCCTGTCCTGCTCAAGGACATTCCTTCTGGAAAGACTTTCTTTTTCATGAATTGAGAATATGGATACTCTTGTGGGGACATTTCCCAAAATTTGACAGTCATCTGGGGGTGTATAATAATCTGAACTTTATATGTTGCCAATTCCCAGAACCTATTATAATTTGAGATGTTAACAACTACAGTATGTTGCAGCTTGTTTCTTGTATGCCACAAATGTTCACATGAAAATCCACTGCTTCTTGCTTCCTTTATCTGCCCCAGAGTTTCTATGGACTCGTATTTCCATAGACTTCATTGCTGATTTGACAAACTCTTCCTGATGTATGGACATCTGGGTAATTGTATACAGTTTTTACAAAGTGAGTTCTATTTGCTTCCAAATTCTGTTGGGAGCTCTGCAATTTAGTAGAGATCAAGAGGGATTTCTCTTTCACCTCCATAGTCTACTGGCTATGTACAATACATTAAGCAGATATTGTAAAACCCAGAAAATCATATTGATATTTGAACCTTACTTTGAAGCATTTATCCCCACATCTGCTTAAAACTTTTGCACATTACTGTATATCCCTATAGGAGCCCTTATACACAAGCAGCTTTTCTACACTCTTCACAAAATGTTTGAATAACAATGTCAAGGGAATGAATAGTAATTTATCCTTGACCCAATGATTGCTGTGGTTGTGTTTTTTCTGGCTGGAGATCTGCAAGGTTCTCAACCCTGTATTTATATTTTGACTTAAGCCCTCACTGTGGAAGCAATTCAATCAGTAGCGATCAATACACTATTACCTTCTGACTGCTAAAAATGCAAAATGGACCAATTCTGATGCACAACTATTACAGTAACTGTACACATTCTGTCCTATTGATCTTAACACGGTGACTGGCAATCCCTGAAAAGTGTCTTTCCCAGTTAGAAGACTAAAGAAGATAACAGGGTATAGCTTGTATGTAGATCTTTTAGGTGGCACAACATAGGTATACAGGAATTAGGGTGCCAAAAAAAACATTACAGTGGAAAGGAAATAGCCTCCATCTACACTCCTTTGAAATTGCAGTACCAAAATGGACAAGCCATAAGGTTATGCAAATAGAGGAAGTTGCAAGTGTTGTTTAGATAAAATTTTCAAGCACCTAGCTCCAATTGTGGCATGTGGGAGGAGCATAATATCCAAAATGAAAGTAATGTTTTTAGTCACAATAAACCTGAAAAATAAGATCAAATGGTATGCGAGGATTGTGCGATGCCTCTGGTCCTGATGTGCAGTAGTGTTAGTCCTAGATTTCCTTTAAAGTGGTACAACCATTTACTACATATAAAGAGGTAATGACTTTTTCATATGGACAATAGGCTTATAGGCTTAATCAATAATGTTTCTTACAGAAGACCTGTTGCCAGGTCTCAAAAGCCCAATTTCATGTTTTGTTTATCTAAATCCAATAAGACATTCCAAAGATATAAGCCCTTTTAGTGTTGATGCAAATTAGGGTATACTAGAAAAGTGGGTGGTAACACTGCATGACATACAGCACACAGAGACCCTGCCCCCAGTGAAAACATAATGTTACCGCCCATTTGGCTTCTATACTCAAATTTTCATCAGTCCTAAAAGGCATTTATAATTGAAATGGCTAAACAAATTTGGACAACCAAAACACCAAAAATGCTCAGGAGGACAGTGCCTAGCAGATGATATTTGTCATTGGGCTTTTCAGACTTGGTGGCAGGTCCTCTTTCAATAAGAGTTTGTTTAGATGATACATTGTGATAGAATGCCTGCCATGAAGTGACTCTCAGCAAAATATCTCATATGGCAATGACATAAGGAAGTTCTTAAAATGCACTATGACAACTACTAATCTTCTGTTATAATAGACATTAAAATTTGTTCCTTGTAGCATACCATGAATATAATAGACAGACTCTCATATAATGCCCAAGGGTGTATTTAATCATTTAAAGAAGAAACTGAATACTGTATGTCTCAATACTGGAATAATAACCTTGATGTAATATCATTCCTTCCACATTATGATAATTCTAAACAATCTTATAACTATCATTACAGTACAAGCTAGTGTGCAAACTGCTTGAAGAATAAGCAGATAACTTAGACATTTCAAAATTCTATTTTTGACAATATATCTAGTGACAAAAGTAATTAAGGAGATAAACCGTAGCTGGGAACAGGACCAGAATACATTTTCCATGCACTGGAGTATAGATTGCATATTACATCTGAAATGAGTACACACATTTGCTTACAGATATTGAAATTTAACCAGACAATTTTCACTCCAATTTAGGAAGACTATATGGACAAATAAAGGCATAAGTAGAGCTGACATTGTTGTGAAGTTTAAAGCCAAGGTTGCCATGTTCAAAATGAGCTCATTCAATAAATGTCAATATGGGACTGTTATTTTTTGTTAGCACAAATCAATGCTTTGTCGTGATTCATTTTTAAGATACACTGAAATGTTTTTGGACTGCAAAACACAAAATTACAGAGTAAATGATTGCTTCGATAAAATGTACAGAGTAAGGTTGCTATGCTAGGTTTGTTACCAAATAACCCTTTTGGCAACAGTAAGTGAATCAATTTCACTGATGTTTTAGGAAAGCTTATGGGATTTGCTACTGTATAAATCCATAATGTAAGAACAATTTAAATATCTGCCATTCATTGGAATGACTGAATAACAAACCATGGGCTAGAGAGCTTTAATGTAGCCAGACAAAAGTAATATCTTAAAACATTATAATATATTACATAAGCATTCTATTTACAAGTAATGAATATAAACCTCAAAATCTGTCTAGTTTTTCAGTAAAAACTAAAATTAGGCAGAATGTTTCTTAACATGTTTGTAACATATTTCTTTAGGGACTTGATAGTTATTTGTTCTGCATGGAACAACTGCCTTTAAAACATTGGCATCTCTAGGTGGTACTATAAATGAAAATATAAGGTTAGCTAGTAGATGCAGTAGGGCCAGATCTCCCCCCATAAATATAGTCCTAGTGCAGTAAGTGATCATTGTTAATGAAGAAGAAGAGGGGAATCATTTTCATACCAAAAGCCAATAAAGTTTATTATAAATATGTTGCATTTTTCATACTTTTGACATTATTCTTTGCATGAGCACCCCTATTCTGTGCTGCTGGGGTGGGCTCTGGACAAAATCAATCTTTATTTTCCTAAGACAGCTGACAGTACCATCCTATTTTATTTCCCCTGCTGAAGGAGTCCTCTTAACTACATTGCCATGCTACTGCAGAAGCTCTGGTCTTTCCGGTTTCTGATCACTGGTGTACATTGGAGGAAATGATTTGCCAGACCCATCATATACCTCTATGTAAAAGCAAAACAATGATTCTGGTCAGCTGGGAAATCAAGGCAAAGTGATCAGCTTGTATCTATTTAATGTCATAGAGGAAGATTTCTTATGCCTTGTATGCCAGTTGTCTGGCATACAAGGCAAAAAAGGTCAAATTTTTTTGTGTAAGGCTGAGGGCCCACATTGTGGAAATGCAGCTTTTTTTGTGGCAGATTTTGCTGCTGTTTTTTGAACCAAAGCCAAGAATGGCTGCAAAAGGAGAGGGAAATATCTAGGGAGTTCTTATACTTCTACCTTCTGCACAATCCAGTCCTGGCTTTGGCTCAAAAAAATGCAGCAAAATCTGCAACAAAAAAGCTGCATTTCAGCAAAGTGGGGTCATGGCCTAAATCTGTTTTTTTGCAAACAAAAAAAAAAATTGTGCCACCTTCACCACTTTCCTAAAAAGGGGGTTTGGCAAGGACATGCAAAGGTGGGGCTATTGCCTTCCAGATTTCTGGCGTAAATGATGCAGGAAATGTATGCCAGTGATGACCTGGCGTACATTTCTATGTAGGCACATGACCCACTGGAGGGTGTGCCTCGTTTATGAGGAGGTGTGCGCCTCCTCATATACGAGGCATGCCCTCTGCCAATGAACAGACTATGAAGACTAATGTTGATTATGCCAGTCTTTATAAATCTGCCTTGTAGAGTTCATTTTTTTGCCTTAGGGCACCAGAATTACTGATACTACTACAGTATATTACAATTTTAGGCTGTGTTCTTGGACAAATGTTAAATATATCCATAGGCCAATATATCCATTAACCCAAAGGAGGTCAAAAGAATATCTTTTTTGATCTCTATCAGTATAGTAGCAGTAAGGCCTCTGCAAAAAAAAAAAAAAAATTAATACCATGCGGTATACTGATTTAACTCTGGTGTCTATGGCTAATGCCTATATTGTATTTATGGCTATATAATAGACTGTATGAGGGAATTCTGTTGTAAGTATTTATCAGAGAATACTCCCACTGTATATGATGGAACAGAGCCATACTTGGCCAGGTAAGCTCCCATTGATTGCAGATGAAAAAATGAAGCTCATTTACAGCACCTTCTTGTAAATCAGTTTCTTAGTCCAAGTTCGCATTAGTGTCAGGCACTTTCCCACAAATTCTGTGGGAGGAATATCATCGCATACAGCTCTATAATTGCTATCAAATAGCTACTATAACAAAATTCATGGCTTTTGTCAAAAATAAAGCTTAAGATGCAGGTTTGAATAAAGCCTTAGTGTATTTTTTTTGCTTAAAGTGAATCTGTCAGGTCAAAATTTCTCCCAAACTAATAATAGCCTAAGGCCCATGTTGCGTAAAAGATGCTTTTTTGGTTGTAGATTTTATGCTAAGGCCCCACGTAGCGTCCCGCAGCAAAAAAGTGCTGCGGGAAAAACTGCGGCGGCAAAGCATTGTGGTTTTTCCCGCAGTGCTTTTCACAGAAAATTTGCAGAGGTTTCCTCTGCGGACTTTCTGCTTCAATTATACCTATAGGTAAACCGCCGGCGTTTCCATAGGTTTATTTGACATGCTGCGAATTCCAAAACCGCAATGGTTTTTGAAATCGCAGCGTGTCCGCTGCATGTATTTTACCAGTGTGGGGGATGGGATTCACTAGAATCCAATCCACTACACAGTGACTTTAAAACGCCGCGTTCTTTTCCAAAGCGGAAAAAAACGCCATGTTTATGCCACGGGTGCCTTAGGCTAAGGCTCCACGTTGTGGAAACGCAGCTTTTTTTGTTGCAGATTTTGTTGCGGTTTTTTGAGCCAAAGGCCAAGAATGGCTACAAATGGAAAGGGAAATATATAGAAAGCTCTTATATTTCTACCTTTTGCTTAATCCACTCCTGGCTTTGGCTCAAAAAACTGCAACAAAATCTGCAACAAAAAAAGCTGCGTTTCTGCAACGTGGGGCTTTAGCCTTATTGTGGTTTTTTGAGCCAAAGTCTGTAGAGAATTAATCAGAAAGGAGAAGTATAATTGTTTCCTATTTATTTCCCATTCCTTTTCAAGCCACTCTTGACTTTGGCTCAATAAAACGCAGCTAAATCTGCAACAAAAAAAGCAGCTTCTCTGCAATGTGGTGCCTTAGTCTAAAGCTAAAGCCCCTAGTAGCGAGCCACAGCCAAAAAGCGGAAATGCATTGCGGTTTTTCCTGCAGTGCTGTTCACAGAAAGTCCGAAGAGTTTTTCCCTGCGGACTTTCTACTTCAATTATACCTATAAGGAAAACGCCAGCGTTTCCGTAGGTATAATTGACATGCTGCAATTTACAAAAATGCTACGGTTTTTGAAATCATAGCATGCCTGCTGCAGATATTTTTCTGCAATGTGTGGATGGGAGTAGCCACAATCCCATCCACTTTACAGGGACTGAAAGCAGTATTTCTATACAAAGTGTCAGAAAGTGTCTAAAAATTTAATGAATGAATGAAGTGTCTGATGCAAATGTGAACAGAGCCGTAGAAAAGTCTGCTTATAACTTAAAGTCCACTTACAGTGGGGAAAAAAAAGTATTTAGTCAGCCACCAATTGTGCAAGTTCTCCCACTTAAAAAGAAGAGAGAGGCCTGTAATTGTCATAGGTAGACCTCAACTATGAGAGACAAAATGAGAAAACATATCCAGAAAATAACATTGTCTGATTTTTAAAGAATTTATTTGCAAAATATGGTGGAAAATAAGTATTTGGTCAGTAACAAAAGTTAATCTCAATTCTTTGTTATATATCCTTTGTTGGCAATGATAGAGGTCAAACGTTTTTTGTAAGTCTTCACAAGGTTGGCACACACTGTTGCTGGTATGTTAGCCCATTCCTCCATGCAGATCTCCTCTAGAGCAGTAATGTTTTGGGGCTGTCGCCGGGCAACACGGACTTTCAACTCCCTCCAAAGGTTTTCTATGGGGTTGAGATCTGGAGACTGGCTAGGCCACTCCAGGACCTTGAAATGCTTCTTACAAAGCCACTCCTTCGTTGCCCTGGTGGTGTGCTTGGGATCACTGTCATACTGAAAGACCCAGCCACGTTTCATCTTCAATGTCCTTGCTGATGGAAGGAGGTTTGCACTCAAAATCTCACAATACATGGCCCCATTCATTCTTTAATGTACACGGATCAGTCGTCCTGGTCCCTTTGCAGAGAAACAGCCCCAAAGCATGATGTTGCCACCCCCATGCTTCACAGCAGGTATGGTGTTCTTTGGCTGCAACTCAGCATTCACTCTCCTCCAAGTTGTGTTTCTACCAAACAGTTCTACTTTGGTTTCATCTGACTATATGACATTCTCCCAATACTCTTCTGGAACATCCAAATGCTCTCTAGAAAACTTCAGATGGGCCCGGATATGTACTGGCTTAAGCAGGGGGACACGTCTGGCACTGCAGGAGTCCCTGGCGGCGTAGTGTGTTACTGACGGTAGCCTTTGTTACGTTAGTCCCAGCTTTCTGCAGGTCAATCACTAGGTCCCCCCGTGTGGTTCTGGGATTTTTTTCTCATCATTCTTGTGATCATTTTGACCCCACGGGCTGAGATCTTGCGTGGAGCCCCTGATCGAGGGAGATTATCAGTGGTTTTGTATGTCTTCCATTTTCTAATTATTGCTCCCACAGTTGATTTCTTAAACACCAAGCTGCTTGCCTATTGCAGATTCAGTCTTCCCAGCCTGGTGCAGGTCTACAATTTTGTTTCTGGTGTCCTTCCACAGCTCTTTGGTCTTCACCATAGTGGAGTTTGTAGTGTGACTATTTGAGGTTGTGGACAGGTGTCTTTTATACTGATAACAATGTCAAACAGGTGCCATTACTACAGGTAATGAGTGGAGGACAGAGGAGCCTCTTAAAGAAGAAGTTACAGGTCTGTGAGAGCCAGAAATCTTGCTTGTTTGTAGGTGACCAAATACTTATTTTCCACCATAATTTGCAAATAAATTCTTAAAAAACCAGACAATGTGATTTTCTAGATATGTTTTCTCATTTTGTCTCTCATAGTTGAGGTCTACCTATGATGACAATTACAGGCCGGCTTCATCTTTTTAAGTGGGAGAACTTCCACAATTGGTGGCTGACTAAATACTTTTTTCCCCCACTGTATATCTCTTTGTATTATAGAGTTGGGTTGCATGCATTTAAAGGTACATATAAAACTGTTTTATATTTTCTACTGTTTTAGTTAAATACAGTGTTTTATAGCAAGAATTAAACCAGTAGAATAATATCAGTACAATGCATTGTATGCTAAATATTATTTACATAAGTAAATGTACAGATTTACACATATCACCTCATCACAAGGAGAAAATAATTATGATAATAACAAAGGCATTCGCTGTATCTATCACCTACAGTTTCTAAATTTAGGCTGCAACTAAACAAGGGGCATAATCATGTTTATTCATGAGAATATGACTACTGGCTGCAAGTATATAAATGAACAGATACTGAATTCCCCTAGCAAAGGTTTAATAAGCTTTTTTTGATCCAGACACTGATGCCTCAGGATTTTATAAAAGTAACACATATGATTTCTTTTTGTATTTATACGGTTTCATGGCATGGTGTGGACGCAATGTGTAGGGAAACAAATCCTCATATAAAGCAAATCGGCTAGTCTACAGTTCAACACTAACAATACAATAAGAAAGAAAAAAATCTAATTTTAAATGTATGATTTTAATCTGAAAATGTATTGTAAATCCCCTGCTCAAAATGCACTGGATAGGTTGTACAGGATTAGAAGAGGGTTTGTATCTCTCCAGTATTGCTCATGGGTTATGTCTGATTTGTACAGAGTGGGGAAACGTCTGGAAAATAACCTGACTCTATTTTTAATCTCAGACAAGGGATACTGATTTTTTTAATGTCCAGTTCTAGGATTCTAGGATTATATGACCTTGATGGAGTCACTACTAAGAATATGAAGTCAAAGGACTTTAAAGTGTAAGAACATGTAAACAAATACAGTATTTGAGTTGCATCAGGAACAAACTGATTTTTTTTATACATGGACAAAATATCATATTTGAATGATAATATTTCTATGCATTATACATCACAATAATGTGGAATTATAAGTCATTTATTATCCTGTATTCGTATATGTCTAGGAGGATGAGTGTGTTTGACAATGTTTTGCGATTGACCGTGCTGATATTCAGGAATTATAACAGTGGTTAATTCCTTTCTCAAGGAAGAGGAAAGCATCCTGGGAACAAACGATGTGTGAAAAAAGGTCGGAACTTAGATCAGGTCAATCATTTATCTATACAATAAATGACATGGAACTACCATACAGCTGTCCACACACTCCTTAGCTGTCTGTTTCATGCCTTCTGCTGTGATGAGTATGGGGTGAGCTGTGGTGTGTGACTTGACAAGGACGATGTGATTGAGGTTTTATCTTTACCTTCCAGCTGCACTGAACTTGTTCACTCAAGGCTTAAATGGAGACCTTAACCTAATCTAGAGTATATATAAAGGACAAGTCCACACATCATGTGGTTTTACTGTGATTATGTGTGGTTTTGGTCATGTGATTTATGTAGGTGCTTAAGATGCTTTAGTTGAAAAAAATGAATGTGGCCAAAATCAAGCATTGCAAAACTTAGCTGATTTGTGATAATAAAGCATATTGTAGACACTGCCTGAACTAGGGCCACTAGGCTTGGGTAGAGCGTAACAAAACTACTTTTACTAAGGGCAGTTCTAAGGACTAATATCTGTCAATATGAGTAGGATCTGCATTAAGATCATTTTTGCAATAGTAAGGTTTGTTTATATACAGTTTATATGACATTTGGATAATGCAGAATTCAGCAGCTTATGGAGATACCATATTCTGTTCATCTATTTCTAATTTATGATTCGAGGGTATAGAGAGTGACTTCCAATAAATCACTGGCACTGATCCTGGTAACTACACTGTGTGCAGAATTATTAGGCAAATGAGTATTTTGATCTCATCATCCTTTTTATACATGTTGTCCTACTCCAAGCTGTATAGGCTTGAAAGCCAACTACCAATTAAGTAAATCTGGTGATGTGCATCTCTGTAATGAGGAGGGGTGTGGTCTAATGACATCAACACCCTATATAAGGGTGCTTAATTATTAGGCAACTTCCTTTCCTTTGGCAAAATGGGTCAGAAGAGAGATTTGACGGACTCTGAAAAGTCAAAAATTGTGAGATGTCTTGCAGAGGGATGCAGCAGTCTTGAAATTGCCAAACTTTTAAAGCGTGATCACCGAACAATCAAGCGTTTCATGGCAAATAGCCAACAGGGTTGCAAGAAGCGTTTTGAAAAAAAAGGCGCAAAATAACTGCTAATGAATTGAGGAAAATTAAGCGTGAAGCTGCCAAGATGCCATTAGCCACCAGTTTAGCCATATTTCAGAGCTGCAACGTTACTGGAGTATCAAAAGCACAAGGTGTGCGATACTCAGGGACATGGCCAAGGTAAGGAAGGCTGAAAAACGACCACCTTTGAACAAGAAACATAAGATAAAACGTCAAGACTGGGGCAAGAAATATCTTAAGACTGATTTTTCAAAGGTTTTATGGACTGATGAAATGAGAGTGACTCTTGATGACCCAGATGGATGGGCCTGAGGCTGGATCAGTAAAGGGCAGAGAGCTCCACTCCGACTCAGACGCCAGCAAGGTGGAGGTGGGGTACTGGTATGGGCTGGTATCATCAAAGATGAACTGGTGGGACCTTTTCGGGTGGAGGATGGAGTGAAGCTAAACTCCTAGACCTACTGCCAGTTTCTGGAAGACACCTTCTTCAAGCAGTGGTACAGGAAGAAGTCGGTATCGTTCAAGAAACACATGGTTTTCATGCAGGACAATGCTCCATCACATGCATCCAAATACTCCACAGCGTGGCTGGCCAGTATAGGTCTAAAAGAAGAAAAAAATAATGACATGGCCCCCTTGTTCACCTGATCTGAAGCCCATAGAGAACCTGTGGTCCCTCATAAAATGTGAGATCTACAGGGAGGGAAAACAGTAAGTACACCTCTCTGAACAGTGTCTGGGAGGCTGTGGTGGCTGCTGCACGCAATGTTGATCGTAAACAGATCAAGCAACTGACAGAATCTATGGATGGAAGGCTTTTCAGTGTCATCGTAAAGAAAGGTGGCTATATTGGTCACTGATTTGTTTTTGGTTTTGTTTTTGAATGTCAGAAATGTTTATTTCTAAATTTTCTGTTGTTATATTGGTTTACCTGGTGAAAATAAACAAGTGAGATGGGTATATATTTGGTTTTTATTAAGTTGCCTAATAATTCTGCACAGTAATAGTTACCTGCACAAACAGATATCCTCCTAAGATAGCCAAATCTAAAAAACCCCCACTCCAACTTCCAAAAATATTAAGCTTTGATATTTATGAGTCTTTTGGGTTGATTGAGAACATAGTTGTTGTTCAATAATAAAAATAATCATCTCAAATACAACTTGCCTAATAATTCTGCACACAGTGTAGATTGAAGAAAATGGACATTGATAAGCCTGTGATTGTGCTGTCAGTATTCTGAATGCACACTGGTACCACTATGAGTCTACAGTCCATAAGTCTACAGATGCCAGCAATTGTACATCTGATTTTCTGCACTTAGACTTGCTGTCTCCTGACCCATTTCTTTTACTTAATATAATAATGGCAGCAAAAAAAACAGGCAAATTTTAACTTTCCAGGAAAGAGCTGCTTTGTGCTTTACAAACAAAAACAATTCAGTCACTTGAGATATTAAGTTATTATTTTCCATCAGCATATGGCTGCTATTCAAATAAATATTGTGTTTAGTGATTTAGCAAGATATATACTTATTGACAAAAAAATAACGCACCAAGAAGTTGTTGGAATGGGATGAAATTTTATATGTGTGAAAGTAATGATGATATATATATATATATATATATAATTACAATATTAGAGTGAAAGGATAAGTTTACTGGGGAAAACTGTACAATTGAGTGAAGGCAAATCGGCAATCGGCAGGTCAAGGAAGTGTTTTGTTGGTGGAGACATTCCTGGAAAAGCCTTGCTATCTGTGGATGGGCATTATCTTGAAAAATGGCTTTTGGAACCATACTTGAACCAGCCAGTTGTCAGATCCTAAATAAAACGGATTAATCATTAAAGACAATAAGGTTTCAGTCTGTAGCAGTCCAAGCTTCTTGTTCACAACATCACTGCAAACAACAGTGGTTGTTCTTCAATAGCAGGACATGTAATGGGTTCTGTAACACCAAATTTCCTTCTGCTAAGTGCCTGGAAATGGTTTGGGCATGGACAGGGGTGTGCAATGAAGGTGCCACCTGTGTCTTCATTTTGAACAAGGAAACTGTGAATGCTGCTTATGCCTATTTCAGAAGATCAAACAATCCTCTTTTCTGGTGGTCTGCCTGGATCATCCAGACTCTGTTCACCATGTATGCATGACCTCACATAATCACTGCTCCCAACACTTCCTAATAACTAGGTCAAAATGACCTGGCTGGGAGAAAATTTGTCAAAATGACCATCCTGCTTCTCTTAGTCCAATGATGCGCCCTCTCTCAAAGTCTGTCAACTAGGCAAAATGTCTTCCATTGCACTGCAGAGGCATGTCTAGCAGTCAACAATGTTTCACCATGAGGTACTCGATTCAGAAATAGCCTCTGAGAACCTTTTTATGGGGTAACAGGTGAAGCATGTTTACACCCTCTTGAGGCAAAACCCAGTGTCTAATCAGACATCTGTAATCATTTACATACTTGTATCTGCCTGAGACATAACTGCATGCTGAGTTTTTCAGCAATCCTAAATTTTGATCTTGGTATGTTATGTGTTTTTTTTGTCAATGAGTGTATATTTATTTATTTTAGTGAAGCCCATCTGGGATATCTAGCTTATAATGGCTAACAAATAAAGAACAATACATTTTACTGGCCACTGCCAACCTTCTGTCAATAATGGTTGGTGTTGGAAGCCCAATTGTTAACATACAAGGGGAGATTTACTAACCTAAAAGCCCCAGAATGTTGGCCTTATGTTTTTCCTAAAAGGGGTATGGCTTAATGGGAAAAGGGGTGTGGCTTGCAGAAAATAGGCATGTTTTAAAGGGAATCTGTCAGGGCAATTTGGGACACTAAACCACCCACACATCCATATGGACCTGGATTTTAGTGTCCCAAATCACGCTGTTATAACGCAATCCATGGCCGCATTAAAAATATAAAAGCTTTATACTCACCCTGCCGCTGTACTCCCCGCACCTGCGCAGTTCTTCAATGAAGCCAGAGGAGTACACCTCGGCTTAAGTGCGCATGTCCCATACCTCCGGCAATTGCGCAGTAAAACTAGGGTGTCCATCTTTGGCTTCACTGAAGAACTGCACAGGTGCCGGGAGGCGTGCCAATGAAGAATCTCATGAATAAGCCGGACTGTTCTCGGCCGAACAGCGTTTTTAATGTGCCTGCGGATTGCATTACAACAGGGTGATTTGGGACACTAAAACCCAGGTCTATAAGGACCTGTGTGTGGTTTAGTGTCCCAGATTGATCTGACAGATTCCCTTTAAGGTGCAACATTGAGTGCCAAAATTCTTTTGCAAAATTCTGGAGCACAGCAAACCAATTAATGTCCAATGGTTCTCAACCTGCAGTATGCATACCCCAGGGAGTACACCCCAAATGTCCTGCAGCTGAAGACAACTGTTCTCCTGGCCATGGACACCTTCCTTACATTAGAAATGCAATGACCGCGTCCATCAGTACTGATGGAAGCACTCATTGCAGTTACAAGTGCCTCGGGGAATGAGTGGTGCATTGCATTCATGTCTCACCACTCTGCTTCCCACTTCCTCTCTGCTCCTTGTGACAAGTACTGACAACACAGAAGGCCCCGGAGCAGAGTGGAAGCATGGAGCAGAGTGTTGAGTAATGAATGCAGCTCACCACTCGCTGGGTGTAAGGGCAATTATATTGAGTGTGAGGGCACTGTGTGAGCCATTATATTACATGTGGGGGCAATTTGTGAGACATTATATTACATGTGGAGGCACTGGGGGAAAACATATGTATTTGGGTTCACAACTGGCTCAGTAATAGGAAACAGAGGGTGCTTGTTAATGCGATATACTCAGACTGTGTCACAGTCACTAGTGGGGTACCACAGGGGTCAGTATTGCACCCTCTCCTTTTTAATATGTTTATTAATGACCTGGCAGAGGGTAGTAGAGTTTCCACAATTGCAGATGATACTAAACTCTGTAAAGTAATTAAAACTGTGGCGATCTAGTTAACCCAGAAACATGGGCAGAGACTTGGCAAGTTTAATGTAGATAAATGTAAGGTTATGCATTTTGGTCGTGGAAATAACATTTATGATTATGTACTTAATAGTAAATTGCTGGGTAAGACTGCAACTGAAAAAGACATGGGGATTTCAGTGGACAGTAAGCTTACCTTTAGTGACCAGTGCCAGGCAGCTGCTGCCAAGGCAAATAAAATTATGGGATGCATCAAAGAGGCATAGATGCTAATGACAAGAACAGTTATGCCTCTATACACATCACTAGTATGGCCACACATTATATTATTGGGGCAGTTATTACATGTGGGGGCACTGTGAGGGCCAAAATATTACATGTGGAGACACTGTGGGGGATATTGTATTATATGTGGGGTCACTGTGGGGTCTGTTATATTACATGCAGGGGGTACTGTGGGGGCCAATATACTAAATGTGTGGGCCATCATATTACATGTGGGGGCACTGCAGGAGCCATTACACTAAAAGTGGGGGCACTGAGTGAACCATTATACTACATGTGAGAGCACTGAGGGGGCCATTAAATAAATGTTGATGGAGGGTCCAAATGAAGCCTTACTTTGTTAACAAGTAATCGCTACTTTAACGTTACTAAGTTGGGACTTTTTCTCAATAGTGGGTACTTCACTTGAAAAAGTTGAAAAACACTGGTCTAAAAATTCTAAACTTGTAATGCTTGAAGTGATAATCCCTACAAATATATAATCACTTGGACCTGATCATCATCAAAATATTAATGATCATAGATGCTAAAGTAGTGGTGCTCATATGTTGGCTGAAAGGAAAATGCCATTAAAAGGAAAGTCAGAATTCTTTTTATTCTAGAAGAAGAACATTTTTAATTTTCTTATACTAGAACTATATATTTGTGTATGTTAATGTAGAATTTAGAGCGAGGCAGATGAGGTGAGGGGCATCAGCTTAAGGTAATTAAAATATCCCTATCATGTAGTTCAAGAAAGGAGAAAAATAAACAAGATAAAACAATGAAACGTTGAGGAAGCCAATTCCCCAAGGCCACGTGAAAAGTAAATGAAAATGAGCTATTTAATCAAATTCAGAAAATGAAATCTAAAGCTCCAGCAGAATGCAGACTTTAGTCATTTGTAACTTCATATTGTAGGCATAATCCCCTTATACACAATCGACTCCCGTCAGTGATTATTTGACTGGATATGCTGACAGTCTTAATTGTATAGGACTCCCAGATTCCCTTACAAATACAGTTTAGTTTGATCTGACATATAGAATTTTTCTGACAAATCCATTTGTTTTCCCAAAGATCAGTGTTTCAATGGTGCTTCTAGATGCTTCTACTCCCTCATCATTGCAGTAAATATGTGCTGACCATAACATTGGTAACTAGTATACCCTAAAGAACATGAGAGCCCCGATCACAAGGTGTACCAGAATACTCCCATAACAGTGGTAACCACAGAGATCCAATAAAAGTCAGTCACAGCACTCCATAAAAAAGAGACAGTTGTACCTCTTTGCAGATGACATAGTCGGAAGATAATTGCCTATGCCTTCAGTCAACTGTATGGCTCAGCACAAATCTTTAAACAGAGACCAAAGCTACTCTAACATGTCAAGATTTTCAGTGGTAAAGATCAGATTATTATAATTACCCCCCCCCCAAAAAAAAAAAAAAAAAAAACTAACCCAAATGTTCATAAACTATTTACTCTTGTGTCTATGGGTAGCTTAAAAGGAAAGTGTCACCAATTTTTTTTATTTGTTTATTAAAAGAAGATATTAAAATATATTGCTTTTGTCTAATCTGCTTTAATTTTATGATTGGTGACACATTCCCTTTTAGACTAGCTTCTTTTTCCAAATTTTCAGCTTTGGTATTGCTTTCATGTGTTCACTGTTCAAACAGTAAATCCTGGCTAACCCCTAACTTAACATGGTCTTTCACCTGCAAGAAGGTCTTGCTGAACTTAGGTAAGATATTTCACTCATGTTTTGTCTTTTTGGCACCTTCAGCAACAAATTCCTATGTTGAAAGTTTAAAGGGAACCTGTCACATGGAAAATATTGTTCAATCTGCAAGCAGCATATTCTAGAGCATAAGGAAGTGCGCCCATTGATACACTATAAACTGTAACTTATTCATTAAATTTTCTGCTATTTCTATGTTGAGAAGTAAAAGAGGCGTTCCTATCAGTCATAGAGTGGAGGTTATCAATCACTGATAGAACCGCCTCCTTGACTTCACATAATTGATAAAGCAGAAATCTCAACAAATAAATGACAAGTTGTGCAGAATCTTCCCCCACAAAATTATCAGTCTGCTTAGCTCCTTCAACTCTATCACATGCTGCTTTCAGATTTCTCATGTTAAGCTTTTCTTTAAGCCCTGAGATGCCACTGTCAATAGTGACCGCAGCATCTAAGCTGTTAGACAGTTAGCCGATTTGTGACACTGTTGTGGGGTGTTGAGCGGTTATCATGGTGACCTGGGACCTAGTAAAGGCCTCCAGACCCATCAACTTGACAACCATTATACATTGCCACAAGCAGAGTGTAATATTTAAATCGCACAGGTACAATATATTGCAATACAACAGGGGCGTAACTATCGGGATAGCAGCGGTAGCAGCTGCCACAGGGCCCGGGACATTACGGGGCCCCGCGGGCCCCCAATGCTTTTTTTTTTTTTTTTTTTTTTTATAGGCCGTTACCTACTGGAGTAACCCCAGCAGGTAACGGGCCCTATATGTTTACCGTTCCCCGGGGTCCCGCTCACGGCCGCCTGCGTCTCCGATTCTGCGGACGTGGCTGTGAGCAGGAGCGGGGATCGGTATGTGAGAAGACCCCAGAGTATAATAATCGGAGGCCCAGAGTTGGTGAGGGAAACATAAAAAACAATGTACTTACCTCTCCTACGCTTCTCCAGGCTTCGGGCCTGTTTGGTGACATCCCAGACGTCAGCGGACGTCATTTTGCATCGCGACGCCGGCCCGCATCACGTGACGCCGGCCTGGTCCAACATTGAAGAAGGCCGAAGTAGCAGGGAGTGGACCGGAGCGAGGAACAGGTAAGCAACGTTGTTTTTTTATGTTTCTATCCTCCCCTGGGTCTCCGATCATTATACTCTGGGGTCTGAAAAGACCCTAGAGTATAATAATTGTTCATGGGTGGTCCACCAAGGGGACATATAATAATGTGTGCAGGGGCCACTATGGGGCAAAATACTCAGTGCAGGGGCCACTATGGGGAATAATAGTGTGTTCAGGGGCCACTATGGGATATAATACTGTGTGCAGGGGCCACTATGGGGCATAATACTGTGTGCAGGGGCCACTATGGGATATATTACTGTGTGCAGGGGCCACTATGGGGCATGATACTGTGTGCAGGGGCCACTATGGGACATGATACTGTGTGCAGGGGCCACTATGGGACATGATACTGTGTGCAGGGGCAACTATGAGGCATGATACTGTGTGCAGGGGCCACTATGGGACATGATACTGTGTGCAAGGGCCACTATGGGGCATAATACTGTGTGCAGGGGCCACTATGGGGCATGATACTGTGTGCAGGGGCCACTATGGGGCATGATACTGTGTGCAGGAGCCACTATGGCACATAATAGTGTGCGCAGGAATGCTTTTTTTTTTGGGGGGGGGGAGTTGGAGGGGGCGGTCCGGGGGGGAGGCGATTGGGGGCAGTGGTTCGGGGAGGCGATTGGGGGCAGTGGTTCGGGGGGGCCCCATGTCAAATGTTCACCTTGGGGCCCAGCCACTCCTAGTTACGCCACTGCAATACAGATATTGTGATTGATTGTGAATGCATGTTCAAGTCATATAGAGGAGCTATTTCAAATATAAAAAACAAATATTACAAGTTTATACACTCCCATTTTTCCGTTTTACTTCTGAAAAAGTCAAACCCAAGAAATATATACATAATTGACATTGCCATTTCCAAAAGTGGCCAAACTATTAAAATATCAAACAAACAAGAAAGAAAGCAAGTCAGCACCAAGAGAGACCTCCCCAAAGGGCAAGGTAGATACCCAATCTCCCATGTGTATACTCAGCAAGAAAAAAGTCATCATCCTGCATCTTTATATGATGGAGCAACTTATTGGAGCTCAGATTATACACTATGTATTGGCCCATGCAGGGGTCTTTTTCAAGTGCAGCACTTGAAAAGGCTACTGTGTATGCCGATACTTTGTATAAGATCTGGGCTCCAATAAATTGTGCCATCATTTGAAGGCGCTGAATTTTTTTTCTTATCAAGTTTTTTATCCTGGGTGTTGAATGCTGTAAAAAATATAAGTGCAGTGGCAGAATTTCCATTTTTTTTTGTCACAGACATACCCCAAAATGGTAAAAACTACAGCTTGCCCTGTAAATAATAAGCCTTCACACAGCTCTGTGGATGGACACATAAAAAAGTTATGGGTGCCAGAATGTGGCTACCTTTGGAATCACTGTAAGGGTACTGAACGGTACTATAAAGTCATGTTTATTATATATCATGTTTACTACACAGAGACGTCTGTAGAACTTTATTTTTCCCATCCTCCCCCCAAAGCAAATGCAAACATTTTTTTACAGATTATCAATATATTATATGGAAATATAAAAGGTGAAATTAAAAATACAAATAGTCTTGGAAGAAACTAGTCCTTAGTTGGCTAATTAAAATCTTATAGCTCTTGGCAAAGGTGTAGATGAAAAAATAAAAATCTAAAGTTGATATCAGGTACACAAAGGGGCATATTTATTAAGATATATGTGCGCTGGCCTTAATTACTAGTATTGGAGAGAATGCACCAGAATTATTAATGGGAGTCTGTCAGCAGTAAATTCATTATAAACCTAACCATAATACCTTGTCCAGGTGATTCTACAATTTCCAAATATACCTGTGTTATTCATCTATTTTTTCATATTAAAATGAGAGGAAAAGTGCTTTGCCTCAGAATCTGGAGCTGAGACTAAAACTTAGGTAAGGTAAGACATATCCCAAAGCACTTTTACCCTTATTTTCATATAAATAAAAATGAAATGGGGCTCCAAAGCTGAATAGCAGAGGTATATTTGGAATCTATGCAATCGCTTCTACGAGGTACTAGGATTAGGTTTATAACCAATTTACTGCTGACAGACTCCCTTTAAGATTCAATTCAGGCACATTTAGGTGCATCACGGGAGATGTGCCATGTGCCAGAATTGAAACCTACGGCAGTCTGAAACTGGCATAGGCTTCAGCTATAACTTGTGCAAGTTTTCTGGCATAAATTATAATAAATTTGTCAGCCATCATTCCTGCCTCATTCTGTGCACTTCTTTGAAAAATGGTGAGTGGGAACAGAAATTTAGATTTTTTTTTTTTTTATGCCTCGTATGCCAGAGAACTTGACAAAGTCATGGTAAATGGATCCCAATGTGTATCTAGTTGATACATCCTCTAAGTCTCCCAAAGTACATATGCATTTATACGTTACGTTAGTGGCCAGGCACTCAGACGTTGACCCTTTGTATTAATTTTCCCAAGAACCTATTCCTCAATATAAAAATAATTAATTTACGTAAGACCAGTCCTTGGGTATCAATTAAAATGGAATTGGAATTCATCTTATGTTTGTGGTGTGCAGGATGATAAATGGTTGTGTAATCATTAGTAAATAATAGACTGTATTTGCAAAAAATCAATGTTCTTCCACTCTAGTATACGTATTGTAGACATATTGCAGACTCTAGTATACGTCTTGCATAACATTATTTGGATGAATAATTCACCACAGTTTAATGGCTATTTTAGTTATAATGGGCCTTGATTTAAAAACAACTTATACAAAAATTTATTATTTAAGCATTAGTGATTCATATACTACTTGAAATTATATTGCAGAATGTTAAGAATAAGTGGGTTATTTATACCATATAATTAGAAAAATTGATATTAAAAGAACAGAAAACTTCAAGCAAATTATGAACATGAGGCTATTACTGCACACAATAGTTTAGCAAAGGTTGAATCTAAATACTGTATATTGGTAGTAAATATACTGATACAGTATATTGTATAAACTGCAACCCTACTAAGGTTGATAACCATTCGTAAGTCCTCACTAACTTAATTTTTTTTTTTTGTTGTTCCTCCTTGTTCTTGTGTTTTGTTTTGTTTTTTTAATCAATTATTTAACACTTCCCTCCTGAACCTTATTTATATCTTAAAGGGGTTGTCCAGTTTCAGACAAATATTGAGACACAACTGTTATTGTTGGTATGATGAAAAGTTATAGTTTTCCAATATACTTTCTGTATCAACGCCTCACAATTTTCTAGATCTCTGCTTGCTGTCATTCATTTGGCTTACTTCCAGTGACTAAAAATCAGTCGATAGTCATGTGATAGACAGTCCATGGTGATAAAACCACATTTATGATAGTCGCAGCACAGTAATGAAAGCTCTTCCTGTAACGAGCTGTGCACCTGTGTGTCTATCACTTTTCATTACACAAACAATAACATTTTTCTCTCAATATTTATCTGAAACTGGAAAACCCCTTGAGGTCGGAAAAAGATGCAGCATGTTACAGTCACTACATAGTGGATGGGATTCTAGCAGTGGATGGGATTCTTGGAAATCGCAGCATGTCAGTTATACCTGCGGAAACGCTGGAGGTTTCCCTATAGGTATAATTGAAGTAGAAATTCAGCAGAGGAAACCTCTGCGGACATTCTGTGAAAAGTGCTGTGGAAAAAAACACGTTGCCTTGCCACTGCAGTTTTTCCCGCAGCAGTTTCTTGCTGCATCCTGCTACGTGGGTCCTTAGCCTTAAAGCTTTCTATCATGTTTTTCTTTTCCCTTCTTTTTTCAAGGATGTACAGATTACGTTATTCAAGGTTATTCAAGATTAATTTTAGGTCTTGAATAACCTCTGAAGGCTAAGGCCCCACATTGTGAGCTGCAGCCGAAAAACGCTAATGAAAAGATTGCCGCAGAAACGCATCGCGTTTTTTTCAGCAGCATTTTTCACAGAAAGTCCGCAGAGTTTTCCTCTGCAGACTTTTTGCTTCTATATACCTATGCTGAAAATGCCAGCGTTTTTGTAAGTATAATTGACATGCTGCGATTTTCTGTGATGTGTGGATGGGATTAGCCAGCCCATCCACTTTGCTGGCACTGTAAAACTCTACATTTTCGCAACGTGGGGACCCAGCCTTAAGTTGTTTATGTCTATTCTGATATGTTTTATGCTAAAAGGGAGTCTGTCAGCAGGAAAAGCAGTATCAGACTAATGACAGTGCCTTGTAGGATGGCTTCTGCACTTTCCAAAGATTCCTTTCTATTCTACCATGCTGCTTAATTTTCATGAAAGTCAGCATTTTAATCTTATGCAAATTAGCTGAAAAGGACTTGTTTCTTCTACTGTGGCTTAACTCTTTGCTGTAGATAACCAACCCTGGCAGGAGAAGACACATCCCTAAAGCTCTTTTCAGCTAATTTGCATAAGAATAAAATCCTGTATTTTTGGAACGTGTATATGCCTCCCTACAAGGTACTGTCATTAGACTGATACTGATTTTCATGCTAACAGACTCCCTTTAAGGCCCCCACCATTTTAGTTGCCTGCCTTTGCACCTGTTCCATTTTATTTCTTTCTTTTCTAGGCAGGGTCTCCAGAACTTCTCTATAAAGCAGGATCACAATCTTTCGCTTTCTACTTTGATACCTCTAGCTATATAGCCCATCATACTACGTGCTTTCTCTGCTGCCTGTCTGCATTGTGCACTCATTTTGAAGCTGTCTGATATCAGTACCCATAAAAAGATTTTCCAACATTGCCATTAACAGCTTCCAATGCGCAGTTCAATTCTCAGCCTGGTCAGGATATGGGACATTGCACTGTGTGCGGCTTTACTAAGGTTATTGTAGTTATGAAATGATATGCATTGATTTATAATCTTTAACTATTATTTATATAATACCTAATATGCTACAGCACTCCAAGCAAAATCAAATTAATATTTGTGAATTGAGGAAGCATATATACAAACATAGGTATTACCATAATCTGATATCAGGTTTTCTACATTTATGTTTCCAGTTTTTGCAATAAACTACTGACAGATAATCTGAAACAATGTAAGAATTTTATGCAGTCCACAACAATCGTATTCCTCAGAACCAAAACATTTAATTACTTGCTTACGCCAATAGTACCGGCAAGCATCTAATATCATTTGTGCTGTGAAGCAATCTATATTTACTTGATTATTTATATGATTTAAGGCTCAGTTTAGAAGCTGCCCTGATCGTGATATATATATATATTTTATAAATCAATATCATGAAATTCAATTTATGCAACATGAATTACTACTACAAGAGAAGATCTTGTGTACCACTGACTGCAAAAAGGATATTAGGATGGGTTGGCTGACATTCAGAGTTGAAGGCAACTGTTTATACCTCACATACAGTGCTGGCCAAAAGTATTGGCACCCCTGCAATTCTGTCAGATAATACTCAATTTCTTCCAGAAAATGATTGCAATCACAAATGCTTTGTTAATAATATCTTCATTTAATTTGTCTTCAATGGAAAACCACAAAAAGAATTGTCAAAAAGCCAAATTGGATATAATTCCACACCAAACATAAAAAAGGGGGTGGACAAAAGTATTGGCACCCTTTGAAAAATCATGTGATGCTTCTCTAATTTGTGTAATTAGCAGCACCTGTTACTTACCTGTGGCACATAACAGGTGGTGGGAATAACTAAATCACACTTGCAGCCAGTTGAAATGGATTAAAGTTGACTCAACCTCTGTCCTGTGTCCTTGTGTGTACCACATTGAGCATGGAGAAAAGAAAGAAGACCAAAGAACTGTCTGAGGACTTGAGAAGCAAAATTGTGAGGAAGCATGAGCAATCTCAAGGCTACAAGTCCATCTACAAAGACCTGAATGTTCCTGTGTCTACCGTGCGCAGTGTCATCAAGAAGTTTAAAGCCCATGGCACTGTGGCTAACCTCCCTAGATGTGGACGGAAAAGAAAAATTGACGAGAGATTTCAATGAAAGATTGTGCGGATGGTGGCTAAAGAACCTTGACTAACATCCAAACAAGTTCTAGCTGCCCTGCAGTCCGAGGGTACAACAGTGTCAACCCGTACTTTCCGTCAGCGTCTGAATGAAAAGGGACTCTATGGTAGGATACCCAGGAAGACCCCACTTCTGACCCAGAGACATAAAAAAGCCAGGCTGGAGTTTGCCAAAACTTACCTGAGAAAGCCAAAAACTTTTTGGAAGAATGTTCTCTGGTCA
The DNA here is from genome assembly GCA_947044405.1 of Leptodactylus fallax. Classification (NCBI taxonomy): domain Eukaryota; kingdom Metazoa; phylum Chordata; class Amphibia; order Anura; family Leptodactylidae; genus Leptodactylus; species Leptodactylus fallax. The sequence goes on from CAMRHE010000036.1 coordinate 6,147,728, forward strand.
GATGAGACAAAAGTAGAGCTTTTTGGGAAAAGGCATCAACATAGAGTTTACAGGAAAAAAAAAGAGGCCTTCAAAGAAAAGAACACGGTCCCTACAATCAAACATGGCGGAGGTTCCCTGATGTTTTGGGGTTGCTTTGCTGCCTCTGGCACTGGACTGCTTGACCATGTGCATGGCATTATGAAGTCTGAAGACTACCAACAAATTTTGCAGCATAATGTAGGGCCCAGTGTGAGAAAGCTGGGTCTCCCTCAGAGGTCATGGGTCTTCCAGCAGGACAATGACCCAAAACACACTTCAAAAAGCACTAGAAAATGGTTTGAGAGAAAGCACTGGAGACTTCTACTGTAAAGTGGCCAGCAATGAGTCCAGACTTGAATCCCATAGAACACCTGTGGAAAGATCTCAAAATGGCAGTTTGGAGAAGGCACCCTTCAAATCTCAGGGACCTAGAGAAATTTGCCAAAGAAGAATGGTCTAAAATTCCAGCAGAGCATTGTAAGAAACTCATTGATGGTTACCGGAAGCGGTTGTTCGCAGTTATTTTGTCTAAAGGTTGTGCTACCAAGTATTAGGCTGAGGGTGCCAATACTCTTGTCCGGCCCATTTTTGGAGTTTTGTGTAAAATGATCAATGATTTGACTTTTTTTTTCATTCTCTTTTGTGTTTTTTCATTGCAAGCAAAATAAATGAAGATATTATTACCAAAGCATTTGTGATTGCAATCATTTTCTGGAAGAAATTGAGTATTATCTGACAGAATTGCAGGGGTGCCAATACTTTTGGCCAGCACTGTATATTTCAAATAAAGAAAAAATTATACAATAAGATATCTCATCAAGATAAATGACTGCATGATATATTACTTGCATTACAGTTATAGTAATAACTATACATTATTAGTTAGTAAGGCTCAAGTCACACAATGAATTTTAATATAATTGACAATATCTCATCCTGCTTATATGTGCTTGTAGGATAAAACATACAACCAGCATTAGGGACTCTATGAGATGTCAGAACAGAGTAAAAACAATTGCCAGTGGAATTGGCCTTACAGCTTCCCCCTTGCGCAGACCCCTCCTACTCCTCCCAATGCAAATGAGTTGCTGAGCAAAGAGGTATATAACTGAAAGGAGGATGCTGGTAGGAGGCATAGCCTGGGACAATAAAATGGCAGGATTCTGTAGTCAAATTCTGGAGAGTATAGGTTTTATATTAGAGGAAAATTCTTGTCAAAAATATAAAACTTAAAGAGAATCTGTCACCAAGTACAAAATGCTAAAAGACATACATCATTTGATTGTCGTTGTGCCCATGAACAGTTGAGTGGTCAAAAGATATGGCCGCTCTAAGGTTGTATGTGAATCAGCTCTTATTCTCCAAGTAGGCGGTAGCCTTTCATTGTCTAAGAGAAATACAAAAGGTTACCGCCCACTTGGAGAATCAGAGGTAATTCACATATAATCTTCCAGAGGCCATATCTTATGACATACATTAGTTAGCATTTTATACTTGCTGACAGGTACTCTTTAAATACTATATATTTGTTAGTCACCTGAACATTATAAAGGCTCTATTACTCTACATTTACAGAATTGTTGCTACACTGTATGTATTGGTGGTGGCTATTTTGATGACACACATTTGCCATGTGGTGGATTTTTGCAGAAATATCTGCAACAGAAAAACTGGTCCTTACATCTAAACAAGGTTGTTGTACATAGAAATCCCCTTACAAGTGTTTGTAACAGTAGCAAGAATATTCTAAAATATTTGGCATGTTTAAGGTGATACATCATGGGACTAAACAAAAATAAAACAAAAAAAAAGTCTTCAACAATTTTACACAATTTAATCTACATAAAATGTTCAATATTGATATAGATACCTTGGCCCAGATTAACTGATAGATAGTGTAACTGTGTGCCAGATATATAATTTCATTGCAGTTGATGCTGGATGATAAATCTGGCTTATTTTTAGACTGGCTAGTCTCAGTTTATACCACTATTCTTTTGGCTTCGAGAAAAAAATTTTGGCACATATTTTGTACATCTCGGCACATTTAAACCACACTCTCTTTTCTGAAAAGCCACAACCACAGGTCTAGCAAGTCAGAAAAACTGTATCTTAAACTAGAGAGACAAGCTGGGCCTTGCTGGAGTGGACCACCACCTCTCCAACTGGATCCTAGACTACCTCACAAATCGACCTCAATACGTGAGAGCCCAAGACTGTGTGTCAGGTACCGTGATCTGTAATACGGGGGCACCTCAGGGTACGGTTCTCGCCCCTTTCCTCTTCACACTGTACACTGCTGATTTTAGGTGCAACTCATCCAGCTGCTACCTACAGAAGTATTCTGACGACTCTGCAATAGTAGGCCTCATCACAGACGATGATGACAAGGAGTACAGAACTGAACCGGTTTTTTGTGGACTGGTGCCACCAGAACCACCTGAAGATTAACGCGGGGAAGACCAAGGAGATGGTGGTGGACTTCCGTAAAGGCAGATGCCCTCCAAAACCAGTGGACATCCTGGGGACGGGCATCGAGATTGTGAACACCTATAAGTACCTGGGTCTGCTCCTTAATAATAAGCTGGACTGGGCAGATCATATGGAGGCCCTGTACAGGAAGGGCCACAGCAGGCTCTACCTGCTTAGGAAGCTGAGAGCCTTTGGAATCCGGGGGGCACTTCTTAGGACTTTCTTCAACTCGGTAGTGGCATCAGCCATCTTCTTTGGAGTGGCCTGCTGGGGGAGCAGTATATCAACCAGGGACAGAAATAAACTTGACAAGCTGATTAGAAGGGCCAGCTCTGTCCTGGGGAGCCCACTGGACCCAGTGCAGGTGGTGGGTGACAGAAGGATACTGTCCGTGGTGAGCTCCATGCGGGAGAATAACTCCCATCCCATGCATGAGACTGTGATTGCGCTGGGTAGTACTGTCAGTGACCGACTGCTCCACCCTAGGTGTGAGAAGGAGCGCTATCGGAAGTCTTTCCTCCCCACCGCGGTTAGGCTGTACAACCAACACCGACCTAAGCGGAGATCATTACATACAGAGAACTGAAATATCTCTCTGCCTGTTAAATCCCCCCCCCCCCCTCTGCTACGTCCTATCTGTCTGTCTGCTATTAATGTAATGCCTCTCACCTTGGAACATTCCTGTACATGTTGTATTTGTATTTGTATCTGCTTATCTTATCTTTGCTGCTGTAACACACTGAATTTCCCCACTGTGGGACTATTAAAGGACTATTATTTTTATTATTATTAGATGAGCCAAGTTGTGCCAAGATGCACTGAGATGAGCCTAAAATGCACCTAAATGGCCCACATTTACTCCAGAGTCTAGTGGTATTCACAAAAGTGATTTTGGACCTTTATGTCAGATTGTATATGATGTTTCTGCAAACTCTACTCACATGTTTGAAACTGTCCCAGAACATTTGGCAAAATATTTGCCATATGTGAACATACTGTTATTTTCTTTCCTCTACATAGGTGTCAGTTGGCAAATGTGCAAAGTCTTGGGATAACTGAATTCAGCTGAGGAAAGGAAATTGTAAAAAATAGCAGATGGAAATAATACTAAAAAATTACACTCTTCAACAATATTCCACAGTTTATGCCTATACTTTGCTTACTGTAAAGCTTTTTACGTGATGTCTTATTCCCTCTTCATACCAAAAGCTAAATACAGAATTCTGCTGGCTTCAGCTGTTAGGAGACATGAATGACAATGGAGTACAGCTAAACCACACACAATTTCCAAAAAATTTATTTACAAATATTACTTTTACTTTGCAAATAAAGAAAATGACACAGCTTAAAAAAATTTTGTTCGAAATGTAAATTTTAACTATTAAACTTTATTAAAAGCAAGTTTTCTTTTTTATTTAAAATTATGTTTAGTATTTCCAATTCCAAGCAACAAAGCAACGACAGATTTAATCATTGCTAGTCTGACTCTGCCCAACCGAAAATGAAATACAAAGAAAAAAAGGTAATATTACCATTTAATAGTACTTTACTTTTTCTGATTAGATCTGCTTTTAGTTTATTATATTTCTAAATAATTTCATTTAGGCCGGGGCTCCATGTGGCGTAAACACCATGGTTTGCCTGTGGCAGAAACACTGCAGAAAAAAATGCAGCGTTTTACAGTCACTGTATAGTGGATCAAATATTGTGGAGAAAAAACTCCAAAAAGATGATGGGTCCGCGCTTGTCTGGTAGATAATACTCTTTAATTAATGCACAAACACTACTATAATGTTTTTTAAAGATGATAGTCTTTTTACTGGATTTAAGTAATTAAGGTATTTATTATTTATGTATTGATCATTTATTGTTTTTTATGCTGAAAAGTGTAATATTATGGCCCCTCCCCGTAGTGGGTGTTGGCTCCTACTAGGGTTCTATATTAAGTCGCTATCTGTTTATTGTGTCTTTTTATTGCCTGTGATACACTTGAGAAAGGGGTTGTACCCCGAAACGTTTTTATACGTAGTGTTTGTGCATTAATTAAAGATTATTATCTACCGGACAAGCGCGGACCCATCATCTTTTTGGAGTTTTTTCTCCACAATATTTGATCCATTGTTTGTTGTCCGGATTCCTGTCCTGGGGTGAGTTGATGTCCAGCTGCCTGATCGGTGCTAGCGCCTATTCATTCATGCTGCTTTAGTGGTTGTGACTTATCACAACCATAGAAGGTGAGAGTACATCTTGACCACTTAAGAACCATTTGGTGCGAGTATTTCTCACCTCCTACTACTTTTTTTTTTCTGTCACTCTGAACTTCCATCTCCCTTGCTAAAATATAGCAATCCCTTCCAACAGTATTACACTATGCGCCGCTCGGCTTTTTGTTTTTTGTATTTGTAGAATCACTGTATAGTGGATGGGATTCTAGCAAATCCCATCTGCACAGTGCGGTTTTGCAAATTGCAGTATGTCAATTATATCTACGGAAATGCTGGCGGTTTCCCTATAGGTATAATGGAAGCAGAAAGTGAAATGAATATTTGGCTAGGATATCAGCGGTTTTGTTAGAGAAAATAAAATATCTGCAGACAGGCTCAATTTATGATCACTACTGTCTATCTTTATCCTGGCAATATTTTTATTCCTTTTTAATTAACTTGACCAAAGGTTCCATAGCCAATATAAAATTAGCAGGTTATAAAGGGAGTCCCTGTCTTGTGCATCTCATTATACTGATCACCTAATGAGGCGTGCCAGTCTGATACTGTCAACACCGGTTGGATACTGACTCTACCGGGACAAACTTCCAATTGGTAACAGCAATTCAGTTTATTCAGGAATTTCTAGGAGGAATAAAAGAGGAACCGCATGGCTTTAAAATTATTTAAAACATATGATTCATAACAGAGGCGTAGCTAGAGAAACGCGGACAGGTGAGCGTTGTTCCTGGGCCCAGTGACTTTCCGGGGCCCAGCACTTTCAACTGTATTGGTGTCTACAGGGCACCAATATAAATGAAATACAGGGTAGAGGAGAAAGCTATGGGCTTCCTGCTTTACCATTCTATACCTCAGCAAGGATATATATCCTCTTTCAACTATATTTGTGTTCTCAAGACTCAGATACAATGGTGAAGCAGGAAGCTTTTAGCTTCCTGCTCTACCCTTCATATATCTGCTAGTGAACTCTACATCGAGCTGAAGACAAGTGGAGGAAATCTGCAGAAAGCTGCGGGGAAACAGGGCTGGGAAAGTATGACTTTTTTATTTATACAACACATATAGAAGACCCGCTGGGGACCATTATACCATATAGAGGGGCCATTGGGGTTCATTATACTGTGTTTAAGGGGCACTAGGAACCATTATACCATGTGTAGGGATCTTTGGAAACCATTATAATGTGTGTAGGGGCCACTGGGGACAATTATACTCTGTGCAGGAACCACTGGGAAGCACTGCGAATTCTGAGCCTGAAGAGGTTGGGAAACACTGCTATAATATAAGGGGTATTAACCCCTGGAAAATTAGGTAGTATTAATTATACAGTGGGGAAAAAAAAGTATTTAGTCAGCCACCAATTGTGCAAGTTCTCCCACTTAAAAAGATGAGAGAGGCCAATAATTGACATGATAGGTAGACTTCAACTATGAGAGACAAAATGAGAAAACAAATCCAGAAAATCACAATGTCTAATTTTTTAAGAATTTATTTGCAAATTATGGTGGAAAATAAGCATTTGGTCAATAACAAAAGTTCATCTCAATACTTTGTTATATATCCTTTGTTGGCAATGACAGAGGTCAAACGTTTTCTGTAAGTCTTCACAAGGTTGGCACACACCGTTGCTGGTATGTTGGCCCATTCCTCCATGCAGATCTCCTATACAGCAGTGATGTATTGGGGCTGTTGCTGGGCAACACGGACTTTCAACTCCCTCCAAAGGTTTTGTATAGGGTTGAGATCTGGAGATTGGCTAGGCCACTCCAGGACCTTAAAATGCTTCTTAAGAAGCCACTCCTCCATTGCCCTGGCGGTGTGCTTGGGATCATTGTCATGTTGAAAGATCCAGCCACGTTTCATTTTCAATGCCCTTGCTGATGGAAAGAGGTTTGCACTCAAAATCTCACGATACATGGCCCCATTCATTCTTTCATGTACACGGATCAGTCGGCCTGGTCCCTTTGCAGAGAAACAGCCCGAAAGCATGATGTTGCCACCCCCATGCTTCACAGTAGGTATGGTGTTCTTTGGATGCAACTCAGCATTCACTCTCCTCCAAACACGACGAGTTGTGTTTCTATCAAACAGTTCTACTTTGGTTTCATCTGACCATATAACATTCTCCCAATACTCTTCTGGAACATCCAAATGCTCTCTAGCAAACTTCAGACGGGTCTGGATATGTACTGGCTTAAGCAGGGGGACACGTCTGGCACTGCAGGATCTGAGTCCCTGGTGGCGTAGTGCGTTACTGACGGTAGCCTTTGTTACGTTAGTCCCAGTTTTCTGCAGGTCATTCACTAGGTCCCCCTTGCGTGGTTCTGGGATTTTTACTCACCGTTCTTATGATCATTTTGACCCCACGGGGTGAGATCTTGTGTGGAGCCCCTGATCGAGGGAGATTATCAGTGGTCTTCTATGTCTTCCATTTTCTAATTATTGCTCCCACAGTTGATTTCTTCACACCAAGCTGCTTTCCTATTGCAGATTCAGTCTTCCCAGCCTGGTGCAGGTCTACAATTTTGTTTCTGGTGTCCTTCCACAGCTCTTTGGTCTTCACCATAGTGGAGTTTGGAGTGTAACTGAGGTTGTGGACAGGTGTCTTTTATACTGATAAAAATTTCAAACAGGTGCCATTACTACAGGTAATGAGTGGAGGACAGAGGAGCCTCTTAAAGAAGAGGTTACTGGTCTGTGAAAGCTAGAAATCTTGCTTGTTTGTAGGTGACCAAATACTTATTTCCCACCATAATTTGCAGATAAATTCTTTAAAAATCAGACAATGTGATTTTCTGGATTTGTTTTCTCATTTTGTCTCTCATAGTTGAGGTCTACCTATGATGTCAATTACAGGCCTCTCTCATCTTTTTAAGTGGGAGAACTTGCACAATTGGTGGCTGACTAAATACTTTTTTCTCCCACTGTAGGTGGCAATCAGTGAAGAAATCAGGCAATATACCTTTTAGAGGCTATCTGAGTATATTTAATGGTAAGCTTTTGAGAGTACTAGTTCTCTTCTTCAGACATGGTATTATACAAGAAACTGAAAATTCACAGACTTTTTTTACACAAAAGACATGGACCTTCAAAGGATCTTAGAATCTTTAAAAATAACAAAATGCAAGTTATTATATTGAATTTTGTTATTTTTAAAGATTCTAAGATCCTTTGAGGGTCCATGTCTTTTGTGTATAAAAAGTCTGTGAATTTTCAGTTTCTTTTATAACACCATGTCTAAAGAAGAGAGCTAGTACTCTCGAAAGCTTACCATCAAATATACTCAGTTACCTCTAAAAGATATAGCCTGATTTCTTCACTCTTCCACTACTTTCTATGGCTAACACGGTACAACATTATACTACTAGGTGGCACTCAGGCATTATTGATTTATTTTGGGGGTCTGGCATTAGTTGTTTGAAGGGACCGTGGCGCTAGTGTGAAAGCTGTTACTCCTTCACTGTTGACATCACACATCATTTGTTTCACTTCTGTGGGATGCGGTTGTAATTACATAGTATGGCCACTATAAAACAGACAGCAATGTAGGTGTGCAATGTAAACAGAGAATTTGTCGCACGAGCACTGCAGCCCTTTCAAACAACTGATTACTAGGGTTCCCAAATGCTTGATCCCCACTGATTTTTTATTATATTCCTGAGGATAGGTCAGGATGGAGACTTTGTGTAGGAGAGGACAATGTGGGTCAGGTAACTTGAAAAGTGAGGAGTCAAAGATGTCTGTGTTGCAATCTGTAAATGGTAAGTCAAAAAAGAAAAGAGGTATGTATTTGGCTTAAACAGACAAATGGATTCACATAAATAGAAAAATACAGACACATTTATTGAGGAATAAGACACATAATTATTTAAAAACAATAAAAAAGACACCAAAATAGTTACAATACAGAAAATTCAGACTGGTTGATACGTGGCTAGTCGGTCCCCCACACCCCTGGGACAGACTGTATGTTGCAACCTGTAGTAACAGCAGTCTGCATTCATCATTGTACCACTACTCAAAGTGCAGCATCCCAGTGGACACTGCCTATATGTCTTTTATTTTATGTTATTGTGTTATGTGCTACTGGTTGTAAATATGTTGTTGTATATGTTATTGTCTGTTTGCAGCTTCCCTTTTGTGTATTCCCCATGGTATTACCCACTTTTTGGCTACCCCTTTGTTTTAGAGGTATTAGTACAGCCAGCCCTGGCCAATCACAGGCCACTGGGCTAGGCGTGAAGACTCTAAGTCTCAAGAGGACCGTTATAGTCTTAGTCTAGTGTGTGCTGGCACTGAGACTGGACCTCTGTGCTTGTCCTTGGCAGCCCCTGAAGGAGAGGTGATTTCTGAAGCCCATTATCTACTGAAGACAGCCCTAAGACAGGGAAGATCTCACTGTCTACCCCATAGAGATCAAAAGTGTTCCTGAGAGGAGAATAGGAGTCGTGTTTCATAAGAGGCCATAAGCCGGGACCCATTTTGCATCCAGGTGTCTGGGCCCCTAGGACTTTGCTTTACTCAGTGCTCATACTCTATACAGGGAGAGGCAGAGTATTGTACACCCCATCACTGTCATAGACTGAGCATCCATCATCCCAAGCCTAGGAATAGCCAACAAGGTGGAAACTACTACTCCCATCGGGAAGCTGCATGAGTTCTGTGATAAAAGTTCTGCCTCCTGAGTTGTTCCTGAACTTACCATCAGGGCCCTTCTAAACACCACCACAGGATCCCTCTGCAACTGGAAGCGCCCCGGGGAAACAACTACCACCAACATCAGGTATTACACAGACCCCCCTTGTCAGTGTCTGGCCTTGGAGTTGGGCTGGAGAAGTTCGGTTGAGTGTACTCGGCCTACCCTGTGACATCACCACTGTCACTATTACTACCATCCTCCGATTCCTTCCATTGGGTTTTGGCAAAAAGCAGACACCGTTCCCTGGTTACCTTGTGTGCTAGCCATACAGACCATGTTTCCCCAAGTAGCTGTCCCTCTGTTACTGATGCTCTTGAACCTACCCATAGAGCAGGCGCGCCCTCCCTCTCAGCAAGTTGAGAGTTTTACTGCTCCCTCCAGCTAATCTGCTAGACCCTCCAGCTAATCCCAGAATGCTCTGGTCTATTTATACCTACCTAGTCCTCTGCAGAGTACGTGAGCAACATAGGTTCTTGGTTCCTGCGAGGGTTTCCTGTTTGTGTTCCTGCTTGATTATTCATGTACTGTATTGACTTTGGGCTGTTTCCTGTTTCTGATTTTGTTCTTGAGTTGCTGATCTTCTTTGTGTGACTTTTAGGCTTCCTACAACTCTGTATCTGTGCTGCCTGCCCCTGACCTTCAGACTGGACTGGACCACCCTCTTGCCTGACCCTCTGGTGCTTTACATTAGTGTCTTTCTGGCCTTTGCGTCAGCTGCCACCTACACCAGGACCATTTTGATAGGTAGTGACCTGGAAGTCTCCCTGTGGTGAAGACCAAATCCCATATGGAATTTAAAGGGTGAAAACCAGGGAGGCTATTCTGATAATGCCCTTGACAGTGACCAGAAGTCTAAACAAATACGTGGCACAGTAGGACCATGATTCTCTGTCCATTACACAAACTGTGAGACAAGTCAAAGTGGAAGAATTGGTCATGGTGGTCTGGTCCAGATGGAAGAGATAGAAAATGTGAACAATTACAGTTAGAGATGTCACCTGTAAGTCACTAAATGTTTCCTGTGCTATATTCACCTAAAATATATGCAAAGTGCTGTGTAGAGCTGGTATCTATTATATATGATCACCATATATCAATAATATTAGTATATCTGGGTAGGGGGCCCACTTGTGCTGAACTCCTAACTATGCCTCTGATCCAGAATTATTATATTATAGAGAGTACAATTATTTGCTAAAACAGATATGTCAGGAGAGGTGATAGCTCACTTTAAATAGATAGCAAAGCTGGTTGTTTTTATGAAGAATGTGGAACTGAATGGGGGAGTATGTGACAGAACAATATTCCCTTGTGTAGGAATTCACAACTCACAGTTTCCATAACATTGCTCTCCTTCTGTATTCTGTATTAAACAAAGAATAATTGGGAATAGAAGGTGATACAGCAAAATGTAGAATTGTAATGATACAGTCTGACCAGCATGCATTCTGACCTTTGACTCCATTTTTAGGTGAGTTGAAGCTTCAGGATAAGTTTCAAATTACTGAGAGATTGTTGTAATCTCCATTACTTCCAACTGCCTTGCTTTCTATTCTCATTTATTTCCCCAGACACCTTCAATACTAAATGTCAACACGGGAAGAATATATACAGTGCTGAATTGCCTAGAAACTCTAGGGTGTAAAAACTTTGTTAAAATCATGTTATTGCTATGTACACAATATATCACTTATTCTGTTATTATGCTGTTATTATTTTCTTCTTTTAGGTGAAATTTTGTATTCACTTTTAAAACAAACAAAATATTTCTGATGTTTTTTTCTCTATTCCTGGAATAATGTAATACCTACCATAAAGTATTATATTTTACACAAGTTACAGAACACAGAGTTGACTTTTAATATTCTAAAAGAAACAATCCAGCAAAATCACTTCTTTCCAAACTTTGCGTTCCTCACTAACGCTAGGTTCACACTAGCGTTTGGGCGAATACGACCGAGATTCCGCTTAAATCAGTGGAGAGAAAAGTCCTGCAAGCAGGATTTTTCTCTACTCCAATTTCAGTATAAAATTGGCGTAAATGAGGGGGAAACCTGATTATAGTCTATGGGGTCTGCCGGTTTCTACGGGTAACCCCTTTTTTAGGCAGACAGGGTTTCCGTCTTTCAGAAACCAAGCGCTACTGTGGAACTAGCCTTAATTGTCTTTAACTCCCTCCTGTCACAGCCAATATTTGTTTTTGCATTTCTGTTTTTCCAATCCCTCATTCCAAGAGCCATAATTTTTTCATTTTTCAGTTCACAGCCTCTGGCAGTGTGTAATAGAGCCATACTAATGACAAGCCTGGGAGCCTTCAATAGGCTCCCAGTTGTCATGGCAACCAATCGCCACCCTCCGAAGACGTTCTAGAGAACGGTGATCAAATAAAGATGACGGCACCATTGGCGCCTGCGCACTAAAGTGCTAACAGCTGCGATCGGTGATGGCACCAATTGCAGCTGTTAGTGGTGGGTGCTGGCTGTATTATGCAGCCGGCACCCACCGTGAATGGAGAGAGCCCAGCTCCTGAACGCTCTACATGCACCCCTTCACACCCAATCACGTACATATACATGGTTTTGCGTGAAGGGGTTAACACTCCAGACTTCTTTTACGTACAGTGTATTGCACAAATGACCATGCAAACCAGTTTCTCCTCAGCTTCTAAACATACACCATGTAATTTTTTTTAATATTTCTATTTCTCTATGTTTTGCTATCAATCCCATCATACCTCAGCACAGCAACATATGGACAGCTAAAGACAGTACCATTACTGGGGGAGAGTATAAATATCTTTTCTTCTATATCCTTTAAGTATATAGGTAGGTGGGCTGAGCTGTATGCTCCTTCAATATATCTGTGTGACAGGAACTGTCTAATCATCATTACTTTGTGATGGGGAGGGCCTGTGCATACAGGAAGTGAGAATCTGACTTTTTTAGTGAAGCATTAAAGAAGTTGTCCAGGATAAATTGATATTGCTAATCTAAGCAAAACAGCCCCCCCCCCCCCACCTACCTTCTAAATTAGTGTACCAAAAATCGTCATTTACCTAGATTGCCGGGGCGGTCATGTGACCGCCTCAGGCACATTTGCTGATTTTCTGGTGACGTTCTGTTTCCAGAAGGAGGGAAACGGAACGTCACCTCAGGGGCGCACTGCTAATGAGGCGAAGTGAGGCGGCCGCCTCAGGTGGCACTGTCCGTCACTGTCTGGGGGGTGGCATTTTTACTAGTTATTTAGTGTAAACCAGCCCAGGACAAAAAAAAACAAAGCTGAGTGGGGCCTGTGCTGGGCTGGCTTACAAGACGTCGCATCTCAGTGCAGGCGGCGATACAATGACATCATCGCGCCGCCTACGCTGAGACACAGACATCGCGGACAAGAAGAGGAAGTGGCGGCTGCATCAAGGCATCGCAGGTAGGTGCGGATAACTTTTTTTTATATATATAAATAGGCAGTAACCTGCTGGAGTAACCCCGCGTCTGCTCGTGGCCGCCTTCGTTTCCCCTTCTGCTATGGGACGCAGAAGGGGAAGTGGATGCCGCTGTGAGCAGCCACGGGCATCGGTAAGTGAGGCTGCGGGCCGCAAATACTACTATTATTATACTCCGGGGTCTTTTCAGACCCCGGAGTATAATAATCGGACACCCAGGGGAGGTGAGGGAACATAAAAACCAATGCTACTTACCTCTCCTGCAATCGGTGTTACTCCCAGCAGGCTTGGGGCCTCTGGTGACGTCATCAGGTCGCGTCGCCGGCCTGATCATGTGACGTGTGTGCGCAATTAAACAGGACCGAAAGCTGCTGGGAGTGCACCAGTGTCCAGGATAGGTAAGTAGCACTAGTTTTTATGTTTGTCACCTCCCCTGGGTCTCCAATCATTATACTCTGGGGTCTGAAAAGTAGATAATAATAATAGTTCATGGGTGGGCAACTATGGGGCATAATACAGTGTGCAGGGGCCACTGTGGAGCATAATACCAGTGCAGGGGCCACTGTGGAGCATAATACCAGTGCAGGGGCCACTATGTGGCAAATTACCGTGTGTAGGGGCCACTGAGAAGCATAATACCCTGTGCAGGGGCCACTGTGGAGCATAATACAAGTGCAGGGGCCACTATGAAGCATAATACAAGTGCAGGGGCCACTATGGAGCATAATACCAGTACAGGGGCCACTATGGAGCATAATACCAGTGCAAAGGTCACTATGGAGCATAATACCAGTGCAGGGGGCACTATGGAGCATAATACCATGTACAGGGGCCAATATGGAGCATAATACCGTGTGCAGGGGCCAATATGGGGCATAATACCGTGTGCAGGGGTCACTAGGGAGCATAAAACTGTGTACAGGGGTTGCTGTGGAACATAATACCGTGTGCAGGGGCCACTGCGGGGCATAATACCGTGTGCAGGGGCCACTATGGAGCATAATACCGTGTGCAGGGGCCGCTGTGAGGCATAATACAGTGTGCAGGGGCCACTATGGAGCATAATACCTTGTGCAGGGGCCGCTGCGAAGCATAATACAGTGTGCAGGGGCCACTATGGAGCATAATACCTTGTGCAGGGGCCGCTGCAAGGCATAATACAGTGTGCAGGGGCTGCTGTGGAACATTATAGTGTGTGTAAATGGGGCGTTATAAACAGGTGCTATGGCGCCTCTTTATATAATACACTGTCTGTTTATAGTAGCCGTGTGATGTAATTCCAGCCTTGTCACATAGACATGTATAGGACGAGGCTGTAGTTACATTACATGGCTGCTATAAGATGAATGACACTATGTAAACAGAGAAGTGGTCACGGTGCTCACACAGGTACCGTTCACACAGCTGATCAGTAGGGGTCCTGGGTTTTTGAGCCCCACTGATTAGTTTATTAATGACCTGGAAAACCTTTTAATTAGTTAAGACCTGGGGCATTATTAATAAGGGGCACTATTTATACAGGGTACACATGGACATTATTACTATAAAGATGCACTTGGGAGTATTATTCATTATGGGGGATTATATCATATATTTTATAATTGGGGTAGCAGCAGGATGGGAGTGCAGGTGAGGACAATGTGGGTCGGATGCCTGGAAAAGTGAGGAGCCAAAGATGTCTGTGTTGCAAACTTTGCAGAGACAAGTCACAGCTGGAAGAAGTGGTCATTGTGGTCCAAAGGGAAGAGACGGGAAATGTGAAGGATTAGTCAGAGACGTCACCTGTAAGTCACAAAATGTTACTTTCCTGTATTCACCTAAATGAGGATAAATACCTGATTGATGGGGTCTGTCTGCTGAGACCCCCACTGAGCCTGAGAATTGTTTTTTTCCCCCACTGGGTGGGAATTCAGTCTGACCGCAGCCATATATAGGCGTGTCACTTGTTGGATGGACGAACCCGCGTGGCTCTCATTCATTTCAATGGGAGTGCCAAAGATAGCCGAAGTCCAGTACTCAGCTGAGTCGCTCCTATTATAGAGAATGGGGGCCACGTGGGCTCGTCCATCCACCAAGCAGAAGATGTGTGAAGTTACTTTCATTGTTAATGCCGTGTTGTTGATCTGATACTGAAGTAATACAGGAAGAAGAATTCTTAAAAACTGTTTTATAACTTTGTGTATTATGTATATTGTGCAACGATAACAGTGTGTGAAGCTAGTAGCATGGAAACTCAATTTTTTTTTTTTTTTTTTTGGGGGGGGGGGCGTCTTTCTATAGTCCGCCTCAGGCAGCAAAGAGGCTAGATTCACCACTGCGTCACCTATACTAACCCATTCCCGTCCACCCAATCATACTTACCTGTCAAACATCAAGAAGATGCCGGCCGCCCAGAAGAAGTGATGTCCTGTTCCCAGGAGGTCCGGACTGGAAGACAGGTAAGTATGATGGGGTAGAGAGGTTGAGCTAGTTAGGAAGGGCTAGTAGTGGGTGGGCTAGCTAGGGAGAAAGGGAGGGGGTTTGAGTGAGAAAGGGAGGGGGAGGAAGTGAAAAAGGGAGGGGGGAGGGAGTGAGAGAGGGAAGTGGTGTGAGTCAGCTCTGAGTGAAGCTCAAGACATCATGGTAGTTGTAGGAAAACACAGAAGGAAGATGCCCATGTAAACAAATGCAGAAGATGCCAGGAGCTCACAGAGAAACCCAGAAATCACTCAAAACACTGCTAAAGGTATTTTGGTGCACTTACTAACCTATTAATAGCACTAACAGCCTGGAAAACCTGTTTAACTCATGTAAATTGTATCAGGTCAGAGTGAGATCACATGAGCCAAATAAAGAAGAGGATCCCATTAAGCAATGACTGAATAAGTTAATATTCGCTGAATTATATACAGTAAACCCCATTATCCAGAGCACTTTTTCTGTGCTGGATTTTCCATTTTCCATATTAACCATCTGTTTTAGAAGATCAACCCGCTAGAAGATCCCTAGTTAATACAATTTTGGGTAGTTGACTCATAGAGATTTCACTGTATACTGGGGGAATAGGTGCATAAAAATTACTGGAGTGCTTATTTAATTAATTATATAATTATATAATCACAGATCACTGAACAGCAGCACTTAAGTGAACTTTGGGTTGCATGAGAGGGAGAAGTGACATTGTGAGGAAGCCTTAAGAAAGAAAAGGGAGGATGAAATGGAGGCAAGCACTACCTACCACAGTATCAGTGGCACTTTTCCACTTTGCCTGTGCCCATCATTGTATCTGTAATGTATTACACTGGTTATGGGAATTTTAACCGGAATGTTTTTACATGGAACTAGTAATGTAAGCACATGACGTTTCTCACTCAGCACCTCTATGTACCCCACATGAGTAACTCTGTTGTGAAATATATGGGGTTGCTAATGTGGGGTACATGGGCATTCTGAAAAAAAAAAATAAAGCCACACATTTTATAAAATAATAAAACACTGCTCAATCCTCCACTGAGCCAGAATTGATGTTCTGGTGGTGATCTTTGTTTACAAGCTGCCAGCATGTGACATCTGCAGCTAAATTGGTCATGTGCCTTATTAGTGATCATTGCTCAGTGGCACATTCATTTAATAAAACTACCTCAAATTAAAGCTAAGGTCCCACATTGCAGAAAAGGAATGAGAAATATATAGGAAGTTCTTATACTTCTCCTCTCTGCTCAATCCACTCCTGGCTTTGGCTCAAAAAATGCAGCAAAGTCTGCAACAAAAAAAAACTGCGTTTCCACCTTGTGGGGCCTCAACCTAAAACAGTTATCCAGTGTAGGGAACTGCCATTTCTACTAGTATATAATGTATCTAGCTTCTCTGCCCCTGCAATTTGGCTTCAGAGACCCCAGGCATTCAGTGCAGGGTTGGTTTTGAGTCAGAGACATGTGAGGCAGAGCTGCTGTGAGACAGACATGTTATGTCTGTGGGAGTCTAAGGCAAGTGAGCCACCTATTCCACTTTACTTCAGAGTATATAGTTTGGTATGTGTTACCCCTATATACTCACAGGACCTAGCTAGTAACTGTAGTTAGGGATCAATATATATATATATATATATATATATATATATATATATATATAGTTCAGGGCAGTGATAGGTTAGGCTTCCGACGGCCAACTAGCTAGTTAGAGGCCCGGTTGCACTAGTAGTTTAGCTGGCAGGTTAAGGACTCAGTGTTAGGGTAGTCAGGCCTGCATTTACTACCGTCACTGTCGCCCTGTTTGCTGTCTGTGAAGAATCTCATCATCATCATCATCATCTCCTGATCAGCTGTCTGTCATCTCCTGGAAGAATCCGAGGATCCACAGTCATCTACAGGGGCCCCTGCATCTCTTCTGTTGCCTGGAGGTATTGTGCACCGGACTCTTGCTATATATCCATCTATCTATATATATATATATATATATATATATATATATATATATACCCGGGTATATAACCTAAGACTGTTGTGGACTTGCTGGTTGTTGTAGTACTGCTGTGTTCTGAGTATATTGTATGTACGTACTATTACCCTTTTGATTCTTATAAAGCTACTGTTATAACCTTATGTGGTATCTGTATGTATTCTTCAGACTGTGAGATTAGTACAGTGATCCTTGTTAAGGCTACTAACTGTACTTCATGGGTAAGTCCCAGGAAGAGATCCTCCCTGTAATACAGAGGCTCTATCCTGGGTGGAGGCACTGATATATTTCATATATGTTCCCACTCTTCCCTTCAGCGAAGGCTTCAGGTCCCATTATACACACAGGTCAGCGCCAGAGTCTGTTGCGGGAGGGATAATACTCATACCCCCCTTCCCAAATAGGGCTACACCAGCTTTTTTAAATTGATGGCCTAGGCCATCGATATTAGGTCAGTGGGAGTCCATCACCCAGCAACCCCGCTGATCATCTGTTTAAAGGGGCCACAGTGCTTGTGTAAGAACAGTCTCTTCTTGTTTATATGAGTTCAAGGCTGTTAACTCTTTGCAAATGCCATACTTTTTGTAGCAACAGTACTATCTATTGAAGCAGTAGCCATCAACCAAACTGATATTGTCGGTCGATCTTATGGATAGGTATGTAATTTTAAAAGGCTGATAACCCCTTTAATAGTAACAAGTTCCTACCATTAGGAGCCCCATTTGCTTGTTTTAACCTCGTACCCTCATTTTAACCCCATGTACCTTGTTTTGACCTTTTGTCGAATCAAGCTCTAACCTTCACTGGTAGCATACCAAGTTAAGTGGACCTTGAGTGCCATTGCGCTATAGTATTCTGTATGCACCAGTCAGTGTCCTCATTACAGTAACAGCCTCAAATGCTTTCACAATACCCAATACAGTACCAGCCATGGTACAGCCCCAAAGAATGCCACCCAAAAAGGAAAAGCAAAAGTGCCAGTAACAGATGTTGATTCATACAGGACCAGTCATAATGTCTCCCATACATTTACAGCCATGATGACCCAAATAAGTGCCTGTCACCAGTGGCAGTTACTGTTGTTTTTCTCTGTTCTTAGCCATTGGTGACTCATTGGTTTCCATTTCATCTGTAGTGCAATTTATGTGGTTTGAGGAGTGTTTAGTTATTCAGCAGATCGCTTTAGACATAAAAGGGATTGTTCATTTCAGATCTGCCATGCAGTTCAGATGTCAGCTGCACCAACATTTCAGCCTCACTGATTTGAGAGATTACTCTGTATTATTTCTAGACATGTGTGAGTTATTCTGTGACTAGAATGTTTTATGAGAAGGTGAAACATATTTCCTATACATTTTGTATTTATCTAATAGTTTTGATGTTCTTTGTTTAATTGTGTGTTTAGTCCATTATTCTAGATAATTATATGTTGCACTTTTGGGTTACATTTTTTGTGTTTTCCTCCTTGTTTGCATATTAAATATTTAGAATTTATTATTAAATTGTAATACACTAAGTACATAAATACAGATGCAACAGAGTTAACCTGAACTTCTGCAGCTGGTTAAACTGCTGCAGCATAATATGTTATAATGGAAGACAGCAGAAAACAGTGAAAAGTCATTGGTAAAACATTTTGCAATGACTTTTCATTGGTTTTTGTTGCCTCCTGTGATGAGATATCAGTTAAGCAACTGCAGAAGTTTGGATTAACTCTGATTCATCTATATATTCAGTCCCACAAAGTTTAATACTAAACATACTTACAATAATATGGTATGTACTATGTGGGGGAAAAAGTCACTAATTTTACCACTCTGTCATTTGCATCTTTAGGCGCATTTGCAATCCACATGACACTTTTCTGAATGGTGGTTGTGTTGAGTTTAGTGTGACCTCCTTTGGCAGATTTGCTATAATTTATACCAGGGACTGTCTTAAATTATAGCTCAAATCTCGGCCACAATTTATTTAGAGGTGCATGCCTCTTAATGAATTAGGCCACTAGCAAAGACTAGGCCCATAGCAAACTTTTGACTTGGGTCCCACCACCCCCATGCAGCATAGCGCCCCCTTTCCTTGCGTCCCCTTTACTGGCCCCCACACAGTAAAATGCTCTCTTTGCTGGCCCCCACAGAGTATAATGCCCCATTTACACACACTGTAATATCCCAAGTATAATGTTCCACAGTAGCCCCTTCACAAGGTATAATGTCCCAGATTGACCTCCATACAGTATAATGTCCCACAATGGCCTCTTCATACAGTATAATTTCCCATAGTGGCCCCTATGGTGTTTGTTGCAAAACTTCAGAAGAACCATACATTTTTGGGGTTCATCATCTGCAAACTATTATTATACTTTGGGGTCCCTTCAGACCCCAGAGTATAATGATTGGAGGCCCAGGGGAGGTGATCAAATTTAATAAACATTGTTACTCACCTCCCATGGGATCTGGCACCGGTCTTTGGGCCTCTTCAATGATGTCACAGACCACTGAGGCCTGTAATTGGGTCACGACGCATAATGACGCCAATTTATCCCACATTACTGATGAGGCCAATTACAGGCTTCAGTGGTCTGTGACGTCATTGAAGAGGCCTGAAGACAGGAGCCCAGGAGAGATGAGTAATACTGTTAATTATGTTTGTCTCCTCCCCTGGGCGTCCCCTCATTATAGTTTGGGCTCTGAAGAGACCCCAGAGTATAATAATAGCAGTTTCAGCGTCATGATATGAGAGGGCTGAAGGGGAAGTGGAGGCAGCTGTTGGCAAAAGTGGGGATAGGTAAATAAATAGGGGCTTTTACCTGCTGGAGTAACTCCGTCAGGTAATTCCGGCACTGAATTAGACCCATAGTCACTCTAACATCCAAGGGATGAAAACTAGCATATGAAATGTTAGATTTGATATGTCTCCCCATATATGTAAGGCTATAAATCAACTGCTTCTAACTAGCTTTTTCATGGTCCTGAAACTTGGAACTATGATGTTTGCAGGCTGTCAGAACCATCTCCACAATCACGTACTTCATAATAAGAAGAAAAGCCTGTTTACTTCTATACAGTAGCATGTTACAGATTTTTTACAATATGCAGGCTTTGGTAATAACTGTCTCCAGCACCTCAGTCAGCAGAAATGTGAGTTGCACCTCTGAATTAGAGTATTAGGAAGTAGATCCAAAACTTTTTTTTAAGTATTAGAAAGTGTCAGAGAAAGCATCTTAAAGCTGAGAAAGAATTGTGAAGCTCTCAGAAATATTGCTTATAGGGCAGGCAAAATAGCTGTACCGGTAGATTTGCTGGATGACTAACAGCTGGCTGGGACAACTCTACCCTATCTTTTGGAAGACGTATAGTACAGTTTCATTCCAGCCATGAAACAAATTGAAGGCAAATCAAGGACATTTAACAGAACACATTTGATGTTTTCTCTCTTCTGTCTAGATACAGAAAGAGGATCAGGGCAATACAAGTAACCTTTACTAAAGTTAAACTACAACTTGTTAACTAAGCAGTCTGTGTATATGACATAATGAATGATATTTATTATTAAAGTGTCTGAATCCTACTTACCACAAACCATTTATAATATAGGTGTCTTCTTATGTGGCAGAGGGAACTTCGGTTGTGCTAAGGCAGTAAGGATCAGGTGCATCTGCTGCCGCTGCATACACTGCTGCAGTGCCCCTGAGTGTATGCCCAGGTATTGTTATAATTGTTGTAACATATTGTTAGTGAGCAGAAAAGTGTGTACAAAGCAACTTCTCCAAACCAATCGCTATCTATTGGTTTCCTGTGGATACAATCAGTGTTTGGCTAAATCTGGTACCACTGTATGTCATACTCACATGAATTTAGGCCAGACACCTCAGCTGTGAAGTTAGCAGCTAAGAAACTGAAGAATTAAGTGGGGGAACAGACTGCCCAAAATCATTGGCTTCAGACAACTTTTATCTTGACCTTTATGTATATGGCCAGCTTTATACACATACATTTTGGCCTATTTGGTGCAAAAGCAATAATTGTATGGTTGGTCTTTTCTAGTATTTGCATTAGTATATTTTGTTAGAGTGGAACATTTTTACTGGAAAAAAGTATTTTCCATTTTCAGAAGCACCCCTCCTTTCTAGAATTGAGTGGCCTCAATTATATTAACACTCTACAATCACAGTAATGATGATGAATTGCAGACTAATCTTTTTACACAGTTCTAGTACATTTTTTCTGTAGCTCATGTAAGCTATTCATAGCCATTAGATGTGTATTGGCTGAAACCACTGATTTTTTATGTGTCTAACCAACAGTCAAATGTGTCTGGGGGTATCCTGACTCTCTCTGGATGGCAGATGGAGATATAGATAGGACAGTTGGTCTCACCTGCCCCATTTTTTTGTTCCTGGGGAGATAAATCAACACCAGAGAAGTCTGGCTTACTTTAGGCTAAGGGCCCCACGTAGAGAAGTGCAGCTAAAAAACACTGGAAAAAAACACAGCGGAAATACATCGCATTTTTTTCTGCAGCATGTTTCATTGCGATTTTGAAAATGCAGCTTTTCTGCTGCATATTTTTTTTTGCAATGTGTGGATGGGATTAGCCAGAATCCCATCTACTTGGCAGTTTTTTACTGCAGCGATTCTTCTGCAGCCAAATATCCTCATTTCCGCAACGTTGGGCCCCACATTCACTTAAAACAACTGTTCTTGGAATTCAACATTCATATGAGAACCTATAGCTTCCTTAAAGCCAAGGATAACTGGAATTCTTTTGACTTCTCCCTTTTTCCTTACATTCAGTTCATTGCCAAATCCTTTCGACTTTACCAAAAGAACATCTATTGAACTTGTTTCTCTATTCACCATTGGTTTCTCACTGCTCTTTTTATGTGATCTTAATGTTTTCTTTATTGAGAAAAAAGTATGCAAAAAACAAATATATAAACGAAACTTCAGTCACAAAAGTAGAAAGGGAAGATGAGGGAATGGTTCAGATTAGTTTCCGCTAGATACTGTACAATTCTGTATACAATAATAATATGCAATGTGTGTGTATATATATATATATATATATATATATATATATATTACAATACTGTACTGTTCACATCTACTCCTTTCTAGTTTTAGCTGTTAAGCGGTAAGCATATACTGCCACTATAGACTGAATCATTCCTCCTCTTATGGTCCTTGATTACAGAGAAAAATTTCTAAAGTTACCGTAAGGTTTCTATATTAGAATAAGGAAAAGGCCCCACGTTGAGGAAACCACAGCTTTTTTTGTTGCAGATTTTGCTGTCCAAACACTGCCCACAGACTTCTTCCTTGCTACATTTATCCTATAGAATGCTTTGTCTTTGATCAATAGATAAATTCCTAACATCTCCAACATATCTTGGGAATTTATTTTATCACTCAGCTCATGACCCACATGCACAATTACTGTATATCCAATAAGCTTCCACTGAAGGACATCGTCATAAAATAGCATTGTTTCTGAACAAGATTTTTTTTTGCAAATTCTAACAAGATTTTTTTTTATTTTACAAATTCTAACGGGACTCATGACAAAAACACCTTGGTGTAAAATGTGAGTCACATTTAAGAAGTACAGTATGACCCCATAGAATTCTATAGCTGTGCACACAAGATCTTAAAGCATGCCTATCATTACTTCAAAAAATAAAAGCAAAGACAAATTGTTACTTGGGCAGCTGTAGACATATTTTACATGTAGCACAGCCAGAAATGTGCTTAGCCAGCTTATGTGGATCCCTTCCCCTCACTCTGCTGGTTTTTGTAAAGTAAATTTTCTTCTTCCTTTCTGCATTTTTCCTGTTTTACATTATTTGTGTTTGTTTATGCTGGGTAATGTTGGTGCATTTTTTTGTGTAATTTTTTAATATAAAATGGTAGCATCTGTCTGAACAATTTGTCTTGCAATGAGGTACAACGAAAGCCTAAAAATTATTATTAATATTATTGCTATTTATTTGCAAGGTGATAGAAAAAATGCACAATATAAGTACAGCTAAACATACAATTAGAGTACTAATACAAAATATAAGTAGCAAGGTACATTGGCAAGAGATAGCTTACATATACAGTATATCCTGTACACAGGAAAAGCTAAAGAAATGAAATTGATACTATATATCGTTCCTCTCTTATTCAGTGTTGCATTTTGATGATAAAATAACATTAGTAAATCTTGGCTCCTTTACAGATAATTAATGTTAAGGATTCCACCAGCTAGAGACTGAAATCTGTGTGCTGGAGCCAGCACTCCATTACACTTATACAATAATTTGGTCCAAAATATCTATTACACAAATTACAATTTGAAAGGTGCAGCATGTACTTTATCACCATTAGCATAACATGGAAACAATGACAAATATAGAAGAGAATGATAAAGTGGAGTCAAATGAAAAGTGACCTGCTCTATAATTTACATGGGAGCAGAATTCACTATGAGCCAGATTTTGGAAAAAAGCTTAGTACTTTGTTTTTCAGTATTTTGTTATTTATTTCCAGAGATTTTATATCACTGGTCAGACTTGATTGGTAAGTTTAGAGTTTTGTAAAACTCTTCATATAGCAAAACCTTCCTATATTGAAGACCTCCTTGACTAGTGAAAGTAGAGATTGAAGAGCTGTGCCTGTTTAAGTCCAGGAATAATGTGATAGGTTTTTCTTAGTGTAAGTCTGAGGTTGACTGGGCTTTAAGTAACAAAGTATCTTTAATCTACAGACTGGGCAAGCTGCAGAGGATGTCTCTGGTTTGATCAGCTTCAGATGACCTACTGCAGCTCTTACAACCATTAGCATTTTTTCAGTTTCAACAGAATGGGCTCCACAATATTAGACTAGCAACTTTGGGCCATAACCTTTCTGACAAATACAGCTGCATCTCAATAAATTAGAATATCTTTGAAACGTTCATTCATTTCAGTAATTCAGTAATACAATTCATAATCAGCGTCTTCCATGATTGTGTGTCCTACTGAACCAGACTGAGGGACCATTTAAAGGCTTAGGAAACCTTAGCAGGTGACACACTGAATTTACAATACTGAACTTTTTTACAATATTCAAATTTTCTTAGATTTGGGTTTTCATTACCTGTAATCCATAATCAACATTTACAGAAATAAAACACTTGAAATAGAACACTCTGTGTGTAAAGAATCTAGAAAATATAGGAGGTCACTTTTTTAATTCAATTACTGAAAGAAATAAACGTTTCTGAGATATTCTAATTTATTGAGATGCACCTGTATGTATCTGGCACTTTGTGAAAGTATTTCTGGCATCATAGCTGTCTATCATATAAGGCATTCCCTCTCTTTCCCTTTCTCTCTACTTTATCTTTCCCTTTCTATCTTTTTTTTCCAGTTGCACTAAAGCTATTCCCTTCTCCTCTTCCTCCCCTCTTCTCTCTAAAGATTTCTTTGGGCAGCAGCTGAAGCTAAAATCCATTTCTTCTTTGTCTCTCTCAAGATGGATTTTACCAGAGAATTCTGAGAGGATGTTCAGTGCAGGGGGTGGGGGAAGTAGAAGAAAAAAATTTGTAATATAACTCAATAGTGGAAATGCCTCGTTTTCCACTTAAGCGGGAAACGAGGCAGTTCCACTATTGAGTTATATTACAAATAATTTTTTATCTTCACTAGTACTATTATATACACCCTTCCTGGGACCTCAAATATAAAACATAGCTGTATGCAGAAGTATGTGTATGTGTACTACATGTTTTGCTGAAGTTAGATGTACAAAAGTTCTGTCATTAGTAAGTTAATGTATTAGTACATTTTAATATGGTTTGATGTTTTGTGTTCACCAACTAGATACTTGTACAATGTATATTTGCATGAAACAGGTTGCCCCTATAAGCATGTGAACAGGTGGTAAATCCAGTAAAGATCCTTTAAATGACACTAGTATTGGTAACTACTAGCAATGAATTTAGAAGGAACTAAAATTAGGCTGGCACAATTGCATAGTACAGAGGTACTGTATTTGCCAAGTAGAATAGTTTGGAAGATCTGCCAAGTAAGGGAGTAGAGCCAAATTGTTCTAATTACTTTTATGGTCACAATATTTTATTAATATTCTGACAGGTTCTGCTCTGCAAAGTGAATATCATTTTAACTTGTTTAAGTCATTGAAGAAAGTTTTTGTAAATGGTCTAAAGGACACTGATTTTCTTTTCCCAAGAGAAATTACACAAAACCATGTCCCTTAAAATAGTCCCTGTTTTAAACATTTTGGATAAACGTTATTTGTTGTTCTTTAGATTTTTTCATGATCTGTTTTTTCCCATATCATATATTTTATATATATATATATATATATATATATATATATATATATATATACACAGTATATATAGTGATTATGTTATTTCTTGTGGTCGTCTAAATTTTCCTTATGCAGTGGAATCTTCTATAAGAAACATGTCATGTTTCTCACCAAAGAAGTAGGTCCACTAAGTTGGCAAAATCTAGACTTGGGTGGGGAATATGATGAATTTAATTGTTCTTAACCCATAACCTTCTCACTAAAAGAGTGGTCAGGATGTGACAGGTTGGAAAATTAGATGAAGAGAATGGGCCAAAGATACAAGGATTGATACAAGGAGTTGAACTAAAGGTATCAGACAACAAATCCAAGCTCTGGGCCACAGTCAAGTAAAGGATGAGGGACAAATTTTGGGTTAAAGAATAGTGCATTAACAAACAGAAATACTTCAATTTGCAGCTATGAAAACCTGGTAAGATCTCATTGTCCCTAGACTGTTAGGCCTGCCATTGTTGATAAGCACTGTCTCCATGGCTGGGAATTGAGAGCAGAGAGGCACAGTGGCAAGTAAGTTGACAATACTGGAGCAAGAAGGAATAAGGTGGAATGCTTAGTAACCAGATAAACAGGGTCTGCATTAATCGTTGATTGTAATGTCAATCTGTATTCCCTTAGTCCAGACAGCAGCACAATATGGGGTATCTCTGCCCCTGTGTGTTGTTTAGGACAGGTGGAACCTTTAATTAGCACCAAAAAGGTGCCTCCTACTAGCCCTATAAGAGGGCACAAGAGACCTCCCTCCACTGTGTAAATTATAAAGTAACAGGAAACAAGCTTCTAGGGAGGGAAGCCTTGTGCTGCTGTCTGGACTAAGGGAATACAGATTGACATTACAATCAACGATTCCCCTTACGTCCGACAGCAGCACAATATGGGGAGATAGCAAGTAATTCCCCTAGGGAGGGTTTCCTCGCCTTACAACATCAAGGACTGACTGACCAAAGGCAGTTGTCTGGAAACTGCAGATGTCCAATGATAATGTTTAACAAAAGGTCAACTGAGATGACTATGATGCAGCCGCACAAATCTGGTCCAATGGTAAGGACCGATACTCAGCCAAAGAAGTCGACAACCCAGGTCGAGTGGCCGTAGAAAGACTGGAGGGAATAACTCCTGAATAAGAAAGGAAGACTTAATTGTCTCCTTGATCCATGTGGATAGAGTAGGCTTGGAAGCCTTGAGGCCTCTGTTTTTACACTGCATATCAATTAGTAGGCTTTCGGCCTTCTTAAGCGGTTGAGTGTGGAATAGGTAAATCCACAGACACCTTACCACATCTAAGGTGTTGAGCTTTTCTTCCTCCTCAGAGGTTGGAGAGGGGAAAAACACAGGTAACGAAATTAGCTGATTGCTATTATAGTATGAGGGGACCTTAGGGATAAACCCAGGCAAACCTAAGGTGCACCCTATCTGCAAAAACAAAATGTACGGTTCTCTAGAAGAGAGGGCCTGGAGTACCCCTACTCTTTGGCAGATATAATAGCCAACAAAAAAGTGGTTTTGTAGGCTAAATATTTTATCCCCGTAGTCTCCAAGGGTCCAAATGGAGGACCGCACAGGCCTGTAATGACTACCGCAAGGTCCCACTGGGGATGATACTGAGGGCTTTAGCCTCATTGCCCCTTTAAGGAACCTTGCAACCAGAGGATCCTGAGACAGACGTCTGTTCAAATGAGCGGAGAGGGCCGCAATCTGCACTTTCAAAGTGGCAGGGGCAAGGCCCTTATCCAAACCGTCCTGAAGAAAATATCAGCCGTTGAAGGTTCTAGATTATTAATACCCTTCTTGGAGCACCACTCCATGAAAATCTTGGCTGTCCTCTGGTAGTTCTTATTGGTAGATTCTGCTCTTGCAGAATAAACGGTCTTCAGGACGGCCTCTGACAGTCCTCTATCCTGCTGTAGGGACTGCTCAACCTCCAGGCTGTCAGGTTGAATCTCCAGAGATCCTGGCACTTCAGAGATCCTTGGGAAACCAGGTTCTGGATGGGGGGAAGCCTCCAATATATCCCTCGACTCATCTCCATGAGTTGGGAAAAACCAAGCTCTTTTTGGCCAGAATGGAATGATGGCTATCACAGAGACTTGGTCCTGTCTGATTTTCATTAATACCTTTGGTATTATTGGAATTGGAGGGAAGATGTATGCCAGCCTGGACCTCCAAGGGATGGACAGGGCATCCACTGCCAAGGGATTGTCCTCCTGGTAAAGGGAACAGAACTTCTCCACCTTGGCGTTGAGTCGGGTTGCCATGAGGTCTATTTCTGGAAGACCCCTGTTCAGGGTAATCTGATGAAAGAGTTCTGGATTGAGTGACCATTCTCCTGATACGGCATAACCCCGACTCAACCGATCCGCTACTATGTTCAGGGAGCCCTTGATGTGAACTGTGGATAAATGGGTTAGATTTTTCTCTGCCCATGTAAATATCAGATCTGCCTCCCTAAGGAGGGTTGGTGATCTGGTGCCTCCCTGTCTGTTCACGTACAGCACTGTGGTCATGTTGTCTGACCGGATTTTGACTGCTCTTCCCTGGGAAGAGGCAAGCAATAGAGTAAGGCACGATATACGGCTCTGAGCTCCTTCCAGTTGGATGAGGTCCTTTTTTCAGGAGCGCTCCAGACTCCCTTTATGGAGTTTTCGTCCAATGGGCTCCCCATCCCGAGAGGGATGCATCTGTAGTCAACAGGGTCCAAGAAGGTTGGACCGTGGACCTTCCGTCTTTCAGGTGCAACCACTACTTGAGGGAAAAAGACGGGTCCTGGGGGAGTCGAATCTTCTTGCTGAATGTAAGAAGGGAGCGATCCCAAGCCTCTAGTAACTTCTTCTGGAGGGGACGTAAGTGCCACAAGGCCCATGGGACTGCCTCCACTGCAGAAGACATCAAGCCCAGGATCTTCATCAATGTTCTGATGGAGGCTATCGGCTTTTTGAAGAGGTGCCGGACTGCCGCAACCAGCTTCTCCTTCCTTGCTGGTGTCAAGGAGATTTGCAGGCGGACTCAATCTAGGAAGTAGTTTTCTCAGAGGAACTTCCTTCGAGTTGGAGGGATCGTTTTTGACTTCTCCCAATTTATAAGCCATCACAGACTCTGAAGGCTGTCTGTAGGTACTGGAGCAGAACAGACTCTGACTGGGCCTTTATCAACCAGTCGTCTAGATAAGGCACCAAGAATATCCCCTGAAGCCTGAGGGCGGCCGTTATGGGGGCCACTACCTTTGTAAAGGTGTGGGAAGCAGAGGAGATCCCGAAGGGTAGTGCTGTGAATTGAAAGTGCTTCCTGTGGCCGGAAACTACTACGGCAATCCTTAGAAAACCTTCTGTGTGGAGGTAAATAGGAATATGCAAATAGGCGTCTTTTATATCCAAAGTCACAAAAAACATCGCCTTAGAGGAGAAAGGTGGTGACAGACTTTATGGTTTTCCTATGGAAGCGCTTCTTTTTGATGAAGCGGTTGAGTTACCTTAAGTCTATGATCATTCTCCACTTGTCTGCCGGTTTTGGCATCAGGAAGACGGGAGAATAGACACTGGATCCTTCTTCTAGAGAAGGGACTTCCACCAGGGCTCCCTTGTGAATGTACTCTCGGATGAAGCATTCCAGGGAGGCTGCGAGTTAACACAAATTGATCCTGAGGAGGACGGAGGAACTTCATTGCATAACCTCTTTGGATTACCTACCAGACCCATGGGTCTCGAATTTTTTCCTGCCCGCAGTTGAGAAAGTGGGAGACACGACCTCCGACAGGAATCTCGGCCACAGGAAAACTGCTTCTGATGTCAAAAGCTAGGCTTGACTTTATCATCAGACTTCGGAATCTCCGGCCGGCGCCTCTAGAGGAATAACTAGAGCCTCTCTGGACTGCCTTCCACGACGAGGCGGATAGCCTCTACCACGGCCAGAGCCAGACCTACCTCTGAAGGCCTGGGGTAAAGGTTTACCCTTCTTGTCGGCCAAGCCCTCTAGGATCTCGTCTAGGGCACAGCCAAAGACTCTACCCGGCTCAAAGGGTAATGCGCACAAATTATACTTTGAGGGGAACACAGCTCTCCAAGGTTTTAACCATAGAGGTCTTCCTGCTGCAGTGTTCTTGGTAAGTGCCAGGGATTTGGCCGCCAGCCTTAATTGATGGTGGGAGGCTTCCGTTAAATATTCAGCTGCCAGGGAAACTGAGCCTAGAAACCCTAGCAGCTCGTCTCTGGAGACTCCAGAGTCGGTCACTTTTGAGGTGGACCAGGTCAGTACATAATTTGGCTGACACTTCACAGGACGCAACCGCACAGCGGTCTTGGACGAGGCAGCTGAATAAGCCTTCTTGAAGGTATTGTCGAAGCGCCTGCCATGGCGTCGTGCAGATTTGCTCCATCATCTGATGGTACCTTAGTGCAGCAGGACAGTTTAGCCACCGCCATATCCACCTTGGGAGGAGGACCCCATTGATCCCATTGAGCAACTGGGAATAAAGCGCTGAACCTCCTAGGAACCACAAGAGGTTTTTCAGGACTTCTCCACTCTGAGGACATTAATTTTTGTAATGTCTGGTCCACTTGGAAGACCCTAGGCCCTCTATAGGTGGACGCGGAGGCTTCCCCGTCAACATCACGATCCTTAGACCGGATGGACTTCAGCAGCCGGCTTAATTTTTCGAGTGGAAGCACGGCCTGCTGGGCTCTTCAGTGGAATCGTCAGATGAGAGTGTCTCGTCCAATATCTGATAATCTTCATCAGAGATCCGTAAGGAAGATTGTGTCTCAATCTGCGGTCTCTTGGCAATCTGGGCGATGGAAGAACGAATCTCCTTTAAGAGACTCCTCATAAAGTCCTTTACCCAAGTAACAACCTCTTATAGAAGGTACTTCCGGCAGGGTCCGCGACACTGGTGACAGCGGGTAAAATCATAGCCGTCAGGTAAAGGGGTATTGCAATCCAAACACATTAGGTGTTTCAAGTTTAGAGGAATTTTTCCTCCTAAGCGCATCGCCATTACGTGCTGCAGAAGATGACATCTGAAACATCAAACAGCCACGTGACACTGAAACAGGGAAGATCGCCAAGCATCGCATAAAAACCCAAGGGGTACCTCTTTTTTTTTTTTTTTTTTGAATCGGTCACTTGAAGAGAAAAAAAAAAAAACGGCAGAAAAAAACCAGCCACCGCAACCCGCAGCAGAGGAGCTAGAAACCACTCACTCAACAAATAAAGGACTGTATTCAGACCTTTTAAATGTAATCCAGCAGCGAGGGGAGGAAGCCAACAAAGAAACATTTATACAGCACCAAAACAAGTCAAACGCCATACTGGAACATAGAGGAGCATAAGCCTAAACCAGAGGCTCAAAATACAAGCAGCAAAAATCAATTCTATATTTTGCCTTTAAATTTTAAATTTCCAAACTTACCGCACTTTTTCCGAGAAAACCGGAAGTAGGGCGCGGTGGTGCGCAAAGGCTTCCTTCCCCTGGGAACACGAAACCGGAGAAAAGTTCCGGCCGAGGAGGTTCCCCGCTTACTTCCAGGATCGCGCTGCCTGCAGATGGATGCCGGATAACGCTGCGCTGCGGTGCGAAGGACCGGAGGTTTTTTCTTTGGGACCGAGGTACCCCAAGAAGGTAAGCCAGGAGTAACTAAAACCCCTAGCAACGGGAGGTCACAAGAGACCTCCGTCCACCTGTTCCACACAGGACAGAAAAAAACACAGTGGAGGGAGGTCTCTTGTGCCCTCTTATAGGGCTAGTAGGAGGCACCTTTTTGGTGCTAATTAAAGGTTCCACCTGTCCTAAACAACACACAGGGGCAGAGATACCCCATATTGTGCTGCTGTCGGACGTAAGGGGAATGTCTATTGAGCTCAAGGGGGCCCACTGCTCAGCTGAGAGCTCAAAACATCAGTTTTATTAACAGAACCCTTGCTAAACTTGCTGTCATCCGACTACAACCTCCTGTGTCCTAAAGTTTTCCCTCTCTGACCTCTGAACCGTCTGTAGTTGCTGTCTTCTCCAAGTGATGTATAGTGCTTCTGTGGACTCATTAAAAAAAATGTCCAGCATAAAAGCATGAAATGATAAAACTCAACATACCACCTTGTAAGTCAATGGGATCTGTTGGGTAAAGGTGGTGTCTGCCATGAGACAAAGCCAACACTATGTCATGGTTTGTGTTTATAACAGAATTCACAATGCAGATGTGAACAAAGCCTTAATTTGTGTCTTTTTGGGTACAAAGTGTAACGACCTTGCCTGTCCGGGCTTTGGCGCCGTCCTCCGGGCGCACACTGCGGCGCAGGAGGCGTGCCCGGCTGTGATTCTTTCCTTTGGGATTTTCTTGTATTGTCTGAACACTGTCCTATTCCCTCACCTCCTTAATTGATTTTCCACCACGCCCTTCTCCTTCACCTTGCTCTCCCCCTGCTCCACTAAGAGTTAACTTTAGTCCTGCCTTTGTGATTGACAGCCTATCCTCCTATCAAGTCTGCGGCGGGTTCTTTCTCCCTATTTATTGCTTGCTCACTTTCCCATTGGCGCCTGCTATTGCATTTCGCTTACTGGCTATACTCCTTGTTCCTTGTTACCTGCTCTTCTGATTTTCTGACCACTGGCTTACCTTTGACTATTCTCTTGGATTTTGATTCTGTACTGCATTGCTCGATTTTTACCGACCCCTTGGCTAGCTGACCTCTCTTTGTTGTTGTGCGTCTTGTCTGCGTTCTGTGTTATTACTTATTATAAGGAGGGACTGTTGACTGGTTGCTGGCTGTCACCTAGGACAGATCGGGCAAGTTAGCCAGGGACAGTGGGGGGATTCAGCTTAGGGTCCACTGTCTTGTTGTGCCCCTCCCCCCTAAGTTCTCCAGCAGCTACTGGGGAATCGCTCCTCTAGTGATTCCCTTACAGAATAGCAGGCCCGCTGGGCGCTATTCTTCACATGTTTTAATTTTGTGGTGACTTATCGTCCAGGCTCTAAAAATGTACGGGCTGATGCCCTATCTCGCAGTTTTGGTCCCAGCGGTGCCCCTAAGGATGTCCCAGATAAAATCTTGTCTCCCGGAGTGGTTCTCGCCATTATTACTCCTGATCTTGCTACTTTAGTGGTTAATTCACAAGATCTTGCTCCTAGTAATATTCCCACTGGGAAACTATTTGTACCTCCAAATCTTCGTCTTCGTGTTTTGGAGGAAATTCATTGTTCTAC
The DNA here is from genome assembly GCA_947044405.1 of Leptodactylus fallax. Taxonomy (NCBI): domain Eukaryota; kingdom Metazoa; phylum Chordata; class Amphibia; order Anura; family Leptodactylidae; genus Leptodactylus; species Leptodactylus fallax. Next base: position 6,180,568 of record CAMRHE010000036.1, read on the forward strand.
CTTAACGGGACATCCCGGCTTCGCTGGGACTAAATACCTTCTCTCCCGCTCTTACTGGTGGCCGTCCTGGTCTCGAGACGTATGTGAATTTGTTGCTGCCTGTGAGACATGTGCTAAGATGAAGACTCCTAGGAGATTACCCGAGGGCCTTCTTCATCCCCTTCCTATACCTAAGAGACCATGGTCCCATTTGTCAATGGACTTTATTACTGATTTGCCTTGTTCCAAAGGGAAGACTGTGATTTGGGTTGTTGTGGATAGATTCTCCAAAATGTGTCATTTTGTACCCCTAAAGAAAATTCCTAGTGCTCCACGTCTAGCCTCGTTCTTTATTAATCACATACTCCGCTTGCATGGTGTACCAGAAAATATTGTATCTGATCGGGGTGTACAATTTGTCTCTAGATTCTGGAAGGAATTTTGTGGTCGTCGGAGGGTCTCTCTGTCTTTCTCTTCCGCGTTCCACCCTGAGACCAATGGCCAGACAGAGACATTCAACCAAACTTTGGAACAGTACTTAAGGTGTTTTGTGTCTGATGCTCAAGAAAAATGGAGAACCTTTCTTCCTCTAGTAGAGTTTGCAATAAACAACAGGGTTAACGTCACCACTAAAATGTCTCCGTTTTATTGCAACTATGGTTTTAACCCCAGGTACTCCCCTCTCCGTAGCACCGAGTCTGTTAATCCCACCGCCGAACATACTTATCAGCGACTGTGCACAGTCTGGGCCCAGGCTTGTCTGAGCCTGGTTAAAGCCCAAGAATATCAAAAACAGCAGGCAAATAAAAGACGCTTACCTGGCCCTGAATACAGAGTGGGAGATCGAGTCTGGCTGTCCACTAGGAATCTGCGTCTTAGAGTTCCTTCGGGGAAATTTGCACCATGTTACACTGGCCCTATGTCATTTCTGAACTCATAAACCCAGTATCTTTTAAATTACAACTTCCAAGTTCTTTTCGTATCCACAACGTCTTCCACAAGTCGCTTTTGAAGAAGTATATCTCCCCTGTCCTTACTTCTTCCAGTCCACCTGCACCGGTGGTGGTCCAAGGGAACTAGAATATGAAGTAGAAAAAATTCTGGATTCCCGTCGGGTGCAGAATGCTGTTCAGTACCTCGTGAACTGGAAGGGTTATAGCCCGGGAGAGCGAACGTGGGTTTCTGGTAGGGACCTACATGCGCCACGTTTAATTAATCTCTTTCATCGCCAGAACCCTTTGAAACCTGGTCCATCTGGCGAGGGTCCAGAGGCCCCTCGTAAAAGGGGGGGGTACTGTAACGTCCTTGCCTGTCCGGGCTTTGGCGCCGTCCTCTGGGCGCACGTTGCGGCGCAGGAGGCGTGCCCAGTTGTGATTCTTTCCTTTGGGTTTTTCTTGTATTGTCTGAACACTGTCCTATTCCCTCACCTCCTTAATTGATTTTCCACCATGCCCTTCTCCTTCACCTTGCTCTCCCCCTGCTCCACTAAGAGTTAACTTTAGTCTTACCTGTGTGATTGACAGCCTATCCTCCTATCAAGTCTGGGGCGGGTTCTTTCTCCCTATTTATTGTTTGCTCACTTTCCCATTGGCACCTGCTATTGCATTTCGCTTACTGGCTATACTCCTTGTTCCTTGTTACCTGCTCTTCTGATTTTCTGACCACTGGCTTACCTTTGACTATTCTCTTGGATTTTGATTCTGTACTGCATTGCTCGATTTTTACCGACCCCTTGGCTAGCTGACCTCCCTTTGTTGTTGTGCGTCTTGTCTGCGTTCTGTGTTATCACTTATTATAAGGAGGGACTGTCGACTTGTTGCTGGCTGTCACCTAGGACAGATCGGGCAAGTTAGCCAGGGACAGTTGGGGGGATTCAGCTTAGGGTCCACTGTCTTGTTGTGCCCCTCCCCCCTAAATTCTCCAGCATCTACTGGGGAATCGCTCCTCTAGTGATTCCCTTACACAAAGTTTGTTAAAAAGTTGAGACTATTGAAACTACAATTAATGTTGTAAATGTATGATAATAGTATTGATGTAAATATCCATCCAGTCATTACTGTACTGTATGAGTAAGGCTAGGTTCTCACTTTTCAGTTTGTTGTTTTGACAATATTTGATATTTTTGTGTCAAAAAGACAAGTGTGGTGTAGGTATGATACCTTTATTGGCTAACCAGAAACATAATATTTAAAAGCTTTCAAAGCACAGACTCCTTCTTCAGGCATTTCCAAATGAATGACTGAAAACACATCAAAGTAGAATGACAGATGCTGCACCCTCAATTTCCATCCACCAAAAATCAGTGCAATATTAAAAAGACTGAAACTTTCTTTGTCCATTCAGAACGAGCAGATATGATGTTCTTTATGAATTGCAGCGCTCACTGGATGTAACTGATTGGGCCTCTTAACATGATTGACAGGAGACCCACTGAGAAGAAGAAGGGCATACCAAAACCAAACCTTGAACCAGTCCTGCAGACAAGTCACTTAGATCAGAGAAGAACTGCACCCACAAGCAGCTGTTACTGGAATATGGAGAGGTAATTAATTTTACACCCTTTTAGGTGTATTGTTAGACTTGAAAGGATATTTCGAGTGAAACAATTTGATAAGTTTTAGAGCTGTGATTACTTTGGAATCCAAGTTCTTTTTTCAGGGTTGTTTCCTTCTGAGTAGCTTAAATAATAGAGTTTCCCACTTATTATAATACAATCTAAAAATTGTTTCCCTTTAAAGTCAGCAAAAGATTCAACAGCAGAGACTGGTGGAGTCTTGACCTTGGTAGAAAAGCTATAGATGACTAGTGGCCAAAGAAGAGATGTCATGAACTGCATTCTTGTCTAAGTCAGCTATGCTATTACAGCTGTCTGCCTTTACTACATTATGGTGCTTTTCTCAACCATGCCATGCATCAGTTAACAGTAATTAACCCTTCCTTCTGACGTCTTTCAACTTTTGTTGACCCACTGGCTGTTGCTAATTTACGTTGCTATTTAAACTTGCCTGTCCCATCATCCTTTGCTTGAGGATTGATGTTTGGTTGTTCTGTTTCTGTAGCTGGACCTGGGCCTGTTCCACCCTGTTTTCCCTGCCTATTGTCACCAGATTCTAATATGCCTGTTTCATGTGAACCCAGAAACCTGATCCTGTGAACCCTAAAGCTGTCTGTGTAGTTATGCAGGTAAAACTGTTCTTAATTATTTTATTTTGCTTACTTATATAGCGCCATCATATTCCGCAGCACTTTACAGACATTGTCAGTCACTGTCCCATATAGAGCTTACAATCTAAATTCCCTATGGAGTGTGGGAGGAAACCGGAGTACCCAGAGGAAGCCTACACAAACACGGAGAGAACATACAAACTCCTGCTTAATCTGCAAAAACACGTTACCAATTACAGTAAGTTTAAAAACTATGATTTGCAGTAAAACAGCTTGTTGATGTGCTGCTAGGCTACATCAAGTCCCCACCTTGGCCATGCCAAGTCCACTATGTATGAACTCTAAGAGTTCAATTGGCCTGACATCCATATTTAGAGCTACTTTCACCATTGTTTTACTTTGCAAGTGGAAATGATTTAGATAATAAGGTAGAACAGGGACATACTGTAAAAATGAAGTTCCTCTACTTTGTAAACATAGTCTGGACTCTGCTGTGGAAGGTAATTTTTTTTTTTTCAAACTATATTTTCGAAGACTGTGAAAAGAAATTGCCAGTCAGTCAACTGCTTCAATAATGTCAGCACCTTAGTGAACAAGATGAAACTAAACACTGAATTGGCAGACATAATGTTTCAGTAATAAATGGAAACTAGGTGTAGTTTGCTAGGCAGTATGACAGACAATAAGACAAGGCATATGGTTGGGGGAGGGGAGAACAAGAGGTAGAAGGTTAATATCCAGCTAATACATCACATTAGACTATTGCAAGAAAGAAAGATGGATGGATGGATGGAGCATTGATTTATTTCCAAAGGGTAAATTATTGTGTACAGTATCACATACAGCAACAATAATTTCAAACAAACAAAGACATAAAATAAACAAGAAATACTATAACAATAGACAGTGTATGTCAAACAGTCAACTATACTAAATGTTGGATTTACAGTATTACAGAGTCACTCCAAACTGGAACTTCACTTTAAGTAATGAAATAGTTTTAAAGGTTGGGCCAACAATCTGGTTTCAAACGTTGCTTTGATACTCTTTTAGCACTTTAAGTAATGGCAATAAGAAACTAGGATTTGGGTAAGGAAGAGATCAGAGTTTCCTGTGTTGATACATTGTTTGCTGCATGCAGGGAGAATCTTGGAAGAGATTTTGAGAACCATCTTTCATATGTTTTCTTAGTTGTATATGAAAAAGAAAGCTTCCAGAGATTTCTGGTCAGTTATTGTTATCAGGCTGTGGCTAATAAGATTTGCTTTCTATAACACCAGAACAGAACAGTTTACAAACTTTGCCTGATGATGTGTCATTTTTCATGGATGTAATGCAGTGGCAGTAGGTGTTATGCTGCTAATTTACTGTACACTTAATAACGTTATCTTATTTTCTATGCTTCGTTTTATAAGCTCAAGGCCAAAACCTAATAATTGCCTGCAGTATTAATCATGTAATGGATTGTTTGTCTTTTCAACTTGCCACTTGAGTAGCTCATGCTGTGAAATCATAGATGTAGTAACTACAGTAGCAGTGTCAGTCTATGTAAATTTAATGTTTTAATATAACATCATGTTCTCATTTTACATATACAATATAGAGATTATTTAGCCACTGATTTAAAACCATGGCAGACCATGGGTTATACATTTTCATTTATGGTATGCTAAAGAAGGACTAGTCAAACACAGACACATTGTGGGGTAATTTGCTATGGTGGTTGCATCTGATTACTGGCCTAAAATCAGTGACGCATCTGCCATGGGTGGGGGGGGACTGAGAATATTTGTTGGGCACACTTCGCAAGATTCTCGTGCGGTTCACCCAGCGGTTTTGTTCGGACCAAACATGTCTGAAATGGAACTGCTACTATAATACTCTGGGGTCCATGTAGATCCCAAAGTATAATGAGCAGACGCCCAGGGGAGGTGATTAAACATAACAAACAAACAGTGTTACTAACCTCTCCTGGGCTCCTTAACCAGTCTTCAGGACTCAGAAACATCATGAATGACGTCAGAGACCACTGAAGCCTGTGAAATTTTTGGAAAATTAGTAACGAAAACCGTAGGTGCCACTTAGGGATGTTATACTGTGTGGAGGGGACGCTATAGGATATTTCAGGATCTTTCCAGTCTCAGAGATGTCATGCATGATGTCAGAGACTGCTGAGGCCTGTGATTGAGCCGACATGTGGGTTATGTTGGTGTCATTATGTGTCATGACGCCGGCATTCATGATATCTCAGAGACTGGAAGAGTCCCAAAGACCAGTGCTGGAGCCCAGGGGAGGTCAATAACACTGTTTGTTATGTTTATTCACCTCCCCTGTTCTTTTGCTCATTATAGTGTACTCTGAAGTGAACCCATATAGCAAACCCACTGAAAATTAGTAAAAACCATAGGGGCCACTATTATACTGTGTGGAGGGCTGCTATGGGACATTATACTGTATGGAGGCCCTTATGGGACATTATACTTTGTGAAGGGGCCATTATTCTTAAAGGGGTTTCCAGGAATTAGGCAAATTCCAGAGGGATGGGAACAGGTGTAACATAAAAAAAAAACAAACATAAAAACACTCACCTGTCCCCGGCACTCTGGCGAGTTTGCAGTGAGTTGGTTACCTGTAGTGGAATCAAGCTGCGATAGTAAAAGTGTTCTGGATGGAATTTAAATTCTTGTGTTGCGGGTTTTGAACCTATGTTATTGTCAGTTATTGCTGTGGGTTTGGCCACCACCTGGGAATTGCGCCTGATAGCCATTTCTGCTGTGGAGACGATGAGAAGTACAGCCAGCAAAAGATACAGTAAACAAATGGTCAGAAAAATAGGAAGAAAATCAAGAAATTCTTTGAAGATAATAGGAGTTGGTTGTAGACAGTGTTAAACAATACAGAGAGATGGAGGAGAATGAGTATGAAACATACCTATGGTTAATCGCTTCATTTTTCTTCAATACTTTGTCATTTCCCAGCAGTTTTGTAGCTCCCCTTTTCCTACTAGCATGCACTCTGCATATTTTCAGAAATCTCATCAGTCTCCCAAAATCTACCTGTTGTGAAACAATAAATAATAGACGGGGATGAAATAGAAAGTTATGCAGCTGAGTGAGGAAAGGGTGAATAACAGAAAGGAACTATCTGACGGGCGGAGAATGCGCACTTGCTGTACATGAACAGGTAAGGTGAAGGACACAAAAGATGAAGGAGAATTTCCAGATTTCTGGCTACGTTACATTTAATACACTTCTTCATATTGTTACTATCGATACAACAATAATTCATAACAATAAAACCAGTGAAAATTGCAAGAGACAAAGGGTGGGCTATATTGAGCAGCAAATGAACTGTCAATTCTAAAACTGTAAGTGTGACGATCTAAGCACTTTTACTAAGGCCAAATTGTGAGAGCTATACAGCTTGGTCTGAGCATCTCCATAACAGCAGGTCTTGTAGGTTGCTTCTGATATGCAGTGGTTAGTAACTGACAAAAGTGGTCCAAGGGAACGACAACTGGACTACAGGGTCATGCTTACTGATGTGTATAGGTAGTGAGGGATAGGTCTGGTCCCATTCCACAGAAGAACCTGCTTTGGGGAACCGCTCAGGTAGATGCTTGGTAGCAGTGCAGGTAACAGGGACACAGAGGCTGGATCACACTCAAGTCAGGTGTTTATTTGGATTCAGGTGCATAACAGGTTTGCCTTTACAAAGGCACAAACAAAAAACAAAACCTTCTCGGCTGAGAACTACCTACTACAACAAAGGTTCCCTATCTATACAGGAGTCTGGCTACCAGACTCCCGCTTAGGTTATTCAAACAGGGGTGGCAAAGAGTTACCATGTTACAGGTCAGTTTACACTTTATACAGATGATAATAATATGTGAGAAAATCTGTGTGGCATTGCATTTTATGCAAGCTGTCTTCCTCAAAGGCTTTGCTCCACATGGTGGCGTTCAGAACAGGTACAGGTATATACTGCAGGCAGGGGTGCACCGCTAATGAGGCGAGGTGAGGCGGCCACTGTCCGGGGGGCGGCATTTTACTATTTAATGTAAACCAGCCCAGGACAGGCCGCTTTAAAAAAAAAAAAAAAAAACAGAGCTGAGCGCGGCCTGTCCTGGGCTGGTTTACAAGACGTCGCATCTCAGCGCAGGCGGCGACACAATGACGTCATCATGCCGCCTACGCTGAGACACAGACGTCGCGGACAAGAGGAGGAGGAGGCGGCGGCGGCTGCATCAAGGCATCGCAGGTGAGTATAACTTTTTTTTTATACAGTCATGGCCAAAAGTTTTGAGAATTATACAAATATTAATTTTTACAAAGTCTACTGCTTCAGTTTTTCTAATGGCAATTTGCATATACTCCAGAATGTTATAAAGAGTGATCAGCTTAACAGCAATTACTTGCAAAGTCAATATTTGCCTAGAAAATGAACTTTATCCCCCAAAACACATTTCAACATCATTGCAGCCCTGCCTTAAAAGGACCATTTAACATCGTTTCAGTGATTGCTCCATTAACACAGGTGTGGATGTTGATGAGGACAGGGCTGGAGATCAATCTGTCATGATTAAGTAAGAATGACACCACTGGACACTTTAAAAGGAGGCTGGTGCTTGCCATCATTGTTTCTCTTCTGTTAACCATGGTTATCTCTAAAGAAACACGTGCAGTCATCATTGCACTGCACAAAAATGGCCTAACTGGGAAGAGTATTGCAGCTACAAAGATTGCACCTCAGTCAACAATCTATCGCATCATCAAGAACTTCAAGGAGAGAGGTCTCATTGGTGCCAAAAAGGCTCCAGGGCGCCCAAGAAAGACCAGCAAGCGTCAGGACCGTCTCTTAAAAGTGTTTCAGCTGCGGGATCGGGCTACCAGCAGTGCAGAGCTTGCTGAGGAATGGCAGCAGGCAGGTGTGAGTGCATCTGCACGCACTGTGAGGCGGAGACTCTTGGAGCAAGGCCTGGTCTCAAGGAGGGCAGCAAAGAAGCCACTTCTCTCCAGAAAAAACATCAGGGGCAGACTGATATTCTGCAAAAGGTACAGGGAGTGGACTGCTGAGGACTGGGGTAAAGTCATTTTCTCTGAATCCCCTTTTCGATTGTTTGGAACATCTGGAAAACAGCTTATTCGGAGAAGAAGAGGTGAGCGCTACCACCAGTCTTGTCTCATGCCAACTGTAAAGCATCCTGAAACCATTCATGTGTGGGGTTGCTTCTCAGCCAAGGGAATCGGCTCTCTCACAGTCTTGCCTAAAAACACAGCCATGAATAAAGAATGGTACCAGAATGTCCTCCAAGAGCAACTTCTCCCAACCGTCCACGAGCAGTTTGGCGCTCAACAATGCCTTTTCCAGCATGAGGGAGCACCTTTCCATAAAGCAAAGGTGATAACTAAATGGCTCAGGGAACAAAACATAGAGATTTTGGGTCCATGGCCTGGAAACTCCCCAGATCTTAATCCCATTGAGAACTTGTGGTCAATCATCAAGAGACGGGTGGACAAACAAAAACCAACAAATTCAGACAAAATTAAAGCATTGATTCTGCAAGAATGGACTGCTATCAGTCAGGATTTGGTCCAGAAGTTGATTGAGAGCATGCCAGGGAGAATTGCAGAGGTCCTGAAGAAGAAGGGTCAACACTGCAAATATTGACTTGCTGCATTAACTCATTCTAACTGTCAATATAAGCTTCTGTTACTCATAATATGAATGCAATTATATTTCTGTATGTGATAAAAACATCTGACAAACACACATAAAAACCAGAGGGCAGCAGATCATGTGAAAATATAATATTTGTGTCATTCTCAAAACTTTTGGCCATGACTGTATATATAAATAGGCCGTAACCTGTTGGAGCATTCCCGGCAGGTAACGGCCTATTTATTTACCTACCCCGCGTCTGCTCGTGGCCGCCCCCCGCTTCCCCTCCTGCTATGGGCCGCAGAAAGGGAACCGGATGCCACTGTGAACGGCCGCGGGCATCGGTAAGTTAGGCCGCGGGCCGCAAATACTACTATTATTATACTCCGGGGTCTATTCAGACCCCGGAGTATAATAATCGGAGGCCTAGGGTTGGTGAGGGAACATTAAAAACAGTGTTACTCACCTCCTGCGATCTGATGTAACTCCGAGCAGGCTTGAGGCCTGTGGTGACGTCATCAGGTCGCGTCGCCGGCCTGATCACGTGACGTGTGTGCGCAATTAAACAGGGCCGAAAGCTGCAAGGAGTGCACCGGTGTCCAGGATAGGTAAGTAACTCTGATTTTTATGTTTGTATTCTCCCCTGGGTCTCCAATCATTATACTCTGGGGTCTGAAAAGACCCCAGAGTATAATAATAGTTCATGGGTCGGCCACTATGGGGCATAATACCCTGTGCAGGGACCACTGTAGAGCATAATACCCTGTGCAGGGGCCACTCTGGAGCATAATACAAGAGCAGGGGCCACTGTAGAGCATAATACCAAGTGCAGGGGCCACTATAGAGCATAATACAAGTGCAGGGGCCACTATGGAGCATAATAGCAGTGCAAGGGCCACCATGGAGGATAATACCCTGTGCAGGGGCCACTATGGAGCATAATACCCTGTGCAGGGGCCACTCTGGAGCATAATACCAGTGCAGGGGCCACTATGGAGCATAATACCGTGTGCTGGGGCCACTATAGAGCATAATACAAGTGTAGGGGCCACTATGGAGCATAATACCAGTGCAGGGGCCAATATGGGGCATAAAACTGTGTGCAGGAGTTGCTGTGGAACATAATACCATGTGCAGTGGCCAATGCGGGGCATAATACCGTGAGCAAGGGCCACTATGGAGCATAATACCGTGTGCAGGGGCCGCTGAGAGGCATAATCCAGTGTGCAGGGGCCGCTGCGTGCCATAACACTGTGTAATACTGTGTGCAGGGGCTGCTGTGGAACTTTATAGTGTGTGTAAATAGGGCGCTATAAACAGGGGCTATGGCACCTGTTTATATTATATGATGTCTGTTTATAGTGACCGTGTGATGTAATTGTAGCCTTGTCACATACTGTAGACATGTACAGGACGAGGCTGCAGTTACATTACATGGCCGCTATGAGATGAAATACACTATGTAAACAGAGAAGCGGTCACGGCGCTTACACAGGTACCATTCAAACAGCTGATCAGTGGGGGTCCTGGGTTTTTGAACCCCACTGATTAGTTTATTAATGACCTGGAAAACCTTTTAATTAGTTAACACCTGGGGTATTATTAATAAGGGGCACTATTTATACAGGGTACACACGGACATTATTAATATAAAGATGCACTTGGGGGTATTATTCATTATGGGGGGTTATATCATATATTATATAATTGGGGTAGCAGCAGGATGGGGGCTTTGTGCAGATGAGGACAATGTGGGTTGGATGCCTGGAAAAGTGAGGAGCCAAAGATGTCTGTGTTGCAACCTTTACAGAGACAAGTCACAGCTGGAAGAAGTAGTCATGGCGGTCCAAAGGGAAGAGAAGGGAAATGTGAAGGATTAGTCAGAGACGTCACCTGTAAGTCACAGAATGTTACTGCCCTGTATTCACCTAAATGATAGAGGATAAATACCTGAGTGATGGGGGTCTGTCTGCTGAGACCCCACTGAGCCTGAGAATTGGGTTTTTCCCCCCCACTAGGTGGGAATTCAGCCTGACCGCAGCCATATATATAGGTGTGTCACTTGGTGGATGGACGAACCCGCATGGCTCTCATTCACTTCAATGGGAGTGCCAAAGATACTCTAAGTCCAGTCCTCAGCTATCTGCGGGGCTCCTATTATAGAGAATGGGGCCACATGGGCTCGTCCATCCACCAAGCAGAAGATGTGTGAAGTTACTTTCATTGTTAATGCCGTGTTGTTGATCTGATACTGAAGTAATACAGGAAGAAGAATTCTTAAAAACTGTTTTATAACTTTGTGTATTGTGTATATTGTGCGACGATAACACTGTGTTAAACTAGTAGCATGGAAACTCAGTTTTGTTTTTTTTTTTTGGGGGGGGGGGCGTCTTTCTATAGTCCGCCTCAGGCAGCAAAGAGGCTAGGTTCACCACTGACTGCAGGCCTGAAGTGGACTATGTGTACTATAGTATGGCTCCATGCGTATAAACTATGCACACAAAATATCCAAGTACAAGACCAGTCATTGCTTGTTTGCTTATAGGTTCTAAAATAAGCAAGACGCAGCAGAGGAAATAAATTAAGCTGCTACTGTATGTGTTGAATATTAAAATCTTGAGTGTTTTAGCATGAAAGAGATCAGTTGAAAATAGAAAGTCTCCAAAGCATTTGGTTTCCATAGGAACATTACAAGTATAAAGAACAGTATTTATAAATAATATGCTTTAATTTTACTCAAACCAAGCAATATCTCATTTGATCTTCAAAACTTACTGTACCAAGCTGCAAGGACTGGTCTCACTAAATAAAGCTTCTCATTTTATTAACAAAGTGTCTTCATGCATGTTTATTTCATTTGACTGGCATATATACCGATCACAGTGACATGCCACATGACTGTGTACTCTACTAAGTAGACTTAAAACAAATTAATTGCATATGCAAAAAGAAAACCTTAAATATTATATCTAATATAGTATAAAATAAAATGTCTCTGCTAGATCATGTGAAACATAAGCATTTTTCACTTGGAATAATTTTAATAAAAATCCAGTGTCTAGATATTTCTGTTACAAACTTGTTGGGGTGCTTCCTGCTGTTCTTGCGATTGCCTTTCAGAATGTTCACCTAATATGTACAGTGCAGGAAGTCACACGTGCTAAGTAGCTCAGTCCCACTGCTGGATCCCCTTGTACATGGGTAGTAGAGGAATCCTGTTATTTTGCTGATCAGCCAATAACAAATGGCGGACTAGAAGCAGCATTTCCTTATCAGCACTGAATATATCAGGTAGATATTCTAATAAAGTAATTCAAAGAACACCAGGGGGAGCCATGACAAATATGTAGCTGTCCTGTTAGTTGGCTCTTCTTTAAAAGGCTTTACACATGTTGCCACCATATTCTGTTAGTTGGTTCTTCTTTAAAAGCATTCTGAAGTTGGTACTAGACACTTTATTACATGTGGCTGCCTAGTCCACTACTATCAACAAGTTGCAATATCACTGTTTCGCACACATACAAAAAGTGAGAACCCTATAGGCCATACACAACATAACATATTGCAGTAGAACTGTAGCAGCAGTATATACAGTGGGGAAAAAAAAGTATTTAGTCAGCCACCAATTGTGCAAGTTCTCCCACTTAAAAAGATGAGAGAGGCCTGTAATTGACATCATAGGTAGACCTCAACTATGAGAGACAAAATGAGAAAACAAATCCAGAAAATCACATTGTCTGATTTTTAAAGACTTTGTTTGCAAATTATGGTGGAAAATAAGTATTTGGTCAATAACAAAAGTTCATCTCAATACTTTGTTATATATCCTTTGTTGGCAATGACAGAGATCAAACGTTTTCTGTAAGTCTTCACAAGGTTGACACACACTGTTGCTGGTATGTTGGCCCATTCCTCCATGCAGATCTCCTCTAGAGCAGTGATGTTTTGGGGCTGGCGCTGGGCAACACTGACTTTCAACTCCCTCCAAAGGTTTTCTATGGGGTTGAGATCTGGAGACTGGCTAGGCCACTCCAGGACCTTGAAATGTTTCTTACGAAGCCACTCCTTCGTTGCCCTGGCGGTGTGCTTGGGATCATTGTCATGCTGAAAGATCCAGCCACGTTTCATTTTCAATGCCCTTGCTGATGGAAAGAGGTTTGCACTCAAAATCTCACGATACATGGCCCCATTCATTCTTTCATGTACACGGATCAGTCGTCCTGATCCCTTTGCAGAGAAACAGCCCCAAAGCATGATGTTGCCACCCCCATGCTTCACAGTAGGTATGGTGTTCTTTGGATGCAACTCAGCATTCACTCTCCTCCAAACACGACAAGTTGTGTTTCTACCAATCAGTTCTACTTTGGTTTTATCTGACCATATGACATTCTCCCAATACTCTTCTGGAACATCCAAATGCTCTCTAGCAAACTTCAGATGGGCCCGGATATGTACTGGCTTAAGCAGGGGGACACATCTGACACTGCAGGATTTGAGTCCCTGGCGGCGTAGTGTGTTACTGACGGTAGCCTTTGTTACGTTAGTCCCAGCTTTCTGCAGGTCATTCACTAGGTCCCCCCGTGTAGTTCTGGGACTTTTGCTCACTGTTCTTGTGATCATTTTGACCCCAGGGGGTGAGATCTTTCGAGGAGCCCCTGATCGAGGGAGATTATCAATGGTCTTGTATGTCTTCCATTTTCTAATTATTGCTCCCACAGTTGATTTCTTCACACCAAGCTGCTTGCCTATTGCAGATTCAGTCTTCCCAGCCTGGTGCAGGTCTACAATTTTGTTTCTGATTTCCTTCCACAGCTCTTTGGTCTTCACCATAGTGGAGTTTGGAGTGTGACTGTTTGAGGTTGTGGACAGGTGTCTTTTATACTGATAACAATGTCAAACAGGTGCCATTACTACAGGTAATGAGTGGAGGACAGAGGAGCCTCTTAAAGAAGAAGTTACAGGTCTGTGAGATCCAGAAATCTTGCTTGTTTGTAGGTGACCAAATACTTATTTTCTACCAAAATTTGCAAATAAATTCTTAAAAAAATCAGACAATGTGATTTTCTAGATATGTTTTCTCATTTTGTCTCTCATAGTTGAGGTCTATCTATGATGTCAATTACAGGCCTCTCTCATCTTTTTAAGTGAGAGAACTTGCACAATTGGTGGCGGACTAAATATTTTTTTCCCCACTGTAGGCACCGGAGATATGTAATCTTTGAGTCATCTAACACAAAAGAAATATTTAATCATGGGTCTTGCTTCTTATTGAAGAATTTGGATCACATTCGGATCTTCGCATAAAATGGTCAAAATCTCACATTCTGGCACTAGATGTTATCATCTCATCTGCAATTGTAGCAAATCAGTAACTACATATCTTGGGGTCAAGATCACCAGATACGTCTCAGATTATTACATGCTTAATGCCTTCCCTCCTCCTTCCTGGTTTAAATTCCCCCTTTCTCTGCCTGCCCACATTAGTCTATCCAAGATAGTCCTCTTGCCCAAGATACTGTATGTTCTTCTTCAATCCCCTGTATATATCCCTGCCAGATTTTTCCAGAAGCTCCATAGCATTTTGGTCATCTTCATCTGGGTAATAAACGGGCTAGAATAGCTTACAGTTTACTGTTTCATTCATGGGAGGAGGGTAGATTACGACTTCCCAATTTTCAGTTGTATTACTGGGCAGTTCAGCTATCTCATCTCCACTTGGCAGTCCATTTGGAAGAGATGCGCACTAAGGAGTTCCTAATCCACCCATACTCCACCTCTTATGTATCACTGGTCCATCTTTTCTTCTCTGGCATGGGGGGCTTGGGTAGTGGGCTTATCGCCTCCACTGCCAACTTCTATTAATTTGGTTCCAGGTTAGGGAGACTTTCTATAGGGCTGGCTTTGACCACTATACCCCACTGTGGTATAACAGTTCTCACCCTGAACTCATGACTGTACCTAGCATGACTTCTTCTACTACTGACCATGATGAACTGCTGTTAGAGTAGTAAATAGACTCTGTCTTTGGGAATCAACATTGGAAGTCTTCTCTTGTTTATCTTCCTCCAGGAGGTGGACGGGCTTTGGGTGCACCAATTGAGGGAATACTATAGGTTATATTTTATGTTTTACTTTATATACTATATGTTGGTTTATTTACTTCCTTGATAGTATATGATTGAAGTCGTACTGAGAGGATGTGAAATTTTGGCCCTGCTTGGCGTCCCTTTTCCTATTTTTATGTTGATTCTTGAAGCCACATTCCTGTACTTCTCTGTATCTATCCTAAAGTAAAGTAAAGTTGATTGAAAAAAAATAATCATGGGTCAACACTCTTAAGAATCAATCTGGGTTTTATTCATTTCTATATAGCCTGCCTGGAAACTATTCTCTGGGTTTACTATCAATAATCTATATGTCTATAAATTAGTTATTCCTTTTACCTTCACTAAAATAAAAATGCACTTGAGTCACAAATACTGCAGTGCTTGCTACCGAACAACAACTTATGATTCCCATGCCATAATCAAAGATTTAGTTTGTAGTAAGTTGAAAAAGGTGAACCTTTTGAATTTATGCAAATCTTTATATAGCTCATTTACAGTATCTTTACAGCTAAATGGACTACCTCTGTGAGACAGAAAGTCCTGGATATTGGGCATCTGAGGAAGGAGTCACAGTAGCGCACCTAGCAGGTAGGTATATAAATATGACATCACTACATGCCAAAGCCTACAGCACAGGAGCAGGGTAGGATTAATTGTAAATGAGTACTGTGGAGGCAGACCTTAGCTGTAGTGTACTGTGATTTACAAGTGCACCAGCTGGCTGATTTCTTAAACTGAGGTGCCCTCAACCTAGATTGCACCAGGGGCACATGCCCCTCTGCTCCAGCCCAGATGTGCCCCTAGGCTTATGCAAGGAAATTAAACCTACAAGTTCAGATTCAAATGTTGGAAGCCATGTTGAAACTACTGCTGTAGCAGCCATAGCGGGACCTTAGGGGGCGTGGTGGACCCCTGCTGCTTTTTTTTTTAGTGTAATGTGAGCGAACATAAAAAAACACTGTTACTTACCTCTCCTGGGCTCCTAAAGGACTCCCTGCTGTCTTCGGGCCACTTAAGTGACATCACAGACGTCATGTGGGTCAGGCCAGTGTCACGTCGCAGACGTCATGCATAATGTCACCAGCATAACCCATATCTGTGACGTCATTGAAGAGGAGTCGCGCTGGAGCCTGGGAGAACATTTTACTGTGTGCAGGGGCCACTATGTGACATTATACCATGTGGAGGGGTTGCTATGGGACATTATACTGTGGGGAGAGTCCCCTATGGGACATTATACTATGTGGAGAGGCCACTAAAGGATATTATACTGTCTGGAGGCCAATTTGGGACACTATAGCGTAGTGTAAATGGGGAGTTATACTGTGTGGAGGCCAGGAAAAGGGACACTATGTCATGTGGGAGGTGGGGGACCAAAGTCAAAAAGTTTGCTATAGGGCCCAGTCTTTGCTAGTTACGCCGCCTGATTAGAAGGAATGCATTTACAGTCTGCCGAAGCCAGTGGACCACTACAGTGATATGTAAAAGCAGTTATCTTCCAGCATCAGTTAACCAGATCATGATTGCAGGATCACAATAACTCAGAGTTACTCAGAATACTCTGGGGTTGTTGAGGTTACACATATGATAACAAATCAAATAGTTCTCAAAGTTCCATGACTTTTTAAAGGTGAACTTACTTCTCCTTATTTACCTTCTCTGTTCTATTAGATTCTGTAAACTAGACCAGATTAGTAACTAACAATGATGCAACATCAAGATATAGACATCGAAATTTAAAACTCTGGTCTCTGTATTACTCTAGTATAATCCATTAAATAGCCCAAACCACATGTTCATATAGTTGTGAAACAAATATCACCTGCCCCCATACTATTGCTTTAAAATGTTATGAAATGCTATAGTGACATATAGTGGGGCATATTTGCAAGTCAAAGATATGTATCAAAAGATTATATTAGTTGAATTTTTGGGTACAGATTAATTTCCAGATCGTAGGTGCTGCAGCATTCTAAAGGGACTAAACTTTATGGAATCTGCTCTAAAATTTCAGCTAGTGGAATTCTGTGACATAAATTTCAGAGTGCTGAATGGGTTTGGGGTTCTATGGATTTGGGAAATGGTGGAGATCCAAGCTGAAAGATTTACTCTGCCGACTTTCTGCTCCTATTATACATATACAGAAAACTTCAGCGTTTCCATAGGTATACAGTGCTGGCCAAAAGTATTGGCACCCCTGCAATTCTGTCAGATAATACTCAATTTCTTCCAGAAAATGATTGCAATCACAAATGCTTTGGTAATAATATCTTCATTTAATTTGTCGTCAATGGAAAACCACAAAAAGAATTGTCAAAAAGCCAAATTGGATATAATTCCACACCAAACTTAAAAAGGGGGTGGACAAAAGTATTGGCACCCTTTGAAAAATCATGTGATGTTTCTCTAATTTGTGTAATTAACAGCACCTGTTACTTACCTGTGGCACATAACAGGTGGTGGCAATAACTAAATCACACTTGCAGCCAGTTGAAATGGATTAAAGTTGACTCAACCTCTGTCCTGTGTCCTTGTGTGTACCACATTGAGCATGGAAAAAAGAAAGAAGACCAAAGAACTGTCTGAGGACTTGAGAAGCAAAATTGTGAGGAAGCATGAGCAATCTCAAGGCTACAAGTCCATCTCCAAAGACCTGAATGTTCCTGTGTCTACCGTGCACAGTGTCATCAAGAAGTTTAAAGCCCATGGCACTGTGGCTAACCTCCCTAGATGTGGACGGAAAAGAAAAATTGACGAGAGATTTCAACGAAAGATTGTGCGGATGGTGGCTAAAGAACCTCAACTAACATCCAAACAAGTTCTAGCTGCCCTGCAGTCCGAGGGTACAACAGTGTCAACCCGTACTATCCGTCGGCGTCTGAATGAAAAGGGACTCTATGGTAGGATACCCAGGAAGACCCCACTTCTGACCCAGAGACATAAAAAAGCCAGGCTGGAGTTTGCCAAAACTTACCTGAGAAAGCCAAAAACTTTTTGGAAGAATGTTCTCTGGTCAGATGAGACAAAAGTAGAGCTTTTTGGGAAAAGGCATCAACATAGAGTTTACAGGAAAAAAAAAAAGAGACCTTCAAAGAAAAGAACACGGTCCCTACAGTCAAACATGGCGGAGGTTCCCTGATGTTTTGGGGTTGCTTTGCTGCCTCTGGCACTGGACTGCTTGACCGTTCGCATGGCATTATGAAGTCTGAAGCCTACCAACAAATTTTGCAGCATAATGTAGGGCCCAGTGTGTGAAAGCTGGGTCTCCCTCAGAGGTCATGGGTCTTCCAGCAGGACAATGACCCAAAACACACTTCAAAAAGCACTAGAAAATGGTTTGAGAGAAAGCACTGGAGACTTCTAAAGTGGCCAGCAATGAGTCCAGACCTGAATCCCATAGAACACCTGTGGAGAGATCTCAAAATGGCAGTTTGGAGGGGGCGTGGCCTGGACGCACATGGAGTAGCACGCGCGCAGGTCCTTCTCCGCTCCACCGCTGGCTATTGAGACCCGTGGACCCCCAGCATATATATACAATGGGCAAACGCCTACCCAGAAAGGTGGCCCCAGGCACTCCAGCGCCTGTGGAGAGGCCTGGGAGAGTCACCCTGGACGGATTCTTCGCTCAGCGGCCTTCTCTGTCGGGGCAGGCTGCTGCGGGGCGGCCATCTTTTATTCCCTCCGCTCTCCTGGCACAGGGATCGCAGCGCAGTGTTTCTTCTCCCGCGCTCCCCCTGTCAGCCAGCGGAGCACCGCTCCAGCAGAGATTCCGGTCGGAGCCTGGGCAGCCCAGAGTTTCTCCAGTGCGACTACTCCCACAGTCTCCTCACCCTGGGATGTCCCAGCAACTATATCTTGCTTCACCTGCGCTCCTGGCAGAACGGCATGAAAGGATCCCGGATGTCTCCAGCCCCTCCAGGAGTTCTGAGGTCAGTGGCTCTGCTCCCTCCTACACCGCTGATGAGTTACAGCCTGTGGCCACAGAGCTGGTCTCTGTGGCCCCCCATCTACTGTCCCCCCCATCGCCCCCCCTCCATAGCTCAGAGGGGGATGGCGTGGTGGGGGATGCTGGCGTAAGGGCTCCTCCGCCCCACACTCCCGAGGATTATGGCTCCCCCCCTCCAGTCCTGTACCCCCAGAGCTGCATTCCACGCCCATCTTCAGCACCGTCACCCATGGCGGACCTTCTTCTTCAGTTAACTACTAAACAAGACCTTAAAAGTATGGTTGCGGAAATCACAGCATCTTTTCGATCTGAAATTGCTACCCTCCGCACTGATTTACACTCTATTGCTAACCGAATGGACATGCTGGAGAATGACCATGACACTACCAGGGCCTATGTTGCCTCACTACATGATACTACCACTGACCAGGGTTCAGCTATATGGGACATGCAGCGTCACTTGGAGGATCTTGACAACAGAGGCTGACGCAATAATATACGCATTAAGGGACTCCCAGAGGCTGACCAATCTGAGGATTTGCCTGCTCTGCTGGAGGCTGTCTTCAACACTGTACTGCAGGAACCCCCATCCCACAAAATTAAGTTTGATAGGGCACATCGAGCCCTTCGACCCAGAGGATCTTCCGCCGCACCCCGTGATGTCATCTGCTGCCTCCACGACTTCACCCTTAAAGAGGCTATAATGAGCAAGGCGCGCAAACTCAAAGACTTCAAATTTGAGGGAGCTCAACTACAATTTTATCAAGATCTTTCGCTAATCACCCGCCAGAAACGCCGCCATCTCCGACCCCTCCTTCAGATTCTTCAGGAACACCAAATTCCTTACTGGTGGGGTTTTCCGTTTGCTCTCATTGCTCGTAAGGATGGTCGTTCCGCTACACTTTGCTCCTTTTCGGACTTACCCCTCTTCTGCGACCTGCTGGATGTCCCCTTGCCGGATTTAACAGACTGGGAGCTAATTTCTCCACCCCCTCCCCCACCACCAGTTTGGCAACGATTGGAGCCCAGACGACGTCATGCACCCTCCGCGGCGGCGACCACTCGGAGGCCCCGGCTGGAGACTGGTTCCTGAGGAGGTTGCTCCCCCTTGAGACGTTCTCCCCTTTCTTGATAATGCTTTGAAATCTACAAGCCTTAATGTTATGTTTGCTTCTCTTTTTTTCTTTTTTTAGGTCTACGGGTCTCATCTATTATGTTTATTATTGGATTGTTTTTAGTGGAGTGGGGCGGGGGTGGGGTCCCGATGACTCCCCTTCCATCCTTCTTTTACTGGTGGTTGGGGATCCGCCGCCTCCCCTCCGACCTCCTGTCCACGCTCTCCCCCCTAAGGGGATACTTGGACTGTGCGGCCATTGATCCTGATTGGACCTCTGGCTGTCCTCATCGGTCCCCAGGCGAGTGACTTAGCCTCGCCCACAAAGTATTGTTTAATTGTTCTTATTTTTACTTTGTCATTTATGATGTCTTTTGCCCCACCCTCCCTCTCTTTCCCCCCCCCTCCCTGATCTAGAGACCCTGCCTCGACTTTGGGTTCCTGTTTGTGGATCACCCTTTTGCCTCTCCGAGGGAAACCTGCCAGCGTCATGTGAGATGGGTGAGCTTATTACAATCCGCTACTGTCCTCCAATCCTGAGTCCCAATGGTTAAGTGCGTGACAATTAATGTTAAGGGCCTGGGTTCCAACATTAAAAGGCGCCATGTCCTTAGAGAACTCCGCTCCTTATGAGCGGAGGTGGCATTTCTTCAGGAGACTCATTTTGACCGCACGGGTACTTTTGCCTTCGCTAAGCATTATTTTCCCATAGCCTTTTCGGCCTTTCACGATCGACGCAGAGCTGGGGTGGCTATCCTTCTTTCACGATCCTGCCCAATTACAGTGACGACCTCCCACATAGACCCAGGTGGCCGGTTTGTTATTTTGGAGGGGCTCCTTTATGGTGCCCCGATTGTCTTATGCAATGTCTATGCCCCCAATTCAGCGCAGATCCCGTTCTTGCGTCGGGTATTCTTTCGCCTGCGCGCTCTCCCACCATCAGCTTGGCTGGTGGGGGGAGACTTTAACATGGTCTTCTCTGAACGGGCTGATCATCTGGCGTTACCCCAGGGCCCAACCCCCATAGGTTGGCCCAACTTGCCCGGGAGTTCCGCAGGTTGGTCCGCGCCCATTCTTTGTATGACCTTTGGCGAGTGGACAATCCTACGGCGCGCTCCTACACCTTCTTCTCTCACCCTCATAACACTCACACCCGCATTGACTATTTCTTTGGAAATGCTCCCGCCCTTCGTCTGCTTAGAGACACGAACATTGGCTCTCTCACCTGGTCTGATCATGCCCCAGTCGTGGTTACCTTATCTACGACTCCAGTGCCTACTCGCCAATGTCATTGGCGTCTTAACGAAACACTGCTTAAATCACCGGCCTCCCTCGAGACCCTGCGCACACATTTGATAGATTATTTCAGGGACAACTTAGGCTCGGTAGACTCTCTTGCCATTCTCTGGGAAGCCCATAAGGCGGTCATGAGAGGATGCTGTATCGCATTGGCTTCTAGGCTTAAAAGGGACAGACAGGCCCAGGAACAGCTCCTTCAGACCCGTATTCGGTCCCTTACGACGACTTTGGCAGCACATCCATCCCTGGGGGTTCTTCGCCGTTTGGTCCTGGCCCGGGCGGACCTCCGTGATTTGGAGACCCACCATGTGGAACGACTCCTTCTTTATACCCGTCAGAGGTTTTTTGAACGAGGTAATAAATCTCATACCCTCCTGGCAGGAACCCTCAGGGATCATCGGGCCTCTTCCACACCACACTCTGTCCGTGACCCCACGGGTATTCTCCAACACCACCCTGATGCTGTGGCGCTGGCGTTCCACTCTTACTACTCTAAGCTGTACGACTTACCCCCCCCACGAGCACTACTCCCTGGGGATGACTCAACACTGCTGGAAGACTATTTAAAGGATTGTTGTCTCCCACGCCTTCCTCCTGAGGCCTTAACCTCCCTGAACACTCCCATCACCAAGGAGGAACTAGAAGGGGTCCTGAGGGACCTCCCAAACGGGAAAGCCCCAGGCCCAGATGGGTTCACTTACAATTATTATAAGGTTTTCCAGGGTGAACTTTCTGCTCATCTATTGTCCCTCTTCAATTCCTTCCTTTCAGGCTCCCCTATACCCCCGACTATGCTCTCCTCACTGCTCACATTGGTCCCTAAACCGGGTAAGGACTTGCAGGACTGTGCTAACTACCGACCCATTGCTTTGCTGAACACGGACCTGAAACTTTTCACCAAACTCCTAGCCAATAGACTAAATGCTTGGCTCCCTCTGCTTGTCCATAAGGACCAGGTGGGATTCATCCCCTGTCGTCAGGGTGGTGAAAACACCAGGAGGACTGTAGATTTGGTGGAGGTGGCCAATCATTATTCTACCCCGGCCCTTCTCTTGAGCCTGGACGCTGAAAAGGCTTTTGACCGCATAGATTGGTCGTTTATGCATGCTACGCTCAAGGCGTTCGGGCTTACAGGACCTTTTCTCACAGCTATCCAGGCCCTCTACTCCCTACCCTCAGCAGCAATCAAGCTTCCCCATGCATCTTCGCCCTTCTTCCCTATTCAAAATGGTACTAGGCAGGGTTGCCCCTTGTCACCCATCATATTTGCCCTCTGCATTGAACCGCTAGCGGCCGAGATTAGGCGAGACCCTAATATCAAGGGGATCATGGTCCAAGATAGGGAATTTAAGGTCTCTCTCTTCGCAGACGATGTTCTCCTCACTCTCACCTCCCCTCATACTACCCTTCCAAACTTGTTGTGCTCGCTGGAGACCTATGGCGATCTCTCAGGATATAAGGTGAACCCCGCAAAGACTGAGGCACTCCCACTCAATATCCCACGGGACCTTCTCCTTCTCCTCCGCAGTAATTACGATTTCCAGTGGCGGGAGTCCTCTATCCGCTACCTGGGAGTCCATATATCCACCTCCTATGCGACCTTATACTCGGCAAACTACCCGCGGTTGTTTCGTGAGCTAAGAGCCCTATTGGACAGGTGGCAACCCTTACCTATCTCCCTTTTGGGGAGAATTGCTGCGGTCAAGATGACTCTCCTCCCGAAGCTACTGTATTTTTTCGAGATGCTTCCGGTTGCGATACCTCGGGGAGAATTACGGAACCTACAGAAAGCTATTTTCCAGTTTATCTGGCAAGCAAAACGGCACCGAATACCCAGATCTGTTATACTGGCGGATAGGGGGTCTGGGGGTATGGCTGTCCCACATTTGTTACATTATTACTGGGCGGCCCATTTACGCCATATCCCATTCTGGGCGGCTATGCCAGCATATACCAGATGGGTGCAGATAGAGAAGCTATGGCTGGCACCCAAGCACCCTAACGCGCTTCTGTGGGTCAGCTCCCCCCCCGCTCCCCCTGCCTCGTACCTGCTGGGTCCCATTCGGTTTACTAGATCTATCTGGTCTACCTGTTGTACTAGATTCTCCCTGATGTCCCCGCGCTCATCCATGGTCTCCATACTATATAATCCCCTTCTCCCGGAAAGCCTGACTTCTGCCATGACTAAAGTGTGGTCTAAAGCTGGCCTTTACCGGATTGCTGACATGGTTGACCCTGGAACCTTGGAACTCAGGTCCTTTGCCTATCTTACAGCTAATCAAAACCTGCCAGGTACTGAATGGTTCCATTACTTGCAGGTGGTTCACTTTGTCCGCTCCCTCCATGGGTCCTTTAAGGTGTCACTCCCCATCGCTTTTGAAAAGATTTGCCGTGCAGGCACGTCCACTAGGGGCTTTATATCCTCTATTTACCAACTTCTTACCTCACAAACTACAGGCTCTCCTGTTAGCCACCGCTACATGCTTAAATGGGAGGAGGCGGTGGGTAAACCCATCTCCCAGGAACAGTGGCGGATTGTATGGTCTCGGGCCCAGAAATCATCTCAGTGCATTACGTTTAGGGAAGCGCAGTATAAGCTGTTGATGCATTGGTATCATACTCCGGCCCTCCTTCATGCTTTAAACCCATTGGTTCCCCCATGGTGCTGGCGCTGTGGAGCTGCGGTGGGTACCTTGCACCATATCTTTTGGACGTGCCCTCTCATCCTGGGTTTCTGGAGGGAGGTCAGGACTCTGACGACTGCTCTCTTTTTGCAAGAGGTTCCTCTTGACCCTCTTCTTTATCTCCTGAACCTTCCCCCCAGACACCTGAGTAATAAGTCATCCAGGCTTTTCTTGCATCTTTGTACTGCAGCTAAAACTCTCATAGCTAGAAACTGGAAGAAAGTGAGTCCCCCATCTAGTATTGAGCTTGTGGCTAGAATGAAGGATGTGAGGAGTCTTGAATACCTGACCGCTGGCCTAGATAATTCATGGGAAGCCTTTGGGGCTATCTGGGCGCCCTGGGACATGTATTGTACATCACAGGGTCTCTGATCTCTAGTCCTCTCCTTCCCTCCCCCCTTCCCTTTGGTCCTACCCTTGTCTTCTTAACCCCTCCATTCCCCCCTCCCTTGTTCACTGCCTAATTTGAATGCCTGCTTGTTTGATTATTTTTGTTTTCTTTTGTTTTTTTTGTTTTTTTCTTCATTCCTTGTTAATGAAAAATTTTTAAATAAAATTACAGTTATATAAAAAAAAAATGGCAGTTTGGAGAAGGCACCCTTCAAATCTCAGGGACCTGGAGAAATTTGCCAAAGAAGAATGGTCTAAAATTCCAGCAGAGCATTGTAAGAAACTCATTGATAGTTACCGGAAGCGGTTGTTCGCAGTTATTTTGTCTAAAGGTTGTGCTACCAAGTATTAGGCTGAGGGTGCCAATACTTTTGTCCGGCCCATTTTTGGAGTTTTGTGTAAAATGATCAATGATTTGACTTTTTTTTCATTCTCTTTTGTGTTTTTTCATTGCAAGCAAAATAAATGAAGATATTATTACCAAAGCATTTGTGATTGCAATCATTTTCTGGAAGAAATTGAGTATTATCTGACAGAATTGCAGGGGTGCCAATACTTTTGGCCAGCACTGTAATTGATATGCTGCGATTTACAAAAACACAAGTGTTTTTGAAAATCGCAGCATTTCCACTGCAGCATTTTTTCTGCAATTTGTGGAAGGGATTAACCAGAATAACATTCACTTCGTAGGTAATGTAAAACGCTAAGGTTTTTGCCATGGCGTTTCCGCCGCAGCCAAATCACGTGGGGCCCCGATTTTAAGCAATTTTATAGCATTTTTGACAAGTGTATGTAGAGCCAATTTTGTAACTCTTTCTGTGCAAAATTTCCATAAAGAAAATCCACAGCATTTTACTGTAATAACAAGAAGGATGAATCTTATTCAAACAATGGAAAAAAAAAAAAGTGGTGTGTGGGGGTAGGGGAGATTGTGGCTTGACTGTCTGAGAGTAAGGAGAATTCAGCAAGAGCTTTACTCATTGCTCCATAAGCACTATGTATCACTAATACTTTGCACTATAAATTTAGAAAGAAAAATGTTTAGTTACACTTTAAAGCGAATCTGTCAGCCCAATTTAGCTATCCAAACCAAGCTCAGTACCAGCAAGGGCATCCTATGGCTTCTCCAATGGTGCCCTTATAATGTTTATTCTTTATGTAAATTAGCTGTATAAAGTTAAAGGAGTGGAGAGTTATCACAAGAAGTCAAGCTCACCACAGCCCAAGTCATCCCCTCTCATGTGATGGACCCTGCTTAGCTTCTCTGACATCACAATGGCCTGTGAAAGGCAGTGCTGCTTCTTATTGGGCTTCTTGTTCTTTTTCCCTGGTGTATGCTCCCATTTTCTTTTAATTCCCGATGAGCTGCCATGCAGGCTGAGTGACATCCCTGCCTCCCAATGCTGCATTGTGATGAGCTGAAGCTGGGGACATATGTCTAGTCTTTGCACGCATCTACTGGAGCTCAATGAACACTGTGCAAGCACATGATTTAACAGGCCATTGTGGTGACATCAGAAAAGCTGGGCAGAGTCCATCACAGCAGAGGGGTTGACTTAGGGTGTGGAGAGCTTGAGTTATTGCTATCTCTCCACCTCCTTGACTTTATAAGCTAATTTACATAAAGAATAAAAGTTATTTTACTGAGGATACAAGAATAACTGAAACATTATAAGGACAGCATTGAAGAAGCCATGGAATGCCCTGGAAGGTTCTAAACTTGATTTGGGTAGCTAAATTATGCTGACAGGTTCCCTTTAGGTTTTACCATCACCAGAAAGAAATGTTGCATCCTTAGAAGCCTGATTTGTAGGCTTACTATCCAGATCTTTGTACCACATGAAGAAACTTGTAGATGGACTTGGATAGTCCCTTAATCAGCTCTTCTCTCTCTCCTTCAGAGCTTCTTCACCTCCTTAGGACAACAGAGTGAAGGGGTGCTTTATTCAAATTCTCTGGTCATTCTAACCTAGACTCTCCTCACTTTCTCTGGGTTAGAGCTTGGACATCCTTTGATAGATGGTATTTGTTGCAGCTGAGTCACACAGATTTTCCCCTGATAGTCTAAGGTTCCACTAAAAGCTTACTAGCAGATCTTTCTAGTTTCAAAGGTATTTATTGAATTATAGCAACAATAAAACAGTAAGTCAAAACAGTAGCAAGTTAAGCATTTGTAAGTGAGAATGAATCATACAGAGCATAGTATAGAAACATGATAACTTATCAAAAATAAAGAATCCTGTAGGAAAATATGGATAAAAAGGTAATTAGCCAATAACAAACATAGAGGGGAGAAAAAAGGGATGAACAGCACTATATTGCACAGGTTGGGCGGGAGAGGAGCAGGTGGTCCCTGCCAAGGGGGCAAAAATGTAACACTCAACCACATTAAGTAGTTAATGCTGGAGACAATACAACAGGCCTGGGATATTGGTCTATTAACCCAGGGTGGCCATACCCTGTCAAATTGCAGATGGGTATCTGAAATAGTGGCGTTAATCTTTTCATGCAGCATGACTGTGTCAACACGTCCAATGACATTTGACAGTGAAAGAATTGTTTTTTTTCAGTCGGAAGTGATATGAATTCTCGTTGCCATTAGAATATATTGGAGTAATTTATATTGCTCATATCTGATGGTGGATGGTTTCAGGCAAAGTAAGAAAACTGGGGCAGTTAGCGGGATTGACTATCCCAAGAGTTGTTGCACCATCCTATGGATGGATGTCCAGAAGTGACAGCCTAAGGGGCAAGTCCACCAGATATGAAGGGTGTCGCTTGAAGTGAACAAAAACAAAGGGGCGAAACTGTAGGGCAAAAACTATGTAGTCTAGATGGAACCAAATAGGTTCTGTGAAGATTTTTTAAGAGGGCTCCATAAGGGGAACTTGCCAACTGCCTTTGCTAGTGAACGTGCAACACTCGGTCCTTTGAGCTGGGGTTAGGGTGGTCTCCAATTCCCTTTCCCAGGCCATCATATAGTCCAGCTTGAGCTCAGAAGGCGGGGCGTTCAGCAAACTGTATATAAAGGTAAGGGAACCTCTATCAGTCACCCTATAGCTGCACATTCTTTCAAAGCAAATGGGAATGATCACAGGGTTATGTGGAGAGAGGGAATGAAGTGAAAGACCTGGTTAGCCCTCAAGGACTCTGGGGGGGCGGTGTATGTGTATGAATGAAGTAGTCCTTTGTGAAGACCTGCTGGTCACAGAGGAAGTCGTTGAGAAGCCTACACCTAGTGGGCCTCCACCAAGTGAACACCTCGGAAGCTAGGTGTCAGAATTCTTGTGTCAGAATCCTTGTGTATTTTTCTAATTTACCACCAGTGGCCGCTGTTTCTCTTACTCTGGACTATTGTGTTACACTTCCACTCCTCACCTCTGGAGGCTGCTGTGTTATTCTAGGATTTGTCCTTAACCAAGATGACCGATGTGTGCCAATTTGAAGCCATCTTGTTTCCTGTTTGGGCCTATTTATATCCATGAGGCAATTCAACCATTGCCTGAGTATTGTGACTTGCTTCCAGTCTCCAGCTCCTCTGAACTAGCTTTCCCAGATTGTTCCTACTCCTCGCTGTATCACCTTTGCGATCTACACCTCAAGCCACACCCCGGACTACTGCACTACCACATCTAACTGCACCTGACTTTCTTCCATCTGGCCACTGGATTCCAGCCGTGAGTACCAGTATTATAACAATAGGCCAGGAGAAAAGAAAGGATTATTAAGTAGAAGGAATAATGGTGGGGTCGGGCTTTGTAGCTTAAAACTAAAATGGACCCTCCACTACAGTTGCAACATATAGTTGGTTACTTTAGTGGTTGCTGGGATAGGTTGGGAGGTCGATTGTGAGGTCCATAGAAGAGCCTGTATTGAGGCTGGGGTGACCAAGGACGACTCCAAGGCTACCCATTGCGGGCAATCAATCTCTTAGTATATAGAACAAATTTGTGAGAGCCTAGCAGCTATGTACTATTTTATAAAGGTTGGAAACTGACAGACCACCCTTGTGATAGCACATAGTATGTTTATAGGCGTTTATATACCCAAATAAAGTTGAAAAGTTCCCTCTGTAGGCTGACTAGGTAAGAAGAGGTTACCGGGGTTGAAAGGGTACGGAAGTAATAGAGGATGCATGGTAAAGTGACTATTTTAACCGTATGAATCCTACTAACCCAAGAAAGAGTGGGGCAATGCCAGTCAACAAGATCCTTCAGTAATTTTGTGATCAATGCAGCATAATTCCATTAGAAATGAGTATCTAAGGGACTGCATAGATTTATACCCAGGTAGGGCAGATTTTTATGTAGCGTCTGAAAACCAAACTTTAAGCCTATCAATTTTTTGGTAGACTGGGGGACATAATAATGTAAAATTTCTGATTTGGAGGTGTTCATTTTAAGGCTCGAGAGGCGTGCAAATTGTCAGAGGGTATTGATCAGGTTCGGAAGTGTGATCAGGGGTTTTGTGATTGTAAGTAACATATCATCTGCAACGAGATTAGTATATACATTTGTGGTTCCCAATACACACACCTGTTATACAAATAGGCCTTGTGATGATAATTGGCCCAATGAATAATATTACCAAGTTTTCTTATCATATCGAAGGTCTGCCTACCTGGGATAAAACCTACTTGGTCAGAGTGTATCAATGACAGAAGCAGACCGTTTAACCTGGAGGCCAGGATGGAGGAAAAAAGCTTAACATCTAAATTTAAAAGAGAAATGGGACTATACTTGGCAGGGGCAGTATTAGCTTTGACTGGTTTGGGAATCACCGTTAAGTACGCACTGAGCATGTCCTTGGGAAACTTACCACCTTGCAGGATTAAATATTTGCAAGAGAGGGAACGAGAGAAGAGATTTTAACATTTTATTGTAGAGGGGTAAGAAGCCATCAGGTCCAGGGTCTTTCCTAGTCTTAAAAGCATCAATGGCTGTATCTAATTCCTCCTTAGTTACAGGCGCGTTTAAGGAGGCGACTTGAGTAGCAGTTACTGTAGGGAGGTGGAGGGAGTGGAGGAGGGAGGCAATCTCGTGGGGGGGGCGTGCAGAGGTGGGGGCAGAGTACAATTTCTGATAAAACTGGTGAAATTGTGTGTAAATAGAATTAGGGTTAGAAGTGAGCCTGCCACCGGACTCTCGCATTTGATATATCATGTTAACCTGCTGTCAGGCACTAAGTTTAGAGGCTAGCAGTTTATCAGGCTTGTTTGCTAGTTTATAAAATTTCACTTGGGTCCATCATATAGCTTTTTGTCTTATGAGTTAGGACAGAGTTAAGTTTAACATCTCTAATACATTTGGTCAGGTAGCGAGAGGGGTGGATCTGATTAGCTGTTTCCAATTTTAACAGTTGTCTTCCAAGTCAGCCTGAACTTTAGACCTCTTTTCATATGAGAGGCCTCAGCTATAACGGTACCCCTAACTGTAGTCTTATGAGATGCCCAATTAATAGCTGTGTCTGTAGCCGAGGCATTATTGTGTGCAAAGAACTCGGTAAGGGAGTTCGAGATTCATTGTTTAATGCCAGGATCTGTAAAAAGGCAGTCATTTAAATGCCAATGGGACGGCATAGCATGAGGAATTTGGAAGTTAATGTCAAGCATGACTAGGTCATGATCCAACCAGTACAGAGCTTTCAAGTAGAGAGGAGGATGCTATCAATCCTAGTATAATGGCGATGGGCTGGAGAAAAAGCCTGTCTGGTGCAAGTACTGGCAGACTTTCAGACCCTATCAAGTGAAGCCTGCAGGGTCAGCGATGAGCACACATGCAGCAACAGGGGTAGTAACCCAGGCAGCGACCCCGAAATCCAGGAGTTCAGCGCAGAAGGAGCCACAGCCAATGCCAAACACATCTGGCAGTCTGCAGCTTCATGGCACTTTCTAGGTTTGCCCTGAAAAAAGTTTGGCCCTTTGTCCACTAATGGCTCACATACAAGCTCAACACATACCTCATGGATGGGGGTATTCTTTTTCCCTCTGTGTACCAATGGCGGATTATAATATTGGGGGGCTTTGGGTGGCAGATTTATGTAGCCCTGTATAATCCAGAAGAGGACCATTTAGTCTTGCGTACTTCTGTGTTGGCTATAGAACAGTTTATTGACCTTTAGAAGGTCTTCCAAAAATCCTTAAACTTATAGCACTGCACCGGAGAGAACATAGGGTTGAGTCTAGAATGGATTGGTTAAAATAAGGTGTGACTGGGATCTAGTAGGTGATGCTATCTTGGCTCTGGGAGTGTCAGCTGGGTGGTCTGGCGGGCTCCACCCAAAAGCCCATCATAGCTAATACACGACGCACCTCAGCATTTTCGGGCACTGGATGATCCAAATAGAGACTAACTATGCCTCTTTTACACGCAACCCTAACCTGCCTAGTTTGACATGGACACAGCAGGTGGTGCCTCAACAGGCAGAACCTTATTTTACCCATTCCATTCCAGCATCTTCCGAGTAGACAGAGGATGTGTGTGAAATAACTTTGCTTTATGTCTGTGTGTGTATATGCCTCATGTGAATCTGTGTATGTTTTTGGGTGTATCATTGTGTCTGTGAGTGTGTTTGTTTGTAAATGTGCTCTTGCCCTATATATGGCCACTTCACAGCACAATGCTACTACCACTAGTCTTATCCTGCATATATAGGAATAGTGTAGTAACACTAGTCTTATACTGCACATATAGACACTGCACAACACTACTACTCTAATCCTGTATTTCTGGGTCTTGCACGCTACAATTTCTCTTATTTTGCACAAATGGGCACTACATTACTACTCTAATCCTGCACACATGGGTGCTGCACAGTACAGTTTCTTTTATCCTGTACATATGGGTATTACTTACTTATCCTGCATATATGGGCACTGCATAGTACTACTACTCTTACCCTGCATATATTGGCACAGCACTGTATTACTACTCATATCCTGTATATCTGGGTACAACACGGTGCTACTCCTCTAATCCTCTATATGCTATATGGGCTTCACACAGAACCACTCCTCTAATCCTGTATACTGTTTATAAGCAATGCATAGTACCACTGTCTTTAGGTCCATTATTCTAATCTATGAAAAGATCAGAACAACAAACATAAAAAATGCCAGAATGACTAAGAAAAAAGAAAAACTGGCCTTTTGTATGCATCATCATTGACTCCAGTGCTAAAATAAAATTGGAAGATTAATTCTGATAGCTTTTTGATTTTTCAGATGATAAAAAAGAACAGTACATTGCTTTTTCCAAACAAACAAATGGGAAGCCAATGGAAGGTGACCCGTTTTTATCTGGGAAGCAGTAAAATTGGTTCTGGTGTTTTTGGTACTTCTTCAGGCAGTAAGTGTCAGATCATCTTAAAAACATTAGACAGGTGGAGGGCCCACATACTTCTAACCACCTAAACTTTAATCTGCCCCTGTTGTATACAGAAGGGGAACAGGACCCTATACTTCTGGGATCTTTTTAAACCCTGCGACTTTCTATGTGAACTGGATTTGATTCATGTTACTGTACCTGACTGAACTGTCTGCTATGCCATTTCCGATGGTCCCTCAAGGGGAACCACAGGTTGGATCCCCCTTGGCTCACAATAATCGCAAAACTGATATCAGGAGAGACAGACTCACTTTGGCTCAGTCCCCCAGGACCCTGCCCCCTGATTTGATACTTTAGCTAAAGTAGATCACACACTGTAAACTAGCTACCTATATTTGTTATCTTTAATTTATTGTTTTACTGGATTCCTGACTATGGCTCTCACATGTCTTATTCTACTGAGTCACTTGTATGCTTGCCTTGTCTTTAGGTAGTCCCCTTAAAATACCTCCATGATTCAGTGGTACATTACTTCTTTTTTTTCTTAATCCACTCTGGTTTTGTTTACACCTTACCTGAAAAAGATAGGTATGTAGACTTTTCAATTATTTTCTAAAAATTGTAAAATAACATCCGGTCCCAGTATTTTTAACCTAAAAAGACCAATAACAATATTGGAAAAAAAATTTGTCTGAATCAGTCGAAAACATGATTAAAACAATATCTCTGTAAAGAGCTGCAGAATAAGATGGCACTATATAAGTAAGCAAAATAAATAAATTCATTAAAACTGCAATGCCCCCCTTTAAAAATTTTCAGAAGTGGTGGAAGGGGTTAGAAGCACCAATAGTATTACACAATCCTATCTGCAGATGTATTGCTATCTCCAGAGAACCCCTTAATTCCTAACATACAGTGTCAAACATTTGGTATACCTGCTGTACACTCTGCAGTGCCTATGAAAGCTCCATCTAAGAGCATCACTCTGCAGACTGACATGCAGTTGTTGCCTGCAACACAGCATCACATTACAGTGTTTGAGGCTGGGAAGGGTTAATACATGAACCAGGTTACTGAATGTGAAGAGAAGGATGTGTGAAAGATGAGGCAATATGTGAATGCTGCTGGTACATCCCCCAGAAAATCAATGTGAGTTATAGGCTGGTCTCCATGTCTAGAAACAAAATGAACAGTTCAAAAAGTGAATTGTAAATGTGGCAGAATTTCCTTGCAGCCATTCACTGCCTATACACACAACCTAGTGAATGGGGGATGCGAGATGTGTTCCTATATATTATAGCACAATGGCAGTGTGAAATCAGGTATTAAAGAATGTTTCTCTGCCTTAGGCAAGCACAGCTCAGCTCAGGGATGCCCAGCTCTACCCATACACTGGGATAAGTGCCCACCCCCTGTCAATCATGAGAGGACACAACCTGTAAGCACCCTGCCAGTATGCAGTGTGCTCTGATCAGCTGCTGCAAGGACCAATTGTTCATACCCTCAGAGAAAAGGGACACATCATCCTGTCCCTGCCCCCCTCCTCCAAATCCCTGGAGTAGCAATTAGAGTGCCCTGCTTCATATGGAATGATCCATTGTCTGTAACAGGTTCAGGCTGACACAAGTGCCTGCTGCTTATTCTCTGCTGGTCCTGCTCTGGATTAAAGTCTGGCTGTGGGTGCAGGGCACTTATTGGGTTAAGCCAGTGTTCCTCCTCTCTGCTGGGTCTGCCTGCTCAGGAATGATGCGAGCTTTGGGGAATCCAAGTTGCTGGCTCATCTGCTGGCTCCCTGTGCTATGTTAGGAGGGAGCATCTTCATTGAGATCACAGACAAGAGACAGAAAAGGATACTATGGACTGATTGTATGCCCATCACCATGGAGTTTATAGTGGGCATGATCTGCATTATTGTCTGCCTCAAGCCAGGTAAGAGGAACGTTTTATCTGCTTCTAGTGTGACAAGGAAGTGTTAGGTATCGGATACATTTCTATATATAGAACAGTGGCATGGCATATTATTCCAGTAAATGGTGGGCAGAAGGGAAGCACAAGTTTTAAAGCCCTGTTAAAGTAGGTCACATATATGGGGTGTGTGTGTTTTCCTTTTCTATAAAAAACCTCTGCTTCTAGCAGGTACATTACTGTGAGATTACATAGCTCAATATACACTGTATCAGTTTGTTGGCTAATCACTGGCTTTGGCTTTCTTGGGTCAGTTGCAGGGTTTGGTGTGGACCCCTCCCTACAGATTGACATCCTAGAGGAGCTCCAGCTGGGGGAGGCCACTCCTGGAGTACAGCAGGTTCAAGGACTTCACAACAGAAGCAAAGCCTTCCTTTTTCAAGGTATTTCCTAATGTATTGTGTAAACTGAACATCCACCTGATACACAGTTGGGGCCTCCATGTCCTTGTGTGTGTTCATTGTGTGAACTGTCCTTTGTCTGTCCTTTCAGCACATACTAATGCAATGCTTTATTAATGATCACTAAGCGGCAGGAGGCAGGAACCTCCTTTTTCTCAGGGTTATCTTTTCATCTGAGCCCTGGGCATGGTGCAAGACAACTTGTGTGTAGAAACACAGTTTACTGCTTAGGCAGGGAATACTTTGGAAAATGCAACATATGTTCTTTCAGAATTGTATTAAACCTGTGTTATAAGAGTTTGGGTAACTCTTAGAAAATAAAAATGCTTCCGTCTTGAGCATGAGAGTATAGATATGAGTAAGATTTAACCTCTACAGTGCCAAATTAAGTGTGGTGGTGAAACTGCAATGATAATTGACAGGTCTGTTGAACCAAAATGATCGACTACGATTCAGTTGAAATCCTTAGAACTGCTAAAAAAGATGTTGGATAATTTATATTTTTCATACATTTTTTTTTTTATTGCAATAGTGTGATTGTGAAATCATTATAGCAGTTTTATGACACATGAACAATAATTTGCAGTGATTTTACATTGAATGTACTGTTGCATCATTTGGAATAATCACTTTGTTTATGGGCCTTTTGGTTAATTTGATGAAAAATATATTGAACGGTTTATGATTTCTAGCAATAATCATTAGCTCTATGTCCAGCTTAAATCATAGTAATATTTCATCACATATCAAATTGTTCAGTAATGACAGCTCTATATCCTACAACAACTGATTTCTACCAACTTTCCAATTAGACGATACGTGATTCTCTGCTGAGCTGTGCTGTACAGATCATCCGCCTTAACTACAAGCTTTTCCCACTCAAGTGTCAGTGCTCTTTTGCAACCGCTCGCTTTTTTACTGATTGATGGCCCCTTAATTAATGTACAGCAGGACCGAGGCTGGCAGATGGTTGATTTGAGTCTAGGGAAGCAATGAATAATAAGGCACACTAGCCTGATCAGGGAGATTAATGCTGCTGGGAACCTGTGACTTATGGTAAAAACAAAATTGGTTTGTGAAAGTTGGATGGCTCTATTTTATGTGCATGAGAGATGGGGCGCTCAGGGAGTACTGTAGCTCCAGCCTGGGGTTGGTTGGAGTCATGTTGCATAATCATATTTAACACCAAGCATAAAAGGAAGCAATATGCATCCATATTTATTCTTAATTTCACTTGGTGCTCTGCAAAGGTCCATCCAAAAAATACGTCCTTTTCTCATCTTTTGCAATGTTCCATTTTCAGTTATTGCCCATCTTCACTTACATGTCCCCAAAACCTTTTTCAAGTCTAAGGAGAAAATCTATATATTATATTGGCTTTTCTCGCATCTACATGACAGCTATATGTTACAGGCTGTTAGAAAGAAAGGCAGAGTATATTACACATATCTGGATTATGTTATAGCAATTAAAACACATTTCAATATCTATGTAATTCATTGGTTTGGCTAGTTAAATAAAGGCAACTATGTTATGCCGCAGGAACTGTTTAAAACATTGCATTTTCCATTATGATATTCTCTATGCCATTGAAGGATTAGAAAGGGATGAGGCTTGAATGAATGCATGTGTACTCAGTGTAAAATTGCAGCAACATATTCTCATACAATGTCACATACAGCATATATTGACTTAACTGTCAAACCTAATGAAAAGTACATCTGAAGGTAAAGCATCTATGGAAAAATTAATTTTCATATGAGCGAGCAAAAGGGTCGCTCATATGAAATTGTTGAGCCAATCCCCCTTTTTTCTGTATATCAGAGGTTAGTACCATCACTGTGCTTATTGAAATAAACCGACCAACCAGTTATGGGGCCACAAGTACAATCTACTGTTCTACTGCAATTTGGGATAGCAGAGGAAGCTCCTGGAATGCATGAAAACATGAGGCATCAGGTTCCTACTATTTTCTAGGTGTTGGTGCAGGGGATAATTATTTGGGAAAAGGAGCATCTCTTTATTATTTCACATTCAAGATTTCTGTTATGCAGAACCTAAATATAATGCCCTTCGCAATCTATGAGACCATACTTTCTGCATAGATTCTAATGTCACTGTATATAAACATGCATTACGAGCATTTTTTTCTCAAAGGTTACACAAGAATTTGTGAAATAAAAGAAATTAAGGTGGGCTCCAAGGCATGTTATATTACAAAGCTGCCCCCCCACAAAAAAAAAGTACTAATGCCCAACAAGATCTGTAATAACAGTTCATATGAAAGAAAGACCAAAACAATGGCAAACTGGATCATGAAGTGTATGCAGAAAAATATGTAGGACCCCCAGCCATGGAGAGGTTAAATACAGGTAAAGAAGAACAGTAGAAGCAAGATCATGTGCTTATAGATAGAACAAACAGCTTCACCAAGAAGAGCATCATGACCCAAAATTGAAATGTTAAGGTGGTTATAATAATTTCAAAAATATGTATATGTATGTATGTAAATTCTTAACAAATATATATTGTCTTTTGGAAAATTTGCCAATAAAAAAATAAAGTGTACAAAGACTTCGAGACAGTCTTACAACATCTGCTGTCAAAAGAAACAGATCTGACATGTTGAATTTTAACTTGTCAGTTTATCTCCCACTCTCCATTAAAGTAATGTGCATGTTCATCAGCTGGATCAGCTGGTCCTGCATATGAATAGGGGAGTCAGAGTTATACCTGGTGTGTGTGTGTGTGTGTGTGTGTGTGTGTGTTTTTTTTTTTTTTTTTGTTTCTTTTTTGGGTGAAACCATGAATGGATATAATAAATAGACCATTTTATCTATAGTTTTGAGTTTCACTGTAGGTTTCTATCTTTGACAGTTATAACAATGAAACAGGTTATCTCAATCTGCATTCTCACACCATCAGTAAAAAGCTGATTTTGTCGGGGGAAATTGTTGCTTACATAAACAATGGCCAACCATGTAATACATGGATGGCTCAAGTCTTCAGCCTGAGAGGCAATCGTGTTATTGCTTCTTTGCTTTGATTCATAGACGGAGTACTAAACAGACATACTGGCCTCTGGGGTTGTCCACTGAGACAACCCCTTCTAAATGAATGGGACCTTAGACTGAGGTCACGTCACATGTTAAGGCAGAAATACAGTCCAGTAAATT
The DNA here is from genome assembly GCA_947044405.1 of Leptodactylus fallax. Lineage (NCBI taxonomy): Eukaryota > Metazoa > Chordata > Amphibia > Anura > Leptodactylidae > Leptodactylus > Leptodactylus fallax. The sequence continues at coordinate 6,217,780 of CAMRHE010000036.1, forward strand.
TCATTTACTTTCATCCACACATTGTGGGTAAAAGTGCTGCAGAAAATGCAGTTTTCAAAATAGCATGTAACTTTAAAAATGCAGCATACTAATTTTATCTGCATTTTACTACTTTTAGGCACTTTTCTCACCTCATTATAATCAAACAGTTGATGTTTGCAGTATATTATTTGCTTATTTAATTCCAAAAAAAGATTTGTGCAAAAATTTGCGTCTTTTTCATGCCTTGCATACCAGACAACGGGTGTGCAATGCATTATAACTCTCCCTGTATCTACTGACACCCTTAAGGGCACTTTTCTTGATAATTATTTATAAACAAAAATGACACTAGTTGAAACATTATTGTCTTCTCTAATGCATTAAGATGGCTATTACATAATTGTTTCATATTATTAAATTTGCCTCGAACTAACTTTTTCAAGACAAGTCAACTATGTAAACTTAATCTTTATTGGTCATAGCATAAATTTTGGTTTTCAGATGTGACTGTTCTCTTGGTATCCTTCATTTGTAATGTTAGTTTACTAAATTGTTGCAATGTATTGACTGGTAATATCACTCTTCTAAAACATATTGTTATTGAGGTTGACCATTAACATAGAGCATTAGATATATTAACGATAGATGCCCTACTTGGAAACAAGACAGTAGACAATGCACCTGGGAAATACCAGTTAAATCTTTTGTGTAATATTGTGCAAGGCTAGGTTCACATTAGCGCTCGCTATATATTTGGGGTTTCTGTCCACGAACTCGCTTAAAAATGCATTTTTCGGGGGGGGACATGGCGGACCCCATTATATTCTATAATAGTTTCACTGGTAACTGCTTTTTAAGCGGGTTAGCTTTCCGTTTTTCAGGTTACCAAGCGGACCCGAAGGATGGAAAGCCGAACACTAGTGTGAACCTAGTGTAAGGGAAATTGTGGCGTATTCTGCATAAGTGATTATCAAAACTATAACAGATGATACTCAGAAAGCTATGCTATCCCCATATTTTTCGCTAGGCTATGCTGTTTCTGGAACTCCTATTTAGCTCAATGCAACAACTGGCTGTTTCTGCCACTCCTGAACACCTCAAGGAGGTAGAGACAAGGCTATTCTCATTGCATCCATGAAAGGCTGCATCTCCCGTGTCATGACCAGAGATTTCCGAGTTGATGTGCAAGTCCTTCACTCATGTTAGTGAATGGAATCGTATTGCAACACCAAGAGTACTGTGACTGTGTCTCCAAGTTGCAAAAAAGTCATGTAAAAGTTAAAGCAGTGTTCGACTTGAAGTTGCAATTATGGCACTCCCTTTGGTCATGCAACGGGAGTCGTGGCCAAAATTCTGTGTAACCCTAGCCTTAAAGTTACAAAATACAGTATCCAAAAGATAACAAGGAAACAATTCTATCCTATTCCTCTCTTCTGCAGTTAAATCACTCATCCTCCTTTGCTTGAACCAGACAAAATCTGCTGTTATCCAATGACTACACAAAGCAAATCACATTTCCGACATGAAAGAGCTATCACGAAGTCCACCTTTTTCCATAGATACTATTTAGTTCCTCTTCTTTCTTTAAGAAATAAAAACTCAAGCCCATCACCATTCTTTTAAGTTGTCACTTGCCTATTTATGATCAGATTTATTTCTCTAACCCCTTCATCCCCCCCTACCCTTGTCATAGTCTTATATGTAGTTAGTAACCCAGCCTAAAAAGTGTAGAAAACTTATTTCTTTAATAAGATATATTACAAAGTTTCTTGTATTAACACATACTATTAATTTATGCAAATTTGTTTAACTTACAGTCTATCCCTTTGGTCTTATGCTGCTCAGACTTAGGCCTTACTCACACATCCATTTTTATGTACGTTTTATCTCCGCATTTTTTACAAACACAATATGGACACGTTGATTGCAATGTAGTCATTCACATGTCCATTTTTATTCACGGTTAGTGAGTCTGTAAAGATAAAAACAGCGATGTGTTCTATTTTTATTGATCACAGATGTCCATTAAAGTGTATGGGTAAGTGAAAAACACAGACACTATAGTCATCAATTCTCTGTCCATTTTTCACTGATCAAACTCAATACAAAGTGTAGTTTTAAAAAAAAAAAAAAAAAAAAAAAAAAAAAACATCCATTTTTTGTGTATCTGAAAAACAAGCCACTCACACAACACGTCTAGAAAATCAATGTATCTGTGGTCTCAGCACACATACAGTGGGGAAAAAAAAGTATTTAGTCAGCCACCAATTGTGCAAGTTCTCCCACTTAAAAAGATGAGGCCTGTAATTGACATCATAGGTAGTCCTCAACTATGAGAGACAAAATGAGAAAACAAATCCAGAAAATCACATTTTCTGATTTTTAAAGAATTTATTTGCAAATTATGGTGGAAAATAAGTATTTGGTCAATAATAAAAGTTCATCTCAATACTTTGTTATATATCCTTTGTTGGCGATGACAGAGGTCAAACGTTTTCTGTAAGTCTTCACAAGGTTGGCACACACTGTTGCTCGTATGTTGGCCCATTCCTCCATGCAGATCTCCTGTAGAGCAGTGATGTTTTGGGGCTGTCGCTGGGCAACACGGACTTTCAACTCCCTCCAAAGGTTTTGTATGGGGTTGAGATCTGAAGACTTTGCTAGGGCACTTCAGGACCTTGAAATGCTTCTTACGAAGCCACTCCTTTGTTGCCCTGGCGGTGTGCTTGGGATCATTGTCATGCTGAAAGACCCAGCCACGTTTCATCTTCAATACCCTTGCTGATGGAAGGAGGTTTGCACTCAAAATCTCACGATGCACGGCCCCATTCATTCTTTCATGTACACGGATCAGTCGTCCTGGTCCCTTTGCAGAGAAACAGCCCCAAAGCATGATGTTGCCACCCCCATGCCTCACAGTAGGTATGGTGTTCTTTGGATGCAACTCAGCATTCACTCTCTTCCAAACACAACGAGTTGTGTTTCTACCAAACAGTTCTACTTTGGTTTCATCTGACCGTATGACATTCTCCCAATACTCTTCTGGAACATCCAAATGTTCTCTAGCAAACTTCAGATGGGCCCAGATATGTACTGGTTTAAGCCGGGGGACACATCTGGCACTGCAGGATCTGAGTCCCTGGCGGCGTAATGTGTTACTGACGGTTGCCAGCTTTCTGCAGGTCATTCACTAGGTCCCCCTGTGTGGTTCTGGGATTTTTGCTCACCGTTCTTGAGATAATTTTGACCCCACGGGGTGAGATCTTGCGTGGAGCCCCTGATCAAGGGAGATTATCAATGGTCTTGTATGTCTTCCATTTTCTAATTATTGCTCCCACAGTTGATTTCTTCACACCAAGCTGCTTGCCTATTGCAGATTCAGTCTTCCCAGCCTGGTGCAGGTCTACAATTTTGTTTCTGGTGTCCTTCCACAGCTCTTTGGTCTTCACCATAGTGGAGTTTGGAGTGTGACTGTTTGAGGTTGTGGACAGGTGTCTTTTATACTGATAACAATGTCAAACAGGAGCCATTACTACAGGTAATGAGTGGAGGACAGAGGAGCCTCTTAAAGAAGAAGTTACAGGTCTGTGAGAGCCAGAAATCTTGCTTGTTTGTAGGTGACCAAATACTTATTTTCCACCATAATTTGCAAATAAATTCTTAAAAAATCAGACAATGTGATTTTCTAGATATGTGTTCTCATTTTGTCACTCATAGTTGAGGTCTACCTATGATGACAATTACAGGCCTCTCTCATCTTTTTAAGTGGGAGAACTTGCACAATTGGTGGCTGACTAAATACTTTTTTTTTCCCTACTGTACATGAAAAATGACCTGTGGACATGTGAATACGTGTAAGGCCTTACTGTTATTATGGCAATGCATTTAGTATGAATATTTCTTGCAAACTTGCTCTTGTACTTTCTGTCAGTGACCCTCTCATATTTATGCTATATTGTATATATATTATTTCCTGTTTATTTTGTTGAAAAAGTTAAGAAACTTTCAATATAAAGAACCTGTATTGTTAGTGGATATTTCATTAGTAAATACATTTTTGCTGATTCTGGGTTCGAACACTGAGGAGGATTAGATTTGGTAGCATTGTTCAGGTACTGTCCTCTTGATCCAACAATAGGCCATATCTTAAAGGAAATTGAATTTGTATCTTGAATTGCTGATTCAGTTCATTAAAAGCTTGGGAAGTAGCCAGAGCTTGATTTCTTAAAGCAGGGATATATTTTCCATTGTGTGCTCCGATGCTGTAGTAAAGCATAATGTAACAGAAGTATTGTACAATATGCATTAGTCATATACATCAAAGTTTTATAAAATACTCCCATATACATTTCATAGATTGATGTGATACAGAGTCCGTCTGCTCATTCATTTGATTTGTCATAGCACAGAATGCCACTTAGGTAGATTTTTTTTATTTATTTATTTTTTAAAGTGAACATCATAAATAGTGGCATCTTAAGAGTGCTTTGTCTCTTATCATTAACCTTTAGTGACCGCTAAGATTCCTTTGGAGGCCAGGTTCCCATGTGTTGTGAATGCCACGGCAAAAACCATGAGTGAAAAGCCACTAGCGAATCCCATCCACACATTGCAGAAAAATATGTGCGTCGGAAATGATGCGATTTCCAAAACTGTTGCAGTTTTGGAAATCGCTGCATGTCAATTATACCTACGGAAACGCTGATAGTTTTGCTATAGGTATAATGGAAGCAGAAAGTACGCAGAGGAAACTGCTGTGGGAAAAACCGCAATACATTTCCACTGCGGGTTTTCCTGCATTGCTACATGGTGCCTTAGCCTTGTGGTCCTTATTCTGACATGATTGTGGGTTGGCGATGCAGCCAGCAGCTGGGGGCCTAAAGAAGGCCTACAGTGTAAGCCATTAAACCATACATTTCATTATTGACAACAGAATAAGTAGTGCAATGTATTATGTAAATGATCAAAAGTTCAAGTGCCCTAGGGGAACTAGAAACAGTTTAAAAAATGTAGTAAAGTTTAATATTAATATAAAACAATTATAAAAAAATGAATTGAAAAATACACATATTTGGTATGGATGTATACCCAAGAGCAGTACAACTGTCACATTATTTATCCCACATGGTGAACACAATAAAAAAAAAATCTAAAAAAAGGCTAATTTGCTGCCACCAAAAATTGATCAAAAATGTTCTCCAAACCGACATCTTTAAAAACATTACATTTTATGGGAAAAAAAAAACCCTTACACAGGTCCATTGATAGAATAATAAAAAGTTATGGTTTTGGAAAGAGGCGCAAAAAAAAAAAAAAAAGAGAGAGAGAGAAAAAGGATTTTATTGTGTAAAACTTCGCTCTCGCTCTTAAAAAAATAAATTTGGTATTACTATAATTGTATTGATCCAGAATATAAGTTTATCATGTTTTTTAAAATGCATAGGGAAAGGTGCAAAATTCGAAGAGTAAAAAAACTGTGGTGGAATTATTGCTCTTTATTCTGACATGATATGATACATGATATGACATGATACATGATGACTTCATACGGTTCTGTTAATGGAAAAATTAAAACTTTATAGCTCTAGGTATGTGACGATGGAAAAGTCCAAAAAATAGCTTGGCCATTAAAGGATGGGGAAAGGTGTCCGTTCACTAAAGGTCCGACCACTGGATCCTCCAGCGATCAGGGGATTAAAAGTCCCCCTAAAGCCTCCTTGTGAAAGAAGCACCCGTGTGCCTGCCTGACTGGCACTCCATTCACTTCTATAGGGTTGCCTGGGCTGTAATCTTCGGTAGGCCCCCTTAGAACTGAATGGAACTCCAGTGACAAAAGTGAACTGGCACTCCATTCACAAGGTGGCTTTAACGGGACTTTGGTGGTTCCAACAGTCGGCGCCTTAGCGATAGGACTCATCACCTATCCTGTCAATAGGGAATAGCAGCACAACCTCTTTAAGGCTCAAATGAATGGGCTTTAAACAGTGGAGTGTCTCGCTTCTGTGGCTGAATCAGTCACGTAATCCATGGCAAGATTGAGCAAGACGCTAAATTTTTCATCTTCGATCCTTGCCTCCCACATCTCTGCATAATCCACCTCAAACTCAGGCTAAATGGGTAAAATGGGATGGTTATTAAGGGGTTAAAAGAGTTGCATGCTTAAGTGAAAACACCATGCTATAACAAGTTGGCATAAGAAATGGTAAAACAATTCAGTGCTTACTATACCTTAGCCTATATTGTGAAGCTTCTCTTCCTTTCATTGTAACAACTGTAAACAAACCATAACAGCCATAGGCTCCCAAGATGGAGGTGGCTTCATCCTTTACTGTAAAGGTACTGAAAATGTTCAGCACAAGTGAAAATAAAATATCTCTATAAGCTCCCAAAATAGCAGCAGCTGTATCATCTACTGTGCAGAGGCTAAAAGTGTTGGGCACAGGTGTAGATACAGGAGGCAGTGGTGCAGCCACTGTGAAAAGTGTACAACCCCTTTAAGGTACAGTACTTCACTGACTGTCAAGCCAAATCTCCTCATATTTTTCAATAATAAATATATGCTGTGCTCTGTTAATAATGGATGAAAATATTCACTATATCATTGTACGCATGTCATATAGAATTACATATGAAGGATGAACAAAAAAAAAAGAATTTTAAATATTAAGATTTTGAGTATGTACAGGTGCATCTCAATAAATTAGAATATTTTTGAAACGTTCATTCATTTCAGTAATTCAATTCATAATCAGCGTCTTCCATGATTGTGTGTCCTACTGAACAAGACTGAGGGACCATTTAAAGGCTTAGGAAACCTTGGCAGGTAACACACTGAATTTACAATACTGAACTTTTTTACAATATTCTAATTTTCTTAGATTTGCGTTTTCATTACCTGTAATCCATAATCAACATTTACAGAAATAAAACACTTGAAATAGAACACTCTGTGTGTAAAGAATCTAGAAAATATAGGAGGTCACTTTTTTAATTTAATTACTGAAAGAAATAAACGTTTCAAAGATATTCTAATTTCTTGAGATGCACCTGTAATGTGTCAAATTGTACAGTTTGTTTCTTTCCTGTTAAGACCATTGTCAAGCTGTTCAATTTTGGTGTGTTGTAAAGGGAAAAATTATATGTACTTATTTTTTTTAACCAATCTTGACCTTGGCTAAAATAAACTGTGAAAAAGTGCACTGTCGGAACTTAGCATAGAGCTAGTTTGAAGTAGCCATGATGGAGTGATCTGAGCATGCGCAGAAAAGAAAAACTGACACCCGTCCTCTACTGTTCGTTACCCATAGACTTTAATGTTAAAAAATAACGAACGCTTGACGTTCGTCATGAAACCGATTTTTTTGGCAGACATAAAAGTCCTGCATGTAGGATTTTTTTTTGTCCGCAAAAAAAACAGACATGTGACGGATTGGGTATATAACGGATACTAATGGTCACTAACGGACACCAGATAAAATCCCATTGAAATGAATGGAAATTTTAATGGATTTGTGATGGTTCAGTTAGTGTCTGTTGCTAAAATCTTGTAACGGACAATAGCAATGGACACTACTGACGGTCACCAGCGGTAAAATGCATTTGTGCTGCGTTTTGTAGCAGCATTTCATCAATGTGTGGCCATTTGCTTTAAGCATATCATGGGCCCTTGACTGTTACTTTCTCTGATAGCATTGGCAACTAGGCGTTAGGCTGCGCTGAGGCTTTCTTTGTAACTTTTTGAGGAATACAAATACTTCCTTAATACTTCATACTTTATTGCTTTTGTTTATAGCAACACATGAATGTTCAATTAATGCAGACCCCAGACAAATCAGGGTTTTTGAGTCGGAGTTGGCCTCAAAGATTTGGAGTCAGGAAAAAAACGTTAGGGTAGATTCATTTGTTGTTCTCATCCATCCTTTTTTGTTTACTTTTGTAATGGAAGGAAGCTTCCGTCCTTTTTTTTTTTTTTTTCTTACTTTAAAGTCAATGGGAACAGACACACTTGGATGTAACTGTCTGCATCTGTCCACTGCTATCTGCATCTGCCTGTACCTGAGTTTTCATGAAAATTTTAAATACATATAGGACCATGCTGGACAGTCTGTTTTATGACTGTATATGCCTTCAAACATGGTTTTCTATCAGTTTTTCTTCTGCTATTGTCTCCATTATAGCTGTAACACATTTTGCATTTGTCTCTGAGGCTGTGGACGTGTACAGTAAAGAGCAGTCTGCCCCCTCCCCTCTCCATTATAACTAGTTTGGTTTGTTTAGGCTGGGTTCACACTTGCGGTGGCACTCTGTCCGCCGTGAATCCGACCTAAATGTCGGAAAACTGGATAGGGAAAGGTTTGCGATGCTTTGCTTAAAAACCCATTCACTTGAATAGGATTTTAAAGCAATGCGCGGGTGTGTGCTTACACCCTCTGTGCCACGAAACCAGTTTTTTTCGACGGAAAAATAGTCGGACATGCAGGACTTTGCGTCCGATGAAAAAAACTGGTTTAGCGGCGCAGAGGGTGTAAGTGCATACCCGCGCATTGCTTTAAAAACCTATTCAAGTGCATGGGTTTTTAAGCAAAGCGTTGCAAAGCTTTCCCTATCCAGTTTTCCGAAATTTAGGTCAGATTCGCGGTGGACGGAGTGCCGCTGCAAGTGTGAACCCACCCTTACATGTAATTCTGTCAGGAGTGACTGTACAAGAGCAAAGAAATAGGTGAGAAAAGCCTAAGTGATCATCATTAGAGATGAACGAATCGATTCTGCAGAAGTGGAGTTTGATTCGAATTTCAGGAAATCTTCGATTTGCCATGATTCCGGATTTCCTGATGCTTCGCAGTAACGAATATTTAGTAAGGACCTTTGTGACATCAGACGGCCACATGATGATCTCTAGTGATGTGATTGGATAGGCGTGTCTTTGCTTGTTAGCAGATCCTTCCACATGAATAAAACTTGTCCGTGCTGGAGAGAGAGAGAGAGAGACATGACCATGGCATCCAAGGGCTTCCGCCATTTTGCCGCCCACCCTGGCTTTCTGCAGGCCGGAGATAGCTGTTTAGTCACCGCGAAGTAATTTGGATCAAAGCAAATTTTTTTGGAATTTCGAATTGAACTGCCGAATTGAACTTTTGACAAATTACCTCATCTCTAATCATCATATAATGGATCCAGGAACAATGAGCTGCAAATATAGGACAAACACATGTAGGTAGTTAACTTCATTCTAGCATCTAGCATGCAGGCATAACACAAGAAAAGAGTAATCTATGAGTGTAGTCAGGAAAGCTGCTTGTTGTCTGTGAATAATGTCCCATCTGTAAGCACACAAGCAGCCAGAAGTACAGAGAAGACTTTTTTTTTTTACATTGTAAGCTGTGAGATTTGCAGAATCCGTCATCTTTTGCACTCGGCAACAGTTTGAAGACATGTCTGTGCAGGCTGTGAGAATCAGCCCCTTCTATTTGCATTCACTGTGTGAAGAGAGAAAATCCATCCTATTCACCTCTCTGTCCATCTTGTTTCTAGGGACGTACTTCCCTAGTAAAGGAGTCAACTATAAATTAGCTAGAAGGGAGACAACTAATGGCAGGAACTTTAGAAAGATTTTTCAGGCAAAAAGCAGCAACATTTTCAATTAAAGTGCATTATATGTTGGTTCAGAGTGACATGCCCTATGAAATGAGACTTAATTGTTTGAAAAATTATTGACCGCCATTTAACGGACGTGCATAACATTATTGTGAGCTTCCCCTTATTTTCAAATTAAAATGATTCATTACTTTTTAATTTTATTATACAATTATTGCTATTAGAGATGAGCGAATCGAAACTGACGAAGTGGAATTCGATCCAAATTTCAGGAAATATTTGATTCACATCGAATCCGAATTTCCTCACGCTTCGTTTAAAATGGCTGCTGTACATATTAGGACATGGGGCAAGGAACTCTGGGAATGTGGGATCACCCACAATGCCATGCGTGCAGCCAATCAGCAGCCAGCCCTGTGATGTCACAGCCAGCCCTTCACGAGCACCTACGGCATGTTTGACCGCTGCATGCAAGGTGTTAAAACCCCCGATCGTTTATGGAGCAGGGTGTTAGCTGTAACTGACAGCTAACTCTGTGTTCCGTAAACGATCGGGGGTTTTAACACCTTGGATGCCGCGGTCAAACATGAGCGCATCATCCAAGGGGTTCCGCCATTTTGCAGCCCACTCCGGCTCTCTGAAACCAATAAATAGCTGTTTTTGTTATGTGATTCGCCACAATTTAATTCAGATCTAATAGAATCGTATCGCAAAATTTGGCGAAGTTGCCGAATCCAATTTTTTAATACATCGCTCATCGCTAATTGCTATTGTATAGTTAGATGCATTATTTGTTGCATATTTATTTTCATAAGAATTCAATCAGTAGCTTTTATTGTAAATTAGAGGAGGAGGAGCTTTGCAGAATTTGTCTGATCATGGGTATCAGTCATTTATGAAGGAGTCTGAGTTGGAGCAGGAGTCTGAGTCGGGCTGTGGAAAATAGAGAAATGAGTGTCAGTGGTTTGGCCTACCAATTTCACACCCTTCAATAAATACAGATGAGATCCCTTAAATAAACACCGACCTTTAAACCCTAACCCTTAAATACAGTAGATACAGACCCCTGACCAGACCTCTTTAATACATAACCCTTAACAAATTAAGACCCAAGACCAGACCCCCTAAATGCAGACTACCTAGATGAAAACCACTAAATTATTACACACTTCACACAATTACATAATAGTTACTCACGCTCTGAGTGAAGTCTTACAGTTTTGCCCTCTGGCTTTAGAACCTGTATACATATGGTCATGTGACCTTACCTGTGCAGTTCTTTTTACAGATCTACATACATATGGTCATATGGCAGTACGTGCGCAGATCGCTCTACAGTAACTGTTCCTGCACATGTTTGTGCCTTCAAGTCCACCTAATTTATGATCCACCATTGAAAATAATGCATTTTTATATGCAATGCTTATTATTATTTAAAGGACTGCATATCCATTTCTTACTACCAGTGACAGGATATTAATTACAATAGTGGTCTGAGGAGACTGGAAGGGAAGCATAATAACTAAGAACCTTGCAGAAGCCCTTGCAGCCATCGGGTCTCAGGGTATTCAGCATTAGTTCATATATCATCATTTCTGCTTGTTTACTTCACATTTTTCTGTTGCTGTGTTATTCAACTTTAACCCCTCGCCTCACAGTGGCCTGTCAGTGTTTAAAGACTCTTGGCCTTGAACATACTGTATGTGGTTGAGAAAGCACTCAAAATATAGACACTCATTGTTATAGCTACCAGGCTGTGGATTTGATTTTGAGGCATTTATGCTCTGAAATCCATTATGCTTGTAAAAGACAATTCTATGAATATTATATAGCATTGTGCTTTAGTTCCATGGGATCTTGAGTGTTCCCTATTAGAAGGAAAGTCATAATAATAAGGACCATTCAAAGGCTTATAATTGAGAAAGGATTGTACAATAGTTTCTTAGATACAGCAGTGTTTCATTAGATGTAAACACTAACTGCAGTCTGATATTGTGAGTCCAGTTATGTTTTTATGCTCAGTTACTACAATAGGACTTATCTGCAGATGAAAAATGTATCATGTAGAATTAAAGGGAGCAATTGGCAAGTGAAAACAATTACAATTTATACACTAAATTTATCACTAGACAAAATCAGAATGAAAGAGTTACACCTATAACTGTACCATGTAAATGCTTATTAAAGCCCATCTGTCTGTGCACATTCATACAGGGGAGGTTGTGAATCACTGAGTAGCACTGACAACTAAGCCCAGAATGAGCAGAAGTTTTGATGCATAAATGACAAGTTCTGCAAAAATTATACATCAAGTTGTTCAACTCCTCTTGCTTTGTAACATGCTGCTTGTGGATAGAATTGCATTTTTAATGTGACAAGTTAAAGTGGTTCTGTCATCATAGTTTTCTACCCTCTTAAAGGGCACCACTGAGCTTTTAGATTGATTGTACCATTTGGTTACTTCCAGATAAGCCAGAATCAAATTGACTTTATATCAATTTTTGTGCCATTTAATCTAATAGCCCATATAATACAGGTCATACAAAACCAGTACTAAAAAAATATCACACAAGCAGCAAAGGAAATAAGAACATGTAAATATATAAAACTTGAACGAGTTATCATGTTGGAGCATGATATTTACACGATTGTTTAGAATGCAGTATAATCTTTGAAAATGAAAGGTTCACTGTAAGAGTCACAGTGGACTCGCAGCATTACCACAATCTATGGCACTCTTGGGTAAATGCTAGTGCAGCAATTCAATCATTTTGATACTCCAGCACTAAGCGTGCTGAGTTTACATCCTGATGAGCCGACATCCATCACTCTGCTCAAGACTGCAAATTTTAGGCAGAGATAAAACATTGCAAACAATGTCAATGAAACATTAAGAATGTCCCCTGCGTACGTGGTTGATTAATTGGTGTCCCAGCAATTTCAGCTAGTGCCCAGTGTAAATGGCTTATATTTGATTTTCATTAACAAAAGCTTTGACCAAAAACATGGTAGAAAGGTGAAGCTTTCAATGCCCCTATACAGGAGAACAGAGTGGAGAATACAAAGCTATTTATTCTAATTACTTAAGCATCCACCCTAAACAGGATCCCTTTTATCATCTTGAAGCATAAAATCAATTAAAACTAAACTTGTATTGTTCTTCATAAAACCTAGATATCATTGTTTTATTGCTGGTAATGAATTGTTGTGGGTTATATCAAATTGAACACTGTTATCATAGTTTTTTTTAAGGCCTCCTGTACATGTGTCTGGATTTTCTGGGCGATATTATGGCCGCAAATTCTTTTCCTACTGTGGTTCAAATTTCCCAAGCTTATAGCATCAGCGGAATCTATAATGCTGTAAATTCAGGTTATTAGACCCACATTCTAAACAAGATTTGCGGAAGCATTTGCACCTGTGATTGTGCCACTTGTAGTACTGATAAAAGGAAGTAACTCCTTAAGGACCAGACCTATTTTGGCCTGCAGTTTTTCTCATTTTTTCATTCCTGCATTCTGAGAGTCATTGTATTATGACTGTTAACATAATTGGAAAAATCATGTTTAGTGCCTTTTGGGAGTGGAAAAAAAAGCATCTTGAATAAGGATTTTTCTGGTTGTTGCAGAGAATCTCTCCCTCAAACATCTCTTTCCATCTGAAAATTCATGAGATCTTTCAATTCAAATTGGTCTTATAATCTCATTATGACCTGCTGATAACGTTTCCCAAAAAGCCACATTAGAATTTTCGGCTTGATGAAACTGCATGTACTCTCCAGAGTGTGTGTGTGTGTGTAGGAGGGTGACACAATCTCCTATCACAGCTACTGTTGATAATTAGACAGGTTCTTGTCACACTGTTATAATGAAGGATCACAGGACCACCTAACTATATACTTATAGTCTCTTACAATGTTTAAGAGAATAAAGCGATAAGGATAATTACTTAAACTGCCCACCAGTAAACAGAGATGGTATTCTCTCTAGATACCTATGTGCTGAGGCATCATGAGATTGATAGCAGAGCAGAGAAATCTATAAATCAAGATAGTCTCTGATCAGAGAGAGAATGGTGAATTGCAGGGAGTTAGCAGTGCAATATACATTAAAGAAATGCAGAGAGTGAAATACAATGAGATCATGGGGCTGCTTCTTTAAGGTTGTGCCAGTAGTATAGCACATTAGGAGTAAAGTGGGATCTTATTGATATTGCACAGAATACATTTCATTAAATAAGTATGTTTTACATAGTCTGATATAGTCAGGGAAAATATAGCTAACATAATGTATCTAACATAGTACAATAATGGGAGATGTGGTCTGGAATGCACAAAGCATTTAGCCAGAAATATATTTACAATGACTAGAGGAAAATGGAGGGTTTTCACTCCTAAATTGGAAAATATATTACTTAAAATCTCAGTTTGCACACTGGGTGGGGTGGAACAAAAACATAATTTTTTTTTTTTTTTTAAATTTGGTAGAACCCATATACAGGGAACTGTATATGCTAAAATATGTAAACTGAAGGACATGAGTGTAAGGAAATAGATTATAAAAATAAGTTAGACTTTAATTGGTCACTAACTTTTCAAACACCTCAGTCTTATTTTATTGAACATGTGATTCTGGACCAAAACTTAATGCACTTTAATTAAAAATGTAGCTGCTTTCTACGTGAAAAACCTCTCTCAATTTCATGCCACTAGCTGTCTCCCTTCTAGCTAATTTGAAGTTCACTCCCTGTTTTAAGGGAAGGTCCGTCCATAGTTACCATCCAAAAGCAAGATGTCTTCAGAGTGAATGGAAGGGGAGGTTCTGTTCTGTCTTGACACAGTGAATGGAAAGAGGAAAGGGTTGATTATCCTTTCAGTCTCTGCACACATCTGCAAACTGCTTTCTCTGTACAAAGGACTGAACATTCTGAAAATTTCATAGTTTACAATGTAAGAAAAGTCTTCTATGTATTGTATCTATTTCGGACTCCTTGTGTGGTTACAGAAGGGATATTATTTAGATAGCAAGCAGCTTTCTGGACTGTGCTTAAATTGTTTCCCTCTCTTTCCATGTTTAGCTACATGCCCGCATGTATTTACCCTGTATTTGCAGTTTACTGTTACAGGATCTCCTATATTATGGTCACTTGGGCTTTTATCAGCTATTCGTGTGCTATGTCAAGGAGAATGGAGACACCCGATTGTCAATTAGTTGTGAAATACAAAGTATTTGTTGAAAATAGATATCTTAAGAGCAGTGACACAAATGTGACATCTTCTGTGCTTGGATTCACTGGGGCAGATTTATTAAAACGTCCTAAAAGCAAAACTGTGTTAGTTACCCATAGCAACCAATCAAAATGCAACTTTAATTTTTGAGGAGCAGAATACAGAATAAAAGCTGCTAAGATAGTTTTGCTTTTAGACCATTTTAATAAATCTGCCCCATTTTCTTTTCACATCAGCTCCCAGACATAGACCTTACTGACGAATCCCCTGCCAACTTCTGCCTAAATAAAATTGGAATCAAGATCATTCCCCCAAAAGCAAACCCCAGGCACAATCCCCTAAACTAAGATATAGCTCAAACACTGAAGTTTGTGCCTTGCTGCTTCGCACACAATTTTGGTACACAATTTTGTGCTGAGAAGTATATCCTTTTAACTCAGGGCTTGAAATCTACATAGGCTACTGTTGATTTAAAGTTATAACATTGTGATTGCCTTCAGTCAACACTAGTGGGAGTTTGCTGCATATTGTTTTCTATGACCAAGTTAAAGGGACTCTATCACCAGAACCCAGCATATCAGCCATACAGATAGGTTAGGGTAACCTAAATCAACATGTTTTCCGCTTGTAAATAGGTGCCTCCATTGCTGAGATATCAAAGAGCTTAATATGCAAATGAGCTCTTTGGATCACCGAAGTCATTGGCATTGTTCTAAAGAGGTAAGTGGCAATGACCTCTTTGCTCCAAAGAGCTTATGGCAATATCTCAGCAATGAGGGCACCAATTTACAAGCAGAAAACAATTTTTGATTCAGGTGACCCTAACCTATCTTTCTTCTGGGTTGGGTTGATATGTTAGGTTCTGATGACACACTCCATTTAAAAAGTATATCTGGAGAAAAATGCACTGTATGTACACAAGCAAACATTTCCCCGCAACCCCACCGCTTGTTTTCAGGATAAATATATCATATTTTCTATTAAGTTAGTCACTTTAATCTGAAAGTATTGCCAGAAAAGATGAACACATCTTTAATACAATAGTATATTAACTATGTCTAGTTATATAAAAGGGTTAATGAAACCCATAGGAATGAAATATTTATTATTTTGTCATCTTCACTGCTGCTTGTGCTATATAACCTATTTCATTAGTTTTAATACATAGAATTCTTGAAGGTTGTGTTACCAGCAGAACATGCCATTATAGTGCCCCGGGACACTCTGTGGATCTCCTCATTAAACCTAAAACATCTGCTGAGAAGGAGATTGCTGAAAAGAGCCCCAAATAATCTCACTGTCTGGGATATAGACAAAGACTAGAAATAGACTTTGCTGATGTAATATTATCATGCTTCATCTCTATGCAGGGAGGAGGGGTAATGACACACTGCATCAGACATGTTATAAAACCTCTATAATTATTATTAAATATACCTAGAGCTTTCCATTTTCTTATTCATTGCTATGACAATGTGTATAAGTGAGTGCATTGCCTGTGGGACATCTAGGAGCATCAGACACTGACTCCTTGTTATATACAGAAAATGTTACATTTCGCATAATGAATTGATTATCGTTACTGAACCTGACTTAATTGGTAAGTGGGTGGAAGCACAGTTCCTTGTAGCATTTCTGGATACATTTTTTCCAACCTGCTGTTGTTACATACGGTAGTACAAAAGAGCCAAGTGCAAACGATTTATTTTTAATATGACGCCTTAAATATTAGCATTTGGTGCATAAAGCTAATGTATTCATGTTAATTACATAATGGCTTTTAGTTTCATCCACATGCATATGGGAATGGCATAGTGTGGGAGCAATGCAGTAAGTTTAGGATGAAGAAAAGGAGTGGGCATGACAAAAACAACATTCTGATGACTCCCTCAAGCCATGACATACTCATCCTGGGGTACAGTACTGCATTGCTTGGTGTTCATTCACCCTCTTACACCCTTATTGTATGAACATTAGGTTAATCTACATCTCCCTTCACTGAAATGTAGTACTTGTTTAAAAGGGTAGCCCTACATAGCCCCCCTTACCTGCAAAGTGCTGTCTACTATACTTACAACCCTTGCATGCTGACCTGTATAATGAAATCTGAGAGTTGCATATGAATTGCAAGATATATATATATACATAATATGCTGAAATTGGTTCAGTAGATGTCTTAAACCAGCTGCATTTACAGGGTCATATAATGTCAACTGACCCACAGGAGCAATTTAAAACCCAATGTAATATTTATACATATATTTAAACTACTGCTTAGGAGGACGCAGTTAAACTTGGCAGAGCAGCTCTTCACAAATGTCAGTAATCCCAGAAACAAAATTGTGGCAGGTGCACCAATTACTAAAGCAAAATGATGGATTATATGTCCCTTGAGCACAGATTGCAGTGTGAAGATCTTTCTGTAGACAGCAGCAGCAAAGCTTTAGGCAAAGTAGCTAATGCAAAAAAAATTATATCAATCAAGCATCAGTTGTGTCTGAATGATACAGAACAGGTGATATTTCACCCATATTCTTATATCAACCATTAATTAAACCTGCCACATCTAGTTGAGTATGATTCACTGATAAGCCTATGCTGATATAATGTCTGTGTACTTATATAAATGCTAAGGATAATAAGACAGATCAATACAGTCCTTCGTGTATAGCAGAACCCAACATACATCAGGAAAGATCTTCTTCAGACAGCAGGATGGAAACACATGAAGTGTAATGATCAAATGGTATCCACCTCATTATAAGATCTCCTGCAGGGAAATGAAGTTATTAAGCGGCACCCCTACAATCCAAGAATTATGGATAACAATATTCTCATCAGATTAAATAAATATGTGCACGTCTTGGTTTAAAGACACAGGTCTGTGTTTCCTCTCTAATGTTAGACCTTCAGATACCTTTAAAATGGTTATCTGTGCAGGGTATAACTTTCGGTCAATACTTTATTAACAACGTTTATCTCCTTTCTGTGAAATCCTGAATTTCTTTATCCTTCCCCTTGCTTCTGTAGTCAGAGCTTTTCCTGCATCTCACTGAATGTTACTGTGTATGGAGTACGGGCTTGGAGTATGGGTCTGCGTAAAATGTAGAGAAAATGAGGGGAGGGTCACTTCAAACAGTTATATCTCGGACATTATGAAACGTACAAAATTGTTTTTTGTGTCATATGAAGGAGGAGATTCTTGCAGTGCTAGGTTGGGATATTTCAGCTACTCCCAGGATCCGGATCCCTCTATCGGGTTTTTGCATCCCTATACATTCTGACACTGTCCAGTCAGTCCTGACCTTTTTAGGCAATGTAGGGGCACAGTTTATTAACAAATGAAATTGTAGTTCATAGTTGTATGCTTATTCATACATTTCCAGAAGGAATATCAGAGGAACATTGCAATGCAGTTTGTATGTTCTCCCAGTGTTTGCGTGGGTTTCCTCCCACACTCCAAAGACATACTGATAAGGAATGTAAATTGTAAGCCCTATATGGGACAGAGACTGACAGTGTCTTTAATGCGCTGCAGAATATGATGGCACTATACAAGTAAGCATAATAAATAAATAAATAATGCAGAATTCAAAAATAAGATGCACTTCCAGTAAGATGCAAGTAAACATGTTAGGAGAGATATTAGGTCCTCTTTGAAGAAATCTAGATAATTATTTTTGGTAGAACCTACATCAAACTGGACACTCAGAATTGTCTTTTGTCCAAAGAGCCCTGGTTTACAAAATGCTAAAAATGGAAGGTGATTAATTTAATCAAAAGTAGCTGTTCAATAGTGATGGGTGTAGTTTGTTGCAGTAAGTTCATTATATAGATGTGTCTTATTTATTTATTTATTTATTTATAGAAAATTTTGATCCATTTATATCTGTGACTAAGGAAAATGGGCCCGTGTCAACAAACAGAAGAGAAAAAAAGATTAGCATTATACATTAGATACTGGATTTACCTGGATAAGGGTCCATTCACATGTTTTTTGCATCAATTCAATGGATACAAAAAAAACGGATGCAGAAAGATGACCATCCATTTACAGAGAGATTTTGAGAGATCAATGTAAAAAAATGGATCTTTTTTTGAAAGTCCTAAAAGTAGATAAAGAGAACCAAATTAAACAAATGAGTCAAAAATATTAGACTTGGCCATGTATTTTTAGTAGCAAATTATCCAATATCACATATCTATGAGTGGCATAAGTATGTGAATCTTTGCTTTCAGTATCTGGTTGTATAGGAAGAACTACATCTAAATGTTTCCGGAATTGTTGATTAGTCCTGCACCTTGGCTTGGAGGAATTTTAGCCCATTCCTCCATACAAAAGCGCTTCAACTCTGTTATGTTAGTAGGTTTCCTCCCATGAACTGTTCACTTCCACAACATTTCCATTTGACTAAGATCAGGACTTGGACTTGTCCAATTCAAAAATTACCTTTATACTTCTTCAACCATTCTTTGGTATGCTTAGGGTCATTGTCTGTCTTCATGAACCACATTCTCTTGAGATTTAGTTCATGCCCTGACGTTTTCCTTTAGAATTTGCTAATATAATTCAGAATGTTGGAATTCAGTGTTTTCCTTTCTTCAAACATAATGCTTCTTATTTAAAGAAAAAAAGAACTACTTTGCTCTCATAGTTTTCAGGCTCATCCAAGTGATCTTCAGCAAACTGCAGATGGGCAGTACTTTTTGGAGAACAGTGGCTTTTTTGTTTGCAGTCTTGTCATGCACACCATTGTTGTTCACTGTACTCCTGATGGTGGACCCATGAACATTAACATTAGCTGATGTACGAAAGAACTTTAGTTGCTTAGGGGTTACTTTGGGTTCCTCTGTGATTTCACCAACTATTATACACTTTGTGTGCTCTTGTTGTGATCTTTGTTGGCTGACTACTCCTGGAGAAGTAATAATGGTCTTGCATTTCCTCAGTTTGACTGAAGATTGGTGGAAACCAAAACTCTTTAGAAATGGTTTATTACATTTTTCCAGCCAGATAAGCTGTAGCAACTTTTATTCTTTTTGAAGTTCTCAGAATTCTCTTTTGTTTGTATCTTCATGCATTTCCATGAACATGTGTTGTGGTAATCAAATTTTTGTAGATCACATACTTTTGCCACTCACAGTTATGTGATTTTGGATCAATCTAATATATCTAAGTTGTTTGATTTGGTTCTGATGTAGTTTTAGATAAAATTTATGCAGAACATTGTGAAGGGTTCACAAACTTTCACAAACTCACCACTGTACATGGTCATTATTTATCATCTTTCTACTAAATAGCAATTTTTTTCTTTAACGCTTAAAGTGGCTCTTGACCCAGAATACTCCTTTATCTCACTTCCTTTTATTTCCACTTTTGTATCTCTGAAAACATGTAATGTATAACTCTTCAAAATCATATGTTGACCTATAAAAGCTAGAATAGAAATATTGTAGTGGATATACTAAACACTCAATGACAAAAAGGGTGATGTTTTGTGAAAACAGCCCTGCAAGTTTATGCCAGATTTGGCCTCCCTCAGCCCTGCAAATTTATGCCAAAAACTATAAGTTTTGCAAAAAACTGATGTAAGTTATATCTCAAATAAACAGAGGGCCAGAAATGTGCCTACTTTATCAGGAGGCATACCTTTTTATAAATTGGGTACATCTCACTCCAGCATACTGGACATCAAGATATGAAATGCCAGTCTTCATAAATCTTCCTAATTATGTTTAAGTATGTGGCATTTACAGATTTACTATTGCTAAATGCAGATACATGACTTTGCAAACTGTTTAATGTAAGAGATAACTAAGAATAATACAACATAGGTATTAGAACTACTGAGCTTCAAATGATCACAAAAAAGGAAAAAGCAGAGAGAGTCAATATTAATAAATGGGGTGTTCTAGACTCAACATTTATTTCTTATCCATAGGATTGGTGATACTAAAACGCTTTGGGACCCACACAATTCATAAGAATAGGGTACTGTATCTACAGTTTGAATAAAGAGGCAATACACCTATTCAACCATCATTCCATTCCAAGGGTATAAGTCATAGAAAGTTGAGCTGTACAGTTCCTCAGTTATTTCTATCAGTTCCATAGGTGGTAGGAATCAATCATACCCTTACGCTGTGAACAGGTGATGTGTTGATTCTGTATTGCATGTATTATCTCAATGTTGTATGAATGAAGATCTCCTTCTCCAAGATCTCCATTGAATCTTTTCTTTTCATAAACCTTAAAGGTGTTTTCTCCGTCTTAAAGGACATATGGATGTCATAGAGGGTCCTAACTCATGACATCTCCCTTTAAAGCTGGCCATGCATATTTAAATTTCATCCATTCAGTATGGCTGATGTAAGACTTTAGTGCTAAATGGTTTTGGCCACTGGTTGGCTGAAAATATTAGTGATTGGTATTATTGGTTGCTTTTGTCTGATCATCAGTCAACTTGCGTAGTCTCATTGTGTTTTTAACAACTAAATAGATCCACTGATCTGGTAGTTTACTTATTAATGTTGAGAGGGGAATTGTTTTTACAATCGGATCTGATTTGTTGTTATGGACAACTATTCCATTGAGGCTTAGTTCACATTTGTACCAGGCGTGTGTCCGGCAGAAATCCATCATAAATCGCCAGAAAAAAGTGCTGCAAAACAGACTTTTCCTTCTCGTGATTTCAGTTACCCCCCCCCCCCCAAAAAAAAAAATTCTTTAAAAAATCAGACAATGTGATTTTCTGGATTTGTTTTCTCATTATGTCTCTCATAGTTGAGGTCTACCTATGATGACAATTACAGGCCTCTCTCATCTTTTTAAGTGGGAGAACTTGCACAATTGGTGGCTGACTAAATACTTTTTTTCCCCACTGTATCTTTTAGACTAGCATTTTACAAATTGTGTTACTCATATTTAGTGATGTTTTTAAAATCTTCATGCATATAAATGAATGTATCATTTCTTTCCTATGTGACATATGACATTTAGATGTGAAGCTTATTTCATATTATAAATTCTGACATTGATCAATAGGCGGGTGCAGTGGTGTTCTCTTAATCTCATTTAACACTGCAATCTTCAATAAATATTCAGGATAATGGGAGTATGCACCTACAGCTACATTTTGCTAGATAACCACTTTTATTTATATAAGAATATGTGCGGCTCGTTTAGTACATTTAAAGATCTAAACATTATGTGTCAGTGTCATAAAAAGCTACAATTTCCAACAGTTAGGCTGAAGGCCCACGTGGGGGTAATGCTGCTGCAAAAACCGCAGCATTTTACAGTCTCTGCTAAGTAGATGAGATTCTAGCGAATCCCATCCAAACATTGCAGAAAAATACCTGCAGTAAAAATGCTACGATTTCCAAAACTGTTGCGTTTTTGGAAATTGCAGCATGTCAATTATACCTACGGAAACGCTGGCAGTTTCCATATAGGTATAATTGAAGCAGAAAGTCCGCCGAAGAAAACGCTGTGGACTTTCTGTGAAAAGTGCTGTGGGAAAAAAATGCAATGCGTTTCCACTGTGGTTTTTCCAGCAGCATTTTACGACTGTGGCTCGCTACCTGGGGCCTTAGCCTAAAAAGCATTTAAGGGGTTTTCCGGGCATAAAATTAATTTTCAAAAAAGGTCTGTTATTGGTAGTAATAGGTCTATAAGTGCACCCAAATACCTTTAGCAGTGTTTTGAATGATTTCTGTGTTCCCTGGGAGCTCCTGGCATCCTCTTGTTTACATCGGCATCTTCTAGTACTGTTCCTTCAGGGCAACATTGAATTCTTGATTTTTTTTTTGCCATTTGGTAAAATATATATATGCACACATACATGCATAAACAGTATAATGCTCCACAGTGGCCCCTGCACTGTACAATGCTTTCTAGTGGCCCCTGCACAGTATATGCTCCACAGTGGCCCCTGCACAGTATAATGCTCCACATTGGCCCCTGCACAGTATAATATGCTCCCCGGTGGCCCCTGCATGGTATAATATGCTCCACAGTGGCCCCCATACCTCTTTGACCCACCCCCAGTCCCATTGCACTTAACTTTGCTTCCTTTCAGCTCAGGACCCAGGACGTCATCACCGACCAGCACCTCCTCATGTGACCACCCCAGGCATATTTTCTGATTTCCCGGTAATGTTCTGTTTCCCGTTTCCGGAAATGGAACGTCACCAATACTCCCCTCCCCCTACCCACCCGTCCCCATCACCATTATACTCACCTGTCTTCATATCCTATTCTTCTGCTAGGCGTCACTTCCTTCAGGGATCCGGCGCCTGCGCAATAGAATGCCGGCAGAAGTAAATAGGAGAAGCAGTGGGCCTTCCACGCATGCAAAATAGAATGGCTCTATTGCGCAGGCGCGGGCAGATGAGGAGACAACGACACAGAAGAAAGTGATTGCCAGGACTAGAAGACAGGTAAGTATGATGGGGTGGGGAGGAGGTTGTGGTGTTTGGGTACAGTTATTAACCCATTAATAGAACTAACAGACCTTTTTTAAAAATATTTTTTTTGCCCGGAAAACCCTTTTAAGCCAAATTTCTGGTAACCAGTCATTAATGCATCCTCTTGCAATCAACATCAGTCTCATAGGAAAAATAGCAAAATTACACATATGACATGTGTAATCGACATGTGACATATACACTGAAATATGTGGCTTAAACATCAGGTCTCTATCAATTGTTATTTAATATTTTGGCTTATATCCAAAATAGGATTCTTGGGTAGGTTCTATGTAACTAAATCATAGATAAACATATGAAAGGAACAGTAATGGGCCGTTCATACGTAGTAATTTGACACTGATTTTGGGGCGACTCCGCCCCCTGAATCAATGGTAGATTCCACCCAGAGATCACAGTTGAACACAGAAAAAAGAAACGTCCTGCTCGATCTTGCTGTGGCTGAATCAGGTGGATAAAATCAGACTCGAGACTCCCTTCTGATTAAGCCCATTCAACTGGACCTAGTCAGCAGTGGAAAGCTGCAACTGAATGCCAATGCCCCGAATTCCTCTTCATTTTCCACCATGTGATCAGCTCCTAACAAGGCCATATGTGAAAATGTCAGTGTATTAAGTATAATATATTTATTATGGTTGAGATGCAAGGGCAAATAATAGCAAAAGCAGGAAGTAGCTGATAACAGCGAGCAGTAGAACAAGCTATTTAAAATCCGTACAGCACTGCGAGCCACATACAGACCCCCAGATGCCTTCACCATCTCTAGCTGCAAGGCCAGATGGATTTGACGGTCTGAATTGTCATCAAACAGTAATAGGTAATAAATGCTTTGCAAACTGAAACCAAACCAGAACCCACGGTTGACTAACAGGGCAGATCTGAACAGAGCAATAGTAGTCCAGGCTAATGGGTCAAAACCAGGAGAAGATGTCAGAGGCAGAATCAGGAGACGAAAGCAATATCCAGTAGAAAGCCAAGGGTCAAATATTCAGAAAGGGACAAAAAAAGACAACGCCGAGCGGCACATAGTATAATATTGTTTGTAAAATTGGTGTACAAACAGAGCAGTGTGGTGAAATAGAAGTGGAATGCACCCCACACAAGAGCCTGTATAAGCACTGTGATTGGGATGGATCCACAAAGAACAGGTAGAGAGTTTCCACACAAAAAAATTTTTGGTATACAACTACTTAGCATGCACGATAATCCTATATGTGGAGGCATCAGAATCTCTCAGCGTCGGGACCACAGGAATCCAGGCGATGATGGCACCAGTTGTTTTAGATGGAGTGGATAATCCAAAAAAAGAGAGATAGTATATCTGTGCTTTCTGGAAAACTCAGATACACTATCTCTCTTTTTTTGGAGTATTCACTCCATCTACAACAAAGGGTCAAATATGAATGGGTACATCAATGGCAGAATCTTCAGGCAAACAAATAATCCAAAGAAGAAGCCGAGGGTCAGTAAAGTAATCCAATACACACGATCAGGTAAAGACAAACTAGAGCAACTAAATTAGTTGGCAACCTGGGTCAGGAGAGAGGGGTCTTATACATGCCTCCTCAGCTGCTAATTGGATAAGCCCAGGAAACTTCTGAAACTGCAGAAGCTTCTCAGGTTGTCATGGTAACCTTAAAGCTATACAGTGCCTTGTGAAAGTATTCGGCCCCCTTGAACTTTTCAACCTTTTGCCACATTTCAGGCTTCAAACATAAGGATATAAAATTTAAATTTTTTGGTGAAGAAACGAATCAACAACAAGTGGGACACATTCGTGAAGTGGAACGAAATTTATTGGATATTTTAAACTTTTGAAAAAAATAAAAAACTGAAAAGTGGGGCGTGCCAAATTATTCGGCCCCCTTAAGTTAATACTTTGTAGCGCCACCTTTGCTGCGATTACAGCTTCAAGTCGCTTGGGGTATGTCTCTATCAGTTTTGCACATCGAGAGACTGAAATTCTTGCCCATTCTTCCTTGGAAAACAGCTCGAGCTCAGTGAGGTTGGATGGAGAGCGTTTGTGAACAGCAGTTTTCAGCTCTTTCCACAGATTCTCAATTGGATTCAGGTCTGGACTTTGACTTGGCCATTCTAACACCTGGATACGTTTATTTGTGAACCATTCCATTGTAGATTTTGCTTTATTTTGGGATCATTGTCTTGTTGGAAGATAAATCTCCATCCCAGTCTCAGGTCTTTTGCAGACTCCAACAGGTTTTCTTCCAGAATGGTCCTGTATTTGGCTCCATCCATCTTCCCATCAATTTTAACCATCTTCCCTGTCCCTGCTGAAGAAATGCAGGCCAAAACCATGATGCTGCCACCACCATGTTTGACAGTGGGGATGGTGTGTTCAGGGTGATGAGCTGTGTTGCTTTTACGCCAAACATATCGTTTTGCATTGTGGCCAAAAAGTTCGATTTTGGTTTCATCTGACTAGAGCACCTTCTTCCACATGTTTGGTGTGTCTCCCAGGTGGCTTGTGGCAAACTTTAAACGAGACTTTTTATGGATATCTTTGAGAAATGGCTTTCTTCTTGCCACTCTTCCATAAAGGCCAGATTTGTGCAGTGTACGACTGATTGTTGTCCTATGGACAGACACTCTCTCTCCTCAGCTGTAGATTTCTGCAGTTCATCCAGAGTGATCATGGGCCTCTTTTCTGCATCTCGTGATCAGTCTTCTCCTTGTTTGAGATGAAAGTGTAGAGTGATGGCCGGGTCTTGGTAGATTTGCAGTGGTCTGATACTCCTTCCATTTCAATATGATCGCTTGCACAGTGCTCCTTGGGATGTTTAAAGTTTGGGAAATCTTTTTGTATCCAAATCCAGCTTTAAACTTCTCCACAACAGTATCACGGACCTGCATTGTGTGTTCCTTGGTCTTCATGATGCTCTCTGCTCTTTAAACAGAACCCTGAGACTATCACAGAGCAGGTGCATTTATACGGAGACTTGATTACACACAGGTGGATTATATTTATCATCATCAGTCACTTCGGACAACATTGGATCATTCAGAGATCCTCACTGAACTTCTGGAGTGAGTTTGCTGCACTGAAAGTAAAGGGGCCGAATAATATTGCACGCCCCACTTTTCAGTTTATTTTTTACAAAAGTTTAAAATATCCAATAAATTTCATTCCACTTCACGATTGTGTCCCACTTGTTGATTCTTCACCAAAAAAATTAAAATTTTATATCCTTATGTTTGAAGCCTGAAATGTGGCAAAAGGTTGAACAGTTCAAGGGGGCCGAATACTTTCGCAAGGCACTGTAGCAGCTGAATTGAGAATCCTTACAAAAATGCAATTGGGATTTTATTTTTAGGCAAAAATCTGTCCCTATTTTCAACTTTAGTTGACTACATAAATAGGATGTTTCAATTTTCACATACCCCTAGACCTGAGGATAGGCAAGGTGGAGGGGTAGGTGTCCTTCTATCACCACAATACACTTTTCAGGTCATTCTCCCAGTACCATTGCTCTTCTTCCCCTCTTTTGAGGTCCACACTATCAGACTTTTCCGCCCTTCCTCTCTGCGAGTAGCTGTCATCTACCGTCCCCCTGGCTCACCCTACCAGTTCTTAGATCACTTTGCTTCATGGCTTTCAAACTTCCTATCCTGTGAAATTTCTACCAAGGGTGCTACCTACCCTGGATAAAGTAGCACCCTTGACCATCTGAAAATATCATCACAGACACTGGCAACCATGGCACAGTCCTCAGACACATTTTCTTCAGTGATGCTCAAGATGTGCTGAACATCTGTGGCGAAAATCTAACACATCTGCAGATTTTCTTCACTTCAAGTTTATGCTCAAATCCTATAACTCTGCCCGTTACCTCTCCAAAGAAGCCTACACCTCTCTCATCTCTTCTCTCTTCAATAACCCTAAATGATTCTTTGACACCTTTCATTCCCTCCTTACGCCAAAGGTGCGGGTACCTGTCACAGACCTGAGTGCTCAAGACATGGCCACGCACTTTAAAGACAAAATCGACAACATCCGCTGGGAAATAACCCAATCTCCAAGCAACATCAGTCCCCTTCCCTCACTTGCTTCTTATTGTGAACTCTCATTATTTGACCCAGTAACAGAAGAAGAAGTCTCCCAGCTCCTTTCTTCTTCTAGCTCTACTACGTGAACAAGGGATCCAATCCTGTCACACCTCCTTCAGTCTCTATCCCCTACTGTTACAACTCACCTTACTAAAATGTTTAACCTCTCTCTCTTTCTTCTGTAATCTTTCCCTACTCCTTCAAAGATGCTGTCATAACCCCACTACTGAAAAAAATCTCCCTCAACCCATCCAGTGTTGCTATCTACTCACCCGTCTCTAATCTCCCCATCATTTCTAAACTCCTGGAACGCTTGGTCTATTCCCACCTAATCCGCTCTCTTTCTGCTAACTCTCTTCTGCACTCCTGCATTGCCTGAGAATCATCATCTCTTGTGGCCCGGTCCATCACATTATTCCATGCTATACTGTCATTCATGTTGCCACAGCTACCGCCACTCAGCCAAACATGACCTGTGACCTGGTCCATCATATTCCACTATATTGCACTGTTGGTTCCTCAGTGTTGTGAAAAAAAAAAAAAAAAAAAAAAAAGTCCCCACAACAAAAAAAAAAAACCCTGTGTCATTGCATCTTTCAATGCCAACGCCATATTGATTTCACATATGCTCCAATGAAGGGATAACTTTTGATGTTTTTTTGTTTTGGAAAACCACTTTTTCATCTTTTTTTTTCAACTAGGCACACCCACAAATTTGTCTACAAAACAACAACTCTGTCAGACTTTAAAGACATCAAAACTTATTATTCTACAAAGCCATTGCCTTTTGCAATATAACTACCATGTATGCCTAAAAAACCATGGGCAAGTGCCTTTTCCCCCCCCCCAAAAAAAGGGTACTTTTCAGTTTGACATAACTTTGGCTATGTTTGCCTGAGAGAGCTAGAAATTGGATTAATGGGTTCCCAGTGCCCTGACCGTGTAATACTCTATGTTTTAACTTCATTTAAGCTCAGGTTCGTACTAAACTTGGGACCAAACTACCCGAACCCGAAACAAATTTTGAGGTTCGCCCATCTCTAGTAGTGAATGAGGGACACCAATAGTTCAGTAATATGTGCAGGACATCTTACAGGCAAATGTGTTGCCTCTCATGACAGCATTTCAAACTGGCGTTTTCTAGTAGAATAATGCCCGCCAACACACAGCAAGGGTTTTCCATGAATGTCTCTGTGGGATTGCAACACTTTCTTGGCCTTTCCTGTTGCCAGATTTAATGCCAGTTGAGCTTTTTTGGAACCATTTGAGACACCAGCTTTGGTGACCTGCATGTGTGCATGATCTACAGCCCCAGAAACTACATCTGCAGGAAAATATGCCAATAAACTTACCTTTTCAATATAATATTGTAATCACTTAAATATATCATCAATATATTCCTACATGTAAAGTTTAATTTGACTCCAACAACTACTTGATGTATTTTACGCAGCCTGACTCAAACTCCTGGTCTTAAATGACTGATCCACAGTCAGTCAGAAGCAGTAAAGTGTCTCTAATTCATTACAAAGCTAATGATTGAATTCCTATGAAAGTAAATATGCAGCAAATTATACATGTAATTAATTAGACAATATCAATAATTGTTTAATGTAATTAAAAATAATGAATCATTTTATTTTGAACCCTGAATCAGAGTCTAACTTTTTTCCAACTCTGACTCCGCCTAAATTTGGCCTCTTCTCCCACTCCACAGTCTATTATTGACAAAATATCATCTCCATACAATGTCTAAATAATACTGTTATAGAAATGCTCTTTGGTGTCCATAAGCCTCGGCAGCTAGTCCATCAGTGTTTTCCAATTTAGCAGTAGAGTAGGACTCTGACCCCAGGACTATGCAGGACATATATAAAGAACTACTGACTTGTACTGATGTTGTGATAGAAAGTTTCAATTAAACTGTAGTATCAGACTAAGCCTGTCTGTCTTTTCTTATTTCTTTCCTTTATGCTCCTTCCCTCTCCTCTCTTCATAGACTTCTATAGAGATGTGTAATTTCACACGTAAACTGCAGCCTTTCTTGAGGTGGATATAGTAGAGATTTCACAATGAAGGTCAATTTAGAAAAGCGAGATGAGGAAGAATACAGTCAGATAAGAGGCATTTCTCTCTAATAATATATATTGCCAAATTTCTTATAATCGCGTATACCATTAATTTATGCAAATTGTGTTGAAACAACAATGCTTATTTGAATTAACTTATTTATCCATATGCATACTTTTGCTTGAGAGTTCAAAGCTACAGTATACAGTCATATGAAAAAGTTTGGGCACCCCTATTAATCTTAATCATTTTTAGTTCTAAATATTTGGGTGTTTGCAACAGCCATTTCAATTTGATATATCTAATAACTGATGGACACAGTAATATTTCAGGATTGAAATGAGGTTTATTGTACTAACAGAAAATGTGCAATATGCATTAAACCAAAATTTCACCGGTGCAAAAATTTGGGTACCCTTATCATTTTATTGATTTGAATACTCCTAACTACTTTTTACTGACTTACTAAAGCACAAAATTGGTTTTGTAACCTCACTGAGCTTTGAACTTCATAGCCAGGTGTATCCAATCATGAGAAAAGGTATTTAAGGTGGCCAATTGCAAGTTGTTCTCCTATTTGAATCTCCTCTGAAGAGAGGCATCATGGGCTCCTCAGAACAACTCTCAAATGATCTGAAAACAAAGATTGTTCAACATAGTTGTTCAGGGGAAGGATACAAAAAGTTGTCTCAGAGATTTAACCTGTCAGTTTCCACTGTGAGGAACATAGTAAGGAAATGGAAGACCACA
This sequence comes from Leptodactylus fallax, assembly GCA_947044405.1. Taxonomy (NCBI): domain Eukaryota; kingdom Metazoa; phylum Chordata; class Amphibia; order Anura; family Leptodactylidae; genus Leptodactylus; species Leptodactylus fallax. The sequence continues at coordinate 6,247,958 of CAMRHE010000036.1, forward strand.
GGGACAGTTCTTGTTAAGCCCAGAAGTGGCAGGCCAAGAAAAATATCAGAAAGGCAGAGAAGAAGAATGGTGAGAACAGTCAAGGACAATCCACAGACCACCTCCAAAGAGCTGCAGCATCATCTTGCTGCAGATGGTGTCACTGTGCATCGGTCAACAATACAGCACACTTTGCACAAGGAGAAGCTGTATGGGAGAGTGATGCGAAAGAAGCCGTTTCTGAAAGCACGCCACAAACAGAGTCGCCTGAGGTATGCAAAAGTACATTTGGACAAGCCAGCTTCATTTTGGAAGAAGGTCCTGTGGACTGATGAAACAAAGATTGAGTTGTTTGGTCATACAAAAAGGCGTTATGCATGGCGTCCAAAAAACACAGCATTCCAAGAAAAACACTTGCTACCCACTGTAAAATTTGGTGGAGGTTCCATCATGCTTTGGGGCTGTGTGGCCAATGCTGGCACCGGGAATCTTGTTAAAGTTGAGGGTCGCATGGATTCAACTCAGTATCAGCAGATTCTTGAGAATAATGTACAAGAATCAGTGACGAATTTGAAGTTACGCCGGGGATGGATATTTCAGCAAGACAATGATCCAAAACACAGCTCCAAATCTACTCAGGCATTCATGCAGAGGAACAATTACAATGTTCTGGAATGGCCATCCCAGTCCCCAGACCTGAATATCATTGAACATCTGTGGGATAATTTGAAGCGGGCTGTCCATGCTCGGCGACCATCAAACTTAACTGAACTGGAATTGTTTTGTAAAGAGGAATGGTCAAAAATACCTTCATCCAGGATCCAGGAACTGATTAAAAGCTACAGGAAGCCACTAGAGGCTGTTATTTTTGCAAAAGGAGGATCTACTAAATATTAATGTCACTTTTCTGTTGAGGTGCCCATACTTTTGCACCGGTCAAATTTTGGTTTAATGCATATAGCACATTTTCTGTTAGTACAATAAACCTCATTTCAATCCTGAAATATTACTGTGTCCATCAGTTATTAGATATATCAAATTGAAATGGCTGTTGCAAACACCCAAATATTTAGAACTAAAAATGATTAAGATTAATAGGGGTGCCCAAACTTTTTCATATGACTGTATATGTAAATTTTAGGATACTGGCAGTTTGTCTTCCTCTTGATCAAAAAATTAGGCCTTAGAAAATCTGAAACTGATGGATATATACCTTTTTGAACCTACAAAGCTATGTTAGGCTGGGGCCACACAGGCAGTAACAGCAGTAGGTTAGCCACAGTGATACTTGGAGGCAAAAGGCACACTAATGGAAATTAAGCAGTGTGTTCTCTGTGTTTGGCTCCTGCCTAAAGCTGTTAACAATGTTAACCACTGTGTGGTGGCCGTTACTTTACAATACATGTGAATGGGGCTATTCACATGACCACTTTTTGAACTGTAAAAAAAAAAAAAAAAATAGGTCATGTCCTATTTCAGGTGCCCCTTGGATGCAAAATGGCTTTTTGTCCATCAGTCGTGTGAATTGAACCTTACTGTGTTCAGAATGGATTATGAATACAAGAATAACTCTTTCTGTACCCTTGGGCCATGACATTTATTAGTTTGGTATATCACCAACTTGGATTTAATACATTTATTCCTTAGTGTAAATAAAATGCATAGCATGTGAATATGAAGTACTCTGTTTCCTAATCAATGATGATAGAAAGCTTGTAAGTATTGTTTAAAGGGTTTCAGGGAAAACTTGAAATAATGTCAACTTTAATTTCATCATATCAATTCTGCTATGCAGCATTTCTGATATGTCAGACATATTGATCCATTCAGTACTGCTTCTTATAGGACAGTCTGTCCTTCAGAATTGCTGTATATCAGCACCATATGTTGCATTAAAATTTTTACAGGAAGCCATTCTTTCTTTCTATGAAATGTTCTCAGAATGAATCAACATTTTAAACTGTGCTGTCAGTTTTGTTACCATAGCTGACAGTATATAGACTTTTCAAATGAAAGTATTGTACTCTAAAAGCTTCTAGAAAACTTTAATCCTATGTAAATTAAAGCAAAAAGTGCATTAAGCTGAAAAGGGAACACTGTTTTATTATGATTTATTCAAAACCACAGAAGACAATTTCTATGCTATATTCTAATACATCATGCAGATTCTCACAATATGGCATACGATTAGCCCATGCAGAAATTTGTTATGTAAATCTTTGTGAGGCATAATTCAAAGCTGTTGAGAACTGGAACACTGTACCTCAGGTAATGCTACAATATTATTAAAGTTGTTGTCTAGTGAATAAAAATATTTTTAAAAAAACAGCCCTGAATGCTGTACAAAAATAAAAAAAAAACATTATACTTGTCTAACTGATCCCCTGCCTCTCCAGTTTAAAGTCTGCCTGGCTCCCTGCTGGTCTGGCTACAGTGTTCACATGCTGCTCTGTGACATGGCATCAAGGCTGCCATGAGAAAAGAGACTAGTGGAAGACTGGAAATATCTGGAAAGGGATCAGTAAGGTGAGTAATTCAGGTGTTGACTAGAGTGCTATATGTCAAGCCACCATTGGATATAAGCAGTGCAAAAACATTATCTGATCAGGTTATACATTCTTAGCAGTTACACTTTCTTACAATACAGAGTTGTCACATGTATGGTTTAGAAAATGCCCTTATGGTAAGGGGCTGTTTGTTACTCAATTTTGAAAAAGATGAAAAAGTTGTCAAACATTTCACAATTACATCATACTGTAGTATACAGTCAAACAACCGACAAAATAAAACCAAGAACAGCCAAAGAATACCAGACAAGGTAATGGAGAAGTAAGAATGGAAGAGAGTTGTCTTCAGGCTAACCTGTGTTGTATGTGCTGAAGTGAAGAGGGATGAAGATTAGTCAGCCATGAAGGTAGTCTTATTTCTGTAGCATACAATATTATTATAGAGATGTGTATGCTTTCAACTTTGTGGCAACAGTTTCAGGAAAGCCCTTCCTCCTTTACGAAAGCAGTGTGGCCATACAGATATAAAGGTACATCTGTAGTTAGCTTAAGTATGTGTTTGACAAGCCTTAGGGCTCTTTCACACTTTATTTGTGGTGAGAAATGCAGTCCATGCATTTCGGCCATAATTCCCAGCTTGAACACAGTCCTCTTAACAAAACTGACAGCATTATACTGATATATGATGCTGTGACGTTTAGAACTATTGTGACTCTACTGTCTTGTACACATAAGGCACCTAAGTTCTAGCATTTTTGAAGACCTTTTAAATGAATTGTGTTTTTAGCTATGCTCTTTGTGTCTGGCTTCACTAGTGTTCTTGTAAAATGGACATACATAATATGACTTTTTTTTTTTTTTTTTTTACACAGTCAAGTTGTAGTCCATCCTATGAGAGTGGATGTTGTTGTAGCATAGTTGGATAACATACTGTAGTACACAAACTATATTCACTTTTAGACTATTTGAATAGTTCCTTCATATAGTCTTTTGACATAAATATGTGAAGACCCTATGCGATAAGTGGACATTGTACATATATGAAATTAACTGCATACAATTACACCACAAATGAAGAAGAAGAAGTGAACCATGTTTTAAAATTGCTGCACTGCCTATTTTCTGGGCAAAGCTGATGAAAACATCTTATTTTAATCAATCGGACCCCCACCAATTAAAAATGTATGGAATATCTTAAGGTATGGACCAACAATTTTAAAAACCTGGATGACCCCTTTAATAATAAGTGTAAATGAAAACTTTGCCTTCATGATCACTTAATTGTCAATAGCTAAAATAATAGGTTTTTCTGTGACATGATACCTGTTCAGTATATAACATTTTTACATTTTACTTGTATTGGTTAAGTGCATGTTTTCATGAAAAACCCTTTCAAGGAGTGCAACTGGGGCTTGACACAACTTCCTTATATAGGCTATTGGTATATTTTTGTTCACAGACTGAACAAAAGCAATAGAATTTAAGTTCACAAGTGCACTTCACTAGCATGTGATACAGTTTAGCAAGCTACTGATATGATAATGTGTGTTCCTGCTTTCTTAATGTACTGTATGTAATAGTTTTGGAATAATTTAACTATATTTATTCTACCCTTTTTAGTTTAAGACATTGGGTATCACATAACTGAAGTTGAATGTCGCATGTGCATTGTGTCTTCCTCTTGCTTCACATACAAAATCCCGTTGTTTTTTAATCCAAAACCTTCTCCATCTACAATATGTTGCTTAATAAGTAATAAAATGTGGGCTGACTGTTTTATATAGGACTACCTGATCTTAGGTCAATTCATGTTTTGTGCACAGATTCTCCACCTTCATTTATTTTTATAGAAATGTAATTAATAACATGGGCTGAGAGGAACAATGACACTTTGCTGCCAAGAAGCTTTTCTTCTTTCAAAGGATGAATTGACATTATTTTGAAAGTAGTGTGGAGGCTTCAAAGTACTCAAGCCATTCACTTCATAAGCAGACTTTGGTTCATAGACAAAGTCTAAAACACACAATATACTTAACAAAAACATTATATACTGTATATTTATTTTTAATACATATATATCGCTTGAACGGTGTATTTTTGTGTCCGCTCTTCCCATTGTTTGCTTGAAGCTTATCCGCTATTCTCTTTGGCTGTTTTAAGAGACTCTCAGACGTTTCATGTGAGTCCTGGTATTCACTTAACTGTGTAGGTATGTAACAGGTGAATACAGTAGTAGTTTATTTGGGAGCAGAAGCTATACAGTATTACCATAATAGCACCACATCATCTTGTTTGACAGTATATATACAGTGTTACTGCAGAATCATGTCTGTAAGTGTATATACATATATAATGTAAGGGTGTGAACCTAGAGGGTGTTGGAGAGCGACCCAAAAACAGGGCTGAAAAGGATCTTATCACACCTATCTTGGGACTGAACTCCAAAAAGGTTGAAGTGTTTTTGGTGACCTGCAGGTGGACTGTGGACCAGTTGGAGACAGACAGGTGGTCTGTTCTAAGAGGACTGGAATGCAGTAGGGACTTGGTTAAGCTCAGTGTGATCCAGATTACTGAGGGAAAACCTCAGTAAAGTTACCATGCCCTCAGAAGCTAGACAGGGTTAAAGAAATGAGGTACTGCCATGTCTGTGGACTAGACTGTTTGTTGTTTTCATTCCTGCTATCATTTACAAGCTGAATAAAGCCATTTCTTTTTAGCTCCTATGCTGTTTATTTGGCACTCAGCACCACAAACCTCTGTGTTAAGTCCAGAAAGCCACTAAACTACCCGTAATTGACACAAAAATTACAATGGCATCTCAGCAACTTGTTTGCCAATGTCTTTCATCATCATGTTTGTCAGTACATAGGCAGTGTTACTACAGCATCATCGCGCCATAATGTGTCAGTCTATATACAGTAATAGCACAGCATCATCTCGTGATCATGTCTATCAGTGTCTGTGAAGACGCAGCTCCTGCTTTCTTCTCCCTGTGTCTACTTTGTTTTTTCAGTTAATGTTATTATCAACATGATATCATTACCTAGAGACAGGCAGCCATGTTACAAATCACCTAGATACAGATAACCATGTAAATACACACATAGTAAAGTTGTTATAATAAAGATCTATTTCCACCATTAGTCCCATTTAGTTACCCACAGATGTGTCCGGTGTGCCAGCCAAACAAATGTATATTTGGACCAAACAACTGGAATAAATAAGTTGATAATTTTCTATATAGCTATGAATTTCCTGTTTCCCTTTACATAATAATTGATAAAACTGTCGGCCTGCAGCCACCACCACAAGGAGCACAGTACATAGGAACTCATGCAGCTATTGAACTCAGTGGAAGCTGTAAAAAATCTCTTTCCACTGATCTCCTCATATAGTTTAGTTACATCACATCTATATCCATGAACTGCTTACCTGATTAAGTGGCCTACAGGAGATTTTATTTGGTCAGGAATTTGTGTAGACACAATGAAGATTTTTTTTTATTTTTGGTTTGTGATTTTTATTTATTTATTTTTTTTTTTTTTTAAGTTATCAGTGAAGATAGCTCTGGAGTGGCCCATTGAGTTCATACCTGTAAAATGGGGCTGCCCAGTCCCAGTATATTTTGATATTGGGCCTACCTTTATAGTGTAGGTGCACAAGGCAATAATATGTTAATATTACTTACATCATAGTTTATGTAAATGTACTATACAGGTTTACCATGCTGATGGCAGAATCACTACTTTACATTTCACAGAAAAAAATCACAGCTTTCTGATGTCTTTTCCCTACATATTCTCTTTTAAGTGCTACCTATTTAAAAACTGCATAAGAGTTCAACACTTTTAAATCTTCATATTGTTTGAGACTGTAACATTTACAGAATTTCTGCAGCAACAACCCCAAAGTAATTATATCTTAATACATGAAAGAATCAAGTTTGGGAATGCAACTGAGGTCACATGCATTATTTACATTCATCTCCTCAAAATAACTTGCACATATTATAGGATGTCATTCCATATTAGACATCTGAAATCCTTAAAGGGAGTGTATCACATACTCCAAGCATATTCAACTTCTACCACCTTATTACACAGCACATTACAGTAATAAACAACTTGCCTTTGTTAAGGATGCCACTTTTGTAAGTGTGGAGGAGACAAGAGTGACAGAGCGCTCCCTAGTGTGATACAGTGCCTGATGAAGTGGAATAATTCCACAAAATGGACATTGCAAGTGTATACAGGTTATCAGCGCCCCTCCAGCAGCGCCCCTCCAGCCTCTTTTGGGTGTTCAGTCTTTTTGTAGTTGTGGAGAAAAACAACTTTAAAGTGATATGCAGATGAGCCAGTTGGTGCATTGCAGTCGGACCTTCAGCTCCCTGGAGCACTGCTTTTGCTGCTCAAGTAGGATGGGTGATATAGCAGTAGGAAGATCAAATCTCACTTCATGGGGTGGTGATGGTAGGATTCTGAGTTAAGAGAAGTGCGCCTTGGAGCTGAAGGCCCGCCCCCACTGCACCAACTGTCTCATTTGCGTATGACTTCAAAATAGTTTTTCTCCAAAACTACAAAAGTAACATACATAGCAAAGGTATGTTGTTTATCACTGTAATGTACTCTGTAATGGTGGTGATAGTTAAATATCCTTGGGGGAGGCGGTAGACTCCCTTTACATGGGCAATCATATCTCATAAAGTGATTGCATATTACTATGACATGCCATCAGTTTATGATCGTGGGGGTCTGACGCTTGGAACCCCCACTGATCAAGTGAACAGGGGTGTCTGTAGTTCTCTACACTGTTTAGATTGCCAATAACCCTGTCACCAGTTATCTGGTTGTTCCCCTGGGCCCACTCCTGATAGGTGTCAATCACTGCTTTACTGGAACACCCCACAATACCCATCATTTTAGAGATCCCCGGTCCAGATTTCTAATCCCAACCTGTTTTTTTGTTTGTTTTTTTCCAAAGTCACTTAAATCCTTATGCTTTCCTGTTTTTCCACTTCCAACATATCTGGGGAAATTAACTAAAATATGTGTGCCAGAAAACAGAATGTGTGAGCAGCACCATGGCTCACATTTGCGCCAAAGATGCACTACTTTGCTGTTTTTCTGCTCTGCTTACCATTTTTTAAGACAGTGGGTGGAACGGGACAGGGATCAAAGCATGCCTGTATGGGGGTACCTTGATGCATGGGATTTACTATAATTCAAGCCAGAAAAGCTTTCTGAGTTATAGATGAGATTAACATCAGCCCTTGTCTGGTGTACATTTCAATTCTGGTTTACAGGACTACCTGAGAATTAGGGTGGGTTCATACTATTGTTATTTAATGTTCATTGTTCTCATCCATCACTGGGTGAGAGCAATGGACAACAAATGACAGACGACCCTTCTGGTATTTGTCTACACCCCATGTAATAAAAAGTGAAGAAGAAATCTTTCATCATTTTTTTTTTTTTTTTTTACACATCTGACGGAAGACAAAGTCCTGCATACAAGACTTTTTTTCTTTTGTTGCAAAAGTAAGCAAACATGATTGAAGAATGTGTTGGTTATGTTTTATTACATTGTAATCAGTGGGGGCTCTGTCTGCATCCATCACTCTACTACTGTTAATGTCCGTTGCTCTCATCCTATGACAAATGATAGCAATGGACTGTAATAATGGTAGTGTGAACATCCACTTATTAAAAAGTCGGAACATCTTAGTAACTCAGTCACATCTTTAGTCAGCAGACAAATTGGTTAAGATTAGTATAGGAAACGCCAGTCTTAATAAATTCCCCCATTAACTCCTCAAAAAATTGTATGTTAACTTGGTGCTTAATATATCCCTTGCTTTAACAGATGCCATTACCATCAAGATGTCATTCACTTCACCCATCAAGATTCAAAAACATACTGAAGCCTGATATATTTTATGAGCCCCAATAATCTCTCAAGAGTGGTCTTTCAGTGGAAACAGTTACTTTGATTGACACATAGTTGAAATATACAGTGCCTTGCGAAAGTATTCGTCCCCCTTGAACTTTTCAACCTTTTGCCACATTTCAGGCTTCAAACATAAGGATATAAAATTTAAATTTTTTGGAGAAGAATCAACAAGTGGGACACAATCGTGAAGTGGAACGAAATTTATTGGATATTTTAAACTTTTGTAAAAAATAAAAAAGTGAAAAGGGGGCGTGCCAAATTATTCAGCCCCCTTAAGTTAATACTTTGTAGTGCCACCTTTTGCTACGATTACAGCTTCAAGTCGCTTGGGGTGTGTCTCTATCAGTTTTGCTCATCGAGAGACTGAAATTCTTGCCCATTCTTCCTTGGAAAACAGCTCGAGCTCAGTGAGGTTGGATGGAGAGCGTTTGTGAACAGCAGTTTTCAGCTCTTTCCACAGATTCTCGATTGGATTCAGGTCTGGACTTTGACTTGGCCATTCTAAAACCTGGATACGTTTATTTGTGAACCATTCCATTGTAGATTTTGCTTTATGTTTGGGATCATTGTCTTGTTGGAAGATAAATCTCCGTCCCAGTCTCAGGTCTTTTGCAGACTCCAACAGGTTTTCTTCCAGAATGGTCCTGTATTTGGCTCCATCCATCTTCCCATCAATTTTAACCATCTTCCCTGTCCCTGCTGAAGAAATGCAGGCCCAAACCATGATGCTGCCACCACCATGTTTGACAGTGGGGATGGTGTATTCAGGGTGATGAGCTGTGTTGCTTTTACGTCAAACATATCGTTTTGCATTGTGGCCAAAAAGTTCGATTTTGGTTTCATCTGACCAGAGCACCTTCTTCCACATGTTTGGTGTGTCTCCCAGGTGGCTTGTGGCAAACTTTAAACGAGACTTTTTATGGATATCTTTAAGAAATGGCTTTCTTCTTGCCACTCTTCCATAAAGGCCAGATGTGTGCAGTGTACGACTGATTGTTGTCCTATGGACAGACTCTCCCACTTCAGCTGTAGATCTCTGCAGTTCATCCAGAGTGATCATGGGCCTCTTGGCTGCATCTCTGATCAGTCTTCTCCTTGTTTGAGATGAAAGTTTAGAGGGATGGCCGGGTCTTGGTAGATTTGCAGTGGTCTGATACTCCTTCCATTTCAATATGCTCACTTGCACAGTGCTCCTTGGGATATTTAAAGTTTGGGAAATCTTTTTGTATCCAAATCCGGCTTTAAACTTCTCCACAACAGTATCACGGACCTGCCTGGTGTGTTCCTTGGTCTTCATGATGCTCTCTGCGCTTTAAACAGAACCCTGAGACTATCACAGAGCAGGTGCATTTATACGGAGACTTGATTACACACAGGTGGATTATATTTATCATCATCAGTCATTTGGGACAACATTGGATCATTCAGAGATCCTCACTGAACTTCTGGAGTGAGTTTGCTACACTGAAAGTAAAGGGGCCGAATAATATTGCATGCCCCACTTTTCAGTTTTTTATTTTTTACAAAAGTTTAAAATAACCAATAAATTTTGTTCCACTTAACAATTGTGTCCCACTTGTTGATTCTTCAGCAAAAAAATTTAAATTTTATATCCTTATGTTTGAAGCCTGAAATGTGGCAAAAGGTTGAAAAGTTCAAGGGGGCTGAATACTTTTGCAAGGCACTGTATAATCTGCATAAGGTTGTTTACTTTATTGCATGATGATTAAAGTATCCCTCCAATGATAAAACCACTTTCCATAGATGAATAGTACAGATGATAGCACACACGGTTTTCCTCCCCCTTATCTTCAGACAATGTATTTACAGGTCCGTGGCAGATTGGACCTGAAAGTGGTCCTGGAAAAAAATGTAAAAGTGGCCCCATTTTATAAGCAGGCTCAGAGCATCTAGATGGAGTCAATACAAGGAGGCAGGAACAGCACAAGTAGCTCCTCCATGTAAAGCAGTCCGTTGTAAAGTAATTTTGCACAGAACTGCTTTACATAGAGGCAGTAGTCCTATGTAAGTTACCATGTCAGACTGAAACTAACTTACACAGGACTTCTGCCTCTCACTCCATGTAAAGCAGACATTTCTGTTACACAGGGCTGCCTGCTTTATATGTAAAGGCAGCAGTCCTATGTAAGTAAAGTTAAAGACAGTGGGGTCAGGCTGATGATAGTAGTGGGATATGGGATTTTTTGGTTTTGTTTATTACTATGCATATCCCTTTTATAGTCCCATTCCTTCCATTTATTAGTCACTTCTGGGCATGGTCCTTGTCATGGAGTTCTCACTGTTTTATACTGGATGCATGGTCAAACCACTAAGTTCAGTGTATTCTAATGAGCTGCACATTCACTAGTGTGGCCACCAAGTGCATAATACCATTTCTAGGGAGGCATCAAGATGTTCAGGTCACAGAGTACAAGGTACATTTGGAATCAAGGAGACTGCTGTTTTGGAAAACAGAGATTAATTAAACCTCTGTGTAACCTTGCATTAGGATAATCTCAGCCTACTTCCTATTCAGATCCCATAGTGTGCTTGTAATTAACTTGTCAGTGAAGCCAGTCAAATTCTTATTTGCTTTTGTTTCCTCACATTGACATTGAAAGCCAAAGAACTGCAATAAGGAGTGATGGCACTAACTAAAGAGATTTACGTGCCACACAAATTAGGACAAGTCCAGTACACGTATATTGCTTTTTCCAACAATAGTTGGCAATTCAACATCTAGGGCTGAGCGGTCACATGAAGCTCTGTAGTTATTCTGATCTAGTTGAAATATCTGCCCTAGATACATGTGTTTATGTGTGGATATTACGTTCTCAGTATGATACACTTTAGATCATTTCAAGCACTGCACTTACTACTGTATCGTGTCCTATAGTGATCGATACTGAGCCAAATGATTTTGATGTTAGTAATAGTCTTTTAAATATTTGACAGCGCTCGATCAGTTGAAATTAAGCAGATTGTTTTCCTGTCCTAACTATTGTCTAGCTGTCCTTTTTGAATGATATGAAAGGTACCATTGATCAACCTAGTTCAATGAGCAATATTGACCATCTTGACCTTTTAACTGACAGTAAGTACTGGTATCCAAGGGAGACATGATATTACATCTGCTGCTGTCCAGAATAGGCAGGAGTATATTCATTGTATGACCGAAGTCACCCATCTAATAGAAATTCCTCATATTAAAACAAACACGGAAATAGTACTACATACTTGACATATAAATAAAATCCAACATCATTGCTGTTAAGAAGAGAGCAATTTGTTATTGTTATCCTTTGTATGACGCAAACTATAGGAGCATACTATAAACTATTAATATAACCTTTGGACTGATTTCCTGTGGACTCCGTGACTGTCTTCCAGCTGGTTTTCAAATAATGTGCATATTTACATAGTATATTTTAAATGTATGGCACTGTACCTTGTATGTTTTGACGAAAAAAAGATTATTTTGATTTCATAAACTAGCCTAGGATAATAAATTGTTTGGGGGCATGTCATCTGTTTTTCGTTATTTTCTACGGAGGATCAATTTCTCCATTATGTTTTTTGCAAGGCACCCCTACGGGTATTAACTAATGACAGAATTGTCTTTCTTTCATCAGTTACAATTCAGCTAAAATCAATTGAATTCTTTGTTTTATCAGTTCTTTTATGTTTTATAATTACATAATATATAAGTGAATAAGCCCTGAAGTGAATAAGTCTGTTTGGAAACAGTAGCCACCTGGGCACATAATTGTTTGCACTAGACTATAACTGGAGACAAGAGCCTTCACTGCTGAACTATGTACTAGTGATTGATCATATTTTTATTTTGCTTCCCATTTTTCAACAAAAAAAAATCTTTGTTTCTCTGCAACTATTTAGGAAAATGTATGGTATCTTAACATAGATCAACCTTTCTTGTCAGCATAAAGTGAAGTTTTTTAATAATTTTATACAAATATAAAACAATAACTGAGGCTGACTAAGTGGTCTGTGCCCACAGACAATAATGGCCATGGGCCCATTATTAGCCACCATAGTTATAAGACACTTGTGCTCTTTTAACACTGTAAGAGAGTAAGCAGTATGCTAAATTTATCAGAATTCTGACTCAGTTTGTATGAAAAACTTAAGTATATGCCTTGTGCCAGATGTGTTTAAGACACACATAATTTTTAATTATTAAAAGCTGTTTGGCTTTGAGAAAGGGGGCAAATTTTAAAAAGTGCCAACGTGCACCCAAACTTTAGGTCAAGCTGACGTAAAGTCATATTAGTGGTTACATAAGAGAAAAGTGTCCAGCATGATGCACCAAATTTATTAAATTTTTTGAGTTCATTTTGCAACTTCTGACTCTCTGGTCTATGTTTGTGTGTAGACAGTCACAGGATTAAATGGATAGTCCAAATATTTTATTGTTGAGAATAGATTATTGATGATGGTGCTAGGTGACAGATATCCACCAATCTGATGTTAATGACCTATTCTTCGCATAGGTAATCAATATTTTTAGCAATTAAAATTAAAAATTTGATTACTTATCTCTCTATTCTGTGAGGGATCCAGCGGAGAGTTTCTGTTCAGGTGTCCGGTCTCTATGACCTTGAGAATGCACGTGAGCGATGTAGCCAATCAGTTGTTGACCAGTGATGGTTGATTGAAATAGATAATCCAAAGCAAGAAAAAAGTATGATTCAAAGAGCCCATCAGTGCTTAGCCACTGATAGGCTGACGTTCTCATTGGTGGGCAGAAGATCAACAATAATCGGAGACCAAACAAATACTCTGGATTTCTGGAGAGGTGAGTATGCATACTGTGTATATGTATGTCTATATAATATAATATATATATATACAGTACAGACCAAAAGTTTGGACACACCTTCTCATTCCAAGAGTTTTCTGTATTTTCAAGACTATAAAAATTGTAGATTCACACTGAAGGCATCAAACCTATGAATTAACACATGTGGAATTATATACTTAACAAAAAAGTGTGAAACAACTGAAAATATGTCTTATATTCTAGGTTCTTCAAAGTAGCCACCTTTTGGTTTGATTACTGCTTTGCACACTCTTGGCATTCTCTTGATGAGCTTCAAGAGGTATTCACCTGAAATGGTCTTCCAACAGTCTTGAAGGAGTTCCCAGAGATGCTTAGCACTTGTTGGCCCTTTTGCCTTCACTCTGCGGTCCAGCTCATCCCAAACCATCTCGATTGGGTCATTGGAGGACAGGTCATCTGACGTAGCACCCCATCACTCTCCTTCTTGGTCAAATAGCTCTTACACAGTCTGGAGGTGTGTTTGGGGTGATTGTCCTGTTGAAAAATAAATGATGGTCCAACTAAACGCAAACCGGATGGAATAGCATGCCGCTGCAAGATGCTGTGGTAACCATGCTGGTTCAGTATTCCTTCAATTTTGAATTAATCCCCAACAGTGTCACCAGCAAAGCACCCCCACACCATCACACCTCCTCCTCCATGCTTCACGGTGGGAACCAGGCATATAGAGTCCATTCGTTCACCTTTTCTGCGTCGCACAAAGACACGGTGGTTGGAACCAAAGATCTCAAATTTGGACTCATCAGACCAAAGCACAGATTTTCACAGGTCTAATGTCCATTCCTTGTGTTCTTTAGCCCAAACAAGTCTCTTCTGCTTGTTGCCTGTCCTTACAGTAGTTTCCTAGCAGCTATTTTACCATGAAAGCCTGCTGCACACAGTCTCCTCTTAACAGTTGTTGTAGAGATGTGTCTGCTGCTAGAACTCTGTGTGGCATTGACCTGGTCTCTAATCTGAGCTGCTGTTAACCTGCGATTTCTGAGGCTGGTGACTGATGAACTTATCCTCCGCAGCACAGGTGACTCTTGGTCTTCCTTTTCTGGGGCGGTCCTCATGTGAGCCAGTTTCTTTGTAGTGCTTGATGGTTTTGGCCACTACACTTGGGGACACTTTCAAAGTTTTCCAATTTTTCGGACTGACTGACCTTCATTTTTTAAAGTAATGATGGCCACTCGTTTTTCTTTACTTAGCTGCTTTTTTCTTGCCATAATACAAATTCTAACACTCCATTCAGTAGGACTATCAGCTGTGTATCCACCTGACTTCTGAACAACACAACTGATGGTCCCAACCCCATTTATAAGGCAAGAAATCCCACTTATTAAACCTGACAGGGCACACCTGTGAAGTGAAAACCATTTCAGGTGACTACCTCTTGAAGCTCATCAAGAGAATGCCAAGAGTGTGCAAAGCAGTAATCAAAGCAAAAGGTGGCTACTTTGAAGAACCTAGAATATAAGACATATTTTCAGTTGTTTCACACATTTTTGTTAAGTATATAATTCCACATGTGTTAATTCATAGTTTTGATGCCTTCAGTGTGAATCTACAATTTTTATAGTCATGAAAATACAGAAAACTCTTGGATTGAGAAGGTGTGTCCAAACTTTTGGTCTGTACTGTGTATGTTATATATATATATATATATATATATATATATATATATATTATAGTGATGTGGGGGAATAAGCTCAGTGGTAGCCGCAGCGGACCCAGACAGTCAGAGACAGACACAAAAGTTCAAGTCCAACAGATTTTACCCTGTGCATTGATTTTTCTCAAAAAAAAAAAAAAAAAGCAAAACAGATGAGCCTTAACTTTCAGGCAAAAAAATAACAGAAATCCTGCTCGTTTGAGCAACTAACTATACAGAAAATTGTCCTATCTGTACGTGTGGCTTACTTCAGCCAGACGGTCAATAAACAGCGCAAAGCAAGGGCAGGAGTTCACTCCAGAGTCTCATCAGCCTTTACAATGTGGGGACAGGACCCGGCTCCTCCTTTCTCTTCCAGGAACTGCTCAGTAGTGAGAACTGGCCAACCTTTTATAGGCCTTTAATGAGGCCCAGCTCCCATCTGTGGTTAAAAAAAGACAGTTTTCTCCCAGCTTAAGGTTTTACCTGATCTACCACACATAAGTAAGGAATCTGGGAGAGATATAGTGACCTTCCAGAATCTTACCTGTCACCTTCTCACAATATACTGTGTAAATATATATTATTTTTATTTATTTCTTTTTTTTATTGGAACTCCCCTACAATAATTTGGCCAAAAGTTGTTGTTTCCATATACAACATTCTGTTTGTAAAATGGGTAATCCAGAAGTATTATTATATACTGGTATATTGGAAATGTAGAGGTGTAGAGTTCCATGCATGTATAGTGTGTGTGTGTGTGTATCTTAATGGTTGGACCTAGGACCTATGAATCATTTATTAAATATATACGTGGCATGGTTAAAAGCAGGTCATCAATATTTTATGCAAATTTTACCAATGAGGGCCATGAACATTGTAGTTGTGATTATGTTCTATCAACACAGCCATGGTAAATGAGAATTTGATAAATTAAATCTAGATTGTATATGGAACCGTGTAAACATCAAAATAAAAATGACCTGTTTCTTCTCTCCTCCAGATTCTCCAAGAAATTTAAAAGCTTCTTCCGTTTCATCAGAAAAACTTTTTCAGAAACTGAGAAATAAACATGAATTCACTGTGCTGGTGACTTTGAAGCAGACTGTTTTAAATTCAGGTGTTATTCTTTCTATTCATCAATCAGATCACAGGTAATTATTAATTTTCTTATGGATTCTTTTCAGATTCCCCATTACCCTGCAATTCTATGGCTGATGGCACATGTAGTGACTGAAACCCTACCTGTGGTGACAGAATGGCTGCATAATGTTGTGGGTAAAACAGGTATTACCCACGGCTTCATAAAAACATTTGGCCTCCGCAGGTAGGCAGGGTGTCAGCCACATGCGGTTGCTGCACAGTAGCTGCTATGTGTGTCATCACCCTAACAGCGCAACACAGGCTCCATATTTCTGTTTGTGAGATTGTGCTTTGCCATATGGATGTAGCAGTGCTGAGTTTGTCAGGTTTTTTGTGGCCCAGCACTTTATAAAATCACTATTTATACATTTACTGGCAGAAAATCTTTCATGAGTTTGTTGCATTTGGGGATGTTGCTCGGAGCTAGAGGTAGCCTTGTGTGCAGGAACTGTGAGAAGAGAAAGCTGTGCCGTGGATATGCTGAATCTAGCTATGCACGCAATTTATCTATCATGTATTATCACTAAAAATGGCACCACAAAAAAAAGTAAAAGACTTTAAAAGACTTTTTTTAAGTCCCCAAAAAGACTACAACAAAAAGTCTACAAGGGAAATTCATCATTTATCATGTGGCATAAAAAAGTTGCAAATTTATGTACAAATCTATTTTTGCACAAAGTATAATTGTTTGGCTTCCCTTGTCACTTTTCTGAAGAGTCTGTGGCGTGGGGATTAGTTGGAGGGGCACAACCTCCCACTTGATAACACATTTATTACTATTTATGTCAGATTGCCTGGCATAAATTATAGTTCAAATCTATACCAACTCAAGGCATAGGTTTCATTTTCTATCGCACACAGCGCCAGAGATGGAACTAATCTTCATTACTGTCATGCTGTTTGCCATTCCTTGGTTGAACTTGATAGGCATAAATCTTTATTCAGCTATACTAACTATGTAACTAAGAGACAATGCCAAGGAGTAACATAATCAATGTGACAACCCCATTTCCAGGCCTGAGAGCAGCTAAGTTTGAACCAAACTTTGAACCAAATTGATTTATAATGCTGTGAGTTCTAGGATGACTGCTGCTGTGCCATACTCTGAGCACCATGTGAGTACATGACACTGATGATAAAAGGATGTATGTGGCACACTGTGAACAAGAATCCAGGGTGCCAATGTAGGGTTCCAATGCAGTAGACTATATCAGTAAGTAGAACTGCTGCAGATTTGGTTACTTGTTATCATATTTATTAATAGAAAAGCAATCCGAAGACAAACTAGAAAGATAATACCCATGCAAGACTTTTTAAAACAATATCTATATTTCTGAGGTTGGAAGGATGAAAAGGATGACTCTTACTGAATTCTGCTGTATAAAGAGATATCCTTGGTGCTAGAAATGCAGCAAACTGCTCATAGGTTGCTCTCATGTCCCCCCTTACTCCCTCTGGGTATCTGGGATGCACAAATGTCCAGGGTAGCATCAGAGAGTTGCTTTGCACTAATTGAATGCCGGCATATGGCCAATAAGATAAGATGACGTAAATGGCGATGAGGGAGGAAGTGTGGCAGAAGGAGAGAAAGGGAAAATGGAATACAATAATATAGTGGAGCTATAGAAGAATAATGACTATGTATGAATTGCCACATTGTTACTGATTCCAGCACACTTTGTACAATCTATGCATAACATGCTTCAATTAAAGTTTCAAGTGGTCGAACACGTCCTTCCACCTCAAAAAGGTGGAAACCGTATATAGTTGCAGTTAGAGTCATGTAATTTAGACTGTAATTATATACACTCACTGACAAAAAACTATTGCACCCAGACAGTGTCGGAGTACTGCAAAACTTGAAATAAAGATAGGTTACAGGCAGATATATAAAATGATTTCAGGTGAGGTCTTTGTAGACAAAGGGCCTTGCCACTAGATGGCGGAAAAGTGCTTTTCTTGCTACCCTCAAAGATTCTCAGAGACTACTTTTGGGTAGTGTACCGCTTGATAAGAGATTGTTGACTGTTAGGCATGCCTCTATGATGCATCACTGGACAGAGAGAAAAAAGTCATTTTAATAAATTGTCCATTATCTGACTTAGGTCTTAAAGGGAGTCTGTCACCAGGGTGAAGTATATTAAACCAGCAAAACAGATAGGTCAGTTTCAACTGAATGCAATGCCTTTTCCCCATGAAAATATGTTCCTTCCTTGCTGAGATATTCATTTATTATACAATATGCAAATGAGCAGTATGGAGCATCGAAGGTAGCTTCGTGGCTCTAATTTGCTACAACCCACACTGCTCTAATATGCCAGCGTGAATGCGAGAAAACAGGGAGGGGGAAAGGAGGGTATATTACATCAGTGTGGAGCATAGAAGTTTGCAGCAACGGAGCCACCATCGGTGATCCAGACTGCTCATTTGCATATTGTGAAATAAATTAATCCATTCTGCATCCATTTTTTGATTTTCATTTTTGGCTCCCTGCATTCCAACAACCATGTCTTTTTTTTATTTTTCCTTTCACTGAGCACTTAATTTTTGCAGAACAAATTGTTCTTTGTTAAGTGTACCATTTCATATTTCATACAATGTTCTGTGAAGCTGGGAAAAATTCAGAATGGGGTGGAATTGGGGAAAAAAACTGCATTTGTGACTTCTTACAGGCTTCATTTCACTGTGCACCCAAAATTATACGTCAACTGTATTTCAGGGATACCAAATTTATATTATTTTTTTTTCTCTACATTTTAATGTTTTAAAAATCCAAAACTTTTTGTAGTCGCGATCTCAACATCTGTAACTTTTTTATATTTCCATGTGCAAGACTACATAAGATGGAGCCAGATGTAGTTTTTATGCATACCATTTTGGGGAATGTCAGGTGTTTTGATCACTTTTTATTAAAATTTTTATGGGAGGCAAAGCAGCGCAAAAAAAACCCCAAAAAAAACAAAACAGCAGTTTGGCTCTTTTTTTTTTTTTTTTATTTTTTTTTTTCCTGCTACAACGTTCACCATATGGGAAAAATATATCTATATTTTATATTGTTTGTAGACTAGGAATTTTTGGAGGCAATGATGTATAATTTATTTGTTTGGTTTTTTATTTTTGATACAGTGGGGTCATTTGAATTTTTTTTTTTTTTTTAAACACTTTCAATAATTTTTTTTTAAAACTATTTTATTAGCCCCACTAGAGGGCCTGAACCTGCAATGTTTTGAATGCCCTTGTATCCTTAAGGGGTTAAATAATGCAACAGGCATTAAATAATGGTAGTGTGAACCCACCCTAACATATAGCATCACTACATTCACCCATAAAATTCTCTCATTACATTTGTGTCTTTATTCTTGTAATTGCCTTTTGTGTATTGATGTAGTATATCACTATATTTATATTTTTGCAGTGTCTGATGAAGGTTTTTTCACTGAAACGTCACTTTCAATTGCTGTTATATAAAATACTCTATCAAATGACTAGTTTAGAAGTGCTGAGTTTTACTTCCATATACATGACAGCGTTGTCACACGAACTGTGTTACCAAGTTCAGACGCGGCCATGTAAATCAGTCCTTATGTGTGAAAGAAGCCTAAGATACACGCAACAAATGACAAATTTAGCCTTGCTACATTTGTGCATATATATTTACTGAATACCAAGATACAATATATTTCCTTGGTAATACATCAACAGATCATTAATAAATTGCAAACTTCTGGTCTCCAGGAATGTCCCCTGTTTGCATCCTTATACAGTATATTTGGCTCGTGTCCTTCTAAGACGTTGCATGCTTTGGTATTTCTCACAGCACTGCTCACAGAACCTGGTGGTAAAATAAAATGTTGATTGATTGGAAGGTTGGCGTATTCGGGAATGGCATTTTACATTATGCAGATTCAGAATGCCATAAAAAAAGGTTTATGTGCTACTCGATGAACAGAAGAAATTGGTTGTACGGGTGACCTTGCATCATTGTCTTTGTAAATAGGCACAGAATTCTTAACATCGATTTGTTGACATGTACTGGACATTATTAATGGTAGACCATGATGTCCAAACTGCACGTTTCATCCACTGGTTATCCATTTCAACAGTCAGAACATCAGTGGCTTACACATTTTGAGTACATGTCTGAATTGCCCATAAACCCACAGAAACCTATATACTGTTGTCTGGACTGTAGTCATGTCCATCTATTGAGCAAATTATAAAGCTGATAAAATCATTCAGCCCTCTATGGCATCACTGTTCATTGTAACTCTCTGAATTAAGATAGACAACAGCTGAAGCCCCATGTAAAACCTCAGATAGCACAGCTATGCTATGCCAAATGATGAAATCGGCTAATGATAACAGAAAAGAATATTGCAACATATGCACGTTGAAAAAAGTGTCCAGTGACAACCAATGATATTCCATCTTTATTGCTTTCAGACAGGATTTAAAATGGAAAAAAAGTTGGTTGGTAGAGGCAGCGTTGACATTCACAGTTTTTATTCTTTCAGCCCATTAAAGAAAATATGTTAAAACTGAGGCAAGCAGACCAGTTGCCAATAGCAACCAACCACAATTTCAGCTTTCAATTAAACAGGTTTTGTGAAAAGCAAGAGTCGGAATTGCATTGTTTGCTATAAACAACTGTTCCCCTTTTTCTTTAGAGAAGCTGTTTTTGATAAATCTCTCCCAATATTTGCAATTCTTAACACTCAATATAGCATTTCAAATATGTCAATAGTGACATCTGTAGACCATGCAATTTCACACAATGTATCCAGTCATATTCCATTCTGCCTTTATATTTTGAGGATTATCCTCATTATTTGGCCCAATTTAAACTTGTGTATCATATGGGCATACTGAGGTACTGTACTTACGTTGTGTATTCTCCATAGAAGAACACAGTTAAAATGTTTATACCTATCGCCATTACTAGGGTCCAGCATTTTATCATTTATTTTCTACTGCTATTATAAAAAGCATATTCTTCAGCACTGTACATAGATTGTCACCTTTCACATCAATACCTGTGTTCAGTGTGGCTCACAATTTACCCCACTTTTCCAGTCTTAGGTACCTGCACTAGGGGCAATTTTATATGAGACCACTTCATGGAAAACAACGGAAACCTGTAAGGGTTTTAGCCACCATATTCCCAACCTTCCTAAGTAAAATTTAATTGTTGCCTTGTTTATGTAGTTGTTGGCTCTTGTGTTGTAAAGTGTCTCTGTTCAAGGCAATGCCACTAGATTCTGTATCATTGGGCACCAGGAAACATTAAGGATTGGCAAGTATTGATGTACCCACTGTTGTGCTGCAATGCTGAGAGGAGGAAGGATAAATGCTAAAAAGGGCAGAGTTAGGGCTAGGGCTGTGTAATAAATCAAATGAAACAGATGAATTCACCATTTCAAAGGATCGTGATTCTTATTTTCATCAGAAAAAAATTGTGATTTTTGTTTTTAGGCAAAAATTGCCCAGCCCTAGTTGTTGTCACAGTATGTAATGCCATAGTAATGCCATGTGCCATAGTACCCTAATGTGGGTGTGCTCAGCAAATTGGCCTGACTGTAGTGTAGTCTCTGTAAGATGTCATAGTAGGCATCAGGCAGAGTTATTAGAGAGACACACAGAGCTGAAGCTGTCCAGTAAAGGCCAAGTATAGAAACATTGTAACAAGCTGATGGGCTGTAGCCAGAGAGAACTGAGGAGCTTGGATGGTGCTGCTCAGCAAGTGTAGTTGCCATGGTAAGTGATTTGGCCTGTGAATAATTCTTTCTCCTGCACAATAGCTTCATGTCCAAGAGTTACAGGAGTTTCTGCAAGCAAGAGTTAAAGGAGTATTCTGGAAAGTTTACAAGTTACAACTGTATTGCTATTACAATCGGTCCCTTTAAAGAGATGTTACCCCTTGCTAAAAAGGACTGTGATTGGCACTGTATTAACCACCTGATAGTTTCACCCATGTGGATAGGTGGGCATCTGTGAAATATAGTGGAGTATTATCCACAAGGACCTATGGAGACACTTAGCAACATCCTTACTAAATGTCTGATGTAGACTTTGGCTTAACCCAACCCTGATGGACAGCCCAGGAACACTCAGAAATTGCTCTGCCGCTCTGAAAATAAAAATTAATTGTTCAACCTCAATGGCCTGTAGCATTCAAAATGGTAGCCCCCCTTACAAACCCATGCAGATACACACTCAAAGCGGATGTTGCCAAGACCACTGCTGCCTCCCATGTTATTCTTACCAAAAAGGCGATATCAGTATCAGTAATTGATGTGTATTGTATACATTTTTCATTGCCTACATAGATAACTACCGTATATAATGAAAAAAGTTGAAACGTTTTTTCTGTATCTTTCTCCTTTTTGTTTTACTTATTGTAAGTCCATAACTTTATTTGAGTACATATATGATATGTGTCTATGCAAATCTGCAAAGAAATGTGTACTGTATATTCATGTCTTTCTGTCTGGTTATATTATCTAAAAATGAATATACTACATCCCAGTATTATAAGAGTCAGCCCAGTATGTGGATTCTAAGTATGATTCACTCTTCTCAGATTCTCAGCTCTGCTTATTCTAACATATGAATTCTCTCTGTTCTACATGATTCATCTTTACTAACACCTTCACTGTTAACATCCTGAATGGATCACTAGGTATCTTTCTTAATCTCCTAATTTTATGGAGGGCTGCTGTCTATACAGTTATTCTCTCTCTATCTATCTATCTATCTATCTATCTATATATATATATATATATATATATATAATTTTGTATGCTGAACTAAAGGACCAAGCTGGCATTTCCTTTACAACAATTGTATAACCATCATTCTGAAAAACATAAAATAGTACTTCCCCCTTTCCAAAATGCATACATACATACAGTGGGTACAGAAAGTATTCAGAACCCTTTAAATTTTTCACTCTTTGTTTCATTGCAGCCTTTTGCTAAAAGCAAAAAAGTTCATTTTATTTCTCATTAATGTACACTCAGCACCCCATCTTCATAGAAAAAAAAACAGAAATGTAGATATTTTTGCAAATTTATTAAAAAAGAAAAACTGAAATATCACATGGTCATAAGTATTCAGACCCTTTGCTGTGACACTCACATTTAACTCACATGCAGTCCATTTCCTTCTGATCCTCCTTGAGATGGTTCTACTCCTTCATTGGAGTCCAGCTGTGTTTAATTAAATTGATTGGACTTGATTAGGAAAGGCACACACCTGTCTATATAAGACCTCACAGTGCATGTCAGAGCAAATGAGAATCATGAGGTCAAAGGAACTGCCCAAGTTGCTCAGAGACAGAATTGTGGCAAGACACAGATATGGCCAAGGTTACAAAAGCATTTCTGCAACACTCAAGGTTCCTAAGAGCACGGTGGCCTCCATAATCCTTAAATGGAAGAAGTTTGGGACGACCAGAACTCTTCCTAGACCTGGCCGTCCAGCCAAACTGAGCAATCGTGGGAGAAGGGCCTTGGTGAGAGAGTTAAAGAAGAACCCAAATATCACTCACTGTGGCTGAGCTTCAGAGATGCAGTAGGGAGATGGGAGAAAGTTCCACAAAGTCAACTATCACTGCAGCCCTCCACCAGTCGGGGCTTTATTGCAGAGTGGCCTGAAGGAAGCCTCTCCTCAGTGCAAGACATATGAAAGCCCGCATAGAGTTTGCCAAAAAACACATGAAGGACTCCAAGACTATGAGAAATAAGATTCTCTGGTCTGATGAGACAAATATTGAACTTTTTGGCGTTAATTCTAAGCAGTATGTGTGGAGAAAACCAGGCACTGCTCATCACCTGCCCAATACAATCCCAACAGTGAAACATGGTGGTGGCAACATTATGCTATGAGGGTGTTTTAAGCTGCAGGGACAGGACAACTGGTTGCAATTGAAGGAAAGATGAATGCGGCCAAGTACAGAGATATCCTGGAAGAAAACCTCTTCCAGAGTGCTCTGGACCTCAGACTGGGCCCGAAGGTTCACCTTCCAACAAGACAATGACCCTAAGCACACAGCTAAAATAACATAGGAGTGGCTTCGGAACAACTCTGTGACCATTCTTGCCTGGCCCAGCCAGAGCCCTGACCTCAACCCAATTGAGCATCTCTGGAGAGACCTGAAAATGGCTGTCCACCAACATTCACCATTCAACCTGACGGAACTGGAGAGGATCTGCAAAGAAGAATGGCAGAGGATCCCCAAATCCAGATGTGAAAAACTTGTTGCATCATTCCCAAGAAGACTCATGGCTGTACTAGCTCAAAAAGGTGCTTCTACTCAATGCTGAGCAAAGGGTCTGAATACTTATGACCATTTCAGTTTTTCTTGTTTAATAAATTTGCAAAAATATTTACATTTCTGTTTTCTTTCTGTCAAGATGGGGTGCTGAGTGTACATTAATGAGAAATAAAATGAACTTTTTTGCTTTTAGCAAATGGCTGCAATGAAACAAAGAGTGAAAAATTTAAAGGGTTCTGAATACTTTCTGTACCCACTGTACATACATAAATACATATACACACACCACTTTAAGTATGTCTAACAATTCACTGGTAATTGGGAGCCACAAAATTCATTATCTTAGGTCCTTAAAGCTGCTTTTAGGCTAAGGCCCCTCACAGCAAATGGCTGCAAAAAAAAGCTGCGGAAAAGACAGCAGCGGAAAATATCACATGTTTTTGTGTAGTGTTTTTACAGAAAGTCTGCAGAGTTTTCCTCTGCTTCTATTATAGCTATACGGAAAATGCCAGCGTTTCCATAGGTATAATTGACATGCTGCGATTTGTAAAAACGCAAACTTTTTTGAAATCGCAGCATTTCTGCTGCAGATTTTTTTTCTGCAATGTGTGAATGGGATTAGCTGGAATGCCATCCATTTTGCAGATAATGTAAAATGCAGTGTTTTTTGTCACAGCATTTCCACGGCGGCTAAAACGCTGCATGTTCTCAACATTGATGCACTGGCCTTAAGGAAGCATTGGGCCCCTCTACCTATCAGGCCTAGTGCAGCTGCACAGGTTTCACACGTGTTTTATCCAACATGGTACACACATACAGTGCTGGCCAAAAGTATTGGCACCCCTGCAATTCTGTCAGATAATACTCAATTTCTTCCAGAAAATGATTGCAGTCACAAATGCTTTGGTAATAATATCTTCATTTATTTTGCTTGCAATGAAAAAACACAAAAGAGAATGAAAAAAAAGTCAAATCATTCATCATTTTACACAAAACTCCAAAAATGGGCCGGACAAAAGTATTGGCACCCTCAGCCTAATACTTGGTAGCACAACCTTTAGACAAAATAACTGTGAACAACCGCTTCCGGTAACCATCAATGAGTTTCTTACAATGCTCTGCTGGAATTTTAGACCATTCTTCTTTGGCAAATTTCTCCAGGTCCCTGAGATTTGAAGGGTGCCTTCTCCAAACTGCCATTTTGAGATCTCTCCACAGGTGTTCTATGGGATTCAGGTCTGGACTCATTGCTGGCCACTTTAGAAGTCTCCAGTGCTTTCTCTCAAACCATTTTCTAGTGCTTTTTGAAGTGTGTTTTGGGTCATTGTCCTGCTGGAAGACCCATGACCTCTGAGGGAGACCCAGCTTTCTCACACTGGGCCCTACATTATGCTACAAAATTTGTTGATAGTCTTCAGACTTCATAATGCCATGCACACGGTCAAGCAGTCCAGTGCCAGAGGCAGCAAAGCAACCCCAAAACATCAGGGAACCTCCGCCATATTTGACTGTAGGGACCGTGTTCTTTTCTTTGAAGGCCTCTTTTTTTTTCCTGTAAACTCTATGTTGATGCCTTTTCCCAAAAAGCTCTACTTTTGTCTCATCTGACCAGAGAACATTCTTCCAAAAAGTTTTTGGCTTTCTCAGGTAAGTTTTGGCAAACTCCAGAGTGGCTTTTTTATGTCTCTGGGTCAGAAGTGGGGTCTTCCTGGGTATCCTACCATAGAGTCCCTTTTCATTCAGACGCCGACGGATAGTACGGGTTGACACTGTTGTACCCTCGGACTGCAGGGCAGCTAGAACTTGTTTGGATGTTAGTCGAGGTTCTTTAGCCACCATCCGCACAATCTTTCGTTGAAATCTCTCGTCAATTTTTCTTTTCCGTCCACATCTAGGGAGGTTAGCCACAGTGCCATGGGCTTTAAACTTCTTGATGACACTGCGCACGGTAGACACAGGAACATTCAGGTCTTTGGAGATGGACTTGTAGCCTTGAGATTGCTCATGCTTCCTCACAATTTTGCTTCTCAAGTCCTCAGACAATTCTTTGGTCTTCTTTCTTTTCTCCATGCTCAATGTGGTACACACAAGGACACAGGACAGAGGTTGAGTCAACTTTAATCCATTTCAACTGGCTGCAAGTGTGATTTAGTTATTGCCACCACCTGTTATGTGCCACAGGTAAGTAACAGGTGCTGTTAATTACACAAATTAGAGAAGCATCACATGATTTTTCAAAGGGTGCCAATACTTTTGTCCACCCCCTTTTTATGTTTGGTGTGAAATTATATCCAATTTGGCTTTTTGACAATTCTTTTTGTGGTTTTCCATTGACGACAAATTAAATGAAGATATTATTACCAAAGCATTTGTGATTGCAATCATTTTCTGGAAGAAATTGAGTATTATCTGACAGAATTGCAGGGGTGCCAATACTTTTGGCCAGCACTGTACATGCATACTGGCAGGGGCGTAACTAGAGGGGGTGCAGAGGGTGCAGTCGCAGCGGGGCCCAGGAGCCTTAGGGGGCCCATAAGCACTGGCATCAGTATTGAGATTGCAGCTTCCATCTGGCCCAAAAGCCAAGGAGACCCACAGATTACTCCGGGGCCCACAAGACTTTAGTCATGCCACTGCATACTGGAGATAACTTCTCACACAGCCCTTTTTTAGTGCCACCGTAATGCCTTATAATAAAAAAAACAACAGTGTCAGGGCATAAAGGATACCAACCCTGCACAAACCCAAATTGTTAACCATAAAATCAGTGCTCAGTTTTGGTCTTAAAAGTGTTATAAAATATGTTAATATGCTTACCTTTCCATTATTCTAACCTACAATTTATTATCTTCCGCTATTGGTAGCTTTTGGGTGTTTTGCTGTTTGCAAACTAGGGCACATTGACTTCAGTTTTGCTACTGTAAACCTTTTGAGAGTCTAAAATCTTGCTCCTATTGCATTGAAACGTCAGGTTGTTGCCATAGTTCTCCTTTCCCCACATGGATTTAAATGCGGCTCTGCTTGTTTAGTTTGGCTACCGTGTCTAAACATCATCCCACCAGAACTGATGATGATTTCTGTTAGAAAAGGATAGAATGATCATGATGTGGCATTGAAGAATGGAGCAGACACATGACTTAAATATAGACATCACTCCAGTATATTCAAAAGACATAACAGGACTGACGGGGAATGTGGTTGGACCACAACAGATTAAGTGGACACTATTGGTAATACAAGTAGATTTGAAAGCATTTTAGTTTTTTTTTAGTTTTTGCAACTACAAATAGGGGGTTTGCAATTCTTAGAAAACCAATTTTAGCAGACTGACAAACATTCATCATTATTAATCCTGCTGCTTCCTAAAAATAAAATTTAAAATTAAAATAACACCAGTAGATACACTTTAAATAGCACTTGTTCTGCCTCCTTAAAGGGACATTTCCTCTTGTGTTTTAAAGGGCTCTGTAATTTATTGAAGTATGCCACGTAATTCCTATTCTTCTATTATTCTGTACTTTTATAATGTTCAAGGAAATACATTTAACACAGTTTTTCATTTTGTTTCCAAATAATAATCTCACTACTTCATATGTCTTGTGTTTGTTGTATACAGAAGATTTGTGCATACAGTTAGAAACCTATGTTGCAATTATTGCTCGTTACACTTAGTTTATTTATCATACTAAACATAATTGCATGTTATATTTCTTGAGGAAATTGAATATGTTTAGTACTACTGGAGTTTTAGCAACAGTTGGTCTCTAGATTTATGACTTCTGTTTACATTACAGATCTGCGAATATAATCTGTAAAATGGTGTATCTTAATTCATGGTAAACATGTACACACGTTAGAATGATTTACTTGTTAAAGGGGTTGCCACAGTTAAGAAAATATGTATATGGTTTATTATCTATTAGGTAAAGACTATTCTCAATAATCCCCTTTTCTCTTCTATGTAGTTTGTGGATGGTGCTATTGTACTACACCTATATAACAATGACATGTGCATATTTGTTCTTTCTGGGTCTTCCTGATGTGAGGCAGTGTAGCCATAGCCTAATGAAATAAACTCCATGCATAATATATCAAGACAAATGTAGAGTAAGACACTGGTTAACATATTGTAGAATCCTGCTTACAATCTATGCATCTGATTTTTATTAGAAGGATACAAGTTTACCAGCTTTACATGCTCAAGCCCACTGCTACAATTAAATGAATTGACAAATTGATACTGTATTATATTTGCATAATAAATATCACTATAGATGTGACTATATAGAGGATATAAAAGTGCCCATATTTATTAAATTAAGAATGGCCATACTTGGCAATTTTTGATGCTGGACTCACATGGTCTGAATATTCCTTGGTATCCTCTGAAAGCCTCTATCTAACATTATATGTTTAAGGAAAAAAATAAAAGGAAGAAGTCCATGGTAGACTGCTGATACATGAATAGTCTGTGTAATATATTGGGGAATCACCACTTATGCCTTGCTTGAATTGTATGTTCTTTGCGTGTTAAAGGTGTTAGTAATTGACCTTGTAATTTCACCATTGGATTACATGTTTCTTGGATTGGAAGTATTGTTGCACTGATTTAACCCTGGTGTAAATATATTATTTAACAAGATTGCAAGACAGAGAACAGAACTGACGTGCGTTCGCTAACGACACATGACACTGGACTCAGGTAGACTGTATCTAACATTATATATTGGTGAAAAACTAAACGCAAGAATTCCGTGATTGACTACAGATTCATAAAAATTGACTTTTCACCATCCCCGCCAGGTCCAGCTCTTTGCATCATTTATTAGCTGCTGCTCCACTGATTTTTTAGAACTTTTTTTCTTTAGCCCCCATCGTTCCCAAGCAATCAGTGCTGTTAGTTTTGGTCCTTGATATGCTATTTAGGTTTGTATTGTCAGGTGGGTGGTGTGAGGCAGGAGGAGGCAAGGGGTGTGATTGTGAGCTCTGACTCTGGCTAGAGCTCTGAATCATGCCCCCTGCCTGACATGGACCACTTGACAGTACAGAGCCTAAATAGCATATCAGGCACCAAAACTAACTGCACTGATTGCTTGGGAATGGTGAGGTTTAGAGAAAACCTTTTAGTGATCAGCACCTTTTAACAGATGCTAAGAAAAGTTTTTTTAAGTAGTCTGTGTAAGTTTTTGGAGAATCACTGTTTATGACCTGCTGGATCTGCGTTCTAATGGGGTGGAATTGGAAAAAAAGTGCATTTGTACGACTTTTTGTATGGGCTTCATTCTGGGAATACCAAATTATATACAGTTTTATTTACATTTTAACCTTAACAAAAATCCAAAGCTTTGCAAAAAAATTTCTTTCTTAAAGGGAATCTGTCAGGGCAATTTGGGACACTAAACCACCAACACGTCCATATGGACCTGGGGTTTAGAGTCCCAAATCACCCTGTTACAATGCAATCCATGGCCACATTAAAAATAAAAAAAGCTTTATTCTCACCCTGCCGCTGTACTCCCCGCGCCTGCGCAGTTCTTCAATAAAACCAGAGGAGTACACCTCAGCTTCAGTGCGCATGCCCCACAATTGCGCAGTGAAGCCGGTGTGTCTATCTTTTGGCTTCACTGAAGAACAGCACAGGCTTCGGGAGGCGTGCCAACGAAGAAGCTCATGAATAAGCCGGACTGTTCTCGCCGAACAGCGTTGATCAGACCCTTCTCTAGGTAAGTATAAAGATTTTTTATTTTTAATGCGCATGCGGATTGCATTAAAACAAGGCGATTTGGGACACTAAACCCCAGGTCTATAAGGACCTGTGGGTGGTTTAGTGTCCCAGATTGACCTGACAGATTCCGTTTAAAGTCGCCATATTCTCACACCTGTGACGTTTTTGTATTTCTGTGTACGGGGATGTGTAGGGCGTCTTTTTCTGGGGGCTTCGTGTACTTTTTAGTCACTTTGGGGAATATCTATTGCTTTGATCGCTTTTTATTAGAGGCGGTTCGGCATTTTTGATTTTTTTTTTTTTTTTTTTTTTTTAGAAAGAGGGATACCTAATATGTTTCACAGTATTTTTTAACCCATATATTCTAGGGAAAGGAGGGTCTAATCACTAATGCAATGCATTACAATGCTAATGTCTTAAAATGCATTGCAAAATATCGCCATTTGTATGACAGGCTTAATAGAACAGCCTGTTATACAAATCATTGCCAGACAAGCCTGGCAACCTTCAATAGGCTCCCAGCAGTCATGGCAATGGACTGCCAGCCCTGGATCTCGTTCTGGGCGCCAGTGATCCTCACCAAAATGGCGGCACCCTTGTGCCATCGGGAAAATGGCGCCTCAGACAGTTTTGATCGTGGGCATTAACACCGGGTCTCTGCTGTATAATACAACCCCAATTCCAATTAAGTTGGGACGTTGTGTAAAACATAAATAAAAAGAGAATACAATGATTTGCAAATCCTTTTCAACCTATATTCAATTGAATACACTACAAAGACAAGATATTTAATGTTCAAATGGATAAACTTTGTTTTGTTTTTTTAAAATATTCACTCATTTTGAATTTGATGCCTGCAACACATTCCAAAAAAGCTGGGACAGGGGCAACAAAAGACTGGGAAAGTTGAGGAATGCTCAAAAAACACCTGCTTGGAGTATTCCAGAGGTGAACAGGTTAATTGGAAACAGGCGAGTGTCATGATTGGGTATAAAGGGAGCATCCCTGAAAGTCTCAGTCGTTCACAAGCAAGGATGGGGTGAGGTTCACCACTGTGTGAACAACTGCATGAGCAAATAATCCAACAGTTTAAGAACAATGTTTCTCAACGTAAGGAATTTAGGGATTTAATCATCTACAGTCCATAATATCATCAAAAGATTCAGAGAATCTGGAAAAATCTCTGCAAGTAAGCAGCAAGGCTGAAAACCAACATTGAATACCTGTGACCTTCGATCCTTCAGGCGGCACTGCATTAAAAACCGACATCATTCTGTAATGGATATTACCACATGGGCTCAGGAACACTTCAGAAAACCATTGTCAGTGAACACAGTTCGTTGCTACATCTACAAGTGCAAGTTAAAACTCTACCATGCAAAGTGAAAGCCATATATCAACAACACCCAGAAACACAACTGGCTTCTCTGGGCCCGAGCTCATCTGAGATGGACTGACGCAAAGTGGAAAAGTGTCCTGTGGTCTGACCAGTCCACATTTCACATTGTTTTTGGAAATCATGGATGTCGTGTCCTCCGGGCCAAAGAGGAAAAGCACTGTCCGGATTGTTATCAGCGTAAAGTTTAAAAACCAGCATCTCTGATGCTATGGGGGTGTGTTAGTGCCCATGGCATGGGTAACTTGCACATTTGTGAAGGCACGGACAGGTTTTGGAGCACTATATGCTGCCATCCAAGTGACATCTTTTTCAGGGACGTCCCTTTTCATTTCAGCAAGACAATGCCAAGCCACATTCTGCATGTGTTACAACAGCGTGGCTTCGTAGTAAAAGAGTACGGGTACTAGACTGGCCTGCCTGCAGTCCAGACCTGTCTCCCATTGAAAATGTGTGGTGCATTATGAAGCGCAAAATACGACAATGGAGACCCCGGACTGTTGAGCAACTGAAGTTGTACTTCAAGCAAGAATGGGAGAGAATTCCACCTACAAAGCTTCAATAATAAGTGTCCTCAGTTCCCAAACGCTTATTGAGTGTTGTTAAAAGTAAAGGTGATGTAACACAGTGATAAACATGCCCCTGTCCCAGTCTTTTGTTGCCACTGTCCCAGATTTTTTGGAACGTGTTGCAGGCATCAAATTCAAAATGAGTGAATATTTGCAAAAAATAAAGTTTATCTGTTTGAACATTAAATATCTTGTCTTTGTAGTGTATTCAATTGAATATAGGTTGAAAAGAATTTTCAAATCATCGTATTCTGTTTTTACTTATGTTTTACACAACGTCCCAACTTCATTGGAATTGGGGTTGTACTATATAAAGCTAAGTGGCTGCCCTACATAAATACCTAACATCCGCCATACTACTACTATGTCGGGAGGGGGTTAATAGTCCAGTGAGTGATCTGTCAGACATATCATATATGGGAGATTGTCGATCACTGAGTTGGACCGCCCACTAGGGAACTAATCCCAGAATGAGCAGAGGAGTAAATGAACAAAATACAAGTTATACTGCAGCTTTGCTAACAAAGCTGTATATCAGTTTGCACAGCTTCTACTGCTCTATAAAATGCTGGCTACATATTGGACAGGATTTTCATGTGAAACATTCCTTTTAAACAACATTTTTGTTATTTCTAATGTGCTTAGATAAAAAATAGAACTTTACAGTTTTTATTGCAAACATTATAAATGCATATATAATTTTTCCAGCATGTCCTTGAAGGTGCTAAGTTAGATTTCCTATTTAATAGACTTTCATGTTCAAAATATCTTCAGAAAAACTTGAAGTCTTTAATTGCAGTAGCCCACAGCATCAACGTACATCATGTTTTCCAATTACTGAATGTTTTTCATCTCTGTTACTGTGGGAGGATAGCTAGTTTACGTGCAGGATGTTAGGAGGAGGTGGAGGATTGAAATTTAGGCAGTTTATATTATAAGGAGACAGACACAGGAAATGAGATGAGTATAGTTTGTTGTTTTCAAGTGGGAAAAAATACATCATTTTTCTATAATAAAATGCAGAGCTTGCCAATATAGAAAAGATACAAGCTAATTTCTCCATAATATTGCTTATGGTCCTTTTTTGCAGTACCCCCTAAGGTATAATGCCACCTTAGTGAACCTCCCACATAATATAATGCCCTCTTATGCCCTCAAACAATGAAATCACCATTGTATTCAACTCTGCCTGCATGCTGATGACACATATAAAGTTATAGTTGTGATATAGAACATTAATGTAAGTGGCCATCTAGTTCCAGCATCAAACAAAACGTCCAGGACCTGGACAGGTATAAAATCTTGACCTTAAGGGCAGCAGCACATGACTGTGTTTTACCCGTGTAACACGGCCCGTGTGCTAGCCAGATGTACCAGCTTGAACTTCATGTTAGGAGCAGGACTCCCAGCATCCTAGTTATCTACAATGCTAGGAGTCCCTGCCTCCCAGCGACATACTGTCCTGTACTGTAATTGATACGGGACAGTATGTCACTTGGAGGCAGGGACTCCTAGCGTCATAGATAACTAGGATTCTAGGAGTCCCGCTCCCAGCACGAAGTTCAAGCCGCTACATCTGGCTAGTACACGGGCCGTGTTTCACGGGTGAAACATGGTCATGTGCTGCTGCCCTTATTCAGCACAGTTTAGAATCTCAAGTAATGCAAGTGGTGTACAGTGTTAGTGGCATACAATACTTTTGCATTTTGTTTGTACACAGCGCCCTTAATCATGCCATCATATGCTGTAAGTTATTTTACAGTAGTCATAACATAGCTATACACTAATAAAGACTTTATGTAAAAATGTTAAGATTA
This sequence comes from Leptodactylus fallax, assembly GCA_947044405.1. Taxonomy (NCBI): domain Eukaryota; kingdom Metazoa; phylum Chordata; class Amphibia; order Anura; family Leptodactylidae; genus Leptodactylus; species Leptodactylus fallax. The sequence continues at coordinate 6,281,812 of CAMRHE010000036.1, forward strand.
TGTTACATCTATAATAGAAAAAAAAACTATGTTAAATCATTGTACTGTAGGCACTGATATACCAGTTCATAAGCAGTGGTTGATGCTTAGAACAACACTGCTAATTGTAGTCAACAAAAATATCTACATTTTAGCTCTCATATCTCCAAGGATACTAGTCACGGATTTTTTGCTGGTTATCATGCTAATACCATATGGACACTTACCCACCCACGTCTACCACGCTACTACAAAACATGTTGTGTCCTTGCCTTATTATTTCTTCTGTGAAGGAACATTGGCATCAGAATAAAATATTTATTTCCTGTCAATTTAACGTTTTTTTTTTTGTTCTATTTTATTACTTCAGTATATAATAATATAATATATATAATGTGTGTGTGTGTGTGTGTGTGTGAGACTACCATCATTTTATAGACAATCATCTTGGCTATCTCATACATAAATTTGACTTGCAACTACTTAACATATGATTAGTTATGCATATTCTTGTCATGTAACTACACTGTTACTGTTTTGCTCCTAAAAATCTAAATTTGAATTATTTTGTTAGTATTTGGTAAATCCACCTTTTGGCTTTCAACACTACCTGAATCCTTCCGGGTATGCTCTCAATCAGATTCAAGCATGTTGCCGCAGACCAGATGGAGGGAACTGGAGGATGGGAGTAGTATTGGTGGATGACATGCCACCAGATAGGCCAAGGACACTCAATCGCTCTCCCCAGTTCTGCTTCTAGGCTGGGCACCGATGAGGGGGTCTTGCTGTACTAGCTGATGGTGGTAGTAGTAGTTTCCCCTGGGGTGATTCCAGTTGGAGAGGGGACCTCTCTACTCTGAGCCGGTGTGATTGTTTTCAGAAGGGCCCTCAGGACTCAGGAAGGCAGTTGCGCAGTTGAAACAGGTTAAACTTTACTTAACTGAACAAATAAACCAGCAACTTCCACATGGTGGTTGTAGTCTCCCAGTAGTCAACTTCCCCAGCCTTGGTCTTGGGAAGATGCCCAGTGATGTTAAGGCTCTAGTGCCGTACTCCACTACAACTCTTAACTCCACTCCTCTGTACTGGGGGCTGTACTCTAGGGTAGTCCTGACAGGGGCCTGGTTACCTTGTAGAAGGTGTCAGGATAACACCTCCTGTCAATGAACTCCACGACTGCTCCTGGCACAATGTCCAAATGTAGACAGCTGGTATTCCCTGTCTCTAGTAGTGCCTTGGGCTCGAATCTTCTTCCTCAGGGGCTGTGTTGGAAACTGTTAGGCCTCTCCAACTCTACACACTAGACTAGACTGAGGCTGTAACTTCTCCCCAAGAGACCTAAGTCTCCCAGACCCCACCCAGTGGCCTGTGATAAGCTACGGCTGTAACAAGTGTAGGTTTTTGAATAAAGGGGGACCACAGGAAAATAACTAGGGAAAGCTGCAAACAAATCATGTAGAACACATAACATATAGACAGGACATACAAACATAACCCAGAGGCACAAAAAATAACACAATATAAACAAGAGCCTTTTTTTGGGTCACCATTCCAGACGTGTAACGCACCTCGCACAGTGCTTAACATGGACTTCCATGATCTCACTATTATGATGCATTTGAGCCAACTCCACTGCCGTGTTTGTTGCGCCAGAACCGATAGACCTTATGATGAGCCGACTTGTTGACTCCAAAATTTTGGTTGGACGTCCACCTATTGGCATTTGAAAGAATGGATGGACTTCATTTCATATTTTTCCAACTGTCATGGCACTCACAAGTGCAGTTTGTCAATTTTCTTGTCCTAGAGACCACTATGAGCTGGATTATGCAGTTTCTCTTTTTTCCTAGGAAATCAGCTCTCAGTCCGTCAACTCCGGGAAAGGAAGATCCAGGGCATCGCAGAACTAAGGAAGATCCAAGAAGGAGTGCAGGGTAGCAGGGCGATCATCCCAATGTCCAGTTAAACCAAAAGGAAACCCCCATCTGTAGGGTAGCTGATGGTCACGGAGCAGTTGAAGAAGGGGAGAAGATGTTGTCTTTTCTGTAACATGATGAGGGAGAGGTCCTGAAAGAATTGCAGCTTAGCACAATCAAAGTATCTCACTTGTCTAGCTCTGGTCATGATGGCCTCCTTAATTGCAAAGTCGTGGACTTCATTCCCACTCGTTTAGAGCAAAGGGCTCTGTGTGCTCTGTCCAGCTTAATTTTGTGAGTCGGTGGTTCATTGAGCAACAGATTAAATATAGCTTCAAGCGTGAAATAGAGGTCCTCCTCCCTGGTGGTTTCAGTAAAGCCTTTAAATTTAATATTATTATGTCTGCCCCGATTGTCTAAGTCCTCCAAGTAGCAGTGCATGTCTCTGACCACTGAGATTTGGGAGAGAACCATGGACTGTAGCTGGGAGACATGAGAGCGGGTAGCTTCATGTTCCTCCTCCAAGGTCTCAACACGAGTAGCAAGATGACGGGGCCTGGTCAGAGGAAGCCTCATGAAGCAGGACCAGCTGAACAGAGTCATCCAGAGTCGGTGGAGCCTCCAGACTCAATGAAAAAATCGGCAGAGGTGGCATGGACAGGGACCACCTGTGTGTAGCAGAGCGGTCCTGCTGTATCAGGAAAGGAGGAGAGGAGCTGTGTGCAGGCTGGGATGGTGGCAGCAAAATTCAAATGCCGCCTTTTGTAGCTTTGACTTGAAGACTTTATCAGTCTCTTACATCATTCTGAAGGAATTTTGGCCCACTATTATTTTCAACATTGCTTTCATTCATTTAGATTTGTGGGCTTTAGTTTACGCAGAGCTGCCTTCAGGTCCCTCCACAGCATTTCAATTAGGTTGAGGTCTGGACTTGACTAGACTATTGCAATACCTTGATTGTTTATTTTCTTTTCAGCCTTTCTGCTGAACATTTGCTGGTGTGCCTGAGATCCTTGTCCTGATGCATTATCCAGTTTCAGCCAAGCTATAGCTGTTGGATAGATGGCTTCACATTTGACTATATAATACTTTGGTATACAGAGGAGTTCATGGTCAAATCAATGATTGCAAGGTGCCCAGATCCTGTGGCTGTAGAATAAGCCTAAATCTTCGTTCCTCCACAACCGTGCTTGACAGTTGGTATGAGTGTTTGTGCTGATATGCTGTGTTTGGCTTTCCCTAACCATGGCACTATGTATTACAGCCAAACATCTCCACTTTGATCTCCTCTCTCTAAAGGACATTATTCCAGAAGTTTTGAGGTTTATTGAGATGTCGATTTGCAAATTTAAATGGGTATTACCACAAACCTAACCATATTAAAATTTGTGGACAATTTAAAGGTTAAACATCTTTGCATATATAAGTAATTAAACATTTTGCAGCTTTTTAAAGATTTTATCTATCTTAGTAGTGACAATCTTTTGTCTTGATCAGCTGCCAATTTATATGACCATGAATGCAGGAACTTTATATGTCTGGCACTTCTCAGAAAGCCAGTCATACCCTTTTGTTTGCAATCTCATCTCAATAAACCTGAACACTTCGGGAATAATGTCCTTTAGAGAGAGGAGATCAAAGTGGACTTTATTGAGACTTGTCTGACCTTGGGGTGAGTTTGGTGAGACATCTACTCCCGGGAAGGTGTCAATGTTTTCCATTTTTGAATAATCTTTCTTCCTGTAGAATGATGGACTTCAAATTGTTTGGAAATGGCGTCATAACCATTCTCAGATTGATAGGCTAAAACAATTGCTTCTGTGAGATCATTGTGACCATAGACTATATACGTCTGAAAGGTGGTTGTCTAGTTCTGCAAGGACGTATCGGTACATCCAAGCAGAACTCAGCAGCTGCACGAAATCATGCAGCTGCTGAAACAGGGAGCCGGCTGTAACTTCAGCCAGAGCTCCCAGAGAGAAGGCAGGGAAGGTTTATTACCTTTCCTGCCTTCCCGATTGCTGTGTATACAGCGCTGAATGATCGCTGTATACACTGCTATGGGTGCAGCCATGTTGCAGCTGCCCTCTGACCTGGCGGTCACATGATGCTTCGGGATCAGCATGTGTTAGAGCTGCTGGGTCCTATAGGATTATCTTATCTTATCTTATAAAAGTATTGAATTCCAAAGGGTATAATTTAGTTTTTTCTCATGACTGTATATTTACACACTATATGGACCAAAGTATTGGAAAAACTACACATTACACCAACAGGAGCTTTTATGGCACCCTATTCTAAATCCATGGACCTTAGTATGTAGTTGGTTTTTGGAGTGTGTCTATGCGAACTTTTACCCATTCACCCAAAGGAGCATTTGTGAGGTCTCACTGATGTTGGATGAGAGGTCCTGACCAGGGGCGCACCGCTAATGAGGCGAAGTGAGACGGCCGCCTCAGGTGGCACTGTCCATCACTGTCTGGCGGCGGCATTTTTATTATTCAGTGTAAACCAGCCCAGGACAGGCCGCTTTAAAAAAAAACAACGCTGAGCGGGGCCTGTCCTGGGCTGGTTTACGAGACGTCCACATCACAGCGCAGGCGGCAATACAATTACGTCATCGCACCTCTTACGCTGAGAGACAGACGTCGTGGACAAGAGGAGGCGGCGGCTCCATCAAGGGAGGTAGGTGAGGATAAGTTTTTTTATTTATATAAATAGGACGTCACCTGCTGGAGTATCCCCAGCAGGTGACGGCCTATTTATTTCCCTACCCGGCGTCTGCTTGTGGCCGCCCCTGCTTTCCCTTCTGCTATGGGACGCAGAAGAGGAAGTGGATGCCACTGTGAGCAGCTGCGGGCATCAGTAAGTGCGGCTGCGGGCCTCAAATACTACTATTATTATACTCCGGGGTCTTTTCAGACTGGAGTATAATAATCGGAGACCCAGGGGAGGTGAGGGAACATAAAAACATATGCTACTCACCTCTCCTGCGATCCAATGTCACTCTGAGCAGGCTTGGGCGCTCTGGTGACGTCATCAGGTCGCGTCGCTGGTCTGATCACGTGACGTCTGTGCGCAATTAGACAGGGCCGAAAGCTGCCTGGTGTGCACCAGTGTCCAGGATAGGTAAGTAACACTGGTTTGTATGTTTGTCAGCTCCCCTGGGTCTCCGATCATTATACTCTGGGGTCTGAAAAGACCCCAAAGTATAATAATAGTTCGTGGGTGGGCAACTATGGGGCACAATACCGTGTGCAGGGGCCACTATGGAGCCTAATACAAGTGCAGGGGCCACTATAGAGCATAATATCGTGTGCAGGGGCCACTATAGAGCATAATATCGTGTGCAGGGGCCACTAGGGAGAATAATACTGTGTGCAGAGGCCACTATGGAGCATAATAACGTGTGCAGGGGCCACTAGGGAGCATAATACAAGTGCAGGGGCCACTAGGGAGCATAATACCAGTGCAGGGGCCACTAGGGAGCATAATACAAGTGCAGGGGCCACTAGGGGAGCATAATCCAAGTGCAGGGGCCACTATGGAGCATAATACAAGTGTAGGGGCCACTATGGAGCATAAGACCGTGTGCAGGGGCCACTATGGAGCATAAGACCATGTGCAGGGGCCACTATGGAGCATAATACCATGTGCAGGGGCCACTATGGAGCATAATACCATGTGCAGGGGCCACTATGGAGCATAATACTGTGTGCAGGGGCCACTAGAGCATAATACCGTGTGCAGGGGCCACTAGGGAGCATAATACTGTGTGCAGGGGCCACTATGGAGCAGAATACTGTGTGCAAGGGCCAATATGGAGCATAATACTGTGTGCAGGGGCCACTATGAAGCATAATACTGTGTGCAGGGGCCACTATGGAGCATAATACCGTGTGCAGGGGCCACTAGGGAGCATAATACAAGTGCAGGGGCCACTATGGAGCATAATACCGTGTGCAGGGGCCACTATGGAGCATAATACCGTGTGCAGGGGCCACTATGGAGCATAATACCATGTGCAGGGGCCACTATGGAGCATAATACCGTGTGCAGGGGCCAATATGGAGCATAATTCAAGTGCAGGGGCAACTATGGGGCATAATACCGTGTGCAGGGGCCACTAGGGAGCATAATATTGTGTGCAGGGGCCACTATGGAGCAGAATACCATGTGCAAGGGCCAATATGGAGCAGACTACCACTGCAGGGGCCACTATGGGGCATAATACCATGTTCAGGGGCCACTATGGAGCATAATACCATGTGCAGGGGCCACTATGGAGCATAATACCGTGTGCAGGGGCTGCTGCGAGGCATAATATCGTGTGCAGGGGCCACTATGGAGCATAATACCGTGTGCAGGGGCCGCTGCGGGCCGTAATACTGTGTGCAGGGGCTTCCGTGGAACATTATAGTGTGTGTAAATGGGGGCGGTATAAACAGGGGCTATGGCGCCTGTTTATATCACACGCTGTCTGTTTATAGTGACCGTGTGATGTAATTCCAGCCTTGTCACATAGACGTGTATAGGACGAGGCTGTAGTTACATTATATGGCCACTATGAGATGAATGACACTATGTAAACAGAGAAGCGGTCACGTCACTTACACAGGTACCAGGGTTCATTCAAACAGCTGATCAGTGGGGTCCTGGGTTTTTGAGCCCCACTGATTAGTTTATTAATGACCTGGAAAACCTTTTAATTAGTTAACACCTGGGGCATTATTAATAAGGGGCACTATTTATGGGGGTAGACATGGACATCATTAATATAAAGGTGCACTTGGGAGTATTATTCATTATGGGGGATTATATCATATATTTTATAATTGGGGTAGCAGCAGGATGGGTGTGCAGGTGAAGACAATGTGGGTCAGGTGCCTGGAAAAGTGAGGAGCCAAAGATGTCTGTGTTGCAAACTTTACAGAGACAAGTCACAGCTGGAAGAAGTGGTCATGGCGGTCCAAAGGGAAGAGAAGGGAAATGTGACCGATTAGTCAGAGACGTCACCTGTAAGTCACAAAATGTTACTGCCCTGTATTCACCTAAATGATAGAGGATAAATACCTGATTGATGGGGGTCTGTCTGCTGAGTCCCTCACTGAACCTGAGAATTTGGATTTTTCCCCTCACTGGGTGGGAATTCAGCCTGACCGCAGCCATATATATAGGTGTGTCACTTGGTGGATGGACGAACCCATGTGGCTCTCATTCACTTCAATGGGAGTGCCGAAGATACCCAAAGTCCAGTACTCAGCTATCTGCGGCGCTCCTATTATAGAGAATGGGGGCCACGTGGGCTCGTCCATCCACCAAGCAGAAGATGTGTGAAGTTACTTTCATTGTTAATGCCGTGTTGTTGATCTGATACTGAAGTACTGCAGGAGGAAGAATTCTTATAAACTGTTTTATAACTTTGTGTATTGTGTATATTGTGCGACGATAACAGCGTGTGAAGCTAGTAGCATGGAAACTCAATATTTTTTTTTTTTTTTTTTTGGGGGGGGGGGGTGTTTCTATAGTCCGCCTCAGGCAGCAAAGAGGCTAGGTTCACCACTGGTCCTGACTCACAATCTCCATTCTAGTCATTCTAGTTCAGCCCAAAGGTTTTTGTTTTTGTTTTTTTTTGCCTTTTATGGATCTTACTTTGTGCACTGGGGCTCAGTCATCCTGAAACAGAAAAGGTCCTTCCTCAAACTGTTTCCACAAAGGTGGAAGCATACACTTGTCTCAAATGCCTTGGCATACTGAATTATTAAGATTTCCTTTACTAAAACTATGAGGTCTAGAGCAACCCTTGAAAAACAACCCATTAACTTAATTCCTTCATTCCTACTTTACAGTTCACACAATGCAGTCAGGAAGGTAAGGTTCTTCTGGTATTCACCAAACCCAGATTTCTCCATTAGACTGCCAGATAGAGAAGCATTATTCGTCTTTCTATAGAACACATTTTTACAGCTCCAAAGTCCAGTAACCGTGTGCTATACATCATTACATCTGATGACTACTGTATCTTCTTACTAATCAGTCTTCCTCTTACTAAACTGTCCCCTCTACAATCTATTCTGAATGCGGCGGCCAGCCTCATCTATGAGTCTAGACGCTACAGCGATGTCTCTCCGGTCTGTGTCGGTCACTACATTGGCTGCCTATTCAATACAGAATACAATATAAACTTCTCACCCTCATCCACAAGGCTCTCCATAATGCTGCACCTCCCTACATTTCCTCCCTCATCACTATCTATCGCCCAACCCATGCTCTCTGTTCACGTTATGACCTAAGACTAACATCCTCTATTATCATAACCTCTCACACTCGTATCCAAGACTTCTCCCGAGTTGCACCACTTCTTTGGAATGCTCTATCCCGGAATATCAGATTAACCCCCAATTTCTGCAGCTTTAAGCGCAAACTAAAGACATATATTTTCAGACAGGCCTATCGCATCTCCTAGTGTAGTTAGATTCCCTATAACGTACCGTCTGTTCACGCTCCCACATTACCTCACAGAATATGATGCTGTATCAGACTAACTTTATACAGTATGTCCAGGCACCACTGGTGACTGCTCATACAGCTTTATATATATGTAATGACAGTAACCTCTATTACAAAATTGTCTGACCATTGTATAAGCAATGCTACCTCCGATGCCGCCCCTGCTACCTCTTGTGTCACCCCCTCTACCTCATAGATTGTAAGCTCTTGCGAGCAGGGCCCTCAGTCCCAGTGTGGGAATTGACTATTTCTTTTTATTGTATCTTTTTTGTCTGTACTTGAACCCTACAAATTGTACAGTGCTGTGGAATATGTTGATGCTATATGTAATGTAGGGTCTGCACGCAGCTGCTTAGCCTTGAAAACCTATATCATGATGCTTCTGGTACAGTTTTTGTGCTGATGCTAACACCACAGTAGGTTTGCAGTTATTAAGTTGGGGACTTTTATGCATTATACACCTCAGCACTTTAGCCCATCGTGGCACATTAAAGCCATACCTCCTTTTTCTGACAATTCTATCATGTCTAGGAATCCAGCATGTCAAAATTTTTTAGCCCAAAGTAGATGTGCCAAAGATGCATCACATTGTAACCACAATAGTAAATCTAGGCATCTACGTATATTTATTTATCAGTTTCATTGTGAGTCCACATTAGGAGTATGAGTGTGTGTGTGTGCATGTATGTGTGATATATGTGTGTATTTGTTTGTATAGATATGTATACAGTCCCTTGTGAAAATATTCATACCCATATTGTGTTTTTTTTTTTTTTTTTTTTCCATTACAGCCTGGAATTAAAATGGATGTTAGGGGGTTTGGGTTGTACCATTTGATTTATAGACCATGCATACCACCTGTGATGAACCGACCCTCAGTTGTACATCTTTCTTAGAAATGTATTTTTACTTGCTCATGTCCGTCCTCCCCCTACCTATTGGAATGTTGTGTTTAACTTGGGTTTTACATTGCTGGACGATACGCTTCACTGGTTTTATGTGTATTCATGGGAGATGGCTTGCTATAGCCAGGCAGTTTTATTATCCCTGGCCAGATGGCGATGGGGGGATAGCAAGCCAGTGACCTTAACTTCACCCATTTCGCCGAGGGTTCTGCAAAGGAGGGAGAAAGGGGGCTGCCTGGGTGCAAGGGGTGGGTGGAGCACTAGCCATATGCTGTGGGCAGACCTGGATTCTGGGGTCATTCAGCAAAGAGGCAGTAAGGAGCTCTGATCTGGGAGAAGATGAGAGGGCCTGCCCTACTGAGGAATGCATTGAGGGCCTAGCATTGAGGCCTGAAGCCTTTCCCTTTGTTCTGGACAACATGTAGAAGGATTGTTTTAGGCAACTTGCTTAAGCTTGCGCCCTAGGCCCAAAACTCTGCTGTGGCCTAGAGAAACGGACTACGAGTCTTTGTGTGTGGAGCCTGGAAGAGAGACAGCTAAGACAGAGCTGTGGGCTCAGGTATCTTTTCTATCTTTTATTCCCATTTTTCGTTTTATGTACGGTATCATCGCTCTTTTGCTTGTATGTTTATGCTTGATCATATTAATACTGTATATTTCTGTATATGCTATTAATTCGTACCGACCCACTTGGGTTATTAAACATATAAAATTTATATCGCTCGTTTCGTTTTATCCTATGACCCGGTCTACTCACGGTGTGTGAGTGGGAGGTTAAGAAAGAAGTTTGATCGCAGGCATGCCAGGCGGCTGGGTGAGGCGATATTCTTCACACCACCGCACCTATGAGTATTCACCCGCAAAAAATCACTATGCTGCAGCTACAGATGCAAGTCTCTCGGGGTAGGTCTAACAGTCCGTACGTCTAGACAATGGAATTTGGCCATTCTACCAGGCAAAACTGCTCCACAGATTCTCAATTGGCTTGAGGTCTGAGTTTGACTAGGCCATTCCAATACATTTAAATGCTTCCCCTTCTGTTCTCAGTAGCCACCAACACTGGATCTATACATTCAAGTAAATGTAAGCTGAGCTGTAATAACCCAGTATTGCAACTACATATGGTAGTGGATTGGAGCCATCTGTTCTGCGTTGACAGCTGCTGATCGGCGGGGGTGCCTGGTTTCATACCCACATGCTCTGTTATCCTAAGGATAGGTCATAAATATTAAAAGAGAGAACATTTTTAATGAACCAGATGTATGAAAGGCAGTTTCCTTATTGGCACTCTGTAGATTGTGTACCCTTTGTCTGGAAGCTGGAATTGCATGCATATGGGTTTTACCAGTGACAGCATAATATAGGACTATGCTTATACTTATTTCTTGATTTGTATTTTATTGGTTTTGTTTATTAATATGTTGCAAAACTGTAAATTAATAAATATAAATAAAATTAAAATATTGAGCTCAAGATGTCATTTCAATAGCAATGGTTAGACTAGCAATGTATGATAAAAACTGACTATTACTATATACTGTTTATAATGGAATCACTAGCAACTGTGACACATGATTTTCCATTTATTTGGTTTGATTACCTTCCTGTTCTATATTTTATATTATTCTTTGACATACAGGTATCTTGAGCTTGAAAGTAGTGGGCATCGAAATGAAGTTAGATTGCATTACCGCTCAGGGAGTCATCGATCGCAGACAGAAGTTTTTCCATATATTTTGGCAGATGACAAATGGCATAGATTTTCCTTGGCAATCAGCGCTTCTCATCTGGTTTTACATGTGGATTGTAACAAGTAAGGAGCTATTCTGTCTGAACACACACAAGGGAGCAATTTTTATTTTTTTTTTCCAGTAATTGATATTAGTATATGATCAAAGACAAGACTTTCGCATGTATATATTCGCAGATTTTAGATTTAAAATGCCAACCAAAAGTTCAGTATATCTGAAATATCAAGACAGTTTCATGGCTATGACCATTTCTACCATGCATACTGTACATACTTAATACATACCTCATGTAGACTGTCCTACAGTACTATAATGTTGTATCGTGTTAGCCATAGAAAGTAGTGGAAGAGTGAAGAAATCAGGCGATACTTTTTAGAGGCTAACTGAGTATACTTAGCCTCTAAAAGGTATCGCCTGATTTCTTCACTTGTCCTACAGTACGACATGTAACTATTTATTTAATCCCAACCAATACACATAATGTTTTCTTTCGAAAATGTATTGCTACAGGTCTGCAAAATAAAATGTGTATTTTGCTTAATAGAATTTATGAAAGAATTGTGGAAAAGCCGTACATAGATATTCCATCTGGGACAACTTTATGGGTTGGACAAAGAAACAATGCACATGGTTATTTTAAGGTATGTGTCGCTGTATTCCGTAAAAAAAGTCCTTGTTCTATATTGCTTTCATCACTGAAAAATCTATTAGTGAAACTGAAGGTGACCACTCAGAGAAAGAAATGTCTAAGGAAAAGATCTTTTATCTTAGTTTTATCAGTTATGTAGCCTCAATAATATGGGCATGAATGGGGTAGAAAAATGTGGCTTCTGGACACCTTTGGAGAGAAGGTAAGAAGGCTGGCTGAGTTCAGAGTGATCGCCTGCGCTGGCACTGCCTATAGCAGCTCCTTGGCAGCAACTGGCTATAGCAGCTCCTTGGCAGCGGACAGTGCATTTAGTGATTCCGGTAAATTGAATTATTGTAGTTATAAAAGACAACCAATTTTTTTTTTTTTTTTTTAATATTGACTGGTGTTATTTTGGGTGTAATACACAGGATTGAAATCAAGATGATACTGCAATAGATTATCCCTTACACCATTATTCAGTATGTGCCCTCTTTGTCTTCTATTCCATTACTCCTGGGAAAGGCAAACAGAAATAAGTGATTCATCCACTTGGTGTGTTTCAGAGCGACAAAAATAAGATCTTCCACACTATCCATTAATTTCAGACCTATCTCTTGCAAGTCGACCTGATTTGCTTGTCAAACATAGCATATCACTGAATATTTTCTTTTATCTGAAATATGTCTAATATTTCTGTACAGTCATGGCCAAAAGTTTTGAGAATGATACAAATATTAATTTTTACAAAGTCTACTGCTTCAGTTTTTCTAATGGCAATTTGCATATACTCCAGAATGTTATAAAGAGTGATCAGCTTAACAGCAATTACTTGCAAAGTCAATATTTGCCTAGAAAATGAACTTTATCCCCCAAAACACATTTCAACATCATTGCAGCTCTGCCTTAAAAGGACCACCTAACATCGTTTCAGTGATTGCTCCATTAACACAGGTGTGGGTGTTGATGAGGACAGGGCTGGAGATCAATCTGTCATGATTAAGTAAGAATGACACCACTGGACACTTTAAAAGGGGGCTGGGGCTTGCCATCATTGTTTCCCTTCTTTTAACCTTGTTTATCCCTAAAAAAAAAGGGGGGGTTTTCTTTTCCCCGCAAAAAAAATGCCTTTGGGGGGAGGAGTATTGGGTGGAGAGAGTGTTCCCCTTTCTAAATTATTTTTTTTTTTAAAAATTATTTTGAAGAGGGGGTTTTTTTTTGTGGGGGGGGGGGGCGGGGGGGGGCAAGAGGGGGGGGGGGGGGGGCGGTTTTTTTTTTTTTTTTTTTTGTGTTGGGGGGGCGGGCGGCGGTGGTGGAGGGGGGGGCTGAGGAATGGCAGCAGGCAGGTGTGAGTGCATCTGCACGCACTGTGAGGTGGAGACTCTTGGAGCAAGGCCTGGTCTCAAGGAGGGCAGCAAAGAAGCCACTTCTCTCCAGAAAAAACATCAGGGACAGACTGATATTCTGAAAAAGGTACAGGGAGTGGACTGCTGAGGACTGGGGTAAAGTCATTTTCTCTGATGAATCCCCTTTTCAATTGTTTGGAACATCTGGAAAACAGCTTATTCGGAGAAGAAGAGGTGAGCGCTACCACCAGTCTTGTCTCATGCCAACTGTAAAGCATCCTGAAACCATTCATGTGTGGGGTTGCTTCTCAGCCAAGGGAATCGACTCTCTCACAGTCTTGCCTAAAAACACAGCCATGAATAAAGAATGGTACCAGAATGTCCTCCAAGAGCAACTTCTCCCAACCGTCCAAGAGCAGTTTGGCGCTCAACAATGCCTTTTTCAGCATGATGGAGCACCTTGCCATAAAGCAAAGGTGATAACTAAGGGAACAAAAAATAGAGATTTTGGGCCCAGGGCCGGAAAACCCCCCAAACTAAAACCCCTTGGGGGCTTGGGGGCAAAAAAAAAAAAGGGGGGGGGAAAAAAAAAAAAAAAAAAATAAAAAAAAAATAAAGTTTTTTTTTTTCAAGAATGGGGTGTTTTTTGTTGTGTTTTGGTCCTGAAGTTGATTGAGAGAATGAGAGAGAGAAGTGTGGAGGTCTTGAAAAAAAAGAGAAAAAAAACTGCAAATATTGACTTGCTGCATTAACTCATTCTAACTGTCAATATAAGCTTCTGTTACTCATAATATGAATGCAATTCTATTTCTGTATGTGATAAAAACATCTGACAAACACACATAAAAACCAGAGGGCAGCAGATCATGTGAAAATATAATATTTGTGTCATTCTCAAAACTTTTGGCCATGACTGTACACATTTTTCAGCAATAAAAGCCATTAAAGGGCTTGCTCACAAATTTCAGGACCTAGGGAGGAGGCCAGAGAAGGAGAAACATAAAAAAAAACAAAAAACATAATCACCTGCCCCCAGCGCTTCGGTGTCCGCTGCTGCTGTCTGGTCCAGAACGCGCCGTGGAGTCACTGCTGGAAGCCCTCTGCCACACATGACCACAGAGACCAATCAGCAGCCACAGGAAAGGATCTGGTGACCTATATAGGTTTTTAGGTTTTCCAAATTCTCCTCTGTTACCATTTCATTGCAAATGTTTTTCACTGTATCTACAGTATTGTTAGTGGTAAAGGTGTGGACTGTTAAGCTGACTATACATAGTCAGTGTATGTCTATGTGTAGCAAGGCAGGGAGGGATCAAATGCTAATAAAAATGTTTGTAGACACTTAAGGTGCCCATATATTTTTTATAAATGTCATCTGAATCTGTTCCAATTTCTTTGGAACTGGTTAACTATCTGATACTTATGAGGATATGCCAGCTGTACCATAATGGCAGAGGTCAGGGGAAAGAAGGAATGGACATGCTTGAGATGACATGACTGGCCACATTTTTGTTCCCATGAAAGATAAGCTAGTACCTCACTCTTCCCTTCCAATAAAACAACACGAACACTCAGCCAAGTTAAAAGGCATAGGTGTTTGGCTGACAGATATCTCTAAAAATGATGGGCTCCTTTAGACAGAGATCTAAAGGACATAAGAAATGAGATAAGCTTGTTATTTTCCATATAGTTTTTTCTCATCAACTGTTAAAGGCTGCCTATCTGGGACAACAATTACACTAAAAAGGTTAGAATCACAGAGAATCATAAATATAAATACCCTAAAACATAACTTTATTAGCCATGTCTAAACCGTAAACAACCTAGTACACATTAAGACCATCTTTCATATTCTGCTGGTATCTTTACACCGTGGTACAGAACCATGTAGCATTAATACAGATGGTTCACATTGCTTGTTATATGTAGTGTGCCTTATTACAGGACTTTTCTTTATAATGAAGGGCTGACTGGATCTCTTTTCACCTCAACCGCAAAAAATGTGATTATATCATACTATACAAATAGGATATAGTTTTAGTTCTACTAAGAGGGATAAAGTATTCTTCTGCTGTGAAAACCCTACATGGCCAGATGCCAAGAATACACCTTATTATTTCTCTAATTCTTCAGTTGTAGATTTGTAGATTTTCTATTTATATCTGTAATGTACATTACTTGTGCTGGTACTAATTAATTTCCAGCAATTTTCCTGTCTTGAATTCATTATAAAGAGAAAATCAATATAGTTAGAACCTTCAGGGAAAAGCAAGCCATGTTATTTAACTTCTAAGCAGCTTTCTGTAAGGTGCTGCTAATATCTTAATTGGGCTGAGTTACAAAGTTGAAAATTGATTTTATGGAAAAAATATTGTACATGACAGATTCTTTTGTACAAAGTAGCATACTATGTGGCAAAATGTTTACACTCTATGTCCTTATCCACAGGGAATCATGCAAGATCTACAAATCGTTATCATGCCACAAGGGTTTATTTCCCAGTGCCCTGATCTTAATCGCAGTATGTATACAAACATTTGTCATTCATGTTTTCTAGAAGAATAAAGTCTGGTTCAAGATAAACTGACATTTTTATGCTTATTATTTTAGCGTGTCCAACATGCAATGACTTCCACGGACTAGTGCAAAAAATTATGGAACTACAAGATATCTTGGCAAAAACATCAGCAAAGGTATATTTTAAATATTTTTATATTATATTTATTATTATATATATTTATTATTATTTTTTTGTAACAAAAGGACTTATGTTGAGTAACAATAGACAAATTCTTTGGCTAAGAATACTCAATGACGATTTTCCTGTAACATTTACAGAGAACTGGAACATCTTGCAATAGGCAAGCACGGTACGGATTACAGGTACTTGTAATCCCCATTTCAGATCAGGCTTGGAGGATAAAATATCAAATAAAACTGTTGCACTTTCATTTCTAGCAATGCACTTGAAATGAATAAATTGTGTGAGAGAGGATAAGAGTTATTTTATAGCACAGCACTTATTCAAAAGGTACCTGAGTTTTCATGAAAAATTTAAATATCTGCAGGGTCTTGCTGGGCAGTCTGTTCTATAACTATTTAAGCCTTCATACATGATGTCCTATCCATTTTTTTGCTGCTAATAATAATGTTATGGCTGTACTACATTTTTGCATTTGTCTCTGAGGCTGTGGGTGTAGTCATTAAAGGGAATCTGTCAGGTCAATCTGGGACACTAAACCACCCACAGGTCCTTATACTGTAGACCTGGGGTTTAGTATCCCAGATCTCCCTGTTGTAATGCAATCCGCAGGCGCATTAAAAATAAAAAACCTTTATACTTACCTAGCTAAAGGTCCGATCGACGCTGTTTGGTGAGATCGGTCCAGCTTATTCATAAGGCACGCCTCCCGGCGCCTGCGCTGTTTTTCAGTGAAGCCAAAGATGGCCCCCTCCGGCTTCACTGCATAATTGCGGCGCATGCGCACTGAAGCCAAGAAGCACTCCTTTGGCTTCATTGAAGAACTGCGCAGGCATGGGGAATACAGCGGCAGGGTGAGTATAAAGCTTTTTTATTTTTAATGGATTGTGTTATAACAGGGTGATTTGGGACACTAAACCCCAGGTCCATATGGAAGTGTGGGTGGTTTAGTGTCCCAAATTGCCCTGACAGATTCCCTTTAAGGAGTAGTCTGCCTCTTCCTCATCCATTACTGATACTACTGGCTTCATTATATGTAATTCTACCAGAAGTAACTGTACAATAGCAAATAAATAGCCGAGAAAAGCCCAAGAGACCATAATACTGTATAGGTGATCCAGGAACACTGGACTGTAAGTACAAGGCAAACACATGGCAAATACACACAAGCAAGCAGCTAAAACACAGGGAAAAAAACAATCTATGAGCACAGTCAGGAAAGTTGCTTGCTGTCTGGGAATTACATCACATCTGTAATGACACAAGCAGCCAGAAGTAGATACAAGTTTATTCTATACTTTTTTTTTTTTTTTTTACATTACAAGCTGTGAGATTTGCAGAATGTTCAGTCCTTTGCACTGAGCAAGCAGCTTGCAGACATGTGTTCTGTTCTATTCTCCATTCACTGTGTGAAGGTAGAACAAAACGATTGTCTTAAAACTGACCAATTAATGTTGACCATATAAATGGTAATAAAGTGCAATATTTTTACATACAGTGTTTTAACAAAAAGATAGCACATATACGTGATAAAAGCAAGATGAACATATTATTCCATTATTCATGAGTTATTCTTCAATATAGATATTAGAATACAGTAAAGATACAATAAATATCCGATAACATTAAACATGTTATTTTTTTCCTGTCTGGAAAATCTCTCTGGCTCTTTAGAAAATTTAGAAAAAGCTGAGCATTATATGATAAAAAAAAAAAAAAAGTCATACTCACTTAATTGAGCTCCCACTCCATCAGTTCTGCAACTTCTTGAGTCTCCCACCAATCTCTGAATCTTTATTTGCAGTAATGACATCCCGACATGGACATTGGACCACTGAAGACAATCACTGTCCACAACAGTGATCTGCTGCAGCCAGTTATTGACTGCAGTGGTCACATGTCTGTGTTGAGATAGTAAATAGAAAGTTTATATTACACAAACAAGTCAGTGATTGGCTGCAGAGGTCATACGTCCATATCGGGATGTTATCCCAGGTGCAGGAAGAAGGGGCTGATGGAAGAACTAAGAGACAGCAGAATCCTGGCCTTGTGACATAACTCTGTTCGACTTGTAGGCCAGCGACTTACAAGGTGCTGGGAACATGTCTGCACCAGGAATCTTACGTCCTGCGGGTGGTTCTGGCTTCTTGTAGTTCATGGTCTGGAATAAGTGACTGTGGCTGCAGGTGGTGTCTGGGGTAGGTGAGCACAAGCTTTATTAGGGGATACTGGGGACATCAGAGGAAATTGGTGGGAATAATAATATGGGGGCATCAGGAGACATTGTAGGAATAGTAATATGGGGGTATCAGGGTACATTAGAGGGGGAATTAGAAGACAGTGAGGAATTAATAATATAAGGAGGAATCAGAGGGCATTGGGGGATATTAATATTAGGGGGGCATCACAAGAAATCAGGAAGGTACATTAATATAAGGTTATATCAGTGGAAATTAGGGTGTGTGGGTTTGTATTAAAGGAGTGTGTCCATCATAATACTTATTCCGGACATCAGAGGGCATTGTGGAAATAATTATGTAGGGGTCATCAGGGGATATTGATATAAGGTAGCATCTGGGGACATTAGAGGAAATATTTATATGGGGCTTCGGGACATTATTGGGGCACATTAATGTAAGGGGGCATCAGGGAACATTAGGGGCAATATTTATATAAGGGGAACATTAATGTGTGGGACAGGAGATACCTAGAGGGCTGGTACCTCCTGTGCTTACATGTCACCAAAGGCACGTCAAAAGGGGCATGGCCACACTGTAAATGGTTTCTTCCTTCTGCAAATGCTTACCAGAACCTGTTATTAAAAGTTTGAATCCCATCCCTGGCTGAACCCCGAGTGGCAGTGGATTGGTGACATAAGTATGACTTCTTTTGTTATTTTATGCAATGCTTGAATTCGTCTAAATATTTTTCTTTGCTGAACAACCCCCTTTAACGTAGTATAGAATGTATTAGGTATATGATGAATAGCTGTGCCTGAAAGGTTTTCAGAATATCTGATAAAAGTAACAATAGACGAGAAGGTGAGTATTAAAGATTGAAATGGAGCGCCATAAGTAAGGTAATAGAGAATGTTCTATATGGTTGGCAGAGAGATATAAATTGATGGTGAAGGAATAGAACAGCAATACAGAGTTATTTACTTCATATACTTGTAAGTTCTGGTTTTATGGTTATTTTCTTCCCCCCTCTTGGTGATGTCTGAGTCTCCTGAATTCTGTCACAACAGTGATATGATCATGGCAGTCAACAACAGCCTTCTAGCATGAGATCACTATGGCCAAGTCAAACTTTACAAGTATCCCAAAAGAATGTGTTGCATTTGTAGTTTGCGATATCCTTATTAGTGCAAAATATAAGAAATACAACCTGATACATGGGAACAATACCCATAACGATGTAGAATGTAGCTATTATCTGGATTCATTGAATCAAACAATAACTTTTAATAAAAAAAATATGTTTTATTAATTCACAGAAAAAAATATTCTTGGGTGCAGAAACAATGAGATTATTCATAAATAGCATAGTTATATACAGAAATAGCAAATACTGTAATATGTAAACCATAATCTGGATAATACTTGATATGTAATGATGACCTCAGCAGAAAAAAAACACTTAGTAAAAAAAAAACATATTTTTTAAGATTCTACTGGTTATTACATAAAATATTCTCTGCCACTAGATGCAATAGCCCATTATGCCTGAAGGTTTTGTCATACATCATTTATGTTCCTTTCATAGCAAGGTTTTCTCTTGATATTTTGCCAATGCACTCTAATGTACAGAAGCATGCTACAAGAACCCAACATAGTATTGTATTAACAATATTAAGAGCACAAGCTGACAGGACTGAGAAATTCAGTTATACAGAGGAATAAGCATCTGTCAGTAAGCCAGTCCTACAGTGTGCCATGCATCACGGCTTGGAATGTCCAAAAAAGGGATGATATACTGTTATGAGACAGTAATATATTCATTGTTGGCTGTAAAGGGAGAGGAGAAAAAGAGCTGAAAAACTCGTATAAGTCCAGAAGGATTTTATGATGCATTTTTGTACAGCATGCTAATGTACTATACACGCCATCTAACATTTTCACCTACTAACAATAATATCTAACAATAGAATAAGCAATATCTATTATAGACAAAGAAACGCAATGTAAGCGTGTTAGAGCGTCCCGCAGCCATATAAGTTATGATCAGGACTAAATCTCCTGGCATGGGGATAAGGAGAAGTAGCCAGACCATGGCCAAGTGAGTCCACAAATGGGAGACACAACTGGGACCACTTTCCCCCGAGTAACAAGCCAGGACATGGAAAAGCCTTGTGGGCCAAAATAGTACACGGTAAAAATAGAAAAAAACAAACAAACAAAAAAAAAAAACGTGTAGGAGTTATCCCGCCCTGCACAACATCAGTATACAGTAAAAAAGGATATGTTAAGTATGTGACCTTAAGCAACAGCTAATAGTAAACAAAAGTCACAGTAACTGAGGACACAGAGACCTCATGGAGGAGAGGGGTCAGCATGATACCTTCAGGCAGAAGGCTGGGAGAGCAGGTGCTGGCGGCGTTTTGGTTTCTGAAGGTTATACATTTGAGGTGGAGGGGGAGGACTCAGCTCCCAGTCTTCCATATGTCCAGGGCATCACAGAAAGGATGGAGATCTAAAAAGGATCATAGAGTTGCACAGCGACCATCCCAGCATGCTGTCAATGCAAAAGGAAATCCCCATCGATAAGGGAGTTGGTGATCTCAGTGCAGTTAAAGGAGGGGATGGAGGTGACATCTCTTCTGTAGTGTGATCAAGGAAAGATCCTGTAAAAGATACATTTTAGCCCCGTCAAAGTCTCTCGCCTGTCTAGCTTTAGCCATAATGGCTTCCTTAAGTGCAAAATTATGAACACAGCATATGACATCTCTAGGGCTGGCTCACACTCCTTTGGAGTGAAGGGCTCAATGTACTTGATTTTGAGATGGCGGTTCGTGCAGCAGTAGATTGAAGATAGCTTCTAGTGTAGCATGAAGGTCTTCCTCTCTGGTGGCCTCAAGGAGGGGCTTGACGCTAATGTTGTTGCACCTACCATGGTTATCTAAGTCTTCCAAGTGGCAGTGCAGGTCTTTAACCATGGATGAGTGGGAGAGGACTGTGGCCTATAACTGGAAAACATAAGACTGGGTAGCCTCGTGGTCCTCCTCCAGGGTCTCAACCCAGATTGCAATATGATGTAGATTCCTCCAAATCGCTGAGATTTCAACACGGCAAGTCTCTGTAACTTTAGGTATGAGCAACTGAAAGTCGTTTTTCGTCTTGAGTTGAGCCAAAATGCTTGACCAATGGGGGAGAGCTTGTTGCAGGAGTAGCTTGGGAGGCAGCATGTCAGTTCCTTCAGCAGGGGGTTCAGGAGCTGCATCTCACAGGGTTGCATAGGGGAACAAGCTAGGGGTCATGAGGTTGTCCTCTGCACTGCAAGTGCCAGGAGGAGTTGCAGGAGGGGAGGTGCTCTGAGGGGTTCCCTTGATAGCAGGTAGGGGGCCTCAGCAGGAGGAAGCAGAACAAAGGAAGAGACAGAGGAACCTGCACTGACCTGGTGGTGTGGCCAAGTGTCCTGAAGACAAGCTCCAGGAAGAAGCAGGAGGAGACTGGCCTGAGCACGGCGCTCCTTGTTGTGCTGACAGGCCTGGATCGCGGGACATTACCACAGCTGCCGGGTCTCCCTGGAGAAGAAGTGGGGGTGGCATGGAGTGGGATTGCCGAGGTGCAGAGGAACAGTCTGGCATGCCAGGGAGTGTAGGTGAGTGACAGTGCACAGCCCATGAAGGCGGCTTAGCCTGCGCTGGATCAGATCAAGATGGCTGCTGGCTCGTGTACCCTGCCGCGAAGGTTACCGGCGGGTCCAGGTATGTCTCCAGGAAGGATTACTGGGCTCGATACCCCAGAGTTGGAGAGGTCTTTTGGGAAGTCTCTTGCCCATTTCAGTAACAACTGTGGCTAATAGGTCGATCGGCTGATGTACAGTGCTCAGAGCTCCAGGACCTTGCGACCCACTACATTGGAATTCAGGACACGCCCCCTAAAAGGTGATTTAAACTTAATTCTGGCATATCCTTAGACTATCTAGTCTAAGGATATGCCAGAATTATTGCTATCCGTGTGTTGGCTGGATTTACCAGCCTTAACAGTATGCCGGGAGAGCGACTCCTAGTGAACAGTTTCTCAAAGTTGTCATGTAGCTCTAGCTTTATTGTAGTAAACTGCAGTAATCAGTATGTCACCCCAAACCCTAACCATTCTTTATCTTTGTTATATATTGCAATATAAAGTACCATACACTAAGTAAATATTAAATAATTGATATACAGTAAAATAGAGTGCACACATTGCATTGAGAAGTTATTTTTGAGAGGTTATCATTACCAGACACAACTCATAGACGGTTGTGGTGCTGTTTCTGGAAACAGCTGTCACGTTTTTATAATCTTGCACAACAGGAAGTAGTGGAAGAGTGAAGAAATCAGGCGATACCTTTTAGAGGCTAACTGAGTATATTTGATAATAAGCTTTTGAGAGTGCTAGCTCTCTTCTGCAGACATGGTGTAATACTAGAAACTGAAAATTCACACTATTTATACATACACAAGACATGGATCTTCAAAAGGATCTTGGAATAACAAAATGCAATATAAGTAGGGAAGTATTTACAACATGTCGGGAAATAAACAGTCTGTAAAATTTGTGGTGCGTGACAGAGGGACAACAGGAGACAAGAATTTGGTAGTTGCATAATGCAGCTGCTTTTCATACTACTGCACAAATGACTTTTTTCCCACGGCTTTAACTATAACTACTCTTCATCTTAATGTTTAATACTTCTCATGAGCTGCATTCTTATTTATGTAGACAATACACATAGTTGGAAGGTTAAATAACCCATGTTTGTACATTGTTCTTACATCAAGTAGGCCTGTATTGCTAATTTAATCGCTGTTGTTACATAGAACCTGCCATTTGCTTTGTATATCACAGCTGGCTTTTACATTCTGTGTATTATTATGGAATTATGGAAAATATTGTTTGTGTCACTCATCTTTTTTTACCTGCTTGAAATCTCTTTGCAGCTGTCAAGAGCTGAGCAGAGGATGAATAGGTTAGATCAATGCTACTGCGAAAGATCTTGCACTGTAAAGGGCAATGTCTACAGAGAACTGGAGTCTTGGACAGATGGCTGTAAGAAGTGTACATGCATGGTAGGTGATCTATTTAACATGCATTTAGTAAAGGTTAACATTTCGCTTAGGATTTATTTTTTTCTTCTAGTTTATTGGTAGACAAAGGATTATAGGGGTTACCCAGTCTTCTATAAATAAAGAGTTTATTGTATAGTGACATTTTTTTTAATTTCTAATATCCTTTGAGATTTATCTAAACTAGGCCAAGGGAAATTTTCCTCAATGTTTATTTTCTTGTAGTCCCTAAAAGAATAGAACATCTGCAGGTGACTACTCCCCGTATACACTAGTTATTTTTTATCAATAAATAGAAATTTAGCTGTTTTTAAGAGCCATAAGAGATGGAATCTGCTTAGTTAGAAACTATTAGAAAGTACTCCATTTTTCCATAATGCTGTGCTCATTTCTGATTGGTTATTGTGAACAGAAACATTCTTGTTTACATTCAGAAACAAACATCATCTCACGACTAAAGCAGGCCATACACCCTCTTTTGTCAGCTGAAATGGCTGATTTTGGCCATTTCAGCTGACAATGTGGCATGAAAATGCCATGAACATGTTGGATATTTTTAGTCAAAAAGAAGAGTGTGTGGTCTTGCTCCATTCATTTCAATGTGGCTGTTGATGAGATGGAAAACTCCCTTTAACTATAGCCATCTCTTATTTGGCCATAAGGACTAAGAAGAGACAGCCTTGTACACTACTTTCTGATGTTTTCTGGTTTAAAAGAATTTAAAGGTTTGGTATAGATAGTATAGACATGTTAGAACAGGGGTCAGTAACCCCTGACACTGGTACTCGAGTAGGCACCTCAAGCTTATCTGCCTGGCACAGCGCTCTCTCTGATGTCTTAACACATGGCAGTGCTGCTCCAGGTGGCAATATGTCTGTCAGAGGGTAGGATGCACTGGGGGAGGGAAGAATGAGGCACAATGTATTAGTGTCTGGGCCATGGGGCAGCCTAGTTAGAGGACAATAACTGCCTGTGCAAAGTATATATAATATATAGCAGCTAAATTTGTCTTTATTCATTTCAGCAAGGCTGGAAATATTTGTTTGGATTTTGGCTGTGTGAAGGGCATCCTATGCTTACTGCTTACTTACTCACCCAGAGACAGTGTAAGTCAGGGATAAGAATCAAATTGAAATGAAAGCTTAATCGACCCCCTAATTGGTTGCTGTTATAAATTGTAGGGGTCAATATCCTTACAATTATTGCATGGCACACTGGCTACTTCATCTTTAATTTTTTGCAAAATCAACATGCCATCCAAAAAAGGTTGCTGACCCCTGTGTTAGATTGTTTTCTGCAGAATAATTAATATGTATCCAATATAGAATGTTTTTGTGCAAGTAGTGTGGGAAATACTGTGAAGTTAACATCTAGCCAAAAGGACAGGATTCAAAATCAGTGTCGATATTAAATCATGAGAACATGTCTTCTCAATGTTCTCAGGAATAGATATGACTCCTTCCCTGTTGTGTTATTATTTTTCATTTTGTACAATATCAGCTTATTGAAATTGTTCTGCAGGAGACTTCTTTTAGCAGCATGAGGCTGGTAATGTAATATGTGACACAGGGTTTAATGTTGATACTATTATTTTCTACAGCTCCTTAGAATAATGTGGTAGTAATTTACTTGTTTGTTCTTCACAGAATGGGACTGTTCAGTGCGAAACATTAGTCTGTACTGAACCAACGTGTCCAGCTTATTCTGCACCTGCATTTGCTCCTGGAAAATGTTGTAAAGAATGCCAACGTAAGTTTATTTCTGATCACAACGCTACCAATCTTTTTAGCTTTCATTTGCATATTATATTGTGATCATCCTTACAATAATGATTATATCAATATTTCCATTCCATATCCAAAATTGTTTTTAAATCCTTTACAGCCAGGGAATGGAGGGTGGCTAATGGCATCACATAAAAGTGCTAAAAATTGGAAGGAATAATGTACCGCCTACTGTCAAATATATGTATATTAGATTTCTGCACATAGCAGGCGTGATGAAAAAAAATGGTGACAACTTAACAGAGTAAGTTCAGACGACTTCTCAGGTTACAGTCTTTCAGGTAACCTTTTCATGTTACTTTACACAAAGAGCGTGTTATTCTATATTTACACAAGTTTGGATTTGAAGCAAGGTCATTGTGAATAAAATTTTTACGTACAGGAGGACCATGTTGTCATCATATGTTTTAAGTTCACATCTTGTATTTTAATTTGCTTTTATTACTGTATTTTGTTTTAGTGTCAAGATGATACAGAAAAGTAAATGAAATAACATATCTGTAATCCATATTACAAATCACTGTTGTGGCGTAGTGTTGTACTGCAGCATAACATATAGTCTGCATCTATCCCAAAGGTTCGATTTGTATTTTCAAAATTTACATGTCAGTTGAACGATAGCTACTCACACAATAACTTGGTAAGAGTAATATTTCAGAGCAAATTTAAGGTACAATGGGGGTCAGGCTGGGCCGTTTCTAGCTTTTCCGTCTCCTGAGGCAAAAATTTGAATAGGGGACCCCCATCACAAACGCAGCTGTCGGTGACTTAGATAGTCAGTCATCAAACACAAGTTCCTCCTTCCTCAGAGCCCCTCCCTCCCCATATCACAAGTCCCTCCAATGGCAGCCATCCCCTCCACTGTGTCAGCAACCTATAAAGTTTATCAGAAGTGTATCAGAGGTTCCCTCCTCCTCATGCCACTGCAAAATCGAGCTTTGCAGATATGTTAGTATGTTAAAGATTCCCTCCACATACCAGCAAACCACTATCTATTTCTGTGACATACAGTTTATCAAAACGCTACCACAAGTTCCTCCTTCCCCTGGCGAATAATCTTGCCCTGTATCACAATATGTGAGATAAGTTACAGATATGACAGAGGCAGAGCAGAGGCAATCCTGCTCTGATAGAGCATATGTTTTTATAAGTGAGTCTCTTATAAAAAACTATGATCTACCACAGGGTTTCTTAAAACTTTTCTACGTGGGTCACATTAATCAATCTTTGGCGATGCCAGGACCTCTCTAGCAAAGACATAGTAACACGGAAAGACAAGTGTTCTGTGCATGTGTCACATCTGTAACATATGACAGATTGTGATGCAGAGTCGAATCAGAGGATGAAACATCACTGTGCAGGAAAGATAGTGAAAGGGTCACACCTCTAAATCAGAGGAATATCTAAGAGCTATATACTGTACATAAAGAAACATTGATATACCTAATACAGCAATAAAGCCACTATTTATAGTACAATGTAACTCATGACATGCTGCAGAATTCAGACTTACATCTCCATTGAAGGCCTAGGACAAATTCCATCAAAAATGGTGGAAAACATAAAATGCCAAACTCCACGGAAACCTGACAGACACCATTATAGCGAAAAGGGACTGTCAAATATAGTTTGTGCTCATCATGAAAAGGATACATCAATTTTGCTATTTTCTTTGTTCTGCTATCCTTTAGGAACATTGCTGCCATGGACTAAATCTGCTCTATACAGTACTCTATACACTTTGTAACTACACACCCAAATAATAAATACAGAACAATGTAAATGTGAACATCTCAGTACAGTTGCAGTGTCATACGTAATATATACTCTCATAATCACATATACATCTATATACTTTTCACACTTATATATTCACACTCAAACATACCCACTTCTATACACACTCCTATACATACAGTTAGGTCCATATATATTTGGACACTGACACACATTTTGTTTTTTTTTTACCTGTTTACTGAAACATATTCAAGTTATAGTTATATAATGCACATGGACATAAAGTCCAGACTTTCAGCTTTCATTTGAGGATATCCACATTAAACTTGGATGAAGAGTTTAGGAGTTTCAGCTCCTTAGCATGTGCCACCCTGTTTTTAAAGGGACCAAAAGTAATAGAACAATTGACTCAAAGGCTGTTTCATGGACAGGTGTGGGCAATTACTTTGTTATGCCATTCTCAGTTAAGCAGATAAAAGGCCTGGAGTTGATTTGAGGTGTGGTGCTTGCATTTGCAAGATTTTGCTGTGAAGAAAACATGTGCTCAAAGGAGCTCTCCGTGTAGGTGAACAAGCCATCCTTAAGCTGCGAAAACAGAGAAATCCCATCCGAGAAATTGCTACAATATTAGGAGTGGCAAAATCTACAGTTTGGTACATCCTGAGAAAGGAAAGAAAAAGAGAAAGAAAGAAAGAAAGAAAGAAAGAAAGAAAGAAAGAAAGAAAGAAAGAAAGAAAGAGAGAAAGAGAAAAAGGAAAAAAAAGAGAGAACGAACGAACTGGTGAACTCATCAATGCAGAAAGACCTGGATGCCCACGGAAGACAACAGTGGTGGATGATCGCAGAATATTTTCCTTGGTGAAGAGAAACCTCTTCACAACAGCCAACCAAGTGAACAACACTCTCCAGGATGTAGGCGTATCAGTATCCAAATCTACCATAAAGAGAAGACTGCATGAAAGTAAATACAGAGGGTTCACTGCATGGTGCAAGCCACTCATAAGACTCAAGAATAAAAAAGGCTAGATTGGACTTTGGTAAAAAAAAAAACATCTAAAAAAGCTAGCACAGTTCTGGAAGAACATTCTTTGGACAGATGAAACCAAGATCAACCTTTACCAGAATGATGGAAAGAAAAAAGTATGGCAAAAGGCGTAGTACAGCTTATGATCCAAAGCATACCACATCATCTGTAAAACACGCAGTGGCAGTGTGATGGCTTGGGCATGCATGGCTGCCAGTGGCAGTAGGTCACTAGTGTTTATTGATGATGTGACACAGGACAGAAGCAGCTGGATGAATTCTGAGGTATTCAGAGACATACTGTGTGCTCAAATCCAGCCAAATGCAACCAAATTGATTGGTCGGAGTTTCATAATACAGATGGACAATGACCCAAAACATAAAACTAAAGCAACCCAGGAGTTTATTAAAGCAAAGAAGTGGAATATTCTTCAATGGCCAAGTCAGTCACCTGATCTCAACCCAATTGAGCATGCATTTCACTTGTTAAAGACTAAACTTCAGACAGAAAGGCCCACAAACAAACAGCAACTGAAAACTGCTGCAGTAAAGGCCTGTTAGAGCATTAAAAAGGAGGAAACACAGCGGTGTCTGGTGATGTCCATGAGTTCAAGACTTGAGGCAGTCATTGCCAACAAAGGGTGAACAACCAAGTATTAGAAATTAACATTTTATTTACAATTATTTAATTACTTTTGAGCCCCTGAAATGTAGGGATTGTGTGCAATAAATGCTTCAGTTCCTCACATTTTTATGCAATCATTTTATTCAACCCACAGAATTAAAGCTGAAAGTCTGAATTTGAACTGCATCTGAATTGTTGTGTTCAGAATTCATTGTGGTAATGTACAGAGCCAAAATTAGAAAAATGTTGTCTCTGTCCAAATATTTATGGACCTAACTGTATATGTACACATACACTAACTGCACCTTCTATGTCGAATGACCTGTCAGACAGCAGGTGCTCCCCCCCATCACAGGACTGGAGCACAGCAAGTAGCTGATAAGAAGCCTATGGCATTGAAAAGGAGGGTGGGGGCCACACCACAGACAGGTGGTAAAAAGAGTGTTATCTTCCTGTACCCTGTCAGCTGTGAACCCTCCACCCCCATCTCTGGTCTGGTGATGCAACGGCAACACATACATCGGAGCTGGTGGAAGGGAGATGAGATAAGCAGAGCCTTTATAGTGAAGATGCATTGTCTGATTTTTTTAAAGAATTTATTTGCAAATTATGGTGGAAAATAAGTATTTGGTCACCTACAAACAAAAGCAAGATTTCTGGCTCACAGACCTGTAACTTCTTCTTTAAGAGGCTCCTCTGTCCTCCACTCATTACCTGTAGTAATGGCACCTGTTTGAAATTGTTATCAGTATAAAAGACACCTGTCCACAACCTCAAACAGTCACACTCCAAACTTCACTATGGTGAAGACCAAAGAGCTGTGGAAGGACACCAGAAACAAAATTGTAGACCTGCACCAGGCTGGGAAGACTGAATCTGCAATAGGCAAGCAGCTTGGTATGAAGAAATCAACTGTGGGAGCAATAATTAGAAAATGGAAGAGATACAAGACCACTGATGATCTCCCTCGATCAGGGGCTCCACGCAAGATCTCACCCCGTGTGGTCAAAACGATCACAAGAACGGTGAGCAAAAATCCCAGAACTACACGGGGGGACCTAGTGAATGACCTGCAGAAAGCTGGGACTAACGTAACAAAGGCTACTGTCAGTAACACACTACGCCGCCAGGGACTCAGATCCTGCAGTGCCAGACGTGTCCTTCTGCTTAAGCCAGTACATATCCGGGCCCGTCTGAAGTTTGCTAGAGAGCATTTGGATGTTACAGAAGAGTATTGGGAGAATGTCATATGGTCAGATGAAACCAAAGTGGAACTGTTTGGTAGAAACACAACTCGTCGTGTTTGGAGGAGAGTGAATGCTGAGTTGCATCCAAAGAACACCATACCTACTGTGAAGCATGGGGGTGGAAACATCATGCTTTGGGGCTGTTTCTCTGCAAATGGACCAGGATGACTGATCCGTGTACATGAAAGAATGAATGGGGCCATGTATCGTGAGATTTTGAGTGCAAACCTCCTTCCATCAGCAAGGGCATTGAAGATGAAACATGTCTGGGTCTTTCAGCATGACAATGATCCCAAGCACACCGCCAGGGCAACGAAGGAGTGGCTTCGTAAGAAGCATTTCAAGGTCCTGGAGTGGCCTAGCCAGTCTCCAGATCTCAACCCCATAGAAAACCTTTGGAGGAAGTTGAAAGTTCGTGTTGCCCAGAGACAGCCCCAAAACATCACTGCTCTAGAGGAGATCTGCATGGAGGAATGGGCCAACATACCAGTAACAGTGTGTGCCAACCTTGTGAAGACTTACAGAAAACGTTTGACCTCTGTCATTGCCAACAAAGGATATATAACAAAGTATTGAGATGAACTTTTGTTATTGACCAAATACTTATTTTTCACCATAATTTGCAAATTAATTCTTTAAAAATCAGACAATGTGATTTTCTGGATATGTTTTCTCATTTTGTCTCTCGTAGTTGAGGTCTACCTATGATGTCAATTACAGGCCTCTCTCATCTTTTTAAGTGGGAGGACTTGCACAATTGGTGGCTGACTAAATACTTTTTTTCCCACTGTATAAATGAACATCACCTTATGCTAGCCATGATCCCCAGATCCATTTACAGAAGTTAAAGCCCTTTTATGCCTTTGGCTAGGATGCCTACAATACTTACTGTGCCAGCAGAAGTAAAGACAATTATTAAATGCCGCCAAGTAGTGATGTTTTTAATTACACTTTAATGCATGTAATAGGGGATAGGGGTTACTTAGATTTATTTGTTCTTGCTTTACATGAATACAATTAAGCTGTTTTTCCTTTTACAAAGATTCAATCACTTGAACAGTTTATTGCACTTACAGAGGATGTACTATTGTTTGTTATATAGTGCTCTTTTGCAATTACGCTCCTGTAATTGACCTACTTGCATTACAGGGACACTGTTAATTTTTGGGGGATTCTTCAATAAGGTACATGATCAAGGTGTGACCTCTTTTTTTCTAGCAGGAGTAGGAGGTCCCTCTTTGCTGCCTACAAATGCTATTGAGAACTGCCATGAAATGCCCCCCCTTGTTCTTCTTCCTTAGCTCTTCTATGAAAATGCCTCCTTTGCCTCTCACATACTCTGCTCCCTATAGCCTACTCTCACATTCTGTCAATACTTCCCTCCTCTTCAATCATTCATGTCATCATGCCTTTATTATCTTTCCTATTGTTATCATCAGCAGTTGGTGCAGCTTTAAAGACATGGATATGGGTCCTAGACATGGATACATCAGTTTTTCATGGACTGTTCCTTTAACTGTAGAGTTTGTATCACTTTGAAAATAACTCGGCTAATATTTATTCCCTTACATACATTCGTGCATGCCCAGATGCTTTCTATCAGTATCATGGTATGTAATTGCATTATGAATATTTGATAAATTTAGCATACAATATCTGGATAGACATGAAATGAGTCCCACAAATACCTATTTTGCATTGTTGTTTTTTGTAGCACTGATAAAACACATATTTTTGTAGAATATAGTTAACATTGCTCTGCTGTAATTAACCTAGAAGTGTTCTTTTAAGATATCTATCATAGAAGCTTGAGCGCTAAGCCATGCTGGCAATGAAACAAAAAGGCTTCTCTCAGAAGCAAAGGAAATAAATTATTTACACCGCTGGTAGATTCTATTTTTATCGTTTTTTCAAAAATGAATGACGTAGAACTCACGGCCTTGGAGAAAGCTTCTGGGAAAAAAAGAGCTGCTTCAATCTCATCCGTGATTCAGGCTGTGAAAGTATGTGGATGGGGAATTGTGTTAATAAATGCTAATCTAAAGTAATTTTACTCAATGTAATAGGTAATTGTATGGGGTAGTGTTACTAGTTGAGAACCTATGACTGTGTTATTGCTGAAGGCAAATGATTACTTGTCGGTATGCTAGAAATTGTGCTTGCGTGGAAAACGTTTACAGCAAAGACCTCCTCCACACAGCTATAAACCTGAAGACACCTGCTGCTTAACAGCGCACATAGCACTACATTGTCCCAAGTGGCTTGGTTAAATAAGTTTTTTAACTTGGTAAGAAAAATAATATAACCTTAAAATTAAAAGCTACATCCATACAACAGGATATTTAAAATAAATCAATATCCATGTTTTCCATACAGTATTCAAACCTTATAAATAACTGCATTCTGTTTGTATTCTTTTATTAACGGTATTCTCATCTTAGACATTTAAACAATGTTCACAGGCCCCATATGTATCAGACTTTTATTTCATCATATCCTATGGATGTGCTAAAATATCTAATATGGTAATACCCTTTTGAGAGAAGTCATCTTCTTTTGAAAACCCTCTTAGATAAAATCTGAGGCAATAAAGATCGATTCAAGACTCTCATCTGTTAAAGTTGAAGGTGGCTACAAAGGGCTTATCTTTCTCTGGAGGAGCTAACTGTGTAATACTGAGCTTACCCTCTGGGGGCACTACAGGGAAATTTAAATATTGTTGCCCTTGCTTTCCTCATAGATTAGCACTGATCACTAGGGGTTCCAGTGACTATAATTGTAATTTGTACATTCAATACTGACATTGTGGTATTCCAAAGAAGTATTTGAAACATTATCTAAGAACGGTTTCTTTTCTAAAAGTCACAACTGTGTACTGTTCTCTGTTGCTGTTAACACCCTGTCTGAACACACTCTTTCTGCTCAATTTTCCCTGACAAATTTCGTGCTCAGCAGTATAATTTCCAGATCACTTATTTTGGAAGAAATAGACATTACAGATATTTATAGTGTAGACGTTGTGGAGCTTTATATAGTCTTCTGCAGTTAATTTGAGATTATACACTGATGCTTTGGACTGTATTTAACACATAATTGATAATTATCATTTGGATGCAGTTTTACAAGAACCATAAAATGAAGGGTTTCTTGAAACAAGTGATTATCCCCAAGTTACTCAGCGGGTTTATTTAATTTAGCATTCCTGAATATAGAAGAAGAACCTTAGAGATTATAGTGTATTCAAGTAACTTATGTGGAACATTCCTGCTTGAGTTTGCATCTCTTAAATTGTGTTTAATGTTATTTGAAAGTGACTTTATGTGCCAGGTGTCAAAGTTGTACAATATAAAATACTTAACATCAGGGCTGTGGAGTCGGTACGCCAAAGCCCCGACTCCTCAATTTCCCCTGACTCCGACTCCGACATACATGGCGCATGTTTAAGAGATAACTTAATTTAAGCTTTTTATCATCCTTATGATACAATAATCAAGCTATTTAGGTAGAACATAAAATATATTTATTGGATACAACTTTAGAACACAAAAAACTTTAATAAATTGCAAATATGCAAAACGCTGCAGTAAGTGGTAAAAAAACTGTTTTCAACAAAAACGTCCTGAATAACATTTGTGGAGTCTATGAATTTGTTCTGAGAAAAAGTATCGCCTCCATCAGATCCTCCTTCAAAGATGACCTCAAATCGGATCGAATTATTTTAAGGCTAGAGAACAGCCTCTCTACACTAACTTGGGTTGGTGGCAAAGCGGTGACCACATGGGCAAGATCTCTAACAATCTCGGGGTATAAAGGAATTGCCTCCTGCACAGTCAGTTTTGATGATCGGTTGAACTCTTCTACTTCTTTGAGAGCAAGTGAAAAATTTTGCTGAAATACAGTCAGTTTGTTTGCTATGGGAATGGAATCTTTTTCTCTGTGGCAACGCTTTGCCTGATCCATGTCATCCAAATACTTTTCAAAGTTAAACTCTTCATCTGATGAGGCTGAAGATATGGTGGCAGTAGCACTGGCAAGACCCAATTCCTCTTTCTCTTGGCAGTCCTGTAGCCCACTCATCCTAATTGCTACCTCAGTCAGAGCTTCTTTTCCTTTAGTAATCTGTTGATCATTCAGCAATATACGATGACTTGGGTCCACATAAACAGCTGTCAGAAGAATTTTGTTATCTAACAACAGTGTCTCTCTCCTTTTCATTGAAGCAGCAATGCCCTCTGCGATTAAGCCTTGTCTTTGGGACATGCAAAACAGCAAGTTCTTCCACTCCTTTAAGAAAGTTCCAGGAGTTAAATCCTCAGCTTGTAATTTTTTTGTTACTGTGAATGGGTGATGAAGCAGTTCCATTAATTCAGCCACCTGTGTCCATTGACCTTCTGTTAATGTTACCTGAGGGTTGGCCATGTCCACAAGAAAGGGCTTCAGCTCAACTAATCGCTCAATCATTAAATAGGTGCTGCCTCACCGAGTGGCTTGATCTACGATTGCTCCTTTCCCAGCACGTCTCTTCAAGATGGAATCAATTTTAGGGGTTCGGGCAGCAATAGCCAATTTCCTCACCTTGCCAATCAGAGTTTCAGCATGTCCCTCTTGCAGACTGTCTCTTATTGCCAGTTGCAGTGTGTGTACAGCACAGCGCATGTGATAAATATGAGAGAATTTTGAAGCAGCTTCAGCAAGATCTAATTCTAAAGTATTATTTTGCTGTTGTTCTGTAGTAATATCTGTTTGTTCCTCAGTTACAGGAACAGGACTGTGGGCTTCCATCTCAGACATACTGAATCCAAAGTTTTCTTCTAACTGTTCTTCACCTTCCTTATTCTCATTCATCAGTTTAATTGTACTTATCATGTTTGAAGCATTGTCCGTTACAATAGCAAGAACCTGTTCTTTTTTGAGTTCATAATCTTCCAGAACATTTTCCACTAAGGCCTGGAGAAACTGACTGGTGTGTTGAGCTTTAGTATCCTTTACTGCCAGTGTCTTGGTAACAAATTTTTTGTTGTCACAAACAAATCTTACATTTATAGCAAAATAGTTCACTCTGTGACGCGTGCAGGCATCCATTTTAAGATATATTATGCGTCTCTTGAGAATCTTTTTAAGATGTTCTTTTTGGTTAAGGGCTTCTTCAGTCACTAATTTTCTAATACTTTTCCTTTCCAGAGAAACACCAAGTTTGCGGGCCATTTCTCCATTAAGAGCTTTAAAACTTGGTCGAGCAAATAATGATAATGGTACACTGTCCTTCACAACAAGCTCTATGAGCTGTCTTTTAAACACATCTGCTGTCATTGTTACAGTAATTTTGTCACTTAGAAAATATCTTGTTACTGATGTTTGAGACAATCTTTCATCCTCCGTTGCCTGGCGGGAAGTGCTGGGCACTGGTTTCTTGGTGTCACTCTGATCCTTCTCAGTCACAGATTTGAAAACTTCGGGGTGGAAGCGGCTTAAATGTCTTTTTAGATTGGAAGCTCTCGTAGGAGCATTTTTCTCGCTTCCGGAGTATGCACTGATTTTGACATCACAGCATTTGTTCTCATCTGGGTCACTTATCTTACACTGACACACAAAATATTTTTTATCTTCAGTTAGTGTGAAATGCTCAAATACAGCTGACTTCATAGGAAGCTTCTTAGACATTTTATAATGATATAAATTTGTTTTCAAAATAATTTTGTCCTATAAAAAAAAAGGTATATTGTAATATCTGAAAGAATAGCGAGTATAACTTTGGATAGAAATAAAACAAACTATGTATAAATCAATAGTACAGCTATCGATATGTCATGATAAATAAAAAGTTTGTAATATATGTTGTAACGTCCTTGCCTGTCCGGGCTTTGGCACCGTCCTCCTGGCACACGCTGCGGTGCAGGAGGCGTGCCCGGTTGTGATTCTTTTCTTTGGGTTTTTCTTGTACTGTCTGAACACTGTCCTATTCCCTCACCTCCTTAATTGATTTTCCACCACGCCCTTCTCCTTCACCTTGCTCTCCCCCTGCTCCACTAAGAGTTAACTTTGGTCCTTCCTTGGTGATTGACAGCCTATCCTCCTATCAAGTCTGAGGCGGGTTCTTTCTCCCTATTTATGGTTTGCCCACTTTCCTATGGGCGCCTGCTATTGCTTTTTGCTTTCTGGCTTTACTTCTTGTTATTTGTTACCTGCTCTTCTTATTTTCTGACCACTGGCTTTGACTTTGACTATTCTCTTGGATCTCGATTCTGTGCTGCAATTGCTCGATTGTTACTGACCCCTTGGCTAGCTGACCTCCCTTTGTTGTTGTGCGTCTTGTCTGCGTTCTATGTGATCACTTATTATAAGGAGGGACTGTCGATGTGGTTGCTGGCTGTCACCTAGGACAGATCGGGCAAGTTAGCCAGGGACAGTGGGGGGATTCAGCTTAGGGTCCACTGTCTCGTTGTGCCCCTCCCCCCTAGTTCTCCAGCAGCTTCTGGGGAATCGCTCCTCTAGTGATTCCCTTACATATGTTTTATTAGGTCTCTTTACTCTGAACTTTCAGTATCACACTTTTCTCTGGATACAGCTCACTAAGGGCCTGATGTGTGAAAACTGTCTTGGTCTAAGACTTTCTTTGTTACCCATAGCAACCAGTCAGAGCTCACAGCAACCAATCAGAGCTCTGCTTTCATTTCTCCAGAGCACTACATGAAAGGGGAGCTCTGATTGGTTGCTATGGGCAACAAAGAAACTTCTACACCTAGACAGTTTCATACATCAGGCCCTGGGTGTTTTACATCATACTGCTTCACAATCTACAAAGTGAAACTACTAGCAGTGCTAGATAACAAAGCCTTGGCAAGTGGCAACAGCTTCTACACCCATAGTACTTTCTCACATGTGTGTTTCTGTATTTCTAAGTTTGAGATGTTAGAAAACAGTTTCCCCCCTTATATTCTATGTATAGCATATATAAGCCATCTGAGCAGAGCAGCTAACCTCTCCAAACATGAGCTCAGACGAGAAGCAAACTAACACAAAGCATACAGAGAGAACATACACTGGACAATTGATTTATGCAGTTTATTGAAAGTTTAGATATACTAAGAAGAAGTACTTGCCTTAAAGGAGTTCTCAGTCTCAGCACAATGATTCACTTGCTGACAAGCAGTCACTCTGTGTCCTCGGGCTGTGGGTGGGTCTCCAGCACAATTACAGATAAAGTCAAGCTTTTCAGTCCTCACAATCACAACACTTGTATCTTTTGCTTACTCCAGATAATGGTGCTAAACCTTATAGGTTTACTCAGAACTCAGTCCCATCATTATATGAGGAATAGAACAGACCTTTACAGGACATTTCATCATTTTCAACATTTCATCATTTTCTCAAATTCTTATGAAAATATATTCAGCACATACTGCATTGTACTACTAACTGTACCAATTTATTATATATTTTGGGAGTCGGAGTCGGTCCATTTTATACCGACTCCGACTCCACCAAAATAGGCACCGACTCTGACTCCGACTCCACGACTCCGACTCTGACTCCACAGCCCTGCTTAACATTATATTTTAGCCTGGTCACATGGGTCTACCATACTTCATATGTAATGCTATTCAGAATTTCATCATAAGTAAAGGCAAAACACTTAACATACGCGTGGACATATGGAGATATCAGCCTTAAACTTTGTACTGAATGATAAAAGAATAGGATATGAACTGTCATACATGTTTAAACAGATTTCTAATTTTTTGCACATTCCTGAAACAATTTTATTGACATTCTGCAGAGAACAGAGAGATTCATTCCTGTTGATCTATTCTATTTAGAACTGATAAGTGGCATAGGAGTTTGGGCTTAGCCAAGAGTGCAAGCCAGTGTGTGCCTTACTCAGCCAGGGCACAGAAGGGAGGCTCAAGCCATAGCCAGTTGTCTTTCAGACATACAGGATTAAGGAAAAGGAGGAGAGAATGGCAGATCTCCTCCTCTATTAAGAAAGAGTCTATGTAACTGTGGAAGTAAATGAAGTGCGATGAATAAAGCATTGAGTATTTATTTCATTGTTTACTATCTGTAGGAAATCGGGCTAGCAATGGATAAATGAGTGGAATGCCCAAACAAGACTTAGATTGGTAGAAATAAATACTTAAAACACAATAGGATGATGTAGTATGCAGAGAAATGATTCAAGATTTTGAAGGTGGAAGTACAAGGAGAAAACTATAAGACAGAAGAATGGAGGCAAAAATTGAGAAGATCAAAGTCTGAAACAGAGGAAAACAGCTTAAGACTAAGGCCCCACATTGCAGAAAAGCTGCTTTTTATGTTGCAGATCTGAATTTAGCAGAAATGAGACATTATAATAGCTTCCTATTTATTTCCCATTCCTTTTGAAGCCACCCTTTGCTTTGGCTCAAAAAACTACAGCAAAACCTGCAACAAAAAAAGCTGCTTTTCCGCAATGTGGGGCCTCAACCTAAAAGTATAGTGTGGTGATACTTTTAAGAAAAAAATAGTTTTTGTAAATAGATCACTTTTTCAATTTTCCATGCAAAACAAAGTACTATAAGAATATGACCAATATTTAAAGGATAAGACCAATATTTGAGATTGTTTAAAGTGATTGCTACATCATTAATCATTGAATGTAGCATACATTACTTGTACATACCTTGCACGCTGGTTCCAGTTCCTGAAATGATTTATCATGTTCAACACAAGTTAAATTACAATTTCATCATTTAGAATTGATTAATGTGCCTGAAAACCAAATATACTATCATTATAATGTATAAAACTGAAAGTGCCAATGTATTTATATTTAGATGTATCCATAACAATCGAGAGTCCCATAGTTTAATGTTCTTCCTAACTTTAAATTCTAAAACATAAAAAAAAAAAATTATATATATATATATATATATATATATATATATATATACAGTACAGACCAAAATTTTGGACACACTTTCTCATTCCAAGAGTTTTCTGTATTTTCATGACTATAAAAATTGAAGATTCATACTGAAGGCATCAAAACTATGAATTAACACATGTGGAATTATATACTTAAAAAAGTGTGAAACAACTGAAAATATGTCTTATATTCTAGATTCTTCAAAGTAGCCACCTTTTGCTTTGATTACTGCTTTGCACACTCTTGGCATTCTCTTGATGAGCTTCAAGAGGTAGTCACCTGAAATGGTCTTCCAACAGTCTTGAAGGAGTTCCCAGAGATGCTTAGCACTTGTTGGCCCTTTTGCCTTCACTCTGCGGTCCAGCTCACTCCAAACCATCTCGATTGGGTTCAGGTCTGGTGACTGTGGAGGCCAGGTCATCTGGCGTAACATCCCATCACTCTCCTTCTTGGTCAAATAGCCCTTACACAGTCTGGAGGTGTGTTTGGGGTCATTGTCCTGTTGAAAAATAAATGATGGTCCAACTAAACACAAACCGGATGGAATAGCATGCCGCTGCAAGATGCTGTGGTAACCATGCTGGTTCAGTATTCCTTCAATTTTGAATAAATCCCCAACAGTGTCACCAGCAAAGCACCCCCACACCATCACACCTCCTCCTCCATGCTTCACGGTGGGAACCAGGCATGTGGAGTCCATTCGTTCACCTTTTCTGCGTCGCACAAAGACACGGTGGTTGGAACCAAAGATCTCAAATTTGGACTCATCAGACCAAAGCACAGATTTCCACAGGTCTAATGTCCATTCCTTGTGTTCTTTAGCCCAAACAAGTCTCTTCTGCTTGTTGCCTGTCCTTAACAGGGGTTTCCTAGCAGCTATATTACCATGAAGGCCTGCTGCACACAGTCTCCTCTTAACAGTTGCTGTAGAGCTGTGTCTGCTGCTAGAACTCTGTGTGGTATTGACCTGGTCTCTAATCTGAGCTGCTGTTAACCTGCGATTTCTGAGGCTGGTGACTCAGATGAACTTATCCTCCGCAGCAGAGGTGACTCTTGGTCTTCCTTTCCTGGGGCGGTCCTTATGTGAGCCAGTTTCTTTGTAGCGCTTGATGGTTTTGGCCACTGCACTTGGGGACACTTTCAAAGTTTTCCCAATTTTTCGGACTGACTGACCTTCATTTCTTAAAGTAATGATGGCCACTCGTTTTTCTTTACTTAGCTGCTTTTTTCTTGCCATAATACAAATTCTAACACTCCATTCAGTAGGACTATCAGCTGTGTATCCACCTGACTTCTGATCAACAAAACTGATGGTCCCAACACTATTTATAAAGCAAGAAATCCCACTTATTAAACCTGACAGGGCACACCTGTGAAGTGAAAACCATTTCAGGTGACTACCTCTTGAAGCTCATCAAGAGAATGCCAAGAGTGTGCAAAGCAGTAATCAAAGCAAAAGGTGGCTACTTTGAAGAACCTAGAATATAAGACTTATTTTCAGTTGTTTCACACTTTTTTGTTAAGTATATAATTCCACATGTGTTAATTCATAGTTTTGATGCCTTCAGTGTGAATCTACAATTTTTATAGTCATGAAAATACAGAAAACTCTTGGAATGAGAAGGTGTGTCCAAACTTTTGGTCTGTACTGTATGTATATGTATATATATATATATATATATTTTTTTTTTTTTTTTTTTTTAATATAATAATAATTTTTTTTTTTTCAAAGAAATTAAATGAAAAGATTTTTTTTGTGTGACTAAATATTCAGCTGCAGAACTGATCCTCCACCTGGTCATGTGATTGGCACGCTGACCTTCTGATCTACACACCAATGAGAAGTCAGTTTTTCTATGTAAGTCTATGAAAACCTGCATGTTATACTCCCTTAGACTTACATAGAAACCAGGGACTTATGGCTGGTGTGTAAATCATCAGGTCAGTCTGCTGATCAAATGATCAGCCAGGGGACTCATTCTGCAGCTGAACAAAGTGAATGCTCCGAGTGGATGAATGCATCGCATCGTTCATTACACGTTAGTATACCTTGTACTTGTACTTAATGCTTCAGCATACCTAGACATTTTGCTCAATTGCATGACTTTGTGGAATTAATTCAGGGAGGGCATTTTTCTGGTCTACCATGAGCTTGGTGTTAAAAAAAAAATAAATAAATAAAAAAAAATACTTCACTAAAGCTAGGTTCACAATGGCGTTGTCCTCTCCAACTTTTGGGTCTCCTTAGAGACTCAAACAACGGAGTGCCCATCTGAAAAGAAAGCAGTTACCCACTATGGGATCAGGTGGGTGTCTGTCTGGTTTTATACTGAAACAGGAGGATTTTCGGGAGAATCTGCGTCAGAGACTCCTTAACCGCAGAGAGCCCTTACCTCAACTCCATAGAGAACCTTTGGAATTAACTGGAATAGAGATTGTGAGTCAGGCCCTCTTGACCAACATCAGTGTTTTAATGTCACAAATGCTCCTCTGGATAATTGGGCAAAAATTCCCACAGACACACCCCAAAATCTTATAGAAAGCTTTACCAGAAGAGTGGAAGCTGTTTTAGCTGTAAAGGGGGAACATCCCCAAATTTATTCCTTGATTTAGAATGGAATGTCATAAAATCTCCAGTAGATGTAATGTGCAAGTGTCCCAATACTTTTGTCCATATAGTGTAGCTTTTTATACATTTTTAAACATTTTGATTGTTTGCTTTGTCCCCCTATTAGTTTCTGCAAATAAAGGTGTAAAAAAAAAGATGTTATTTAATGGGAAATATATGTATTTCATAAAAAAGGGATGCTGACACGTCCTTATTGGCCTGTCATGGGACCCTAACTGCAGGAAATACTGACAGCTCCTGATTACAATGCAATATAGTTTACTCTGCAGCACTGCAGTGCTTCAAAGAAACCTAGTGTATGCCTGGCTTAAGGCGGAGAGCAACTTCCCTTCATTGTCTCCCCTTCCACCTAAGCTTGAATGACAGATCTCTTCCCATTTATGTATAGATTGTCAGCGTAGTGTAAAAGTATGCTGCTCTGTTTCTGGCTACCTAAACTTTCTTCTTTAGAGATGTAGTCAGCTTTTTTTATTTGTAAAAAAAAAAAATATCCAAGTAGTGGGAAAGGATCATTTTTTTTCAGTTCGTAGCTCTGAAAGGACTGCATGAAAGGAACTATTTGTCTTTAAATGGAAAAATCCTTGATGAGATTGCCTCACTACAACAACCCCTTTCTATATGCTGTAATAAGACATATTGATAAATATATTTAAAGGGTTTTTGAAAGACTTTATATTGAAAGCCTATCCTTAGGATAGGCCTTAATT
Source organism: Leptodactylus fallax (assembly GCA_947044405.1). Taxonomy (NCBI): domain Eukaryota; kingdom Metazoa; phylum Chordata; class Amphibia; order Anura; family Leptodactylidae; genus Leptodactylus; species Leptodactylus fallax. The sequence goes on from CAMRHE010000036.1 coordinate 6,323,475, forward strand.
ATGAGGACACTATAGTAGTCGAGCTGTGCTATTGCAGCTCAGCTCCTATTCGTTTGAATGGGACCGAACTGCGTTGTTCCGGCTCAGCCACTACAAAGTGTATAAAGCTGTCTGTTTCCATCACCATACACTGTGTAGAAAACAGCTAATTGGTGGCAGTACTGGGCATCAGACATCTTTCATTCTCCATAGGAGAATTACGGGAATAGCTTAGAGCAGCACTGCTCGGCTATTCCCATAAATTCCGCACTTAGAGGTCTGGACTCGGAGCTATTATTGCCAAGATGAGAATAACTCACTTTCAGTGAATTAAGGTAATCTTAGTGAGATAACTACTTTAAAGAAGATGCTGCAACTTATATAGTTCAGTAGTGATATAATGGCAATGTGCCCACTATTATAGCTCCACAGAAGTTGACATCAACATTTATTAGGGTGCGTTCAAATATGTACGTTCTTGCAATCTATTTCCTTCTGGCATGGTCCACACAATTTTTCTATGGGATCGCTTCTGGCACAAGAGGCATCAGTTCTGGAGCCGTATGGTGCTAGATATGCGCCTTAGCTGAATGAAAAAATGCTACCTGCAGCGTTTTTCCATCCGGCTCCCTTAAATTTTCAACAGCACCGGATGCACACTGGGTGCTGCCAGAAGATGGATGCAGCAGCACCCAACATTATGTGCAGTCCATCCTGTGGGTGCTACAGCCTGAACCCCAATTGTTCGCTTCACTACTGTACTGGAGCAGAGGGCTACTAGCTGTCCAGACCCCTGTCTCCCGGCAATTTCATTATGACAGCAGCTGGGAAAAACCTTCATCTTCAGCCCGCTGTCCCTCCCCAAGCCCTGATCCCCTGCACTAGCGACAGCAGGGCTCTTGTAAAGGCAGCAGGGATGATTGCCGATCCCTTCTGCCGCTTAGTGTAAGAGATCAGGGCTTGGGGACAGCGGGTAGGAGGTGAATGTTCCTCCTGGCCACTGACAATGTCAATTATTTATATGAGGAAATAATGGGGAATTATACTATGAGTGGGGGGAATTCTAAGGAGCATACTGCTTGGAGGCACAATAATGGAGCATTACACTGTGTGGGGGCACTATTGTCCCATTAGTGCCCCATACAGTATAAGGCTCCTTAATGCCCCCACGCACAGTATAATGGTTCTTAGTGCCCCCCACAGTATAATGCCATATTAGTGAACCCACAGAATATAATGCCATGTTAGATGCCCCCACACAGTATAATGCCACATTAGTTTTCCCCGTACAGTATAATGCCACGTTAGTGACCCCCATACAGTATAATGCCATGTTAGTGTTAGTGTCCCCCACACAGTTTAATGTCATGTTAATACCTCCCACACAGTATAGAGCCACATTAGTTCCCCCTGTACAGTATAATGCCACATTAGTGCCCCCGCACAATATAATGCCACGTTAGTGCCCCACACACGATATGATGCCACATTATTGGCCCCCACATAGTATAAATTTATCTAAACCTGGGGTGCATCTTATAGTCAGACGTGTGTCTTTTTGTCCAAAAAATACCATAAATGCTAGACGTGTTCAGCTGCTGTTCAGCTCGGGCCTTTACTTGATGGCAGAACCTAGACTATTCTAAAGTATTTGCGTATCCCTTCCCTATTGGCCTCGGCAGCCCATAATGCCTCGTGGACCATCATGGTAAAAACTGATGACAACTTATGGTTTTGGAGTAGAAATTTGTGAAAAAGCCTAAGGCAACTGATGCATTTTTGCATCAGTTGTAATAAACTAAGGGACCAAAAAACTGATACTGATGCAACTCATATGTGAATGTACCATTAGACTCTGTTATGGCTACTGTATCTGTACTTTATTAGGCATATTCCAGGTTAGAATTGTAAGTTGTTTAAACAGAAATGGTTATCTGAGGGTAAAGTTGTATTGCTCTCCAAATTGTGCAAATATTGTTTCTTGCCGTGGATGAAATAATTTCCTTAGCACTTGCATTCATTACATCAGCTTGTCATTTTAATTAATACCAAATACATTTGGTAGACACATAGTAATTAGCAGGAGATCTAAATACATTTTGGCTACAGCATGGTATATCATACAATATGTAAAAACCTGCCTCACTTAGCTGTGTAGTACACCTTGTGTAATGTACTATACTGCACCCCTGTTAGCAAGGGTAAGTGTTCAATAACATAAGACAACCACCAAAAACTGTGTTTAATTGTGCTGCCTAGCATCTAGTTAACACATTGAGGGGAATTCATCAAGCCCTCTACACCCCTATTTTACCTTTTGATGCTGCCCTCACCACTTTTGGTGGTTGGAGTGGGGCTTAGCAGGCCCGACAACTTCATTTAAATTTATGCGAACAGATGCAGATTTAGAAGTAGACAACACAGATTAGATATACATGACTAGAATATGGTGTAAATAATTGACCTGAATTAAACTGAACTAATGCAGATTCATCTCGGACACACAAAAAAGGGCGCCTCATGTTTTGAGCAGGAAATACAGAAGAGACACTGACTATGTGTGATGTTCTAGCACCACCTGACAACCTCTCAGCCAATAGACAGTGGTAGGTGGACACCTTACAGTGCTGACGTAATTTACACTATAAAAGGTACTGTGGGCTTGAACACAAGGCATTGCAGTAATGGTGGAGTGTAGTGTAGGGTCTCTGTTTCATCTCACTGCATCAGACAGAGCACTCAGTTCTGAAAAGCTTACAACTGAAAGCAATAGTTAGGAATAGGACACAAATGTAATCAGATTTAAGCAATTACAGGCAGATTAGTAATAGAAATCATAGATAGGTGTGAGGGATCATATCTGTGCTGCTGGATGCAGCTCCTGGTAGTTAAGGTTTTTTTTGGGCAAGAGTTTTTTTTTTTTCATTAAATACATACAAATGCTGATCCTGCACAAATCTAAAAATAAAATCTGTTATTTAAGGGGATTTTTTGTTGTGCATCCAAAATAGTCTAACGGCCTGCGCTAATCTGAAAAATAAACCTCTTATTTAAAACAATTTTTAATAAAAACAGGGCAGAGGACAGACAAAAGGAGGGGGGATGAGAAAACGCTTGTGCAAGTACTAACAATAAGAATGTGGGTGGCAACACTGCTTTTGTTTTCAGGGGCACTACCAGTAGCCACAGGATTGTTGTACTTCCTGAAAATGAAGATGAGTTTTTGATTAATTAGAGATTTCTGCAGGAAAAACCGCAATGCGTTTCTGCCGCGGTTTTTCCCACAGCGCTTTTTTGCTGTGACCTGCTATGTGGAGTCTTAGCCTTAGGCAAACTTAGGGGTGTCAGAATATTTTTTTTTCAATGTTTTGGATTTTTTTAAGGGGTTAAAATGTCAAAAAAACCTATATAAATTTGGTATCTCCAGAATCATACCGTCCCATAGAATACAGGTGACTTGTCATTTTGGCTGCACAGTGAATGCTGTAAAAACAAAGCCCGTAAGAAAGTTGCCCAAATGCAATTCTTCTCCAAAGCAACCCGATTCTGAATTTTTTTCCAGCTTCCTAGTATGACATACAAAATATTAAATGGTACCATTACGAAGTACTGGTACAGAATATTAAATAGTACCATTACAAAGTACAATTTGTCCTGCAAACATTAAGCTCTCAAATGGCTGTGTGAACAGAAAAAGAGCAAAGTTATGGGGTTTGGAAGGTGAGAAGTCAAAAACAAAAATCGAATAATGCTTGCTCTGGGAAGGGGTTAAAAAGTACAATTTGTTCTGCAAAAATTAAGCCCTCATATGGCTCTCTGAATGGAAAAATAAAAAAGTTATGGCCTTTGAAATGCGGTGAGTGAAAAAAAAAAAAAATGAAAAATGTTTGTGGCGGGAAAGGATTAAATATTAAAATAGGATACCAATGTCAAACCCATAATGAGCTTCTTTACTTTAGAAATGACTGCATCCATCATTCTTCTCTAGAAATATTAAAGACATTATCACATCATGAATGGTATTGAGCTTGTGACAGCTAAAATAATCACTTAAGAAAACTGATTGTGATACGATAAAGTGTTGACTGTGGTTGGCGCAAAATATATAGTATTATAACTAATACCGTTTCTGTTACACTACGTTACTACTTACTCTATAATGTAGCATAAAACTAATTAAATTATTTTTATTATGCTAATATATTTAAATAAACTGCCAGGTTTACTCTTCCTCTTTAAGGCTAAGGTCCCACGTAGCGGGCCGCAATAAAAAAGTGCTGCGAGAAAAACCACAGTGGCAATGCAACATGTTTTTTCCCGCAACACTTTTCACAGAAATACTTTCTGCTTCCATTATACCTATAGGGAAACTGCTGGCGTTTCCGTAGATATAACTGTGATTTCCAAAACCATCGTTGCGCGTATTTTGCTGCAAAGTGTGGATAGGATTCGCCACGTGGGGTCCTGGCCTAAAAAAGCTTGTTAAAGTGCATATACCATATTATGGAGTTTTGTGTTAATAGAGGGGAATTCTCTTTTAGGCCGTGGCCCCACGTAGCCCCAAGTAAAAAGCACAGAATTTTACAGTACATGCAGAGGGGATGGAATTCCGGCTAATCACATCTACACATTGCACAAAAAAACCCGTAGTGTTTTTGTCAATTATTCCTACGGAAAGGCCAGCGGTTTCCGCATAGGTATAATGGAAGCAGAAAGTCCGCAGAGCAAAACTCTGTAGACTTTCTGTGAAAACGCTGAGGAAAAAAAATTCAATGCGATTCTGCCATGGCCGTTTTTGGCTGCGGCCCACTACATTTGACCTTGGCTTTAAAGTTCTTAATCTTTTGGCCAGAATGCGGACTTGTCTTACATTTCCCAGACAAACTACTTATTTATATGGGTATTGTCTAATGTTTAATTTCGCCTATTGTACGACTTAAGGAAGATTGAGCACTTAGTGCTAGGTTTCTCTACAGATTACAACAGATTGCTTGGGTCCTAGCTGGGGGATATGTTGTGATCGTTATACTTATTGAGTAGGGATTGTCCAAAGCAGACAACCTCTTAAGTGGTTGCACTTTTCATTTTAATGGAACCTAATTCACTTTCAGGTTGAGCTGAGGGCAAAAATCCTGATTAATTCCTGTAACAAGTAACCATGCCTGTATATCCTAACTGGTTAGTACTTACCACAACAGAACATCATGTGTTGATGCCATCCACAGTGGATGCCAGCTATTATATACAGCTGACTTCCTGCTACAGTGAACTAGATCTTTCTCTAGATTGATTCTGGTCAATAGTGACTGCAACATTTAAGGAGTTTGACAGAAGGAAGGGACTGCCTCTTTCCGCATATTAGTGCCAATTGCAGGGTGTCCATGACAGGGACTTAACAAAGGTTTCTAAATCTACCAGAGAAATTTGTGTATTACTAGAGGTATGACCTACTATTTTGCTTGTTAGAAATAGACTGACAAGTAACAATGCTTTGTAATACTAAGCATTCTAAGATCAAAGGATCACGGCTTCTAGTCTGTTGCTTGAAGTTCAACAAAATTTAATACAATAACCCCCCCCCCCCCCCATAAAATAAAAAAAATTAAAAATCAAATAATTCTATTTGAAAAAAGTGAAAAAAAATGGATACATTATGCCACCACAATTGTATTGGTCTGTTAACAGAAACATGGCAGAAAAAATAAAATTGTAGAAATTGTTTTCTTTTCCCAATCCTAATAATAACTGTCAAACAAATTATATAAACCATAAAATGCTGCCAAGAAAACTAAAATCTATCTTGCAAAATAGCCCCCATATGGCTACTTCATCAGAAAAATAAAGTTATGGAAATCTGTTGACAGAATTTTATTTTTCCATAAAACATGCTTTAACTCATCAAATATACTAAAAATAATAAGTTTATAAATTTGATATCTCCATAATTGTAGCATTCCATAATGTTCATATACTGTATTATATACACTACAATGCATTGCATAAAAAAAAAATAATTTAAAAAAATTGAGAAATTTCAGTTTTTTTTACTATTACTCCCCCAAAATGGGTAAAAATTGTCCATTAAATGATATGCACACAAAATTGGTGATTTTGAAAACTACCGCAAACAAACAATCATACAGCTTTATTGATGTAAAAAAACATGTCTTGGAATGTGTCAACGAAAGAAATGAAAAATTTAAAAAGTTTAATCCTGAGCACACAAATTAGCCTGGTTCATAAGGAGTTAAAGATCAAATGAGGACGTAGTCTAAACACCTACAATGCAGATCATTCTATACTATTATATGTGCTTGAAAAAGACACTAATAATAAAACACATTAATTTGCAGTCATCGTGCACTTATTAATGATTAATTAGTAAATTAATTTTACAGTACTAAAATGCTTACATTAAATTTATGACATGCTTAATCTCTATCGAATTGTTCCATTATGTAAGCTATCACTGAATTAATAGCTATTAGTGCAAGCAATTACTTCACTGCTTAGTGAGACTAGCAATGTATTAATGCTAGCAAATAAAAAATAATTGTCTGCAATTCTATAGTGCAGTGAACTACAGTAAGATAATTAATTTTTATTTATATAGCGCCAACATATTCCGCAGCACTGTACAATTTGTAGGGTTCAAGTACTGACAAAAAAGATACATTACAAAGAAATAGTCAATTCACACAATGGGACTGAGGGCCCTGCTCGCAAGAGCTTACAATCTATGAGGTAGAGGGGGTGACACAAGAGGTAGCAGGGGCAGCAATGGATGTAGCATTGCTTGTACAACGGTCAGACAATTTTGTAATAGAGGTTACTGACATTACACATATATAAAGCTGTATGAGCCGTCACCAGTTGTGTCCTGTAACGTGCAGATGGTGTCTGGACATATAAAGTTAGTCTGATACGGCATCATATCCTGTGAGGTAATGTTGAAGCATAAACAGAGGAGGGTATGCTTTAGGGATTCTAACTATGGAAGGGTTTACATTAGGAGTTGTGATAGGCCTGTCTGAAAAGATATGTCTTTAGTTTACGCTTGAAGCTGTGGAAATTGGGGGTTAATCTAATAGTTCGGGATAGAGCATTCCAGAGAAGTGGTGCAACTTGGGAGAAGTCTTGTATACGAGCGTGGGAGGTTCTGATAATAGAGGATGTTAGTCTTAGGTCATTGAGTGAACGGAGAGTACGGGTTGGGCGATAGACAGAGATAAGGGAGGTAATGTAGGGAGGTGCAGCATTATGGAGAGCCTTGTGAATGAGGGTGATAAGATTTTATATTGTATTCTGTATTGAATAGGCAGCCAATGTAGTGACCGGCACAGACCGGAGGCATCGCTGTAGCGTCTAAACTGATAGATGAGCCTGAGAGTAGTCACATCATTTTCTGCACATTGGTCGAATACTGCTTAGACAAATATTTTGTTAAATATGAGCATTGCGCAAGAAGCGTTTGGTTTATGTCTAATTTTGATGTTTGAATATTTTACAATAAATATGTTGCATGAGGCTGCCCATAGATTAGGCCAGGGGTAGGCAACCTTCGGCACTCCAGCTGTTGTAAAACTACTACTCCCAGCATGCATATTTGCTCTGCTCTTCTTGGAAGTGAATGGAGTTGTTGGGAGTTTCACAGCAGCTGGAGTGCCAAAGTTTGCTGACCCCTGGATTAGGATATAAAATATATACTGTATTTATCCGCCTGCCTTTACAGTCAACTAAAGGATCCTGCACATCCTATAGTACGCCATTTACCTGTGATAAAGCAAGCATGTGGTACTTTTAGGGCTACAACATGGGGAGATTAATCAAGACCTTTGTATTTTACACCAATCTTGACGTCCCCTGTGCCAGTGTGGGGAGTGCTTATTTGTCTTTGACTGCCCGTTACCTCAGTGTTGCTATTCAGTCACCACATACTGTATAGCGTATATATGGTGAACTGTGCACAGGTTCAGTTGACAAATATATTTGAGTTTTATTGATTTATTTTACAATAATCTATGCCACTGCTACCTGAAGCAATGTGTGGCTTGTGCCCCCCTGTTTGGGGCATATGACTGAAGCAGTGACAGACAGCATGCTTTAATTTGTGCCTTTTTCCTAAAATGATTCTAAATAGAGAGAGGATGACACAACATTTCAATTGGAAGGCAGTGTTCTTCTCAACAGAGCACCAGAGGGTCTTCCAGTGGGCCTAGAATGTGACACACTGGTGGGCCTCAAAGGTCCCGCTAAAGGCAAAACCTTTTTAAGCTGACTATACTGCAAATCGCTTTCCACTAGAGTAGTATATCTTATAAGCTGAGACAGATGCCAATAATGTGTGCTAGAGATGCTGCCTGTAACTAATGTAAGATGGGGAAACAGCCCTCATGTTATGAATGTACCTGTTTCTGTAAATAAGTTTATTCTTTTTTATAAACTGACATTTGGTTGTTTGACCACAAGAGGCCACTGTTACCTCAGAAATGGGAAGGTCTGTAATTCTGTAATTCCCTGGAGTAGTGACATTGAGACCCTGTTCTGCAGAGGTGGAGCTACAAGGAGGAGCAGAGTGTGTGTGGCAGCCATCTTGAGAGGGTGTTCTGAGCTAGGAGGAGAAGGATACAGATGTAGAAGGAGGATTCCTAAGGGATCAGAAATATAGCAAGGTGAAGCTGAAGCAGAGACTGTTCCAGGGTTTGTTCAGACAGCATCCTGAAGAAGAAGATTACTATCAAGGACCCGGCTAAGAAGTGGCCCTGTCAGTGAGACCGCATGTTTTCTGGATGAGCCCCGCTTCCAGCTGTTCCAGACAAAGGCTAAAGGTACCCAACAGACCCGGGTCAGTAAGAGAAATAATCGTGCACGCTCCGCATTACATTTTTGGTGCCAAATTGCTTGGGACTGAGTAAGGGCCTGTAGTTAGAATAGTTATGCATACTCATCTTCACAGGTTACACTACTGGTGAATTAGCTACCTATTCAGTAGTAAGGACTCAGAGAATTCTATTGAGTTGTAACTCTCAGAGAGGAGCTTCTAAGGAAGTTTAGAAGCGACATTGTATGTATTGTCACAGACCTACAATTATATTTACTTGGTTGTACTTTATTTGGGGGGGAATAGGGGTATGTTGATAAGTTTGTAAGCTTTTGTGTTATACCGCCGGTGCCCATATCACACTCACTGAATTGTTCCTGTGACTAGGGTGATAAAAAGGTAACAAGTGGCTGGTTAGTTGCAGCCTGCAGATAGGTAAAAGCTTGGAGTATATTGGAGGCACACATTGGAGGGCACCGCGCTGTACAACACCAGGGTCTCAGCTTACTGGCTGAGTGTATGTGAATATATGGGAGTGTTCTTTTTGGTAAAGGGGTGTTACTACACTATGTAAAATCTTGTTTTTACTAAATTAATTTGGAGTTGCTTCCTTTGTTCGTGACTTCGCTGTATCCTGGGGAGCCCACCCCAGTACACGGCTTACACTAACATGCCATCAAACTAAGTTGAACAGAGAACCAGCCGATGAATTCAGGGTGTCTGATGTCCATTGGTGATAGACAATAGAAGAGTCCTGCATTTAGTTCATGTTGGGAGAAACATGGGACAGATAAGGCACAGTGTATAGTGGCAGTGCTCATCAGGACAGGAATCATTTGGGGATTTAGGGTTACAACAACCCTTTATCCCTCTACCTGGGATAGCGTTCCTGGAGCATGGAATACTGGACGTCACCTGAAAGATGTGACCCTGGCTCTGCCTGAACATGACTCATTACATGATGCCATGCAATGGGGTTAGCAATTGTGACCACAGAGCCTGTTTTGTGCACTGATCTTCCAATCGACTGCACTGAGAAGTGAATCACTACTGTATAGAACAGAAGTATTTGTTGTTGAGTGAATACAGACTGGCATATAAGCAGATGGCACAGTTTATTGTGTATCCCATTTGATGAAGGGCCCAGCGCAGGCCTGAAACATACTTTGTATTGCACAAATGAAATACCTATTATCCCCAACCTCATCTACTATGTTTGATGGTCTGTGATGTATGTATTTGTTGATGTATTCCAAGTTATGAGTTGATTCAGAAATAGTCTGCTAGACATACTTGATGATCTGTTTGCAAGTAACATTGCTAAATGTGGGCAGATCCTTAGAATCATTTTCTCTGGTGGGCCTATGGAACCTCAGTCTGATCCTTATCTATCTGCTGTATAAGTCAAAACATGCTTTCCTTCTTGAGAAATGCTATTTTACCTCTTTACTAATTTTTAACCATTGCTTCTGCATTTACAAAGTAATGCCACTAAAGAAGATTTCACACTGTGCCTCAGCAGTTGTGCATGTCACAATTGACCTTGTTCGACAGCTGACTTACAGATTATTCAACAAATACATATCTGAAATGAAGACACAGAGCATCTGAGTGCCTTAGTTGGTAGCAGCTCGAAGGCAGAAGCTATGAGGAACTATATTAATGTTTATTTTCTTGCTCTTGTGTCTCTGTCTGCTATTTAGTTTTCTTTCTGATTCATTTCCTGCTCCGTGTTTTTTCATTTATCATTTTAATAGAGTTAAAACAAAATAATATAGTTTCCCTGAGGCCTAATTTCTACAAAACTGCAACATATTACACTTTTTTTCTTTTTGTATGAGGCGCATATAGTAGTAAAATATGATTGAATCTATTGAAGGAACATGTGCAAAGAAGGCATCTTTACTCTTTAGCCTTTTGTTGATGGAAGATAGAGAGGAGATGAATTGTTCCCAAGAGAACATTGATTCCTATGGAATAATAGAGAGCTTCTGCACAATGATGCTTGCAGAATTTATAGCCAGGAAATCATAAAGCAAATCAGTGGAATTTGTGGAAATAAGACTAGCACAAGGCTATGTGCATGTGTAGGGTTCACTTTCTTTAGTGAGCAAAGGCTGCAAAAAAGATATGTATAGGACCTGTCCTGAGTTTTCCCTTGGGCTTCCGGTCCCATACACAGACCCATAATAATGCAGGCATTTGTATGGGGCCATTACAATATAATGGGTCAGTGTAATAACCGTGAAAACATGGCTAGCACACTGACAAGGCACATGGTCATGTTCATAGAGTTTTACTAATATTCTATTATTTACAATGAAATGCTTACATGTTTCCCTATCTTCCCCTAACTTGCACTGTGTCACCTTTAACCTGACATAGTAGTCCAATAATAGGGCAGATTTACTATTGCTTTTTGTGCTACAATGCTAACACTAGTTCTGCCATAATATATTTGCACCAAAATGAACAAAAGTTTGTGCCTTCCTACACACTGGTTAAAAAGGTATAGCAAAGAGAGTGCAGCTGTGTCAGGTTGTAAAATACGCCAGCTGTATTATTGGTGTTGAACAATTTTTAGGCACAAAGATATGCAGAATATGTTGAAATGCATGCAACACTATTATAGATTTGGCACATTGACTGGCGAAGCTTATGCTAAATGTTAGACGGTGTTATCTGCTGAAATGTGTTTATCTAGAACATGTAATACAGAAGAGATGTTTGTGCCTTCCTATTATTATTTATTTTTAGAGCACCATTAATTCCAGGATACTGTACATTCCTAGACCCTTTTCAAAAGGGTGTAGTAAAGTGGGCGTGACTGTGTCTTCAAGTTGTAAAATGCGCCAGCTAAATCTGCTGAAATGTGTTTATCTAGAACATGTAATACAGATATTTTTGATGTACAGTCTGATGTGCAGTATAGAGTACATAAATTATACATGGATTGGGTTTTTTTTGTAACATCAGCGTCAAGATATCTCTGGAGGTTTCATGCTCATTCATCACTCATCACTTACTCATCTTAGGTAAAGTGAGGCTACTGTTAGTTGGTTGCCAGAGCATACAGTAAATCTTCAAGTAACATTACCTGTGACCTGTGACTTATTAAGAGTTGAATTTGAATGAATGTTAGTTCCAGCTATGTCTAAAACAGTCAATTCCAAGTAATTTTCTCAGGATGTCAACCATTAATTGGCCGGTTAAATGGTCATTAACCAATATGTGAAAATTTTGATCTGAGTTTTATTCCATGGAGCCAGTGGATTAGTGGTTGATGAGATGGTATAACAGTGGAATATATTTTTCTTGTTATGTACTGCATTTAGCTGTCTGTGCAAGGCTGTAAATGTTTTCAGAATGGTAAGGTTGGACAATTCAGGAGTTAGGCATCTCATGGCTGATTTCAATCTCATGTCAATGTTCACCTTTATGATATCTGTTCAATTGCATGACTGATTTATTTTGTCTTCTGACCTCAAATTAACCCTTATAACTATATAAATGGTATTTTTTAAGAACCATCTGACCTGAGGGTGAGGGAGGTCAATTTAAAAGCTTTCAAAATGAAATGGAATTAATAATTTACATCTTGTAAATTATTATTACAGTCTAAATAAAATATTTTTTATGAAAATCAAGAAAGACACATGAATGTTAGAACTGTATTACATGTTGTTGTGTATTGATGGTTTATCAAGTTCAAAATCCCCATCCAAGCAATATGTAGTCACTCCTGAATAATAGTATGGGTTTTATAACATTGAGGATCTAGTGGTAAAATGCTTAATTATACCAACTTTTCTAAACCCATTATTCAGAATTTCTAAATGTTGTAGTTTGCTTCTTAGAACCTGTATCACTTATGCATAACATGAAAAATGTTCTTCTGATATTTTGAACATCTTGTTGCAAAGTACTAAACTACCATAATGGGATATGAAATATATACTGTATATCTCAAACTGTGTTTAGCTATAATTTTATAACCTGATAAAACACTTTTTGCACATTATCTCTGCCATGTCTTTGTTTTGTAGTCTATGTAATTTATTGTCACTGGTTAATGGCTTACTCACAAACTTAGGGTATGAGGTCTCCATTAGGCAGCAACAGCTCAAGTAAAAGGGATCTGTATACTGAATTTTGAGTAGACAACTGAAAAATTGATCATGTCCTATTCTGTTTTAAATATGTAACCCAGGAGTGCATTTGGTGCTCTAAAAAAATCAGCCTTGTCATACACAGTAAAGAACTTGTGCTGCCCTTTATATAAAATACAAATTGTTCTTCTATTCTTTTTTAATACACAATTATGACTTTGTGTTATTAGCCAGCATTGTGTTATTGGTACAATGCACAGCAGTAGAAATGATGGACAGGGTACTCTGTTCATTCATTACAGTTCACAAGGTGTTAAGCCATTACTGTATGGTTATTAATTCATTTTCTGCTTATGTTAGACCTATAAGAGTAAATATTTTCCAGTGCTTAACCAACATTGTCGTCTGCTGCTTTTGCTCCCTGAAGGTTGTGTAAAGTAGATGTGAAAGCCAATTTTGGGTCTATATCTAGTCATACATTGGATAATTAGGTGCCATTAAAGGGGCTGTCTAGTCTATAAAACTACAGTTTAAATGCAGTTGCTCCAGTTCAGCACCCTCATCTATTAGCCAAAGTGGAGAGTATCTTAGGCTAAGGCCACAGGTAGCGAAGTGCAGCTAAATAACATTGCAGGAAAAAATGTAGCGAAAGCACAGCAATAATGCTTGCGTTTTTCATTTTTGCCCCTCACATATAAGTCTGAGGCAGTTTTCCCAAAGGAAAGGTTAACATGCTGCATTTTTTAAAAATGCAGCTTTTCCACATTGATTTTTATTCCACAATGTGTGGAAAGGATTAAACAAAATCTTGTTGACTTTGCTGGGACTGTAAAATGCAGCATTTATGTTGTGTTTCCGCCAGAGCCAAAAAGCTTGCATTTCTGCAATGTGTGCCCTCATCTTTACTCTAGATCACTTAGATTTCCATGGGAAGAGTATAAAACTATTTACGTTTCCTTTGGTGGTGCTAAAGTGGATTTAAAGAGTTTCTGCTAGATTCCCCACAGATTCTATCTGATAACAAGGAAATCCTTTCAATATGTAGGGATTGTGCAAAGTGGAGGCTTGTGACTACAATTTTAGCTCCAAACTTATGGCTCTAACATATAGAAAAGCTTGACATACTGTTGCTTACATCAACTCCCATTGTAAATAAAAAAAAAGTACATTGTTCAGTTTAGGCACTTCTTTGCAGATTCTTCTTGGGGGGGAAAAAGGTACGCCAATGCTTATACTGCAGAACAAATGCCAAATGGACAATTGTCCGCCTCATTACTTATTATACCATATGGGCAATGGTCAGCATTCATGTCAGGAAATATACCCCGCATGCTGTATATGTTGAATGTGTACCAAATAAAAATATTGCCAATTCAAATTAAATAACTAAATTCCTTATGTCACTCATTTAATTATGCCTCAGATGTTAGAAGGTTTAACTCTTTCTTATCAAAGTAATGACATGTAAGGCTACGTGTACATCTATGCCTGGTGTCCATCCTGCGCAGATGTATCAGAATTTGCCAGAAAAAAAAGTGCTGCAAGCCTGACTTTTTTGTCTGGCAATTTCAGTTAAAAAAAAAAAATAAATAAAAATAAAAAAGGATAACCAATGGACCCACATTACAATCGGTGGGGTCCCTCGAGAGATCTATTTGTGTCTATCATTATTTCTTTCATCAGATTGAATGTAGAATAATCTGTTTGAATTTGATAATTCTTTATGATTTGGCTCAGTGGTTAGTCTGTTGCCCTCTAGCGCTGGAGTCCCAGCTTCAAATTCAACTTTGTATGTTCTCCCCTTTTTTGCGTGGGTATACTCCAGTTTTCCTCCAACATACCAAAGACATACTGATAGGGAATTTAGATTGTGAGCCCTATATGGGACAGTGACTGTCAATGTCTGTAAAGCGCTACAGAAAAATAAGAGAAATAAATAAATGATTTCTAGTGTACTATACCTCAGCTTGACTAGCTAACTCAATAAATTTCCCCTATTTCCTTTCAGTGTTTTAGCTGGTTATATCTGTAGTTTACAGACAGAGAAGCATTGATCACACTTTTTTTTTCTTTATTCAATAGCTGTATGTGTCTATCAAGGCCAGCTGTATTTTGATGGAGAAAATCAAGCCATCTATTCTAGTTCTGGAGCCTGCGCACTGCTCCAGTGCAAGGTAAACATATATTTTATATTTTCTTTTATAGGAACTAAATTTTACTATTGAATAGGTAACTATATTGTATAAATATGGTTGATATGTATTGCTATTATCCATTGTCACACTTTTTTTTTCTAGTGTTTTAGTTCTCCCATTATTTTACCCTGTATTGTAATTAAGAAGTGAGTGTTATAGGAGTCATTTTAGGATAAAGTGATAAAGGACATTACACTTCTGAATATTGGAATCTGTATATTAAGAGTTGTTTTAATGTGCACCTGTTGTCCTACTTATATCATCCTTTAAATACTATATGAATTACTCAGATTTACATTGATTTTACTGTAAATCATAAAATGATATCATCTATAAAGTCCAGTATTCAAAGTTCTAAAGCTGGCCACATTCATTAGAGGATTGTTAGTCAAGCCCACCAATTTTTGGAGGACTGACCAACTATCTAATATGTATCAGAGCCTCCCAGCTGTCCCTCTAAGACGATGTCAGGGTAGACAAGTTGGACTTCAAATGTCTAATCCTTTTGTACTCAGGTGGAGGTAAGCCACCACCAGAGCAACCTGGCAGCAACTTCCTCCCCTCTCTCAATTCACCACACAGATACTGCTCAGCTGCCCCATACATGTGCATGGTGGTATTGATTTTAACATAAATGCTAAAATCAATGTAGCAAGCAAGTTTTCATTGCAGCTATATTTTGTCACCCAAGTGTGAACAACAGGAATAATGTCAATAAGGGCCTTATTCTACAGTACTGTGTTTATATGCGCTGTAGAATAATTAACACAGCCCTGATCTCACCTGGCACCCTCAAAATAAGGGAGAAAGAGCATTACTGCTTTCACTGATGATCTCTACATACACAGCACATAAAAGAACACTGCATACATCGGTGACTCCCAATAAGGGTGCCACAGCACCCGACCAGGGGGTGGCAATATTCTGTTTGGGAAGATGACCACATGTCGTCATGCAACATTGTCTGTGTCCTTAGTTAAGAGTGTCCTGAAGAGATTTTTTTTCCAGAGATGCTCAGCATCTAAAAAAGTTGGAAAACACTGGAGTATATATTGAAGGAATAAGAACGGTCTCTACTAATTTTATAGCTAACTATCTGAAATAATTTTAAAGTTTACATGAATTTTGAATTTATTTAATTCCTTCCCAACATCTGCCATACAGCGGATGTCTGGTCATAAAAGATGGCAGCCCTCTACTGATCACAGGCATTGCAAGCCAGGGACCTCCCCCCCTACCCAAAGTAAAAGAATGGCCCCATGCAGGACGGCTCCCTCGCGACGAGATTGCGGGAGCTGTCCTGTTACCTTGACAGACAGGAGCCTTCTGAAGACTTCTACAACCGGCCTCGATAGCTATGAAGTGAATCTCCCATAGACTGCAATGCAGTTGTATTGCAGTCTAGGGACCTGCAATCTTCTGATTGCAGGTTCAAGCTCCCTAAGGGGGTGGGCTAATAAAATAGTTCAAAAAATAAAAAAAATAAAAATACAAACCAACCCCTTTCCCTAGATTTGAAATAAAGATAAATTAAAAAATAAATAAACAAACAAATATTATGTCTCCGTGTCCAAAAGTGGCCAGCCTACAAACATATAAAAATATTTTTCCCATACGGAAAACACTGTAGCGGGAAAAAAAAAAAATCAAAGCACCAAATTGCCGTTTTTTTTTTGCTGTTTTGCTTCCCATAAAAATTTGAATAAAGAGTGATCGAAACATCAGACATTACTAAAAAGTACATCTGGCCCCACAAATAAAGATGCCTTATGCATCTCCATACATGGAAATATAAAAAAGGTACAGGTGTCAGAATGTGGCAATTCTAAGAAAAATGTTTTTCTTTGTTAAGTTTTGTTTTTTTTAAGGGGTTAAAATGTAAAAAAAACTATATCAATTTGGTATCCCCAGAATCATACCGACCCATAAAATACAAGTGACATGTCATTTTGGATACACGCTATAAAAACAAAGCCCATAAGAAAGTCACACAAACAATAGTTTTTCTCCAGTTTCTCCAATTACACCCCATTCAAAAATTTTACATCGTATGGAAAATTAAATGGTACCATTACAAAGTACAATTTGTACCACAAACATTAAGATCTCATATGTCTCTGAACAAAAAAAAAAAAAACTAAGTTATGAGGTTCGAAGGCCTGGAGTTAAATATAAAAATTGTAAAATGCCTGTGGTGGGAATGGATTAAAGAGGACCTTTCACCACTTCCACCAACCCCACCCTTTAATAGGCGCTGCTCCACTGATTCCAGCACAGTAATTTTTTCTATAGCCTCCACCACTTCTGATCAGTCATCTTTGTTAGTTCCAGCAGAGTTATGCTGTTTACTGTTAGTTGGGCTGTCCTGGAAAAGACAGGGACTTGCCCACCTCACAATAGAAATCATAATTGTGTAGAAACTAACAGCAGTGCTTGGAATGGTGGAGGCTAGCGAAAAAATTCCAACTGTGCCAACATCAGTGAAGCAGCACCTATTGAAGGATGGAAAGACCTTAGAGTTGGTGGAGGCGGTGAAAGGTCCTCTTTAAACTCTGCACATTTTGCTAAGAGTCTAGTGTTTGGATCTACTCCATGACTGACAGCTATCTGTGTATGCACCATCATACTGCTTACATAAAGTGGGGCATATTTTAAATGGAGTAAGCTCTGGATCCTACTTGCCCTGAAATTTGTAGACCTGGTCTGGGTCCAAGAGAGGTATTTTACTTAGTGTAGGGTCCCATCTGAATGAGGTCGCCTTGTCGTGGCAGGTGGGCTTCTTATTGTTTGATCTCTTCAATAAGAGAGACATTTTTTTATCTGCTTATTTTGAGCCAAAAATTGTAGATTTTTTGATACATGTGCCAAATGTTTGTTCCTTTAAAGCATGTGACTTAAGTATTTTGTCTACATATTTTGTCCACATGTTTTGCTCCAAATATTTGTCTCATGGTGAAGCTCAACACTTTTAGTCAGATGGTAACTCTCCATATCTATGAAAAATTACAAACGGGACTTAATACATTTGCAAAGGATGCAAAGTTCGACAGTATTGATAAATGTGCTCCAATAGGTCACAAGCTGAAGAAAAATTGTGGTTTTTGTTGCAGGTTTTGCTGCATTTTTTGAGCCAGAGCCAGGAATGGAGAAGTATAAGTGTTTCCTATATATTTACCATTCCTTTTGAAGACACTCTTGGCTTTGGCTTAAAAACAGCAGCCAAATCTGTAGCAAAAACACAGCTTTTCCACATGTTTCCTCAGCCTAAGCTCGGAACTTGTATGGAGCTTTAATACAGACATGCGCATGAGACTCTATTCCACCATCATTGTGGAAGACTATCAGAAGTTCACTATATGCACAAGAAGTCGCCTATGAAATTATAGCAATTTGCACCGGACCTGCATTCTGTGAGCTTTTTAAATTACCTTTTGTGTATATAATTTTTTGTAACGGAATGGAGTGAATTTCCTTCAGTGCTGCAAGTGCAGCGTGATTATTATAATGCTTTTATAGATGTGTATCATTTCATTGTTTCTTTTTTCCCACACAGCATCTGCTGAAGTAATTGCCATTGTAATGCTTGTGTGAATACATTCTGTGCCTTTGTTTCTTGCCCAAGTCCTTCTCTAAAAAGAAAAACGTGACGCATATCAAGAACAAGCAGAGTAGATCTATTCTTTAAACAAAGGTTTCTCACGTGAACACAAAATATAAAGCTGTTCAGTCATCATCTAATGCTCACGTTAAAACTGTTGAGACAAGAAAGCCGCATGCTAAATGACTATAATACAATCCCCGATCCTGGGTTTAAATCCACTAATGCAGGGAAATACAGATGGAGGAGTAATTTATTCGAAAGTACATTCATTTTTTTACAAGCAGATGAAGTGTTTTATTTAGTTTATCTAATGGCAATGGAAAATCCCAGTTGGCAGACCCATATGCTGGTACGACAGCACACTAATGCATTTGCATACACTTTAACAAAAATGATAAACACTTTAATATGTCTGCAAGTTACTGTCTCTGCAAAGATTTCTTAATCGTTGCAGTCCAACAAGAAGTGAATTGGTAATAATGTCTATTTTCTTAAAAAACCTATTCATTTATGAGTGACAATAGCGCATTCAGTGCTACCTTATTAAATAAGACATTATTTGTTCTGCTCTCTACGGCTAAGGAAGCATATTTTCATAGATAAATCATTGGTAGAATAGATATAAAAGGAATATGATTTCTTTACAGCATTAATTCATCTACAGCTCTATATAGACAAACATGGCCATTGTAATTTATGCATCTTCATACCAGATATGATAAGTGGTGGGCTTAAAGGGAGTCTGTCTGGTCCAAAATGCCTCCAAAACCAATTATCAGGCTGTATAGAGACCATTAATAGGAACAGAAAAATATATGGCGATAAAACCAATGAAGCAATGCAGAGATAATCATCTTTTTGGATATGCAAATCAGCCTTCAAGTGCATTGTGGGTGGGCCCAGTTTGCTAGACTTCTGTCCAGAAAGCTGTGATGTAAGTAGAGGCTGAAAATGTCATTCACTTGCAACACAGACATCTTTGACTCCTCATTTTTCTAGACACATGACCCACATTTCCTACACAAAGTCTCCATCCTGCTGGGCCAGCTGTCTCGTCTTCTGCTCTGTATGTATATGGAGTGGCTGCAGTGGTGATGTTACGTTGATGGGACCACTGCAGCCATTCACATCTCTGAGCTGTATACTTTGCTGATTGGCTGCAAGAATCCTGTCTTGTGTTGATGTGAGCGCTGCAGCCACTCTGTATGCTACAGAGCAGTAGAGGAGATGGCCGCGCATCGCTGGAATGGAGGGGAGGATGCAAGTAAGTATAAATATATTTTTATTTTTTACACCTCCCCTGCTACCAGTAAATGTCTTTTAATCCCTAACAATCCTGTTAATAATCCCCTATATATGCTTCCTGCTCTACAGTACATTTCAGTTATATAGACGTCCTGTAGATGCCAATACAATTAAAATTGCTGGTGTTTGTGGTGGCCCTGGGGTGCTCCCCCCCAACGAAACCTCTGGTTACCACCTACTTGGTAAATAAGAGCTAGTTTAGATATAATCTTCCCTGGACAATGGTGCAAGTACCGCGGTAGCAGCCATAGCGGCTGCCACAGGGCCCGGGACCTTGGGTGTTTTTTTATTTTTTTTTTTTTATTTAATAGGTCGTTACCTGCTGGAGTAACCCCAGCAGGTAACAGGCCCTATTTACTTACCGATCCCTGCTCCTGCTCACGCCGTCTCCGCTTCCCCTTCTGTGTCCCATATCATGTCATTGAAGCCCCCAAGAGGAAAAAAAGGTGAAGCGGATGTGGTTGTGAGCAGGAGCAGAGAATGGTAAGTGAGGCCACGGGTTTGCAGCAAGAGTGTTTGTCGGGGTCTTTTCAGACCCCAGAGTATAATGATCGGAGATACAGGGGAGGTGAGGGAACATAAAAACCAGTGTTACTCACCTCTCCTGCACTCTGGTGTGACTCCCTGCAGTCTTCGTGCCTCCCAGGCATCATGTGGGCCAGGCCGATGTCATTATGTGTTGTGACTCCGGCCTGGCCCACGTGATGCCTATGCCAACATTGAATCGGGCCAAAAGCAGCAGGGAGTGTGCTGGAGCCCAGAAAAGGTGAGTAACATTGGTATTTTATGTTTGTCACCTTCCCTGGTTCTCCGATTATTATAGTCTAGGGTCTGAAAAGACCCCAGAGTATATTAATAGTTCGTGGGTGGTCCAATGTGGGGCATAATACTGTGTGGAGGGACCACTGTGGGACATAATACTGTGTGCAGGGGCTGCTGTGATACATAATACTGTGTGCAGGGGCCACTGTGGGACATTATAGTGTATGTAAATAGGGCGTTATACTGTATGGGGGCTAGGAAAGGGGGTGCTATGCTGTGGGGGGCCCTCAAGTCAAAAATTTGCTGTGGGGGCTCAGTCTTTGCTAGTTAGCTAGTTATGCTGCTGTCCTTGGACCATTTCTTTTGGAAGGATGGACAAATTTGAAAAAAATAAAAAAGACAAACTGATCAAAAGCATAGTGAGAAACAAATCATGTATGGTATTTAGAATTTTGTACTTGGTGACAGATGCACTTTAATATAGGCGAGACTTAGTAGTGGGAGAATTAACTAAAACTGAATTTATTTTCAAAATTTTGGAACAACTCATATTAGAAGTTAGAACATGCACCCCACTGAGATAAGGTTACACACCATAAAATGATTCCATATGTCATTGAAATAGCTTCTTACCTACTTACTCTGCACAGTTATTGCCTTTAAACTTCTGTTGGGTTTCTCATTAGTGATTCACCAATTGATCATCTGTTAACAGGAATTGTTCGCTATTTGTCATCCTCAAAATGTAATTTCACATATGAGACACTTAAACAGATTGGACTAAAGCCTTTAATTCCCAAAGCATACTTACCTTATGTAAGCACAACACTATACTGTGAAAATGACAACACAAAGCTAAAAGTATGATAGAACTTTAAAGGGAATCTGTCACATTAAAAATGCAATCTAACCTGCAAGAATATTGATATATTATATAGATATAGTCTTGTATGAAAAAAATCAATGTTATAACTATACACCACAGGCCCCCCTCATCACACTACCACTGTCTGTTGTACTGAGCTACCTTTTTCCACGACAGTAGTCATGCAGAAGCATGTGTGTCTTCTCATCTCCTCCTGGCTCCTACTCTCTGGTATTGCTGGTTCTGAATTAAAGTCAAGGAAGCCAGGAGGAGAATAAAAGACACACAACCTGCCATGCACCTTGTCAATGCTGTGTAAGGAGAAGGTAGTCATGCAATTCAGTGCAACAAACAGTGATCATGAGTGAGGGAGGGGTCCTGTGGGCCCCATTTGGCTTAGGGGCCCTATAGCAAGAGCGACCACTAATTGGTTACTATAATTATACTATAGTGGCGCTACTAATTCTAATTCAGTTGTACAGCAGACAGATGTGTTGTGTTTAAGGAAGCCTGGACAGAGTGTTGGAGGTGGTGGGGTATATTATTACCTATGCGGGTTGGGTGTTTTTACATCTGGGGAAACTATTAGCTATGCTGGGCCACTATTACCTCTGTGTGAATTGAGGGGGATTATTACCTGTGGTGGAACTCTACCTGGGGGAGTGCACTATTACCTATGTGGAGGAAGGGACATTATCTGTTTGGGTGGGAATTATTACCTAAATGGAGGAGAAAACTAGGGGGGCACTGTTCACATGTGGGACTTCAAAGGGAGCACTATTACTTTGCTGGGGCACAAGTGAGGACTGTTTCCTTGTGGGAGGCACAAAGAGGGCACTTTTACTTTGCTGCTGCCACAAAGGATCACTATTAACTTTCAGGGGGCTTAAAGGAGACTCCTGGATGCTAATGCTGCCGCAATGGGTCATTTCAGTGATGCAGCTGGAAAATAGACATGGACAGTGGCCATGAAAAGAATTGTAAAAAGGTTGATGCCCAAGCTGAACTTTTGAGCCACGGCCCATGAACTTTTAGCTACAATCCTGAAAAGAATTATGTGTAGCTTGTCATTTATTGGTCCTGATCCCAGGTCATTCTGGATGGAAGGGTCCAGTGGACCTAATCAGTGACTGACTGTTATTTCTGTAAAAATGCTCATATGACGAAGGCTGTCAATCATTGAGTAGGACCATCCACTGAACTCTTAATGTCTGAATAAGAAAAAACCTTTTATATGTGTATTGCTTTTTTCAGTGAGTCAAATATGTTGTACATTTATTTAAAAAAAACAAAAAAACTTAAACCTAAATTATATGGCTGTCACACGTCTGTCAAATTTTATATCATTTAGATTATATCCACAAACTGAAAACTGCCAGCACTGAGGGAGACACACAAAATGGCAACCAAGATGGATTATGTAATGTCTCTTATAATGTATGTCTTTTGTGTTACTTCACAGAGTAACAAAATGCAACGGACAGAGATTCCAGAATGCATGCCTGTCAATTGTCCACAACAACAGCAAATACTCCTGAAGAACAGCTGCTGTAAAGTCTGCAAAGGTAAAACATGGCAGGGTTTCTTCCCAACATCTATGATGTATCAAAACTAGACGCCCTGAGCTGCCTCTCAGGAATCTAAACCTTTCATACAGTAACCCTACTCTGCACTGATGAGACACACCTTAAAACAGTGCTGTCTGCAGATGGGTAACGCTGGTTTGGCTGGTAAGAGCTAATTTGCTTGTTTTTTCACATAGGGCATTTTTTGAAAAATAAGTCTCCAAACACTTCATTATAATGTCTCTTCATATATAATGTCTCCATTATATAAAAAATACCCTTTCCCCTTTCTCTTACCCTGAGCTGGCTTATTCAATGGATATGTGATCAAGTGAAATTATAACAGCTATCATGTATATGTAGACACAGAATCCACTACTCACCACTCAGGTGATTTCGCAGCTTATCCCATTCAGCCTCTCTCTGACTTCTGCACAGGTCATAGAGTTTGCCCTAGACGATTGTGTCTATGGCTCATGGTCCAGATTATTTTAGGCTCAGTGGCAAGAGTTGGAATTGCAAGAATTTTTTACATTTTTTTTTGTAAATATATATATATATATATATATATATATATATATATAGGAAAATAAAAGCAATATGACCAAAAATTCTTTAAAAATATGTTAAACAGAAAAGTGATATAAACAATAGTTAATTTTCTGGTGACACATTCCCTTTAAGAGGTCATATAAACTAACATACTGGTTGATCAATTATTTTGGAGAACTACAGATGCTTTCTCTGGGAAGAAAAGTAACAGATAAACTTAAATCAGGTGACTAGAAGGTCCACCTCTTTTTGCCAGCACAAAACAGAAGATTTGGGTGAATTCATTATTCTTTCATGCAAGTTTTTTAATGAAAAATAGTCACATATTGTTGATTTGTAACTATTTAGCTTATTTTAATCACAAGTGGTGTTTTTGTGCTGGCCTCACCACTTTTCAGAAAGTTGATGGGGCAAGGAGTGGGACGATTGGCTGTGACAAATACATTATTAATATATACGCCACTTTTGTGGTGTAAATGCTGGAAAAAAAATCTACCTCAAAAAGAGCTGCCGTCAATTTATGCTTAAGCGCGACAATCATGGAGGATGTGCTCAAACTCATGAGGAGATGCAACCTCTTCATGAATTAAGTGCATTGTTTTTATGAATCACCCCCATGTTGCAGTGGAACTTCATACATATTGCTTCACGCTGGACACTTCTTTTTTTTTTTCTATGCAGTTACTCCCTATAACTGGATACATGACTCACGGGTTGTAGCTATAGTAGGTACAGTGGGAGAAGTCACTAATGGGCCATGAACTCTGAGGGAGCCCCCAAAGTTCCCTCTGTCACATAAAATATACCACTATTTTAAATGGCATAGGATAGGTAGGAACTCTATAACAGATTTTGCATTGAGGACAAGGAGTTTTAAGGCACACCTTACATGATCCAGATACCTGTGAATAGAAGTAAGGCAAACCTTACTGCATTTATTTACGCCTCACATACTATACTTGTATCTTCCATCTGTATGATGCATTTTTTACGACATATCAGATACTACATTTTTTACTCCCACACTGACCATTTTTATCTCTTACAATATTCCTACATATGGAGCCTGCATTAATCTTAGCTGCCTGCATGTCCGCAGCTGATCCCTCATGGATATACATTGATTAGTAATCCTAAGCATTCTTTCCTTCCATTAAAAACAAGATAATATACAGTGGTATTAATCTGATACCTATCATAAATAGAATCTATCTCACAGCACATTGCGGAGTCTTTGTCAGGATCCATTTATTGCCATGGTTACTAGTCCCAGCAAATAGCAGTATCATGGTGGAAATATAATGTTTTTTTTTATTATTGATTGAGATATAGACACAAAAAGCTACACATTACACTTATGTCATCATGTGTAGTGCTGTGCAGGAAATATATTTTATACTGTAGCCTACGATTTGTTTCCCTTTTATTAAAGGGTATACGACATGCTGTCAGTGCCAACATAATACATTTCCAGATTGTACAGGATAAATTAGCCCTGCTCAGAATTGGACTAAGACAATTCATTATATTAAAAAAGAACATTATCAGGTTTTCATTTCTTTATTTCTGCTGAAAATAGAATGGCTTTAAAGGGGTTTTCTGGGACTATGATATTGATCATCTGTCCTTTAGACTAGATCATCAATATCAGATCAGTGGGGGTCCCAAAACCGTAACCACATCAGATCTGCTTAGGAAAGTAACTTCAGCTGGACAAGTGCTGTGGCCTCCTTGCTGGGTACCAAGCACAGTACTGTACATTTTATAGTGGCTGTGCTTGGTATTGAATAGGACTGAGCTGCAGCACGGCCATGTGAGCAATGAACATGATGTCACTGGCCTCAGAAGTGGAAGTGTCACTAAGGTCCTGGATGTTGGATTTTATCAATCTAATATTTATGGTCTATCCAATATCATAATTCTGGATTAAGCCTTTAAGATATTATTGGGTCAAGAAATTCAATAATATATTTTATCATCAATAATAAAAGGACTGATAACAATACATTTTTGAAAAATAATTTTGCAGAATTCTGTAATGAGAAGGAGGCTCCATAGTGGACAGACAAGGATAAGCGTTCTTTGATTATTAGAAAAGTGGGAGATTTTATCATTCTAGATTAATCGTCTATATATAGTATGATGATCTCTTTGTATATGAAAAGTTATATTTAACGAGGGAAACCAACATATGCTGTGCATCCTCCTCCTGATGTACTGAATGTAAGACCTATAGTAAAAAGACATTAGTGTAAAAATTAGTGCCATCATAGTACTGCATAAATGGCAAAGTGGATTTTTTATGCACACCAGCAAATGTTAAATAACAGATCTGTAGGTCTAACATGATGAGCTGAATTAAAAGTTGCAACAAATTATAGAACCAAAGATGTTTTTGGCTTATTACAGAAGTCTTTTTCCCTGGACATATAGGAACCCTTGGATTAATTGTAATCAGTGTCTCATTTTATGTCAATCTGTTCTGCCAGTTTAGTCTGCCCTTGGTTAAGGGTTAAAGAAAAAGATGTCCAGTCAACTGTTAAATAAAGACTGGTTGTACATGATATAGAATATATGGATATTTTGTGGGTCTTTGAGGCATAAGCACCTGTTTGATCCGAGAATACTTGTACAGCCCTTACATCATACCTGTAATCTCAAACCATTCCACTGCTATACAGTAGTAGCCTTGGCCACAGAACGTATTTGTTACAAGAGCTGGAGTTGCCTATTGCCTTTGCTTGTTTCATGCTGTAGGCGTTATTTATCATACCTGCAACTTTTCTGAAGATTATATAGCATCTCTCCTTTCTTTTTATGGATATTATTTCTGCACAAGCAATGAAAATGTTATATAAAGTAACAAACTCATGTTATCATTCAGGTTATGACTTCTGCTCCGAAGGACATAATTGCATGGAATACTCCGTCTGCAAAAACCTAGATGACAAAGCTGTTTGTATTTGTCGTGATGGATTCCGGGCTCTAAGAGAAGACAATGCATACTGTGAAGGTACATCTACTTCATGTATATATAAAAGTGTCTATTGTGTCTACTATATATAGGCAGCATTTGTAGTCATTTGAGGTCATTTGATTTGTAGTTTGGTTAAAGTACGACTGTCATCCCTTCGACAGAAAGGCTAGGTTTCCCCTTGTGAATCGGTCCATTTTGTGCCAAGATATCGCTGTTTTTGTCAAATGCAAGTGAGCTCTTAAAAACAACGAGGGCATTGCTACTTAAGTCTTGGAAGCAAGGACATGTCCTCATTGCTCCAAATAACTCATTTACATATTGACAAAAAAGTGATATATTGGCAACGATTTATTCACTATATTCAAGCCATGCATCTTTTACTTACTTAAGCAGTGCTAGTAAATATTCTTCAGCTAAAATGTGGGGCACATGAGTTCTATTTATTAAAATATGCATTGACCTTTGAATACCATTTTTACAGCTTTGATATATGTATACCATATCCAACTTTGAAAATACATTACAGTACTTGTCTTGCACTGATCCTGAGCTGCATTTACAATTCTTCAAAGCTAAAATCTAGTACTACTTGCTTCCATTCTGATCAATGGCGTCCCAGAAGTAGGACACCTAGGGATCAGACACCTACGACCAATCCTGTGTCACACAGAAGTGTATTAGATGTATTGTGGCTTTTGATCATTCTGTGCTTGTTTCTTATCATAATCAGTAAAGCCATCAATATAATTTAGGTATCTGATGTTATAATGTGATCTGATTTCAGCAATGCAGGTGATGTCTGACCACTACAGTATTATAGTGGTTATAGTATATAATATTATATTGATTATGTCATGAATCTTTAAAGCTTTTTTTTGGTTACATTCATGGTTCATTATACAGTACAATGAATAGTGGATAAGAGCGACAATCCTTCATTTCCTAGAGTATTCTACACACTTATGGATATACTACTGAGCTATATTTGGGTATTTCCAACAAAAAGGAGTAAGAAGTCCTTGGCGTCCTGAAGTAGGTGGCCCTACCAGCACTGACTGCTGACTTCTTTGTACTCGATAGACAGAAAATAAAAGTGGGTAAATGAAAATGGTTAGGTCTGTCTGTGAATCCCATAAAGAGCTTAGTGGACAACACTCCTCTCCATTGCCAACATGGAAAGGGGATGAGTACTACAGGACTATCTGATGGCGAGGGGAATGTGGTCTCCGAACCTTCACAACTGACTAAATCTGTATTTGAAAGCTAATATTAACTTTTTATGTTTTATAATGCATCATATTATAAAGTCATTTTAGACACAAAAAACGTGTCCATTATCTGATGGGAACCCCTCTGACTCTGTTACTACACTTTGTAGTGAAATGTTATATACATGTTTATTTGATTGATAAGTCTCTCGCTGTTGAAGGATGAGAATGACATTTATAATATCATCTGCGCTTGTACTTCAAAAATGTATTCCTGTAATATTTGAAAACAAGTGTATGAGATTAACTATAATGAAATATAACTTGACAGCCACACTCTAAGATGATTCACAACTCATTCAATTGCTAAGCAATTTAACAGAGGTGACTGAAGGAAAATTACCATTAAAGCTAAAAAATACTGGATTATATTGTGCACATCAGGTGACCTGCACAGCGATTAGATCAGGTAGTAGAAATGCTTTAGTTTGCATCTCCCACTGTGTTCACTGCGGTTTCACAGATAACATTATTTAAAGTCTGCAGGCTATCATTTGTGCTGTATTTCAATACTATGAGTACAGTTACAGTATTAGTGGCTCATTATAATTGATATACCATTTGTGTATATATCATATTTATTTCCGACTTCACAATGAAGAAAAAATGTATTGTAAATATATTTGTTGTATATATTATATATGCTGTATATTTGTCAAAAAGAATTTCCACCTAATTAGAAGAAAAGTTTTACATCCTGTGACCAGTAGTGTCTGTCATGGGTAGAGGTGCTTGCTCAGAAAGCTAAGAGTAATATGTAACTAAAACTCTGCTGATTAATTACTATCATAAAGTTTTGTATCCATGCAGAAGTATGATAATATTGACATGCTAGACACTTTTCTCTTCCACATGCCACCAAATTGCTAGTGTACTTTACATCAACATCAGACTCCCTGTAAATGACAAAATAGACGTAAGGCATTTTATATAGTTTTTGGTACAAATTATATCAGAATTATTGTGTATTTTGCTTAGCAAATCTTCGCCAATCTTTTAACTTAGTGTTGTGCCAGAATTTTCACTCAGGTGGCTTAGTAAACTTCCCCTATTGTTTTTGTTATTGTTTTGGATAGCTGTTTAGACCATGGTACAAATGTTGTCCTTTGAGCAATATCTATAACGAACAGTTATCTGAAACATTTAGCAAATACAGTTAACATTCTGACCAGGCATAAAAAACATATTTTTAATAGTTTATGAGGCTGTAACATTAACCAGAAACACACTTAACAAATTGTCAGCAGAGGTCTTTCTGAGTTATTGTTTTAATTTTGGTAAACCAACTGGGGTCAATGAAGTATGGCATAATTTACTCTACATCTTCTGAACCAAACTGAGTTGACTCCTGCATATATTAGGAACTGTGTATATTTTTAACTTGGACTGTTAAATATAAATTATTAAATGTGGGTCCCAGAGGTTACACATACCTCTGTCTCCAAAGCAGGGGTCTCCGATTCCAATACCACCTGGTGACCAGGTAACTGTGAGTGAATTGGTGGACGTGTATGTGCAACACTCAATTCCTGTGGACGTGCCTAATATTTTAATACCAGACATTAGACATAGACTTTTTTTTCTGCCAAAACAAAGAGGAGGACCTTCCACCGTATTGGCTTATTGTGTTGAACAGATGGAGAATTGTGTTATTTGATATTAAGCATTTTAATAAAAACATTTAAAAGGGTTGGCCCAAGATTTAAACTTATCATGTAGTCTCCATAGGATGAATTTATGTGGCAGCACACTTACTCAACTGTTGCTGTATGAAAATGGGGATACCTATTGCCTAAGAATTTGAAAATATCTCTCAGCAGGTATGGGGGATTTTATAATTATGAGGGACATTGCCACTAATATTCAGCAGTAATGAACATGTGTATTTCCTTGTTATTAATGCCATCTTTATCCACAAATAAACAGACTGAAGCCATCTTTTCTTGTGGGCATGTCATCAACATCTAGAATGAAAATATCCCTTTAAACATTACCTTTCACCATCTCTACCAATGCAAACTCTTTGCCTTCTTTAATGGGTGCTGCTCCACTGATTCTGGCATAGTTGGGATTTTTATCTAGCCCCCACTGTTCCCAAGCAATCAACGCTGTAAGTTTAAGTACAATGCTCTCTGTTGTCAGGTGGGTGGACCCTATTCTATCTGCTCCTCTGTGTGCTGGAAGTGATTACTCCATAATGGTAAAGGTTAGAGAAAAAAAAATCTAAAATCAGTGGAACAGCAGCTATTGAAGGATGCATAGAACTGGAGTATGTAGTGGTGGTTGAAGGTCCTCTTTAGGATATTAATAATAATAATAATAATAACATGCGCAGCACGGTGGCTCAGTGGTTCAAATCGGACCTCTGCAAGGACTTTTTATTTTGTCTTCCCGTGTTTGCATAGATCTACGCCAGGTACTGTGGTTTCTTCCCGCACTCCAAAGACATAACGATAGAGAATTTACATTGTGAGCCCTGTATGGGACAGTGATTGACACTGCCTGTAAAGCACTGCAGAATATGTTGGCACTATACAGAGAGAAATAAATAAAACAATAAATTATTGAAAATTACAAATATATTTGAAGAAAACAAAGAAAAAAGAGGAATATGACTTCAACAAGAAAAAAAATAACCAATTTTGGAGAATACTGCTTTTACATGGGAATTAACTTACTGATGCCTAGAGATACCTGTAGCATGTGCAAAACATTTTGAGTCAGGTATGACTTTAAATTGCTAAATATTACTGATACCACTGTACTTGCTGCATACATAAAGACATTACATAGTTCATCAGTTTGAATACAGCCTTTAATAGAAGAAGTGCAGAATACACTACTATCACTGTCTCATATGTATTTGGTTATCTTTGCAAAGTTTGCATCTGGTCCACATTATCTTGCACTTCTTAAAATGTGCTGAACAATCATAATTTGTGTATTTATGTAAAAAAACAAAAATATGAAAAAGTGAAAAGACTTTTTTCATTTTACGCTAGGTTCACTCTAGGGTTGGACTCTCCAGCATTCAGGCCCACGTGGGGATCCAAATGACGCAGAGCCTGTCTGCTAAAAAAGTGGTTACCCCCGGACCCCATAGACTATAATGGGGTCCACCGGGTGTCCATTGGGTTTCAGTATAAAACTAGTGGAGAGAAAAGTCCTCCATCCAGGACTTTTGTCTCCACCGATTTTAGACAGAATCTGCGGCAGAGTCTCCTACGGAGACTCCAACACATATGTGAACCTAGTCTTACAAATTTTTTATAAAATTTAACCCATCAATCACTAAAACATATAAAATAAAAACTCCATATAATATTTATAAATCCTATAAAAAAAATACCAGGGAGCTTTATCTCTTTGTTAAAATACATAATGTTTATTAAACATTTTTTAAAAGTTTAGTATCTGGGACAATTGCTGCAATTTTGAAGGCAAAGAGACTTATTAGATTTTTTGTTTATTCACTTAATTTTGTTAATCAACAAAGATAAATTATTAACACTTTTACTTCTAAACAGTAACACTGACTCTAACATATCTCGAATTCTAGTATATGCTTTGTAAGAAGATCAGAATTTGTATGGTTACATTTTGAATTCATATTTCTTGCAAGGATTTTAATAAGAATGTTCAGTAAAAGAACTCTATCGCTAAGAAGTGACTGAAAAGGAAAGACTTTAGAGTATAGTTTTGTATGTGATTATCATATACATTTACCAAGGTGGATAAGACCTGGGTGATGCTGTTTTCATTTTTCCATAATGTCAGGTTTTACGTTTTAATTGGAAATGTCTTTCCTTGAATTGATGTGGGCACACTGTGCCAGGGGCAGTGGCATTTATAGTGTGTAGCCTATATAACTACAGTAAAAAAATAATTTGGCCCATCATAGATTTTCAATTGCCGTGGAAAAAGACCTCCATGGCAACTGCCTGGAAGTTGGATAATGATGGGAAAAGGGAACACTGAAAATGAAGCATGACACATTTTCTTTTCGACTGTAGAAGAATACAAGTGAGGATTGAATAGTCTGTCAAGTTATTATTTTGCAGTTCCTCAATCTTCAAAAAAAACTAAAATAAAATGAGAATTGTAATGGTGGGGACATGCTGTGACAGTCAGAATCATTTTAGTACTTGTCTGTACACAATTAGAAATAATAGAAAACGACTAAGTTAAAGACACACGTGGCATTTTTTGTTATTTTTCTGGTGCAAATTTTGCTGCAGTTATTTAAGCCAAAGTCAAGAGTGGGTTAACAAGGTTTGAGGGATATAAAGGAAGGACTTATTCTGCTCCTTCCTACTGAATTCACTACTGACTTTGGTTCGAATAACTGCAGCCAAAAAAAACAAAAACATTTTTGGCCAGAAAAAAGATCAACAGTCCCACCAAAGTGATATAAATTTGATTTACTCTCATCTCCAAACCTCAGAAAAAACATGTTGTGGAAAACACTGTGGGGCAGATATATTAAGACTGGTATATTTTAGTTGCAACAGAGTTTTGCCTGAGGGAAATCATTGTACCATCTCTTGTCCGGAAAGTACAGTGGTCCCTCAAGCTACAGTGGCCTCAGAATACAATATTTTCAACATATAGTAGTTTTTTTTTTTTTTTTTTTTTTTTTGGACCATTATAAATTGAAACCAAACAACAAACAATGCTTGGCTTCCAGCAAATCAACATTGACGTCTCATTTATAAAATCTCTGATTGGTCGACTAGTAGCACCTCTATACACTATAGTTCGCTTTGAATGTCCCACGATGAGCTTTTCTTTTAATAGCGACTTCATGTTATTTTTTGAGTGTACTATACATACTTTTCAGAACCCTGAGTAGGCTACTGTCACCATCATAGAAAATGATTTACAGTCACTGGGAGCTTTTTTAAATTTTTATGTGTAAAGATTTATTATACCTATATTACAAATACATTTTTTGTTATATCAAGTGGATTTTGGTCTATATCATGAGGATAACTCCTCTCTTTCTCATATATGTGCTGCTAGCTTTTTCATATTTTTAGTGACATTTTGGGGTCTTCAGAACCAATTATTAGTTTCAAAAGGCGTAGCTAGAGGAGGGGCAGAGGGGGTAGCAGATCCAAGCCTACTGACTCTCTAGGCCCCACCCTGGATCCACCATAAATGCATGCAGTACTTTCAACTATATTAGAATCTGCAGGACAACAGTATAATTGAAATGTATGGTAGAGCAGAAAACAGTTGACTGTTTCCACACAGTTGTCTGTGTCCACAGACAAAATGTCTGCTTCCCAACACAGGTAGGCACGATAACATCACAGCATTATGCCTGCTGCACTAAGACACAGACATCCCATGTCTCAGTGCCTTGTAAGAGAGAAGTAAGAAGAAGCGACGACGGTAGTTTTGTTCATCGAGGGATCACAGGCAGGTGAGGTTTTTTGTTTTCTTTCCTTTTTTTTTTAGGGCAGTTTCGAGCCTTATAAGTGACATCAAATGGATCATTAGGGCTATTATGAATATAAGGAGGGTCATTTAAATAAATGACATCATTTATATATGAAGTCATTAGAGGGTATTATGAATATAAGGGGGGATCATCTATATAAAGGGTCACTAGGGGCAATTTGAATATAAGGGGTAACATTTATATAAAAGGTCATTCTGGGCCGTATTTAGGTTAGGGGGCATCAGGGGCATAATATAAGGGGGTAAAATTAATTTAATTAAGGTGACACTTAGGGGTTTTTGGCCTCATTTTATTGATGATCAATCCTCAGGATAGATCAGCAATAAGAGATCAGTGGGGTTCTGACCCTTGGGACCGCCCCTAATCATTTGCTTATAAAGGCCATGGCACACGTGCAAGCACAGTTA
Organism: Leptodactylus fallax; assembly: GCA_947044405.1. Lineage (NCBI taxonomy): Eukaryota > Metazoa > Chordata > Amphibia > Anura > Leptodactylidae > Leptodactylus > Leptodactylus fallax. The sequence continues at coordinate 6,357,348 of CAMRHE010000036.1, forward strand.
CCTCTTCACTATTTATATGGCACATTGTCTGTTTTATAGTGACTATGGCTCTGTAAAAGTTTTTAAACTTTTATTGACAAATACATCAAGTTTTTACAAAGACTCAATATTTACAGTTTTTCACCCTTCTTTTTCAAGACTTCCAGGATGCATTGCAGAACTCTTGGGAAAAAAAAACGGTCAACACTGTAAATATTGAGTCTTTGCAGAAACTTGATGCATTTGTCAATAAAAGTTTAAAAACTTGAAATGTTTAAAGTTATACTTCCTTATACCATAGAAATATCTGACTAAAAGATCTAAAAACACTGAAAACAAGGGGGCTGCAACACTAGTATTATTATGATTATTACAAATGATACTTGTATAACTAAGTCAAACTTATACACACGTGGACAAATTGTTGGTACCCCTCATTTAATTAAAGAAAAACCCACAATGGTCACAGAAATAACTTGAATCTGACAAAAGTAATAATATATAAAAATTCTATGAAAATGAACAAATGAAAGTCAGACATTGCTTTTCAACCATGCTTCAACAGAATTTAAAAAAAAAGAAAACTCATGAAACAGGCCAGGACAGAAATGATGGTTCCCTTAACTTAATATTTGGTTGCACAACCTTTTGAGGCAATCACTGCAATCAAACAATTCTTGTAACTATCAATGAGACCTGCACTTCTCAACAAGTATTTTGGCCCACTCCTCATGAGCAAACTGCTCCAGTTGTCTTGGGTTTGAAGGGTGCCTTTTCCAGACGGCATGTTTCAGCTCCTTCCAAAGGTGCCCAATAGGATTTAGGTCAAGGCTCATAGAAGGCCACTTCAGAATAGATCAATGTTTTCTTCTTAGCCATTCTTGGGTGTTTTTAGCTGTGTGTTTTGGGTCATTATCCTGTTGCAAGTCCCATGACCTGCGACTGAGACCAAGCTTTCTGACACTGGGCAGCACATTTCTCTCTAGAATCCCTTGATAGTCTTGAGATGTCATTGTACCCTGCACAGATTCAGGACACCCTGTGCCAGATGCAGCAAAGCAGCCCCAGAACATAACATAGCCTCCTCCATGTTTCACAGTAGGGACAATGTTCTTTTCAAGATTATGCTTCATTTTTCCATCTGTGAACATAGAGCTGATGTGCCTTACCAAAAATTTCGATTTTTGTCTCATCTGTCCATAGGACATTCTCCCAGAAGATTTGTGGCTTGTCAACATGTAGTTTGACAAATTCCTTTTGTCAGATTCAAGTTATTTCTATGACCATTGTGGGTTTTTCTTTCATTAAACAAGAGGTACCAACAATTTTGTCCACATGTGTATATGACACAAATTCACATTAATATGTTCTCTGATGTACTATTCTAACACTAAAATGCTGTGGGACCAAGGGTGTTAGAATTTACATTACATAGAATTTCAGATTAAAATCACTTTAATTAGGGAATAGCATAACTAGCTCCTTTCTACTATAATGGAGTCAGAGGAGAACCAGGAGGGGGGTTTTGTGCTCATCTGCTGAGTTTCTCTTTTGAACGAATTGTATATTATGCACAGTGTACAGTACAGATCAAAAGTTTGGACACACCTTCTCATTCCAAGAGTTTTCTGTATTTTCATGACTATAAAAATTGTAGATTCACACTGAAGGCATCAAAACTATGAATTAACACATGTGGAATTATATACTTAACAAAAAAGTGTGAAACAACTGAAAATATGTCTTATATTCTAGGTTCTTCAAAGTAGCCACCTTTTGCTTTGATTACTGCTTTGCACACTCTTGGCATTCTCTTGATGAGCTTCAAGAGGTAGTCACCTGAAATGGTCTTCCAACAGTCTTGAAGGAGTTCCCAGAGATGCTTAGCACTTGTTGGCCCTTTTGCCTTCACACTGCGGTCCAGCTCACCCCAAACCATCTGGATTGGATTCAGATCTGGTGACTGTGGAGGCCAGGTCATCTGGCATAGCACCCCATCACTCTCCTTCTTGGTCAAATAGCCCTTACACAGTCTGGAGGTGTGTTTGGGGTTATTGTCCTGTTGGTCCAACTAAACGCAAACCGGATGGAATAGCATGCCGCTGCAAGATGCTGTGGTAACCATGCTGGTTCAGTATTCCTTCAATTTTGAATAAATCCCCAACAGTGTCACCAGCAAAGCACCCCCATACCATCACACCTCCTCCTCCATGCTTCACGGTGGGAACCAGGCACGTAGAGTCCATTTGTTCACCTTTTCTGCGTCGCACAAAGACACGGTGGTTGGAACCCAAGATCTCAAATTTGGACTCATCAGACCAAAGCACAGATTTCCACAGGTCTAATGTCCATTCCTTGTGTTCTTTAGCCCAAACAAGTCTCTTGTGCTTGTTGCCTGTCCTTAGCAGTGGTTTCCTAGCAGCTATTTTACCATGAAGGCCTGCTGCACACAGTCTCCTCTTAACAGTTGTTGTAGAGATGTGTCTGCTGCTAGAACTCTGTGTGGTCTCTACTCTGAGCTGCTGTTAACCTGTGATTTCTGAGGCTGGTGACTCGGATGAACTTATCCTCCGCAGCAGAGGTGACTCTTGGTCTTCCTTTCCTGGAGCGGTCCTCATGTGAGCCAGTTTCTTTGTAGCGCTTGATGGTTTTGGCCACTGCACTTGGGGACACTTTCAAAGTTTTCCCAATTTTTCAGACTGACTGACCTTCATTTCTTAAAGTAATGATGGCCACTCGTTTTTCTTTACTTAGCTGCTTTTTTCTTGCCATAATACAAATTCTAACACTCCATTCAGTAGGACTATCAGCTGTGTATCCACCTGACTTCTGAACAACACAACTGATGGTCCCAACCCCATTTATAAGGCAAGAAATCCCACTTATTAAACCTGACAGGGCACACCTGTGAAGTGAAAACCAAGGTGACTACCTCTTGAAGCTCATCAAGAGAATGCCAAGAGTGTGCAAAACAGTAATCAAAGCAAAAGGTGGCTACTTTGAAGAACCTAGAATATAAGACATATTTTCAGTTGTTTCACACTTTTTTGTTAAGTATATAATTCCACATGTGTTATTTCATAGTTTTGATGCCTTCAGTGTGAATCTACAATTTTTATAGTTATGAAAATACAGAAAACTCTTGGAATGAGAAGGTGTGTCCAAACTTTTGGTCTGTACTGTACATTAAAATGAAAGGTTTCTCCTCAAGCTACATTGCTGGAATTATTGACTGATTTAAAATATTATTTATAAAGTCTGAAGTGTCAGTCACAAAACCATTCTGCAGTTTTCCAGTAAAAAGCTGTAGATAATACATTCATAAAACCATTCCTTATCTAAGCATAGCATTCTCTACTCTAATTAAAGAAATATCAACCAACTGTTGCAATTATACAGAAATAAAATATAAGCAAGACATACTGAGTATACCAGGCAGGTTTATTGATGCTGTTGGTGGGTGCTTTGTAAAACCTGCCCTTAATATGAGTGAGGTGTTTGACCCATTCTCTAATGTTCTAAATACTGTAGCTCATGATAAATGTCTTAAAAGCCTAAACACTGCTATAGCACAAACTTTGTGACCTGCTGCGCAGGTTCTGCATTTTGTAATATAAAATTTCTTAAGTAGGGGAAGTCAAAAAAGGAAATCAATTTTATTAATATATATTTAGGGATAGAGCTATTTAAAGAGGTTTTCTGGCCCAGAAGTAAAAATTAAGGCAGGACAGGGAAGGGAAATAACTAAAGAAACCACGCTCATCTGCCCTAGGCCCTGCCATCTGGCACCTGTCATCAGTTTCAGCACTCTAGTGATGACATAACTTGCGCCCTCATGTAACCACTACAGCCACATAGTGTCATCACTGCAAATGTTCCAGTTTCTCTGTAACAGTGATGTACCCCACACTTGACCCCCTTGGTCAGTAATGGTGCAGTGGCCATGTAGGGGCCTGTGAGTATTAATTCTTTTGTTATTTTAACTCCTTCCCTGCCCTCCCGTTTAATATTCACTTCTGAGCCAGAAAATTCCTTTAAAATGTACCTCCAAGTATAAAACAACTTTTCATAACTGTACATTGAAGGTGCATATAGGAAAGTTTGTAATATATCTTATTATGGAATTTTTTCTTCTCCATTTATGAGGCTGTTCCTCCTCCTTATCTTCACTTGTGTTTACATAAGTCTCTGTATTCCCCTCACACACACCTCTATGGAGAGGGGAGGGGGAGGAAGAAGCTGGTAAATGATTTTATTGCCTCATTCCGGGCAATGGTAGACTCTTATCTTGAAGCATAGCAAGAACTTGCTGACTTACAGAATACGGGATGTAGCAGCTGCATTTGTTTTTTATCCAGCAGCAGCAGCCTCCTACCCTCCCCAAACCATAGACTAATATGTAAAAAGTAGTTGTGCTTAATAGATGGAGAAAGAAACATATTTCTTAAATAATGTATATTAAAAAGTTTCTTATATCCATCTGCACTATTCATTTATGAAAAGTTGGTTTAAGAAAGTTGTGTGTTTCTCATAAATTTCACTGAAAAGACATTTATTGTACATGAATTGCAAGCTGCACAACACTATGGAGGCAGTCAGCATACAACATAAGCAAACTGTCTGTGCCTGAGAATTTAAATCAACATGTGAATTTGAGGGATCCAAAGTATTTATTTACTTGCACATTCAGGGACTTTCCATTTTTCTTATTTTAGACAATTATTTAGGAGAACTTGCTAATATAAGATTTTACATGAATCTGAATGAAAATATACTCAGTGCAACTAGTAACATACATTATTTATGAAACAATAAAGATCCTGGATGTTCACAGCCTAGATTATTTATATAAGATGTACAGATGTAGCAAAGGTTAACATGACTCATAACGCATTAATAACACTGTGGCACAGAGTGTTAAGTCAACTCTTTCAATGGGGTTTCGGTTACTATTATTTTTGTCTTCTGAGATAGGATATTACTCTGCAGAACGTTAAATAGCAATACATCCCCTTTCTTGCCCTTTGTTTCTCTCTATAACAAGTTTACTTTTTACTTTCTAGAATGTGTACTTTTTGGAAAATAAAAAAAATAACATTTTTAATGCATGTACACAATATATGCAAGAATCAACATATCACTGGTCTGGAAGCTCAGTGCACAGATGCTTGCCAATTTAACACATTAATGCTTCTTGTCAGCATCTAATCAACTCTTAAATCATAATAAATAAATTAGATGGGACGCAATAATTTGTACAGCCAGATGCTCAATGCATTGAAGCTTAGAGAGAGCCCATATGAAACTGGCTACACATAAACCATGGCTAAACTATGGCTGTGATTGGTTATACACAGAGGATAGAAAGGATTTCCAAGGCACTGAATGAAAAATAAAATGCAACCAGGGGCGTAAATATCGGGGTAGCAGCTGCCACAGGGCCGGGAACATTATGGGGCCCGGGACCTGGAGCCCTGCTGCAGCCGCTACCGCGAACCCCACAAACACTGTTATTATTATACTCCGGGGTCTTTTGAGACCCCGGAGTATAACGATCGGGGGCCCAGGGGAGGTGAGGGAACATAAAAAACACTGTAACTCACTTCTCCTACGTTCCGCAGGCTTCGGGCCTGTTTGGTGACGTCCCAGACGTCAGCCGACGTCATTATGTGTCGCGACGTTGGCCTCACTCACGCGAGATCTGCTCCAACATTGAATATGGCCGAAGTAGTGCACGGGAGTGGACCGGAGCCAGGAAGAGGTAAGTAGCATTGTTCTTTATGTTTGTATCCTCCCCTGGGTCTCCGATCATTATACTCTGGGGTCTGAAAAGACCCCAGAGTATAATAATCGTTCATGATTGGTCCATTATGGGGAATAATACTGTGTGCAGGGGCCACTGTGGGGCATACTACTGTGTGTAGGGGCCACTGTGGGGCATACTACTGTGGGCAGGGGCCACTATGGAGCATAATACTGTGTGCAGGGGCCACTATGGGGCATAATTCTGTGTGTAGGGGCCACTATGGGGCATAATACTGTGTGCAGGGGTCACTATGGGTCATAATACAGTTCGCAGGGGCCGCTATGGGACATAATATCGTGTGCAGGGGCCGCTATGGGGTATAATACTGCATGCAGGGGCCACTATGGGGCATAATACTGTGTGCAGAGGCCACTATGGGGCATAATACTGTGTGCAGGGGCCACTATGGGGCATAATACTGTGTGCAGGGGCCACTATGGGGCATAATACTGTGTGCAGGGGCCAATATGGCGCATAATAGTGTGTACAGGAATGCGGGGGGGTTGGGGGCGGTGGTTCGGGGGGGGCCCCATGTCAAATGTTCACCTTGGGGCCCAGCCATTCCTAGTTACGCCACTGAATGCAACCTTTATTTTGGCGTAGTGTAGACATACAGTGTTAAAGCCTGGCAGGGCCTTTCTCAAGTCAATGTCATAACTTAATGTGATACATGGAAAAAGTGAACAAGGATACACTAAGAAGAAGGCACCTTGGGTTCTGGCATTCATATGAATGCTAGTATCACCTATCTAAACATTGCTGCAAACCATGTACTCCCCTTAATGGCAACATGGCAAGGGTATTCTCTAATGGCAGGGGTCTCTCTAAGCAGGAAATTGCACAATGCCACACTAAAAATAGTTCAGGAATGGAATGACAAGGGGGGCAGATTTGCTAATCCAGATAGTTAAACAGTGTAAGCTTAGAGCAGGTTGTCTAAAGATGTTCTGAATTTAGTGGCTGATTGGCTGATGCTGGATGATTAATTTGGCCCATATTTAGACACACTTGTGTAATTTTAAACCACCTAGAAACATGATGCAAGCATACACAACAGTTTTAATGCAAGAATTCTGATGCATTTTGATTAGCAAATCTCCCCCAAAGAGTCCTTCAAATTACCCATCTGAATAAGACATTACTTATATATTTTCACTTTAAAGATTAAAGGGTTGTCCAGCTTCAGCAAATGAATGTTATTGTCTGTACAATGAAAAGTTATACAAGTTTCCAATATACTTTCTGTATCAATTTTTCAAGGTTTTCTAAATCTCTGCTTGCTGTCATTCTTTGTTTACTTCCAGTGAAAAAATCAGTCCATGGTCATGTGATGGACACACAGGTGCACAGCTCGTTACAGTCACAGCATAGTAGTCAGATATCTGTCATGTAATGAGCTGTGTACCTGTGTGTCCATCACATGACCGTGGACTGATTTTTATGCACTGGAAATTTCATGTAAATGCTTTATTAAAAAAATATGATTAGACAGAATATAAACAGATTTGGGACCCTAAACAGTCACAATATACTGGTGGTTTAGTTGCTGACATGTTCCCATTAAGTCCTTGAACACATTGGCATGTAATGGTTAGTAAAGAACTATAGGCCGTTAGTTTTGGTTAACCCCTTTCTGCAGCAGTTTTAGACTTCCTGACAGAGCTCCATTTCCAAATCTGACATGAATCCCTTTATGCAGTAATAAATTTGGAACACTTTAACTGACCACAGTGATGAGATTTGTTTGTTCATGACACATTGTACTTCGTGTTAGTGGTAAATTTTGGTCAATATGTTTTATAATGAAAAAGCAGGAAATTTGGTAAAAATTTTTTAAAAATATGCAATTTAAAAAGTTTGTACATTATCTGCTTTTCATACAGATAATCAAGGGGTCAGTGGTGAACCTAGCCTTTTTGCTGCCTGAGGCGGACTATAGAAAGACGCCCCCCCCCCTCAAAAAAAAAAAAATTGAGTTTACATGCTGTTATCGTCGCACAATATACACAATACACAAAGTTATAAAACAGTTTTTAAGAATTCTTGTTACTGCATCACTTCAGTATCAGATCAACAACACGGCATTAACAATGACAATAACTTCACACATCTTCTGCTTGGTGGATGGACGAGCCCACATGGCCTCCATTCTCTATAATAGGAGCGCCGCAGATAACTGAGTACTGGACTTCGGCTATCTTTGGCACTCCCATTGAAGTGAATGAGAGCCCCGCGGGTTCGTCCATCCACCAAGTGACACGCCTATATTCAGTCTGGCTGCGGTCAGGCTGTATTCCCACCCAGTGGGGGGAAAAACCCCAATTCTCAGGCCCAGTGGGGGGTCTCAGCAGACAGACCCCCAGCTAATGGTGCATTCATTTCTGGAATATAAATTAATGCAGCACATGGTAACACGGGGTAAAAATGCTCACTACAACCATGGATAAATTCCTTGAGAGATGTAGTGTCCAAAATGGGGTCACATGTAAGGGTACTCCACTGTACTGGCATTTCAAGAACTCAGCAAAAGTGGAACAGTGTACTAAAACCAAACAGGGATACCTCACTTAATATCATATACGTGGGCATAAACTGCTGTTTGGGCAGAAAGCATGGCACAGAAGAGAAGAAGTGTTGTAAGGCTTTCAGAGTGCAGATTTAGATGGTCTGATTTTTATACATATAAAATACATATATATATCATGTCATGTTTGCAGAGCCCCTGAGGTACCCCATTTTGAAAATGATACTCCTCAGGGAAATTATGAAGGTTTGTGGTGAGCATTCGTTTCCCAGAAGTGAATATGTAAGCTGTGCGAAGTACATAGGGTACACCAAATCCCACACTATTTTTCCAGTAGCTTCTATGACTGGGGAGCCAGTTCTGGTGTCTATTCTATTGTAAATTTTGACCATAGGGTGTACCCCCTGGTGTATGCTTGCACAGCTTACGTATTTCCCTTCCTGTTGCAGCCAGTTTTGTCCTAAATATGCAGTAATTTTTGTTTTATCATCACACTCTATAAGCTATTTTTTTTTTTTTTTACTGGTGATATATAGGCTTGTTTTTTTGCTGGACATGATGTACTTTTTAATTACACCATTTTGGGGTGCCTATAACTTATTGACTAAATTTTATTAACATGTTACCTTTATTCTATGGGTTGATTATGATTATGGTGATACCTAATTTATGCAGTTTTTTTTAAGTGTAACTTTGCAGAATAAAATTCCATTTAGGAAAAAATCATTTATTTTTGCATCGCCATCTTCTGAGAGGTGTAACATTTTTATTTTCCTGTTGATAGAGCTGGTTGAGGGCTTATTTTTTGTGGACAAGCTGTGCTTTTTATTGGAATTCATATGAATTTTTGATATTTTGTGGGGTTATCCCCCCTTAAAGGACGCCCCATTGTGGCTGGTATTGGATCTATCACTCAGAATGTTAGTCTATATATAGACGATATTTTACGACCCTTTGTTACCAGTCTTCCATCTTACGTTAGGGACACCATGGATGTCCTCCGTAGACTAGAGGGCATCCAGGTGTCCCCAGGCGTGTTTTTCGCTAGCTTGGACGTTGAAGCATTATACAGCTCCATACCCCATGCTAAGGGATATGGGGCTGTGGAGAGCTTCCTTAGAACCAGAGGTAGCCACATGAAAGAACATAATGTATTGATATTGGATTTTTTGAAATTTCTTCTGGAAAGGAATTGTTTTCTGTTTGAGGACAAGCTTTTCCACCAGCTCAGGGGGGTGGCAATGGGGAGCCCTTGTGCCCCCACTTTTGCTAACCTCTACCTGGGCTGGTGGGAGGCTGAGATAGTTTTTGCGGACACGATGGACCAATGGACCCAGCAGATACTTCTCTGGGTCCGTTTCATTGACGATATTTTTATATTGTGGGACGGACCCAGGGAGGAATTTATTGCCTTTGTTAAGGTATTGAACTGTAATGACTTAGGCTTATATTTCACCTTTGAGATCCAGGAGAGTAAAATGACTTTCCTGGACCTATCTATTTTTAAGGAGACCTCAGGCCGTCTTTGCACTTGTGTTCATAGAAAGGCGACAGCCACAAACTCACTATTGCAGTGGGGGAGCTGGCATCCTCCCTCTTTGAGAACTGGGATACCCAAGGGGCAATATCTCCCTGTCCATAGAAATTGCTCAAGAATGTCCGATTTTCAGGTGATGGGTAGGGATTTATAGGGGAGATTTAGGAGAAGGGGTTACCCAGAGAAGGTATTACATAAAGCATATCACGAGGCATTGACGGTGGATAGAGCGCAGCTTTTGAATCCTCGTAATCAGGAAAGTAATAAGGTGGATGTTAGGATTGTAGCGACTTATGACCAGGCAGCGGAAGATATAAGGCGGATCATAGGGGGATCATGGAATATTTTGATGACTGACCCTGAAATAGGATCACTTGTGGGCCCTAGACCTAGTCTATCATATCGGAGGGGCCCAATTTACGTGATAAATTGGTGCACAGCCATTTCTCTAGTACCCCAAGAAATATGTGGTTACATCAGATGCAACGAGACTTGAGTGGAAATTTTCCCTGTGGATCATGTAAATCATGTGGATACATAAAAAAAAGGGAATGAACTTCTGAGTAGAGTTTCTGGTAGAACCTTCAAGGTGAACCAGTTTATTAACTGTAATACTAAGGGGGTTGTGTACCTTGTCACCTGCTCCTGCGGGCTCCAGTATGTTGGTAAAACTATTCGGGAGTTCCACAGGAGGATAAGGGAACACATCAATGACATAGCTAGAGAGGAGGATACATCTGTATCCAGACATATATGGGAAAAACATGGTGGTGATGCTAAGCATCTTAGTTTTCAGGGTATTGAGATGGTTGTGCGGTCCCCTAGAGGAGGTAATTATGACAGACGTGTGCTCCAGAGGGAGGCACGTTGGATTTTTTTGTTTGATACAGTCTATTCCATGGGCCTTAATGAATTTATATCCTATTCATCCTTTATCGATTAGGGTTATATTTATCTATCCCTAGTGACTGTTTTTAGGCAGTCTATATCTAGTTTAATTACCTTTCCCCTTATTCTGCGTTTTTTTTTTGGTTTTTTTATTTATATTTTGTATTATTTATTTATTTTTTTTATTTATTTATTTTTTTGCTTTATCCTTGTTGTTAACTTCGCTTTGCTGAAGCACGTTGATTCCTTTCTGTGCCTGCAATTCTGAGATCCCTATGGGGTGGTTTACTGTTTGAGTCCTCTGTGTGTGTTCTTTATGTAAATGTCATCTTCTGTTTTCGGTGGGTGTTACTTGGCCACCTCTCCTGGTGTTTTATATCTCGAAAGCCTGATCATCAGTTATACCGCGACGTTAGGGTCCGGGTGTTACCATGGATGCGTATTTGCATCTTTTTAGATCCTAAGGAGCGCCCTGTATGGGCGTTCCTTACTTACGTCACTGTCCGGAGCTTCTGGGTGTTGGCGCTCTGTGATTGGGCGCACCTCTGATGACACGGACTATAGGGGGTGTGGCTTAGCAGATATTAAGCTAGGCTGTGTGAGCCGCCTCCTGCGGTCATTCATCATGGCCAGCCGGACAGTTATACTAGGCGCTCTAAATTATACAGGCAGTTTGCACACATTTATGGTGTATTCTGCCTTGCCCTTATACATGTGCCTCTGATGAGCTGGTGTAGTTCAGCAGAAACGCGCGTCAGGCAGGCTGGGAGTTAGGGCAAATACTCCTTTTGTATCATTTTTGGTGTTTGTTTGTTTGTGGTATTAGGCAGTCAATTGTGGGAGTGTAATGTAAGCTCCCTAGATAGTGGCTAGTCAGATAATTTGGTCGGTCTTTTACTGACCTCTAGCCAGTTGGTGTGTATGTTATACCTTCAGCTGATTTATCCTTCACTTTTCCCCTTCAGTGAATTGATACCTAAATATTGGGAATTGCAATTTATAACTGAGGGGTGTTTGTGAAGTGGTACAGGTATCACCATACTATCCTCTTATTTTGAGGTAGGCTACCTTTACCCTTTATATGACCCCATTATAGTATGGCATCTTCTTATTAGGTGCTTTCTTTTATATATAGATTTACATACTTTTAGTGGATATGAATAAAAGTTAGTTTTTAAGTGTACTTATTTCCTTATTGGGAAAAATCATTATTTACAGCATTTTTCTTTACATTTTTTTTTATGACGTTCACAGTCAACTAAAAAAAAAGAAAAAAGGCATTTTTGGGGGATTAATTTACTTATGTTTTAACACTTAATTATTTTTTTTTTCAACTACTTTTACTGATCGCTACATGTATTGCATTGTATACAGAAAGATGCAGAGGCTGACAGCCTATTCAATAGGCAAGATCAAACAGATATGTTCACTGGCAGTCATAAGCAATTGCCCTGGGTTTATAAGCTTCAAGCTATGTTTGCACTGTAAGGCAGGGTTCACACTACTGTTGGAGTCCGTTATGAAGGTGTCCATTAAAAAAAAAAAAAGACCTATCATAACAGACACTAACTGATGTTAATGTGTCCGTTTTTTTAACTGATCCAATTAATGGTTCAGTTAAAAAAAGGGACACATTAGCATCAGTTAGTGTCTGTTAGCATCAGTTAGTGTACGTTTTTTAACACTGTCCGTTTTTTTTTTGTTTCTCCTTTCTGAGCATGCGCAGGAAAAAAACGGACATAAAATAACGGACAGTAACTGATGGCTATCAGTTACACTGTCCGTTATAAGTCCTTTATCCATAGAGTTCAATGTTAAAAAAATAACGGACACTTGCTGTCCGTCAAGAATCCGTTTTTTTTCAAACGGACAAAAAGTCCTGCATGTAGTCTGCGAAAAAAAAACGGACTTCTGACGCATTTGGTGTAAACGGACACTAATGGACACAATATAAAAACCCAATGAAATGAATGGAAATTTTAACGGATTTCTGACGGTTTAGCTAGTGTCCGATGCTAAAATCTTGTAACGGACAATAGCAATGGACACTACTGACGGTCACCAACGGACACTACTGACTGTCACCAACGGTAGTGTGAACGCCCCCTTACAGTGCAACACCACAGAAGACAGTGACATTGTACAAATAATAATTTACTACAATTCAATATATTATTTAAAAAATGCAGATTTAGGATATAGTTCAGCCTATAGACTATGATCTGAAAGTGTGTGAAGCTACTCTGTGCCACTGGCTATTGTGCATTCTAAATGCTGATATGTAAGAACTGCTTGTTCAAACCTTTACCTTAGACATATTAATTATTAATAAGATTAGACATCTGAAATCGCTAAGCAAAATCTTAGACATGGAGCGAAATACCTCACAATTGCTAAATCAACATATTTAGAAACCATTGCATATTTCCTTTTCCTGTGTTACGGTGTATGATTTTGTACATTAATACAAGATTTGATAATCATGATCATCAATATTAATAAAATCTGAAAAAAACAAAAATGTAACTTTCATTAAATTGTTTCTAAAGGCAATAAATCTCTGTGTACCTGTATCTAGATATAATAAACATATCCAATATAAATTATAGAAAAAGATTTAATACTATTTTTATCTTTTTAAATGATTAGATATTGATGAGTGTGCTGAAGGACGCCATTACTGTCGGGAGAATACTATTTGTGTGAATACACCAGGATCATTCATGTGCATTTGCCAAACAGGCTACATCAAAATTGATGACTATTCCTGCACAGGTACGGCGAAAATAAGTTTAGATACAGTATAGTTTTATAGATGTGTGCAAGTTTCTTGCTAATTTTTAGCTTGTATGGAGAGTGGTTATAGGAGTCTATATACTGAGACCTTTATGTAATGTATCAAATATATTCTCTTGCTATGATTTTTTAAAATAACTTATATCTGTTTTATTTATCATTTTTGAACACTATTGCACATTGGCGTCTTTTTTTTTATGTTTTTTTGGGTTTGCAAATGTTAAAAAGTGGACAGCATTGACATGTTAATAGTCTCTTAGAAGGGTATGACAAATTTAAAGGGAACATGTTGACAATACAGTCCAATCTGTGGGCAGCATGTTATATAAAGAGCAGATGGAGTTGAGCATATTGATATGCATATTTGGGGTAAACAATTCATTATAACTAATAATTTATTCATTTAAATCTCTACTCATTCTGGGATTAGTAGTCAAGTGGGGGGTCTTACTTATTGATTGGCAGTCTTCCTTGTATAAGTGCGTATACGGAAATGGCAGTCAATCACTGATTGTATGGCCCAGTGCCCTAAGCCCAGATCAAGCAGGGATTTAAAGGGAGTCTACCACTAGGAAAAACAGTTTGAAACCACCTATACATACGTTTTTTTAATGTGCAATCTTGCTGCTAAAAAACAAATCAACTTTTAATCCAAATTGAAAGCACCCATTTTCATCAGTAGTCTCCACCCAACACTACTAACTAAAATTTACAGGTCCCGACTCCCGATGTACATTAACCACAGATGAAAACAGGTGCAAGTTTGCACTTCAAAAGCAAATAAAAAGCATATTCACTATGCCACTAATCACTCTTATAGCATATGAGTGGTCTAGAAGAGATTATGGTGGTGATAGACTCCCTTAAAATAAACAAATCATAAGTTCCTACTGTATGTCAAATATAATCAATCCGTCCTATTCATTTTGACTCTAAAATACATTGCTTAAAGATTGGACTGAACTTCTATGTAATGGGATCCTTTTAACTTAAAATCGCTATTTGCATTTAAAAGCACTATTGGCCTGTAATGGACTCAGTAAAAGATATTAATCCAATTTTTATTTTACTGTTACAGAGATTCCTCTGGTAATGGGTATTCATGCCTTATGGAGCTGATTTTTTGACCCTGGTGTCCGTGACTCACATTTTTCTCATATTACTCCATAAATTATTAGCTGTACAGCTAAAAAAAAAAAAGTTCATATCATATGCAGACAAGATCTAAAGTTACTTTGCATATTTGATCTAGCCTGCTATAAAATATACAGCTAACTAATTACTGAAAGGCAATTAAAAATATCTGCAGGCAGTACTAACAGATCACTAGTAAGATGAATCCTTTGATCACTAAAGGCCCTGGGTGCTTTTGTGGTGTAGTGATTTGACAGAAATTGTAACACATGGCTGGTTCTGTTGGAAGCAAGTGGAAAAGCTATTTCTCTTTCATGGAATATGTGCTTTTATCTGTGCACAGGAAATACAGAAAATGAATAGTACATTTCCAATAGTAATTTGAATAACAATATAAATGTAAAAATGAAGTAAAAGGCTTACAACCTTATTATAGTTGTATTAAAACATTTTCAGAGAAAATTTACTTATGGTTTTTTTGCACTGAATCAATTTTACTTTTCTATGACTTATTCGCTATATTAAATATTTTAAGACATTGTAATGAAAAAAATATAAAGTTGTTCCTCTTCATTTAGATTCTCTCTGCGTACATCATTTTGGTTGGTTTTAGAATGTACTGTAGGAGAAGTTTATTAAAAAAAGAAACTAGGAAAAGCAACAGTCATGTTATTTAGTGACCAATCTGATATTTTTTTGAAGAGACTTTAGAAAGATCCTGCATTCATGTTCATATCCATTGGCAACCGATCAAGACAACATCTTTTGACCACAAGATATTTAGAGAAAATCTTTAAAACTCTGCAAAATGTTTAATTACTTATATTTGCAAAAATGTTTAACTTTTAATTATCTACAAATTTAAAAATGTTTATGTTCGTGAGAATACCCCTTTAAGTCTCATCTGAGATATAGCTGACTCATCAAGTCCCATCTGAAATATGGCTGATCAGCATACACACTGTCAGAAGCATTCCATGCTTGTTTGACCCAACTTTTTTTTTTTAAAAAAAAGGGTCAGCAAGAATCTTTGGCTTTTCTCCTTCTCTTATTACTACCATTGCAGTGCTCCAGGGCAGAAGGAGCTTTAAATGGAACATGTCAGGTTGATTTTGGATGCTAAACCACCCATAGGTCTTTATGGACTGACTGGGGGTTTAGAGACCCAAATAGCACTGTTGTAAAAGAGTCCGTGCCTGCATTTAAAAAAACAAATTTTATACTTACCTAGAGATGAGTCGCATCTGATTCCTCTCTGGTGCTCCCTGCACAGAGGCTCAGTGAAGCCAGGGAAGTATACCTCGGCTTCACTAGGCATACGCCTGAAGCCTCCCACGTGCACAGTGAAGCCAAAGTGTACTTCACTGAACCACTACTCAGGTGCCAGTAGTACAAATGTAGGGTAAGGATCAAGGTATTTGTATTCCAATGCTGGCCAGACAGTTTTACAACAGGACTATTTGAGACGCTAAACTCCTGGTCCATAAGGATTTGTGGCTGGTTTAGTGTCCCAAATCGCCCTAACAGTTTTTCTTTAATTCAGTTCTCAACACTCATTATGAACCAGGGAGAGGACAACTTGAGCCAGGGCCCCCTTCTCCATGGACCCTATACCAGCTGCCAGTTATGTTTCTATGACATGTGTTTTGTTTCTATGACATGTATGTCCCTTCCACAAGGGTTTATAGTGTGGGTCTATAACAGTTTATTATGGATTCATGCAACACAGATTTATATGATTTTGTGCATAGGCTTCTGGTCTGAATAAGAGTAGGTTCACACTACATTATTACTGTCTGTTGTTCTAACTCTTCATAGGAGCAGCCTCTGTCTGTTGTCTGTCCTGTTAAAACAAACTGAAAGAAGCTTTCATCCATCATGTTGTTTACACTAGAGTCAATGGGAATGGACACAGAGTGATGCACACAGACAAAGCCCCCTTTTGTCTATCGCTCTTAAAGTGCGTTGCTCTCATCTTATGATGGATGAGAGCAATGGACTTTACAACGGTAGTGTAAACATCCCCTTAGTTCAAATTACATATTAAGATAGGAGTTCTGGTAGCAGTCATTTGTAAAGCTGTGGCATAGGTTAAATATTTTGGTTCATATTGGACTTCTAACAAATGTATTTTACTTATTATTATGTACTCCATATTATTATGACTGTATAATACTGGTAGGTTTGCACTTTCAGTGCATGTAGTGGTAGTATATTGGAAACTTGAGAGCTTTTCAATTTCTACGTATATGTAATTTTTATTGCTTGCACTAATAAACATTTGGATTTATGCCATATTGATTCTCTGTGAGATATAAATGCTGTGCATGTGATACTCATGTGTCAGTGTCACCACACAGAATGGTTTGCATAGGCCTTTTAATTAAGATTTAGCATTTTTCCATAATAGGATAATGAAACATGGAAAACTGTGAAATTACTGTGAAAAATGCATTTGGTGTGCGTGTGTGTTGTAGTGCAGCATGAACATGGTTTTATAAGTAACAGAGGGGTTGCTAACAGGGGCGTAAATACCGGGGTAGTAGTGGTAGCAGCTGCCACAGGGCCCGGGATATTAAGGGGCCCAGGGCTCTGTGGCAGCCGCAACCGCGAACCCCACAAACACTGTAGTATTATACTCCAGGGGAGGTGAGTGAACATAAAAAAACAACGTTGCTTACCTCTCCTGCGCTCTGACAGGCTTCGGGCCTGTTTGGTGAAATCCCAGACGTCAGCTGACGTCATTATACGTCACAACGTTTGCCTGGGTCACGCGAGATCTGGTCCAACATTGAAGATGGCCGAAGTAGCGCACCGGAGTGCATTGGAGCGAGGGAGAGGTAAGTAGCATTGTTTTTTATGTTTGTATCCTCCCCTGGGTCTCCGATCATTATACTCTGGGGTCTGAAGAGACCCCACAGTATAATAATCATTCATGGATGGTCCACTATGGGGCATAATACTATGTGAAGGGGCCACTATGGGGTATAATACTGTGTGCAGTGACCACTATGCTGCATAATACTGTGTGCAGGAGTCACTATTGGGCATAATACTGTGTGCAGGGGCCACTATGGGGCATGATACTGTGTGCAGGGGCCACTATGGGGCATAATACTGTGTGCAGGGGCCACTATGGTGCATAATACTGTCTGCAGGGGCCACTATGGTGCATAATACTATGTGCAGGAGTCACTATGGGGCATGATACTGTGTGCAGGGGCCACTATGGGGCATGATACTGTGTGCAGGGGCCACTATGGGGCATAATACTGTGTGCAGGGGCCACTACGGGGCATAATACTGTGTGCAGGGGCCACTATGGGGCATAATATAGTGTGCGCAGGAATACGGTTTGTGCGGGGGAAGGCGGTTGCCGGGGGGAAGCCCCATGTCAAATGTTTGCCCTGGAGCCCTAGTTACGCCACTGGTTTCAAACCTGCATATGGCAATGCATGTGTATATCGTATTCTGTTGTAAAACTTCTTAAAGTACAAAATGCTAAATGACATACCTCATTTTATTGTCGCTGTGCCCCTGAACAATTTGTCATTTTTAAAAAAAATCTGTCCACCCTTTCAAAAAAATATGGCCCCTGGAAGATTAAATGTTAATTAGCTTTTATCTTCTAAGTTGGTGGTGAACTTTTATTTTTCTGAGAAAAAGGTTATCGCCTACTTGGAGAATAAGAGTTAAGTTACTGATAATCTTCTAGGGGTCATATATTTTGAGCAGGTGGACGATTTAAAAAAAATGTCCAGGAGCGCAGAAGCAAACAAATGATATATGTTTCATAGCATTTTGTACTAGGTGACATGTCCTCTTTAAAAAGTCTTACAACAGAATACAGTGAACACATATATTGCCATATGTAGGTTAGCAACCCCTACTACTGCTTTGTAGTAGTTGCAAAATGCTGCACACACAAAGCAAAAACTATATTTTTCACTGAAGATGTTATATTCATGAAAGCTGCAGTGATTTAGTAATTCTAGGGGCTTTTAAAACCATTATAAACAGAACTGCATAGGTGGTAGGCACATTATTTACCTTGCTCAAGTGCCTGGAAAACTCTATATGCATTTCTGTATTCAAAACTCACATACTTAGAGTATAGTACTGTATACTTCTTTTTATTATACCAAGAATCACTTAAAATCTTTCTGGGCTGCTAAAAAGGCTGATGGGCTCTGCAGCCCTGTTACCCATAATCACCAGAGAAAATTTATTGCCAACAACAGTAATTACAGATGGTAATTGGTGTCATTTACCTTGTTATAGTCCGATGGATGTGACAAACTTGGGACAAACCATCTGTCACACACTGTTAATTTTCAAGATGTGGGATTTGAGTTCTGCACGGGGTTGCTGTTGATGAAGAAATTAACAATATCACCAATGACATCAAGGCTTTATGAGCCTTGATTCTACATGCAGAAAGCAACTGTTATATTTACATGTTTTAATAGCAATATATAGATAGTTATCAGATACAGAAAGGTAGACAGTTAGATACAGTACAGTAGATAGAAATGAGATAGAGATCTGCAAGAAAACCATTCAAGTCCTAATTCTGTAGTATAAATCTTACCAGCATAGGTTCCCAGTCTCTTCACATGTCAAGTGGTTGATGTTGGATTAAGGATTGTAGCTAATTGTATATTGTCAATTGATGTTCAAGGACATCATCAGGATCCAAGCCAGGCCATGGAATACTATACAGTTCAGGCATGGTCAAGGGCATAATACAATGAATGACACCTTTTGAAGGATTTTTATATCTACAGAGTTTGCCATATGGACAGACATGACTCCATACAAACTCCTTATACAGTACAGTGCCTTCCATGGATATACCCCCAAAGGCATTGCCTATCATTCCTTCCAGACAACACTTCATAATCATTGCATACCAGGGAGCACCCTGATATACATTACCTGTCATAAAGTGTCCCCATATATAAAATGGCAGAGAACTTCCTGTTCCCTCTTTCTCATACACAGAAAGGGATCCCTTAATACTAAATTTGTCCTTCGTAATCCCACACCATCTAGGAGATGGTGATGGGTTAGCCCCAGGCTACAGCTCACTCCCTCCTAAAAGAAGCTGCAGTTGAGTGCACGCTTCAGATGGACTTTAGACAGTATGCAGTTGTGCCTGTGTTCTGGAGTTTTGAGCTGGCAGTCAGAGCCTTGTTTCCTGGGTACCTGTTTATAGTAACAACAATGTAGGAAGCAGTGAATTGGAACTCTTAAATCAGTGTAGGATACTGAAATTGCATTTGGATTTCTAGCCATCTATTTCTTTCATCGTATTCATTTTAGCGAAGTCCCTCATTATAGTAGCAGAAAGAGTCACAGTGAATAAAAGACTTTCATAATCCTAATAAAAGATATTACAGGAACAAATACTTTCACTGATAGCTTGCTGCGATAAAGCTGCATTAAAACTGGAGATTATTGAACAAAATATTATTAGTGATTGTATAGTGTACAAGGTACTAATACCTTCAGACGAAAGGTCTGCAATAAAGAGAATAAGCTTCAAGATAACCTAGAACTGTGACTCACAAATTGTGCATGGCATGTAGTAATGTGGACTTGTCAGCTACATATACATATTTCAAATCCTTGCATTTTGTTTTTTTACATTTTACAGTGTCCCAGTTGTGTGTGTGTGTGTGTGTGTGTGTGTGTGTGTGTGAGAGAGAGAGAGTGAGTGTGTATGGAGATATATATATAAAATAAACCACTCCAATTCCAAAAAGGGGATATCTTACTGTATAATTTTAAGAAAACAAAATGCTATGATTTGAAAATCTCATATAACTATATTTTATTCACAGTAGAACACATATCAGAAGTTAAAGATGGATATTTTTTTCAATTTCATTTGAAAACATTAATACTGATGGCAGCAACAAATCTCAAAACAAGTTGTACTGTAGTAAGTGGCACTAATGAAAAACAACTGAGGGGTCAATTGTCAACTAAGTCATATGATTATTGTCTCTAAGAAGCAAAGATGGTCAGAGGCTACTTTTGGTTTCTCCTGTATTGATACATTTTTGAGGATTGACTTTATTACCATAAAACATTCAAAAACATTTATACATTCAAAAACGTAACATTTTTATCTAGTTTTTATTGTTTATGGTTGTTGACTGACCAAAATAACTTAGAATGTGTACCCTGGCATTATTTAGTTCGGTTCACATGTCAAGTAATTTTTTAAGGTTTTTGGTGCAGATGTTTAGTGGAATGCAATACACTATGAATTCACACTGTGGATTTTGCTGTAGATGTGCTGCAAATTTATCACTGGTTTATGGACAGATCAGCAGCAGAAAATTTCTACATGTAAATCTATCCTAATGAATATAAATGTCTCTCGGAAGCACCAGATGTTAGCCTCAGTTGTGTCTAGGAACCAGAATCTCATGATAATCTCTTTCTTAGCTAAAACTATAGACCTTAGATTTTTGACAATAGATCTTCCAGATTTTGGTGGGATCCGTCAATGCTTGTGGGGGTCTACAAAGCCTCCATGTTAGGGCTGCCATTGTGGATCTTTCCTGCCTGATTCTTTTATTATATTTTGAGAAAGGCAACAAGATCTGACAGTTGCCATCTTTGTCCATTTACTGTTGTAAATGTTGCTGAATTTTACTTACAGTAACTGTTACAAAAATTATCCTGTAATCCAATTTCCAACCCTTTAGAGTGTGTCTGTCACCAGAACCCAGCTCTGCATATAGGTAGGTTAAAGTCACCTGACTAAAATTGTGTTTTTCCCTTGTGAATCATGCCTCCGATTCCAAGATATCTTAATTTTAGCAATATGCAAATTATTTATTTGGTGTAACGAGGCCATAGCTGCTTAACACTTTGGAGCAATGGCAACACCCTCATTGCTCTAAAGACCTCATTTGCATATTGACACAAATATGATATTTTGGCAATCGAGGCACTGGTTTGCAAGGGGAGAACATCATTGGATTCAGTTGACCTTAACCTATAAATCTGCATGGCTGGATTGATATACTGGGTTCTGGTGACAGACTCCCATTAACAAGTCAAGCAACATGGAAAGGATTATTAGCAAAGCTATACACCCATCTGTAAACAGTTTTTTGGGTACTTGCCACTAGTCAGTACATAACAGGGTTTCAGCTGGTTGAAGGCAAAATCTTCCTCTGTCCAGATGAAGTGTAAGGGCCCCAAAATAACTGTCTACAGATGGATGTATGACTTAGGTAATATCCCTGGTTATGTTGCAATGCTCATTAAGGCATCAGATATTTACCTACACAGTATCTACCTACCATAGGTGGCATTGGTGATATAGCTTTTTTTTTTTAGTTCTACGAGAGAGCTAATTTGTATACTTTAGTCCCATAATACGCTATACAGAGCTGTTTTCCTTCATGTGAACAAGTACTCCCCCAAAAGCAGTAACTATCCAGTCCTTTATAATGCCCTAGATAAATCTAATTGACTTATCATGGTTCTTTCAATGACACTGAGTTCAACATGTGAATCAAGCAGGAACAATAAAAATGGGACAGAGCAGCTATGGGGATAATGTACTATAAATAGGCAGGTTAAAGATTTACATATATCCAGTACAATTAATACCACTGTATATATAGTGTTATAAGAGTTATTATAGCTCCCTAACTTGGCAGGACTAAATATCTTGCTTAGAAGCTTTACAAGTGTAACAAGCACATGATGAAGGGTTAGACTCTATGTGGAAAATATTCTGCTGTAGTTCTATAAAGCCCCCAGGAATGCTAGAGGACACATTGTTTAGGTCTGCCATCTGTGCTTGTAAACCAATTAATTAATACAACATTATTCCAACTGCAATTACGTTAACATTATATAATACATTGTTACAAATGTCAAAGTCATTAACACTGTTTTGAAATTTATTTGGGAAGAAAAGACTTTGAGTGACATAATTTGGCAAAGTTTACACTTTACGTGATTTGTTGCAGATTTCTTCACTGACAATTCACAACACAACACAGTACAGTACAAAGCAAGTGGAGTTTAGAACATTTACACATGCCGTAAAAAATCCATGCAGTCTTTGGGTATGCTGCCTGTTCTTTAATCCACAGCATGCCCTATCTGACTTTGATTTGTTTTAGATATTAGGGAGCATGTCATCCATGAGCAGCAGTACCTAAGACTTACCAGTAAAGTTGCGTACATATGTTACCTGTTTGCAAATTCTTAAAAGTATACCAACACACACTTTGGTTCAGTACTAGCTTGCTGCCTAGTGCTTGCCCTGAACTGTTTTTTTGTTTTTTTTTTATGTCCTGAAGTCCCAGTCAGTAACTAGTTTATCATATGGACCAATAGGGTAGTTGAGATGCCTTATGCTGTCTATTTGTATGCAGTCCAGTGAGTGTACTGTGCGTGCACCACTTTTACAAGGGATAAGAGGGTTGGGGGTCCACCCACCCTGAGATTGCCATCGGGAGATTTACCTGCTTCCCAGTTCAATCCTGATGAGGAGTAATGTATTTTCTAAAACTATATGCAAATCTTCATGATTTTCAAAAGGCATAACTTAGTAAACATAGGCTGTAATGAGCATACTGTTGTTGATAGTACAGTCATGGCCAAAAGTTTTGAGAATGATACAAATATTAATTTTTACAAAGTCTACTGCTTCAGTTTTTCTAATGGCAATTTGCATATACTCCAGAATGTTATAAAGAGTGATCAGCTTAACAGCAATTACTTGCAAAGTCAATATTTGCCTAGAAAATGAACTTTATCCCCCAAAACACATTTCAACATCATTGCAGCTCTGCCTTAAAAGGACCACCTAACATCGTTTCAGTGATTGCTCCATTAACACAGGTGTGGGTGTTGATGAGGACAGGGCTGGAGATCAATCTGTCATGATTAAGTAAGAATGACACCACTGGACACTTTAAAAGGAGGCTGGTGCTTGCCATCATTGTTTCTCTTCTGTTAACCATGGTTATCTCTAAAGAAACACGTGCAGTCATCATTGCACTGCACAAAAATGGCCTAACTGGGAAGAGTATTGCAGCTAGAAAGATTGCACCTCAGTCAACAATCTATCGCATCATCAAGAAATTCAAGGAGAGAGGTTCCATTGGTGCCAAAAAGGCTCCAGGGCGCCCAAGAAAGACCAGGAAGTGGCAGGACCGTCTCTTAAAAGTGTTTCAGCTGCGGGATCGGGCTACCAGCAGTGCAGAGCTTGCTGAGGAATGGCAGCAGGCAGGTGTGAGTGCATCTGCACGCACTGTGAGGCGGAGACTCTTGGAGCAAGGCCTGGTCTCAAGGAGGGCAGCAAAGAAGCCACTTCTCTCCAGAAAAAACATCAGGGACAGACTGATATTCTGCAAAAGGTACAGGGAGTGGACTGCTGAGGACTGGGGTAAAGTCATTTTCTCTGATGAATCCCCTTTTCGATTGTTTGGAACATCTGGAAAACAGCTTATTCGGAGAAGAAGAGGTGAGCGCTACCACCAGTCTTGTCTCATGCCAACTGTAAAGCATCCTGAAACCATTCATGTGTGGGGTTGCTTCTCAGCCAAGGGAATCGTCTCTCTCACAGTCTTGCCTAAAAACACAGCCATGAATAAAGAATGGTACCAGAATGTCCTCCAAGAGCAACTTCTCCCAACCGTCCAAGAGCAGTTTGGCGCTCAACAATGCCTTTTCCAGCATGATGGAGCACCTTGCCATAAAGCAAAGGTGATAACTAAATGGCTCAGGGAACAAAACATAGAGATTTTGGGTCCATGGCCTGGAAACTCCCCAGATCTTAATCCCATTGAGAACTTGTGGTCAATCATCAAGAGACGGGTGGACAAACAAAAACCAACAAATTCAGACAAAATTAAAGCATTGATTCTGCAAGAATGGACTGCTATCAGTCAGGATTTGGTCCAGAAGTTGATTGAGAGCATGCCAGGGAGAATTGCAGAGGTCCTGAAGAAGAAGGGTCAACACTGCAAATATTGACTTGCTGCATTAACTCATTCTAACTGTCAATATAAGCTTCTGTTACTCATAATATGAATGCAATTCTATTTCTGTATGTGATAAAAACATCTGACAAACACACATAAAAACCAGAGGGCAGCAGATCATGTGAAAATATAATATTTGTGTCATTCTCAAAACTTTTGGCCATGACTGTATATACATACTGTACAATATCTGATATTGTACTATATCTTTTACGTTCATTGATTGATTGAAGTTCATTGATTGTTGTTTTACTGTGGAAAGCAACATATATTTTGTTGGCTGATGATGTATTAATTTTGCAGTATACACCTAACACTGAGAGCCTTTGATATGTCACACTGACATGTCATAACTAGCAGAAAGAGCTTGTCGATTTAGAGGCTGTGCCTGGTATTGCAGCTAATGAGATGGAACTTCTATACTAGGCACTGCCAAGTTCTACTATTTCTGAAAAAAAGCTTGACATTTTTCTAATTCTGGAAATCAATTTAAAAGGTAACTAACTTTTCAGACAACTTAGACTCATTTAATAGAGCGTGTAATTCTGGACCGAAATGTATTGCACTTTATTTAAAAAGGCTTTCTGCCTGAAAAATCCTCTTTAGGCTAAGGCCCCACGTGGCAAACCGTGCTGGTTTTGGAAATCGCCGCATATCCGCAGTGCGTTTTTTTCCGCAAAGTGGGCATGGAATTCACTAGAATCCCATCCACTTTGCTCTGACCGTAAAACACCGCGATTTTTTCCGCAGTGCTTCTTCCCCGGGCGAATCACAGCGTTTACGCCAAGTGGGGCTTTAGCCTTAAAGTTGCTGCAACTAGGTGTGTCCCCACTAATTTTCTGTTCACCCCCTGTCAGTAAGAAAGTTCCATCTTTACTTAATTACAAAATCAAGATGTGTTCAGAGTGAGTGGCGGTAGGAGGAGCTAGGCTCTCTTCACACAGTGAACTTGGAGTGGCTGGTTCTCCCCACAACTTGCACATGTCTGCACACAGCAGAGGATTCTGCAGTAATGCAACAAAAAATTTTACTATGTACTTCTATATACTTGTGACTAGTTATTTGTGTTATTGCTGATGGGATGTCATAGACAGCAAGCAGCTTTCTTGATTGTGCTCAGATGTTTCATTATGTGTCAGGGATTTGTTTGGCTGCATCATAACCCGTATTTGCAGTAGTGTCCCTGGATCTACTATATTAAGTTCACTTAGGCATTTCTCAGCTATTTTTTTTTTTTGCTGTTTTATATTTACTGCTGGCAGAAGTTCATGTAAAGAAATCAGTAGTAATAAGAATCGAGGTAGCAGACTGCTCATTATTCATGGAGAAAAGTAAAATGTGACTATTAGCAGGACAAAAACTGATAGGACATTATGAAGGTTTATGCAGCCAGAGAACAGACTATCCAGCAAGTCCCTCAACTTTAGATGAAAGATCAGGTATCCTTTAATCATTGACATAAATACAGAATTTCTCTTCACTTTTTGACATCTGTAAAGTTTCCAACAATAATCATATTACAGTGAATCTTGACATTAAACTATGTTTGCTACATTATTATTTTATAAATTATGCATATTATGTATATATTTTACATCAGATAAAAAGTTATTTCTATCCATTATTCATAACATTAAGTAAACTGTATAAATCTGTAATTGGTATGGGATGGTAAAAAATATTGCCATAATGACATGATAAGAAAACATTTCAGTAAGAATTTTAATCAACTTTCCCAGAAAAGTCAATTCTTTTATCTAGTTGTATAGTGATATAGGAGCATTATATAATAATAATATTATTAATTATTATTATTATTATGCTTACTTGTATAGCACCATCATATTCTGCAGCGCTTTACATACAGTATGTTCCTCCTATCAGTTGTAAAAATGGTGGTGGAATTGTGATGAACTGATCATTATGGACACATAATTGAGCATATTTCCCATTGTCTTTCAGAACACAATGAATGTGCAACAAACCAGCACAGCTGTGATGAAAATGCATTGTGTTTTAACACTGTGGGTGGACACAACTGTGTATGCCAGCCAGGATACACTGGAAATGGAACTATCTGTAAAGGTGTGGCTAACA
Source organism: Leptodactylus fallax (assembly GCA_947044405.1). NCBI lineage: Eukaryota > Metazoa > Chordata > Amphibia > Anura > Leptodactylidae > Leptodactylus > Leptodactylus fallax. The sequence continues at coordinate 6,384,137 of CAMRHE010000036.1, forward strand.
ACTACTTTGTTACTGTCGAGTCTTGTATAATGGCACAAAAGAACAAATAAAATATAATACCCAAACAAACAGTAAATGCGGACTGGGTATATTATGAAAATTGAGGTGTCGCATGTTGGATCTTGCTGTCTAAAGAAAAGATAGAAATGAGCAGGCAATGTAGGTTGCATGAATGACATGTAAGTGAGAAGAACACTGGATAATAAAATAAAAAATGAAATATAATAAAATACTGTTGCATGTACAGAGACAATGGTGCAAAAGTGATATTTTTAGAGGCATACATGTGTTTGCTAAAATTGCATCAGATGCACTCAATGTATCCTTCCAATCACTGGTTAGGATTTTACATTGTAGAGCTACTGTTATTAAACTCACAATGTCTGCATGAAAAGGTTATATAATAAAAAGACAAACTGTTTATTAGCTTCTAATATCCATATCTTATTTTTTAAGCATTTTGCAAGGATGGCTGTAGGAATGGAGGGACCTGCATTGCTCCTAATATGTGTGCTTGCCCGCAGGGTTTTACTGGACCAAGTTGTGAAACAGGTAAGAAATGTAACTTCAGCCATTGTTGTACAGGTCTTATAAAATATCCTGAGATTGTCGTGGTTTATTTTTATGATGAATCATTTTGGCTTTACACAGAAAGGTTCTACCAAATGCAAAAAAATCCAATACATACATATCTGTCACCAGATATCAGAGTAGGTTGATTGGAATCTGACAGGTTATGGTCATGTAACAATAACACTGTATACTATAGTAACATAGTAGATGAGATTGAATGAAGACACAGGTCCATCAAGTCCTGCCTATACTCTACAGTGTTGATACAGAGAAAGAGAAACAATTCCATGAGGCTGATGCCAAGTGCCCCAAGTTAGGTAAAAAAATAATCCTTCCCGAATCCAAATCTGGCAATCAGTATAAAACCCTGGATCAACTTTTCTTCACCAAAGGCCTAAAACTCTTAACCTGTAATATTTTTCCTTTCAAGAAAAGAATCCAGGCTGTTCTTGAATTTACACAATGAATCCAGCATCACCACATCCTGTGACAGTGAGTTCCATAGTCTCACTGTTCTTGCAGTAAAGAATCCCCGTCTATGATGCTGGTGAAGTTTTGTTTCCTTTAGGTGTAGAGGTTGTCCCGTTGTCACCCTTTATTAATCCATAATTCATCCGATAAAACCAACAAAAAGAGTAGGTTATACAAGGAATGAAAAATAAATGGAGAGATCAATGCTAGGCAGTGTTGTCTTGTGTATTGTAATCAATAATATGTCAGTATAATATGCATGCCCTGGGCACATGTTATAACTTCAATTTTATACTGTGTATTTAAAAAATTAATGGTATTCTCTATTGCATGCCATATTACAAAGGTATTCTTCTCTAGACATATGTAGATGCTCCTAACAATTGTCCCTGCCATTGAGTGACTGTTTCTAAATCAGCTTCATATGGGCTTGCCTTCTTTCTAGTCTACTATAATACTAGGCCCATCAGAAGATCCACTGGGACTTTGTTGGCCCAATTTGGCCCTGCCTGTATAACATTTGCAATTTAACAATTTCTTTGTATGCCATAACTCATAACAGAGACCTAACTCTGCTATATTGAAAAAAACAGCACTGCTATACAGGAATTTGTAGATTTTTGCCCAGTCCTGTATGAGTTTCTTTGTGTTCACTGAGCCCATAATGTAGTTGTTCTGTCACTGACCAAGCTATTACATTTTAGTGTATCCAATAGGATTTTAATAGGAAGGAATATATTAAAGGCTAGACGTATTTCATATACTGTACAGTATTAAACATTCATGGCACTACCGTGCACATTTCCTATAATCTGCATAAACATCACTATGAGTATGCAAATAAAAATAGATGAATATGTACAAAGCGAATTGCAAGCCATTTGTGCTTCTGTTGTATGGATAGGAAATCAATATTTCTCTAGACCATTTCTTTCATTTGTTATGAGCCAAGGTTAATTTATGCCTTCTGGCATGCCTATGAATTTTATCACAAAGAGTAATTTGCAGTGGACGTGACAGATGCTATAAACAACATCTAAATATTTATGTTGCAAAAATTGCTGTGCGCAAAATAAACATATATTAAATTTCCTAGACACATCAACAGCTATAGCTGTTAATAAGCTGGGAATAGCATGCACTATGTGATTTAAGATGGAAATAAGGAATTCACTATGCATTCGTAGATTTATTGTTAGGCTTATACTTGCCTTGTGTGTTTTTTTTTTTTATAGGTGATCAAAAACATTGTCACATTTAAGTATAGCACACAAGTGAAACAAAATAACATGGATTTTATCTTTAGAAGGAAAAGAACAGGAATTGCAAGAAACAGAGTATATAACGGAGTGGAGTTTGTCAATAAAAAGGATTTGTTATGTAAACCATGTCAAACCCTGCCCATACACCCTATAGGGGCGTATGGGCTTGAAACCATCCTCCCTGCAGCAGAGGCGTAGCTAGGGGTTCAGCACAGGGGAGGCGAATTTGTCCAAGTTGCCCCCCAACTTGGACATGTTCTTATACCGATACTATCAGTATACGGTGAGCGTATAGTGGTATATAGCGGCTCTACACAGGGCTCTGCAGATGATTTAGGTGAATACAGGGCAGTAACATTTAGTGACTTACAGGTGACGTCTCAGACTAATTGTTCACATTACCCGTCTCTTTCATCTGGACGACCATGACCACTTCTTCCAGTCTCTGTAAAGTTTGCAACACAGACATCTTTGGCTCCTCACTTTTCCAGGCACCTGACCCACATTGTCCTCACCTGCACCCCCATCCTGCTGCTACCTCCAATTATAAAATATATAATATAATCCCCCCATAATGAATAATACCCCCAAGTGCATCTTTAAACTAATAACTTCCCTGTGCACCCCTTTAAATAGTTCCCCTTATTAATAGTGCCCCAGGTGTTTCCTAATTAAAAAACAGAAGAAAAAAAAAAAAACACAAGGGGAAAAAAAAAAATTAGTTGGGTTCCAATACCCGGGACCCCCAGGAACAGCTGTTTGAATGAACCGTGGTACCTGTGTAAGTGCCGTGAACCCTTCTCTGTTTACATAGTGTCATTCTTTTCATAGCAGCCATGTAATGTAACTACAGTCATGGCCAAAAGTTTTGAGAATGACACAAATATTATATTTTCACATGATCTGCTGCCCTCTGGTTTTTATGTGTGTTTGTCAGATGTTTTTATCACATACAGAAATATATAATTGCATTCATATTATGAGTAACAGAAGCTTATATTGACAGTTAGAATGAGTTAATGCAGCAAGTCAATATTTGCAGTGTTGACACTTCTTCTTCAGGACCTCTGCAATTCTCCCTGGCATGCTCTCAATCAACTTCTGGACCAAATCCTGACTGATAGCAGTCCATTCTTGCAGAATCAATGCTTTAATTTTGTCTGAATTTGTTGGTTTTTGTTTGTCCACCCGTCTCTTGATGATTGACCACAAGTTCTCAATGGGATTAAGATCTGGGGAGTTTCCAGGCCATGGACCCAAAATCTCTATGTTTTGTTCCCTGAGCCATTTAGTTATCACCTTTGCTTTATGGCAAGGTGCTCCATCATGCTGGAAAAGGCATTGTTGAGTGCCAAACTGCTCTTGGACGGTTGGGAGAAGTTGCTCTTGGAGGACATTCTGGTACCATTCTTTATTCATGGCTGTGTTTTTAGGCAAGACTGTGAGAGAGCCGATTCCCTTGGCTGAGAAGCAACCCCACAAATGAATGGTTTCAGGATGCTTTACAGTTGGCATGAGACAAGACTGGTGGTAGCGCTCACCTCTTCTTCTCCGAATAAGCTGTTTTCCAGATGTTCCAAACAATCGAAAAGGGGATTCATCAGAGAAAATGACTTTACCCCAGTCCTCAGCAGTCCACTTCCTGTACCTTTTGCAGAATATCAGTCTGTCCCTGATGTTTTTTCTGGAGAGAAGTGGCTTCTTTGCTGCCCTCCTTGAGACCAGGCCTTGCTCCAAGAGTCTCCGCCTCACAGTGCGTGCAGATGCACTCACACCTGCCTGCTGCCATTCCTCAGCAAGCTCTGCACTGCTGGTAGCCCGATCCCGCAGCTGAAACACTTTTAAGAGACGGTCCTGCCGCTTGCTGGTCTTTCTTGGGCGCCCTGGAGCCTTTTTGGCACCAATGGAACCTCTCTCCTTGAAGTTCTTGATGATGCGATAGATTGTTGACTGAGGTGCAATCTTTCTAGCTGCAATACTCTTTCCAGTTAGGCCATTTTTGTGCAGTGCAATGATGACTGCACGTGTTTCTTTAGAGATAACCATGGTTAACAGAAGAGAAACAATGATGGCAAGCACCAGCCTCCTTTTAAAGTGTCCAGTGGTGTCATTCTTACTTAATCATGACAGATTGATCTCCAGCCCTGTCCTCATCAACACCCACACCTGTGTTAATGGAGCAATCACTGAAACGATGTTAGGTGGTCCTTTTAAGGCAGGGCTGCAATGATGTTGAAATGTGTTTTGGGGGATAAAGTTCATTTTCTAGGCAAATATTGACTTTGCAAGTAATTGCTGTTAAGCTGATCACTGTTTATAACATTCTGGAGTATATGCAAATTGCCATTAGAAAAACTGAAGCAGTAGACTTTGTAAAAATTAATATTTGTATCATTCTCAAAACTTTTGGCCATGACTGTACACAGGGGAAACCCCTTTGTATCCCGTATTAACCCTTATATAAATGACCCCCCATCATCATAATGCCCCCAATGAATCCTCCCTTTATAGTTTCCCAATCCTAACCATCCCTTATACTATTAATATACCCACAAAAAAAAAAGTCATACTCACCTACCTGTGATGCTGATGAATGGAGCCGTCGCTTCCTCCCTGTTCACGCACAGGATGTCTGTGTCTGAGCACAGGCGGCGCGATGTTGTGATGTCATCGCAATGCCTCTGCTGAGAAGAGGACATCTGTCTGTGGTCTCGGGGCCCTGAAGTGGCTTGCGGTTTACAAGACAGTTAAGCACCAGGAAGCGTTGTAACTAGATCGGTGTCTGCAGACACCAATCTAATTAGACATAAAGGATGTATTAATGGCGGCCCCGGGGTGGGCCCCAAAGAGTCAGTGGGCCCAGGGCAGTCGCCCCCTCTGCCCCTTGCGAGCTACGCTTCTGCCCTGCAGACATCATCAGCCAAAGCCTGACAGCTCCATGCTCCTCTATTGTATTCAAGTTAATCAGATAGAGTTGAAATTGCTACCTGCCACACAGAACAACAGGACAGCGCTCGATCTGGGTCGGCTGACTGGGCCCCCCATTACCATAGGGCCTAGTGCTAATGCACCATTTGCTGTATGGCTCAAGTGGCCCTGGTAGCTGTGATATGTTGACATCACAGCTATTTATGTACTGTCGACACATCATTACTGGAGCTCAGACCTGAGAAGGATTGACATGGAAACAGAAGGGGAATATTATTATAGAATAATATTATTTTGTAAAATAGCATTGTACACTCTTTCATTGGGCTAGCCAACCCCTCTAATTTAAATGGTTGCTACTTTTCCTCTGAAGTCATTACTATATGGAAACTATGCATATGGATTAAACCTTACTTACTGGTATCAGCTGATTGTCAAAGTGTTTAGGATCTGATCATCTGTTCGCTAAAGCGTCTTTTAATTTTAGATGGGGTGCAACCACTTTAAAAAAAAAAAAAAAAAAGAGAAAAAGACTTTAGCAATTTTTTCTCATCGCACAGTTCTGTTCCATCACATATATCATGAATTGCCAGTTTTATCCACAGCTGTCGTACATTTTCTCCCTTACATGGATGTGGGGGCAGTAGAGAGAGCAGCAGACTAGTGTCCATGCGCTAAGTTAGGAGGATGTCCACCTTTATACACTACAGTATTGTGGTATTTAGATCTAGAATTCTGTGTTGATTTAATAATTAGATTTCCTCACAGCTTTTTTTGTCTGTTATCACATCCAGCTTATAGGAGACCAAATCCAATAACTCCAAGTAATATATTTTATTTAGAGATATGACGTTTCAGTATTTCCCTAATATGTTAGTTTTGGATTGCCTAAGGTTAACTTACAGTTTTTGCTTAAATGGTATTTTTCTTTTACTTTTCAGTGCACCTGCTTTTCTTGTGTACTTGACATTTAATATTCTTTCAAAATGCAAGTAAAGTATATAAAAAAAAACCTTGGGAAGCCCTTACAAGATCTCTTTTATGAAATGGAAAATGTTTTTCAATAAGTGTAATCCTTTTGTACACTGGCAGTGCATAAATTGAAATGCCAGTAAAATGTTCTGTACATTGCAAGACTATTAGAGATCACTTATGGTAGCCTGGATCAATATATGCAGAGGCTACAAAAGTCTCTAAGACGAACTTTCCTGTATGATAAGAAAAATAAGTAAATAACTACTTATTGTTCTAGATATTAAATGGCAAAGAATGACGTAAATACAGTGAATAATTCACAGGAGCAACTTTAGATTATAAGTAGGTCATGATGTATCACAGTCTTACTTGTCTGTTACAGTATGATCTTTTTAGTGCTCTTTTGGCATAAATGAGAAAAGTTCACATGACCAGAGCTTTTAATTTTTCATGAAGGAATAGACATTAAAGTAGCTCAGTCAGATTTTGTCCGGTAAGGTCTTAATAAATCATGAAATTCAGTCTGAAAATTGTATGGATGGAGTCAGGTCAACACTGATTCATGAACACAGTGACAGGATGACAGTTTCAGTACAGAAAACAAATGTACTATAATTACATTTCATTTTATCCATTGCATTCTGATCAAATGTGACCTTGGACACGGGATCAAGCTGTGAATGTCTATGGGGAGTAAAAGGCAAAGATTTACTACACAAAAGTTTATTCATGTAGTATATGGTTTGCAGTGTTTATTCTGAGATACTAATGTGTTCAATCAAGAATGACACAATATTAAACAAGAAAGTAAACTTTTCTGTAGCAATGCTATTTTTTACTCCCCCTCCTCTTTAGTGGTTAGACTATGCAAGCCTCTGGCTAAAACCTTATGCTGTGCATGTATCACTAAAAAAACATTAGTGGCATATCCTAGCAATATTCCCTCAATATATGTACTGGAACAACCTCTTTAAATGGTCACTAACATGTCAACAAACTTTGCATAAATCAATAGTACAGATGATTATAAGACATTTTGCAATATATCAAGAGAAAAATACTACTTTCTGTTCCGGCTGTTTCCCTGTTCCTCCCACTGCTAAACAATTTTTACTCTATAATTCTGCTATATCTATCTTGAGACTGACTACAGGTCACATGAGTCAGATTACACATGTCTATAAGGAGTGGAGGTGGAGAAGAGAACAGAGGGAAAAAAGTAGCAGAAACTAAGGTTTAGCATGTTGATGCCACTAAATCGGAGCTTACTCTGATAACAAAAGTACTTTATTCATATCAGTTCATGTCAGTACTTCTGTGTATATGTCCTGCACAGTCCTGGGGCTGTTTCTGAGTGAGAGAAATAGGGAGCAGATTCTCCACTACTCCCCGGGTGGGAATTATTATTTGCATTTTTTATCTGAGGTGTATTTCCATGCAGCTAATTTATTAAAAGACACATGATGTGAAATAAATCTTTCGCAAATTCACCTGAGGATGAAATTGTGATTCCACTGCTGTCAGACATTTTGGATTTTTTACGCTGCCTGTGTAATACAGTGCAGTTTTGCCTTTTTGCAAAAAGCATAGATTATAAATGCATTGCAAAATGTTACTCCAGATATGATGCGGCCACTTCCCTATTAAAAAAGCAAAGTAGTGAACCTTGTGTAAAAGTCATGAAAATAGGTGCAAAACAAAGATAAATCCTGCACATGCAATGTAACACATTAAAAAAGTGAAGAATAAGAAGAAAACAAGTGCAAGAGGCTTAATAAATTCCACCCAGTGTTTCTAGTGTATTACAGTTTGTCTCCACACACCAGCTCAGATAGAAATGCAAACTACAGATGAAGCATGCAGAGAGGAAAACTGCTATAAACTGCTGAGTACAAGGCCAATAATGGCCAAAAATAGTGTTGCTCCATGAGTAAAATAATACAATATATGGAACAGTGGCTTAACTGAGCCCTAATGAAACATTTTTTTATAAATATTTAATAAAGTCTCCTTACTTGGCAGAGAGCCCTTTGGACCTCCTCAGGCAGCAGGTCCTAAGTGTGACTACTACCTCTGCACCCTTTCATACTAGGCCCCAGATATCATTTCTAATTACTGAATAGTGTTTATTATGTAAGGGGCAGCAGTAGGCAGCACGGTGGTATTGCAGCGCTGCAGCCCTAGGTTGGAATCTTTATTTGTTAGTGATCATTATGTCATATATTGAATAATAATAGTGATGTCGCTGTATTCTTCAGCAGTTACAAGTGAGCAAAACCAGGAAAGTTTGGCCTGCTAGTAATTGCCATCTAGTACTTAATCAGTTTGTGGCAGAAATAAAATGTAAAGCTGAATCAATAAGACATTCTGTAATAAAAAAAACTTTGCTTTTATAATGTTGTCTCACTTTAGTAGTTCAGGTGCTTGGGTTTCCTGTAACAGACATTTAATAATAATTTCAAGAGAATACAAAAATTATTGGCGGAGGGTTTAAAGAGGACCTTTCATGTCCTCAGGCACATGCGGTTTTACATACCGCTAGAAAGCTTTCCCGGTATGTGCCCCGGGGCTGGAGATATCGGTGCTATAGATGAGTACAGAGAGAGGGGGCGTTCCTTACAGCCCAGCGATAACGCTCAGCTGTGAGGAACGCCCCCCAGTACAAGTCTATGAACGAGAACAGTCAGGGAGGGCCTTCCTCACAGCGCAGCTAGACTGTCAGGAACGCCTTTCTGACAGTAAACCGTGAAAATGACACCGCCGATATCTCCAGCCCCGGGGCACATACTGGGAAAGCCAGCAGTGCGCTGAATTCAGCGCGCTGACGGCTTTCTAGCGGTATGTAAAACTGCATGTGCCTGAGGACATGAAAGGTCCTCTTTAAAGAGGACTTCTCTTATAACATCTACTTCTTCTTAAAGTATAAGAGTATATAAACTTTATGTGGCTGCAGGTTCAGATGGTTGTTGCAGATTTCATCCACATTAAAAAATAAGACACATGTATTCTACCTCCTATTGTTTTCAATGGAAATCTGAGCCATAGTGGAAATCAATTCTTGAGGCAGTTTTTGTGCAGAAACCATGGCAAGTAGCCACACACAGATTATTCCCATTGAATTGGGGCTAAGCAGCAGTGCAAAACACAACAGTGCAAAATGTAAATCTGTGGCTGAAATTCGAAGGTGACCTTTGAATTTCTTCTTTGGTTTTTCTTTTATTTTGGTAGCTGATATTTCAGCATGAAAAATCAGCAGTGTGAGCCTGCCCAAGACTGACCCAAGTGCCATAATAAACATTGACAGGAAAAGCTACCATAGTTTTAGCTCAGTGACATGCCATAATATAAGACAATATGCAAACCCCCCTGCTATGTAAAATATTTCTGTATGTAAGAGATTTTGGGACACAAAATTGTGCAGGTCTGATGATAGATATTAGATCTTAAGATAGTAACTATTGCTCAGTTATGCCCCAATTGAAGAATTATTTAATTTGGCAAATTTTTGGTTTTGAGTTCTTTCATTACTTACAGTACATTTACAGTTCTGAAAAAAAGAACCTATTTGCATCCACATCACCAACGCTTATCTATGCAGAACTGGCGCTGGTGGTCAGGATCAGCAGTTAAATATTAAAGTGTAACTAAACTTGTAGACAACTTTTGATTTTCGGGTAGCATTTGTGTTGTTAATAAATTTTGTAATATACTTTATTAACAAATTTTAGCTTCTTTTGCAGGATTTCACAGAAAAGAGCCAAAATGTGTTAATTTGTTAAAAAGTGGCTTAAAAAACCCCAAAAAACAACCCAAAAACACCTAAACTGATCCCGTTATGGTAGCAGATACCACATCAACATGACTCTGATATTGAAGAAGCAATGTCTTTTGTTTTGTTTTGGGGCGGGGTTCTTTTTTAAATATTTTTTAATCATGCCAAGATTTGCACCATCAGAGTGGAACAGAACATGGAATAGGCTGCAGGCTTGCAGGAGATGTCTGGGTGAGTAGTGGCAGTACAGTATGGAAAAAGCATGATGGGCCAGACAAGAGCTGTCTGGCTAAGTGGTGGATATGATAATAGTAGTGGCAACATCAGTGGCGGTACAGTGTGGAATAGAACATGATTGGATCAGGTGGCAGTGGCAGTACAGTATGAAATAGAACATGATGGTCCAGACCACAGGAGATGATGTCCACGGTAGTAGCATCAGCAGTACAGTAAATTGAACATGATAGACAGATGGAGAAAGCAACAGTAGAATCATTTGGCCGGTGATAAATGGCAGATCTATTCATTGGTATCAGCAGGAGGATTGTGAAAATCTTCAGAGATTCATGCCTGATTCTTTCTGACAAATGTAGTTTTACACTTTTGGTTAGTTTTACAGTTTTGTCTGTTTGAATATGATGATGCCACCTGCAGCAATGAACCTCTCTGCCACTACACTTGTGGCTGAACAAGATAGTAAACCCAGATCAAATGGGACAGTTCCTGCCACTGTTCCACTTTGTAGGCCGAGACGTCTATGGAATCAAGGTTATCTGCAGGAATATAAGTGGCAGATTTCAAAATTATATCTTATTCATGTGGTCTGCAGCATGCAGTAATCATTCACCACTTTCTGCTGCTCACACAGCATGTACCACGTGGA